>JAYESA010000016.1:48053062-48773433 GCA_036927795.1 Iris macrosiphon | reverse complement strand
ACCACTCCGAAGAGCCGAGATTCCGTAAAGAAAAAATAAGCTAGCTCAACTGGTTTGGAACTGGAAACAGATATGATCTTTCGTAAGACGAATAATGGGTAAATAGTTAGTTCGTAAAGAGGATACACTACAAGAAAGAATTGGACATTTAAGGTGGGGACTAAATGAAGTAGGCTTGAGCTAATACAAAAGTAGTGTCACCGTAGTTAACAACTAGGCATGAACGGACGGTTTAGTATGCAAAATGCTTTGTAGCCGGGAATTCCATATTCATGTGAATCAAATTCCGTGGAATCAAATTCATGGGAAATTTATATTCTCATGTTTGGTGTAACATATGATATTCCTGAGAATATATAAATTATGTAAAAGAATTGTCATTCTTGATTTATTTTAAGTTAAATTTACTAATTCTTTTTTTATATCCAAATCATGCTATACTATAGTTGGTTGGACATTTCATTATTAATTAGCACTCATGAGTTACCAATTTTATTGAATGCATATTTTGTAGTTTTTTTTTTATATTATGTTTATCTGAATTAGCTAGACTCAGAACCCCACCCGGCTCACCGGGCCGAACCTGAATGCGACCAGACTACTTGAACTCGACCCGACTCGGTTGTGCCCGATGCGACCTGGACCTGACATGATCTGACTCGATCTGACCCAACCCGAGTAGATCCAGTCTATAATTTATGTTACTCTTCTTCTTTTTCCTCATCATCTTTATCTACTCCTCCCTGCAGTTGTACTCTTCTCATCTCGCGTTGCGTCATGAGCAGTTGACCTCCTCGCCTCGGTGTCGCGAGCCCTTAAACATAAGTTATATTATCCTGCAGTTGTAATATTATAGAGTTTGACACTATAGAGTTATAATACCCTGCAGCTGGATGGGTAACTCTACAGTGTCAAAGCCATGGTCCCTTAAGGATAAGTTATATTACCCTGCAGTTGTACTCTTCTAAAGTAACTCTACAGTGTCGGTCTATAATTTATGAGACCCAATTACAAAAAAGGCATTCATTAATAAGAATGTAATATTTGATGAAGATGACATGTTGAGAACTAAATACAAGGCAAATACATACAGTTGAAGGCACAGATATGCAAGATGAAGACAAATAATCATGATTCAGAGAAGCAAGAAGATATAGAATCCTCTCAATTGAGTACTTATAGTTTAGCTAAAAGAAGAGAGAAAAGAACCTACAAAGCACAGATGAGGTATGGATATGAAGATCAAATTTATTTTACTTTAGTAATAGAAATTGGTGGTCCTACTAGTTTTCAGGAAGCTATGGAGCACGCTGACAATGACGAGTGGATGATAACAATGATTGAGGAGATGAGTAACTTCAGAAGAACAAAACATGGGAGTTGGTCAAGCATCCAAAAGGAAAGAAGGTAAGTGATTGCAAGTGAGTTTTTAGAAAGAAAGATAATGACCAGTACAAAGCTCGACTGGTCGGAAAGGGCTATGCACATAGAACGGGTTGATTATAATTGGATATTCTCTCTTGTAGAGAAGCATACATCTATCAGGGTGTTACTTATTATGGTTAATATTTGATCTCGAGCTATAGTAGCTCGAGATAAAGATGGGTCTTTCTTCTGGGGAGTTAGCAGAACAAATATTTAGATGTATGTTACAACAACCTAAAGGTTTCGAAGATCCAAGGAAAAGACCGATTGCGAATTGAAGATATCACTCAAAGAGCTGAAGCAATCACCAAGATAGTGGTACAAACTGTTTGCTACTTTATGTAGGGGAGAAATTACACTTGATGTGACTATGACAAATGTCTTTACTTCAAAGCCCTTTCTGATGGTTCATATATGTTCTTGCTAGTGTGTGTCGATGATATGTTGACATCTGCTAGAATTAAACGAGATATTTGTTCATTATAACATCAATTATGTAAAAGAGTTCAACATAAAAGATTTAAGGCCACCAAGAAGATTTTGGATATAGAGATATGCAGCGATAGACATATTGGAAAGTTACGGTTGTCTTAATAACGGTAAATTGAGAAAGTTCTATAAAGATTCAATATATAGGATGCCAAGAAAGTAATTACTCATATTTCAAGTCATTTTAGATTATCCTCTCAATTGTGTCCTACCACAAAAGAGAAGGATTATACGTCTCGAGTACCATACACCAATGCACTTGGATCGTTGATATATACTATGGTATGTACTGTGCCATATTTATTTTATGCAGTTAGTGTGGTGAGCAGATACATGTCAAACCCAGGCTAGGATAATTGGAATGATACATTGACATGTACCTGCTCACCATACTAACTGCATAAAATAAATATGGCATAGTATATACAGTAACATACATCAACGATCCAACGACATTGGTGTATGGTACTCGAGACACATAATCCTTCTCTTTTGTGGTAGGACACAACTGAGAGGATAATCTAAAATAACTGGAAATATGATTAATTACTTTCTTGGCATCCTGCATATTTAATCTTTCTAGAACTTTCTCAATTCACCTTTATTAAGGGCTTGTGATAAGGGCACTACAAAATACACTTGGGGCTAGTCCATTAATGAATGAAGTTTACTCATACTAGCCCAAAGTTTACTCATACTAGCCCAAACATTACTCTCTCCTCCCAAACCCCCCAAACCTCCACCGGAGCCCTCCCTCCTCCTCCACTTCTTTCTCCTCCTTGTCGATGGCTCCCAAACTCTCAAAAGAATCAAGGTACAATTCTTCCTTCTCCTTCTTCTTCTCAATTTTTAATAATTTCTATTGCATTTCGAATTTTTTTCAAAAATTATCTTTCCAATCTTAAAATTAGGGCATACAAGTACTGAATGTAGTTTCGGATGTAGTTTCGACGTATTTCTGGAGTTTCGTACCCGATTTTAGGGCATACAAGTTCGACATTCGTCGAACGTATGGAACAGAACCATGCGGGACTGTAGACATTTCTACAGTCCTATATACATTGTGGACTGTTGAAATTTCTACAGTCCTATATGTATACAGGACTGTAAAAAACTGTAAAAAATTTTACAGTCCTGTATACATATAGGACTGTATAAATTTTTACAGTCCTGAATATTGAATTAATTTTGGGATGTTAAAATATATATCTTTTTTGTCTTATAGTCACGACCCTTGGAAGGACATTGAGAATGAAGGTATCATAAGAAGACGTCGTACTGCGTCGATGCGTAAGGAACGTAATGTTCAGCGTGCTATTGAACCAGCTCTCACTATCCGCGATCCCGAGGCACGCCCTGAAGTTAGGAAACGTCGACTGGTGAAGAAGACTGTAACTCGTTCGAAGATACGTGCTCCTAGTACTCCTAGTACTTCTGGTTCTTCTTCCTCCTCCGATGAGGACATACCAACTGTCCAAAATCGGCCAACTGATGGTTCAGGACCTTCTCAGCATGCAGATAGTCCTGTCGAGACTCGGCCACCAACCCTCGGAAACCGGCCTACTGATGGTTCAGGACCTTCTCAGCAGCCATATAGTCCAGTTGAGACTCGTCCAAACGGTTGCTCTATGTTGTCGTCCATCGAGAACCATATTGCATACCAAATATAGAACAATCCGGTAAGTACATTACGTTATGATAATTTTATATATAGTTGTAAGTTCTAAGTTCATCCAATTATTTATAGATAACTACATTTTATATATAGGTATAAGTTCATCCAATTGTTTACTTTTCAGGAGAGTTCTCGTATGTTAACGGTGATCAACCACGGCAAAAAGTGCAATACATGGGGGTTTGAATTTTTGGGAGACGATGTGAAGGCTAAAATCAATCCCACCGGTTTACAATATTTGGGTAACTACTCATATATGACGGTGGACAATGCACTCACATCAGCATTTGTAGAACGATGGCATCTAGAAACTAACACTTTTCATCTACCAAACGGGGAGTTGACGATTACCATGGATGACGTTCATCATATATTGGGTCTTAGGGTTGATGGTCGAGTCATGATGAATCACACTTTTGACGAATTGAGCATCAACTTTTACGACCATATCGTGGATTATGTATCAGGCTGTCTGGGAGTTGATGCGACGAGTTTTACCACCCTTCGAGACTTCAAGAAATCGTACGGACTTCCTTTGAAATATTTGGAGGAGAAATTCGCTGATCCGGACCCCGAAATGGATAATAGCGATAATGTGGCCCGTGGATATATTCAGTTCATCTTAGGGACTGTCGGCATTACGGATAAGTCTGGAACGTCGATACATGCTAAATATCTCCTAAATTTTGACGACATAGACACGGTAGAAGAAATATCTTGGGGAAGCGGTATACTAGCATACCTTTATCGCGAGCTTGGTGCGGTATCCCGCGTCGGTTCCAAGACAATATCCGGATGCCAGACTCTACTCCATATATAGATATATCTTTGTCAACTTGTATACATAATGAAAAAATTTGTTAATTTTTGGATTAATTTTTTTTAACTTGGTTACGTGAAGGTATGGATATACGGGCACTTTCCAACCCTGAAGCGGGCTAAAATTTGACAGTCCTAGTTTTATATATAAATGTGCAGACAGTGGGTTAAACTAGGACTGTCAAAATTTTGACAATCCTGATAGCTTGTTGGACTGTCCAGATTTTGACAGTCCTAGTTTTATATATAAATGTGCAGAGACAGTGGGTTAAAACTAGGATTGTCAAAATCTGGACAGTCCTGATAGCTTATGGGACTGTCAAAAAATTGACAGTCCTACTTTTATATATAAATGTACAGACAGTGGGTTAAAACTAGGACTGTCAATATTTTGACAGTCTTGATAGCTTGTGGGACTGTCCAGATTTGACAGTCCTAGTTTTATATATAAATGTGCAGAGACAGTGAGTTAAAACTAGGACTGTCGAAATTTCGATAGTCCTGATAGCTTATGGGATTGTCAAAATCCTGACAGTCCTAGTTTTATACAGAGAGTGGGTTAAAACTATCTATATAAATGTTGGAAAAGATACCAAAGTTCAACATACAAGACTCATTGCACAACATACAGTACTTCATTTTATTTCTTTCATAGTCACTATCTATTGCACTATCACGCTACAAAAGTAGATGTTAAATTCCATTTCTATCGTATACAAAATTACAAAATGATACAGAAGTATAAGATGTATTAATCGATTAGAATATCAAAGTAGTCCTTAGACAAGATTTTGTGATCTTCCATCTTTATCATCTTCTTATAGCCAGCAATTGCATCCGTGTAGGGTGTCGTCCATGCGATCGCTTCCTCCGGTGCGTGTTTATACCAAAGCGTAGCAGGTGGAGGAATAGGAGAATGACCGATCAACCTTGGGATGACAAAGTGTTGTCCGATAAGCCCTATCGAACATAAATCAGATAGTCTGTGTTCGGCCGGGGGAGCGCACATTGGAAAGAAAGTACTGTTAATGCCTTGTGAGATAATTATAATAGGTATCTTATACCTATTAGAGAATACGTATGTAGCATGCGGGACATCCATGTAATGGTCTGGTCCGGTAACTGTGTCCTTACAAGGTATGCTTGCCAACAAATCTCCAATAATTTCTTCGCTGAATATCTGCCTATAGAAGGGTAGACGAGACTCCAACTCCTCGTACAACTCTTCCCTAACATGTCTCCATCCTGCTTCAACTGAATAGCCAAGATGTCTTGCGAGTGCATGATATCCACAATGGCCATCCTTAGGAACATCAACAATAGACCAAATGAAATTTCGTATCTCAAGTAGAAAATTTTGAATATATAGACTATATGAATCAGAGAAGTTATCTAAACCCTCCGCCGTGACTGCATCGTTCGTTTTCTGTTTCTTCCCCCTTCGAATAGTAAGCTTACTCTTTTTTTTCGAAATTACCACACTTTCGATAACCGACTTTGACTCAACTTGCTCTAAATTGCGTTCAGTATGTTCAAACAAGGATGGATCTCTTTTAGCTGACTCCACCTCCTTTTGTTTTGCTCTACTCATTCTTGAGTGTGGTCTTCCCTTAGGAGTTCGAACAATAGATGGCTCTTGCAATCGAGTTGTTGTCGGGACTGCAATTTCTTGGATTTTAACCTCAATGGATCTTCTCTCCGGTTCCGATGCGACACACCACCTTGCGTGAAGGAGTTTCACTTGTGGGAAAGAAAAGAAATCATCGTGAACTTCCACCGTCGGCATTATCGACAACTGTCTCCAACGTTGATCAACATCTATTGGAATAGGTATAGATTGACGACGATATTCGTTAATCTCATGTGCACAAAGAAGGCCGAGTGAATATCGATATGAACAACCGCAAACCTCGGGATCATAACCAACCAACTTCGACCTACCAATCTCCTCAAACAATAAGCCCAAGGCCTTGTGAGATACTACATGGATTAAAGCATCCAAGAGGTGTTCATGCTTGTATTCATGCTTTGCAATATTGAGGCTCGTCTCAAATGATGCTACAATCTCGTTCACCGTGGAAATAATCATCAAATGAATCGATTGCCAAACGAAGACAAAATTACCGACCGATGACCATAGATTGTAGTGTCCTCAACGCCCAAGTGTAATCCTCTACTGTCTCACTCTTCATAAAACAAAAAGCGACTGAAAATGTTTTCCCCGTAGACGTAAACCCAATAATGTGAAAAAGAGGCATCTTGAACTTGTTGGTCTTATATGTACAATCAAGATGTACAATCAAGGGCCAACACGTCTGTGAAGGACCTAGCCAAGTGTGTGCAATCAGGATGAGCCCAAAACAATGAAAGGAGTTCATCATGGTTGACTTGTTCTCATCTTCTTTTTGTCGCCATTCTTCCTTTCATACTATTACATTTTGCTCTCGCCAAACTATTATAGACCGTCCTCATGGTTGATTTGTTCTCATCTTCTTTTTGTCGCACAGCAGAATAAATTTGTTTGGGTGCAACTCCGGAAAGGAACAGTTCTTCAACCAACTTTCTCTCATCCTTGTTCAACCGTGCCACGTAGGCATGACCCATAAGTGTCTCTGGAATAGGATGATTGTGTATTCCATTCTTAACTTCGACTATCCACTTCACATCTTATACTTTTACAATCAACATCTTAAATGGACAACCACATTTTTTCGTCCTTACGTTTTTCTTAGGGATTTTTTTTTCAACACTACCTTTTTTTTCCGATGCTGCTCGCAGCCCAGCTCTAAATTTTTTTGGCCCGGTCGAGATCTGATCGATCTTGCAATGACAATGACTATGTTATGTCGTCTTCCAATTTCTCTGCACTAATCTAATGCTTCTTCCTGGGATGCAAATCGAATATCCGTTGAGAATACCTTCTCCACATCAACCCCAATAGCAGGATGTACCACAGCATCTGTACGAGGTTGGTCCTATAACCAATATAAAATAATCTAAAAATTAATAACTTCAAATAATTGGCAGTCCAAATTAGGACTGTCATAATTTGTACAGACTAATGTATTGAGTAGACTGTAAATTTTTTACAGTCTTTAAGATTCAGGACTGTCTATAGGACTGTCGGAGTTATGACAGTTCTATATTTATATAGGACTGTCGAATTATTGACAGTCCTATAGTTATATAGGACTGTCGTATTTTATACAGTCCTTACACGATGACTGTCGAAATAGGGTTATCATTTTACGTACCGTACGTGCTTCTGAACAACCGACATGTTCTTCGGAAGGAGCAGAGTGCATATTTAATGGATTGCATGATCCGACTTCTTCATCGAAGATAATTTCATGCATCGCTCCTATAATAGTCAAATAAAACTAAATATTTTCGTGACAATCGTAAAACTTATTCATCGTATGTTGTAGAAGACATACCAGAAGAATATTCGTTGGACAATCATCAAATCAGAATTTTCTTCCACTTGGGATCACAATTATCAAATTTCAAAGTTAGGTTTAGATTTTAGGACTTGGGAGAATGAGAGATTTCTTCATGTGAAGGTGAAAAAGAAAAAAGAGAAATGATTTTTACTTATATAGGTTGGTGTGGGCTAGCCTATGGACAGCCCTGAGTATATTGTGTAGTGCCCTTATCACTAGCCTTATTAAGAGACCATAACCTTCCAATGTCTATTGCTACATATCTCCATACCCAAAATGTTAGAATATTCGATATTAAAGAGTGATTTGGCCAAATCATTCAATATTTAGATGACTAATTTGTTTTCCATTTTTGGGCTGATTCTTTCCTTAATTTCAGTAATTGACAGACTGTGGCCTGCGTGCCTAATTTCTAGGGCTGAATTCTAGGATTGATTATTTCCTTTTTTCCTATAGGCAAAGTTGTATATATATTGGCCGTATTATTCTGAAAAGTATCGAACAAGATTAATCTTTCTCCTCAAATTTAGTTTTTATGGTATCAGAGCCATTGCAAAAATACTTCTTTATTGTTTTTGTTGTTATCAGAAAATGAGTTCTGAGCAAGGTTCTAAGTATCGGTATCGGAATCGGTATCGGATCATTCCTATGAGTATCGGGATCGACGATATCGGTAGTATCGGCGGTTTCAGATCGGAGTATCGGATTTTTTGGTATCGGAAAGCAAACAACTATTAGTAAAGTATTAACATTTTAGAGAATATATTTTATACATTTATGCATAATTTAAAGTATTTCCAGTATTGTTTCTTAGTATTTTTGATATTGAATGAAATAGTAGTCATCCTTGTCGATTGATTTATATGCGATAGATACATTTTTCTCTTTTATATGTTTTTACAACCTTTCTATGCTTTTACACCCTTGCTAATTGGTTTTTTAATTCAATATTTTTTGCCGAATTGACCGGAAAAGAGACCTCTAATGTCGGTATCGGTCAGTATCGGATATCGGTCGGTATCGGATCGTGACATGCCAAACTGTATCGGTATCGGCCGTATCGGATTGGTATCGGTCGATACTTTAAACTATGGTTCTGAGACAAATGTATCTTCATCTGGTACATCCAATCCAGTCACTTCGTCCGTGGTTGCGCAGCCCTTTGGAGAAGGATCATCACTGCAGATCACTAATCACAAGTTGGATGGCAAGAATTTCCTCCAATGGTCCCAATCTGTCATGTTGGTGATCAGAGGAAGAGGAAAGCTTGGCTACATCACCGGCGAGGCTCAACGTCCAAGCACAAAGAACCAAACCTACGCAAATTGGGAGCTTAATAACTCTCTTGTCATGGCATGGCTGATTAACTCAATGGAGCCACATATCAGCCGTACCTATTTGTTTCTTCGTACTGCCAAAGCAATCTGGGATGATGTCAGGGAGAATTATTCAGATCTCGAAAATGCCTCACAAGTCTTCGAGATGAAGAATAAACTCAAGGATATTCGACAAAGAAATTTGGATATCACTGAATATTACAACGCATTGCAGACACTTTCGCAGGAGTTGGATATGCACTATGAGGCAGATTAGGGTGATTTGGAAGACAACGTGAAGTTTAAGAGACACCTAGAGAAGGAACGTTTGTATGAGTTCCTAGCCGGTCTCAACAAGGAACTTGACGAGGTTCGTGGATGGATTTTACGCCGAAGACCTCTCCCTTCCATTGGTGAAGCCTTTGCAGAAGTGCGGCGTGAAGCAAATAGGCGCAGAGTTATGCTTGTGGTTAAAAAGGACTCAAACGAAATCTCTGGGAGTGAAAGACCCGTAGACAACAGTGCACTTGTCACAAAAAAATATTGCCAACCGACCTATTAGAGACCAGAAACCCAATCAGCGTCCGTGGTGCGCTCACTGCAATAAACTCGGCCATACCCGAGAAAGATGTTGGGACCCTCACGGGAAACCTGCAGATGCAAAACCACAGAGACATAATCAATCCAAGGTTTTTCAAACAGCTGTAGAAGAGAAGTCTGATGAATCAAACAACACTGGAGTGTTTCTGAACAATGATCAATTCAAGCAACTTTATAAACTACTGAGTCAACAAAACATTACCAATTCCAACACTGCCATGAGTAATTTTGCTCATCAAGGTACTGTCCTCTATGCACAAAAACAAACTTCTTGGATATTTGATTCTGGTGCATCAGATCATATGACAGGTAACCCATCTCTTTTTTACACCTATACACCATGTCATGAGACCCCAAGGGTAAAAATAGCAGATGAACTTTCTCTTCTGTTGTTGGAAAAGGTTCTGTCCGTTTGTCAGAACCTCTTGTTCTACATTTTGTACTTCATGTTCCTAAGTTAGCATACAACCTGGTGTCGATTAGCAAACTAACTCACGACTTTCATTGTATTTAGAGCCAGTATTGTATTCGAGTTGTTCTTTTGATTTTGAGCCATTTAATTTTGCTGCAATATTATCAATAAAGAGAATTATTTTTGTATACAATGTGTATTCAACTTTTTTGCTTATTTTTGCTGTAATGACTTTTTTCTGAGATATTTTATCGACCGTGATTGATCTTGTCTTGTACAAGTGTAATTTAGACTTGTACAACATCACGTCCAGTAGTGACTTTCGATTCTGCGGAACTGTGACGTGATAGCTGGGGTCCAATAAGTTGGAAGTCTACATTGTAGGATGGATAATGTTAGCTCTCTCGACAATACAGACATATTCTCTTTGGTTAAAAGAAAAAAACTCTTTGGTTAAAAGGGTCGGTCGACATGTTTAGGATATCGCAACAAGCTATTTTATTATTTTGTGACTATTATAGTATCATTCATCTGGCAAAAGATTAGGTATATCACCAAACAAGAAAGCATATTAAAGTTATGTATCACATCATTCATCTGGCAAAAGATGAGGTATATCACCAAGCTAGAAAGTATATTCAAGTTTGGTATCACATAAGGAGAGTGGATCAGTGAAAGAAATATTCGTCTACTGAAGATATACACATAAGGAGGAGAATCAGATGGATAGGTTGACAAAATCAATTTTTACAAAGGAGTCCAAGTCATGCTTGGACTTCGCTAGAGTTCTATGAGTTGAAGATTTTACCCAACCTAGGCAGGAGGATTGTGACAGGTTCCATGTAGGAACAACTATAACTACAAGATAAAGACATATCAAGTTGATTTTCAAGGAGACCATTCGAAATACAAGCCACGGTCGAGATCATTAGGATTTTGTCTTATGTAAAACTATTTTAGGTAAGTGACTTAGCTTTTGGATTTAGTTTAGTTTAAATCCAACTAGGTTAGGCTTAATTTAGAAATATTAGAATTTGGTCATATCTAAATCTATATGGGTTTGATTTAATTAAACCTATCCAGATTTGGTTTCCTAAATTTGTCCTTTTAGATTTAATTTAAATATACTCATTAGGTTTTAGTAAGCCTCAATGTGTTAGGAATATTTAAATATAAATAGAGGTGCAGACTAGAGGTACAAGCATAAAAAAAAAACAAAAATTTGTGAAGTTGCAACCACAAGGTTGATTCAAAAAATTGTCTTGATAATTGTATTCTGATAAGAGTAGTAAAATTCTTCAGTTTTGGTCGCGGAGTAGACAATTGTCGAACCACATTATATTAGGTGTCCACAATTGTTTCTTTGTCCTCGTTTCAGTTTCTTCTTTCAATCAACATACCAGCCCTCTCTAGACCCCTTCATGGATTATGAATTTTATGAGACAGGTTAACTGGTAACCAACTCCTACATTTATGTCAGGGTTTGGTAACCACGATAGACACTTTTGGTCAGACGCAACATGATATGCCTTGTGAGGTAGGGTTGCTATAAAATCTATGACCGTCTCCAGTCAGAATCTGGTTTTATGTTAGATGACTTGTCAGCTCTGGTCAGCCTAGGCGCACATTTAAGATGTTTTTTTTTACCCAAAGTATAGGGTTTATATATATATATATATATATATATATATATATATATATATATATTCTCCATCTAATTCAAACCTTCGATGTTTCACCAAAAGAAACATTTTAGCATATTTCATCCTTCTGCGCTCAAATCTGTTAGGACCAATAAGCAACAGTCTTAACTCCTTTGAGCTTCCATGCAGGGTATGAGACCTCTAAAATGAAATATCTCGGAGACACTTTACTATGAAGCATGCAAGAAAGGTTTTTTTTATATATCAATCCTTCTCCCTTTCTTTGTTCGAATGATGTGCAAAGGAAAGGATACGTTGTCATTGATAATTCTTTCCTTTTTTCTTCAGGCAATGAATATTTCGTCAACAGAGATTTCAGCAATGATAGATTCTGTGTTTATTTATTCTAAACATCAATTAATACATTCATCGACCACAAAAGGTCTTGAAATACTGGTATCTTGACACATGTAAAATTTCTTCTTTGTGTACTGGAGATGGCAGTAGCAGATAAAGCTATTGTACCCTTGTTTATAAGTGTGAAATTGACTTCTGTAAGGGAGGGGTTTGTTCATCAGCATTGGTCTTTAATTGGATTATCAAAACCTGCTTTCATGTGATATGTATCAAAGTGTATTGGCGGTGTAATGATGTTGGGCACATCAAAGTGGAATATGGAAAAGGGCCCCTACCTTCCGTTTCTTATATATTACAATATGAAGTCATTTTTTGGTGGATGCCATCGTCATTTAATAATTTAATTTGTTTCCTTGGTTGATGTGTTGTTATAAATATTTGAGTTATTTGTATTTATCTTCTCCCATTTGATATTTATAAGGTAAAAGAGTTATGAATATCAAATGCGGATAAATACAAATAACTCTAAATATTTCATTCTCCTCACTTCGGCAAATATGGAACGGAATTCCGATGGTCTAATTCCATGCTCTCTCGTATGAAAACAGTAATTTAGGAAAGCCTTAAAAAGTGTCTTTTGCGTATAGTTAAATCTATCGTGTTTGTAATTCAGTTATCCAAAATTTTGGTAATTGTTAGGGTATGTTTGGATAGGTTTTTTGAAATTATTTTTTGAAAACAGTTTTCACAGAAGATGTTATAAAACTGTTTTTTGAGTATACAGTTTGTGAGTTTGTGTTTGGTTAATTTCATCTCAAAAATAATTTTCAAAAACAAAAATTAAAAATCCTATTTAGTAAAATGTTTTTTTAAAAAGAATTTAAAATAATTTTTTTATAAAATATTATTTATGTTGTTCTCCAAAATATTTGTTCTTCTTCGCCAAAATTTTGGTTCTTTTTTCTTTTCTTTCTTTACAAAATTATAAAAAAATAATTAAAAAAGTTGTGTTCTGTTCTTCTTTTCCGGCCGTCCTGAGGCTTCGGTTGAAGACCAAGTTGTGGCCCTGCCGATGGTGGTTTGGGTCGAGACGGCGGAGCCGGGGTTGACCTCTGCAGCGAATCCCATGCGTCTCGTGCACCAAGACATCGAAGGTCTCCTCTGCCAAAAATTTCATGCTCCGTCGGAGCGCGCCAAGCTGGGGAGGAGCGGATGTGGAGGAAAAGAAAAATCAGTCCATTGAAGTGGAACACGAGATAGGGATTGTCCAAACTTGTAAAGTTTGTTCCAACGCCAATGAAGACGTAAAAAAATTATTTTGAAAGTGAAACAAACTTCTCATAAAAGCCGATGAACTTTAAATGAGTTTTAGAAAAGAAAATTAACTGAGCATCAGCAAAAGTCCAAACACATTTGGCTTTGGGACAATCCTTGTGTTAAGGACATCTAAAACATGCCTGAAAGAGAGGTTGAAAGAATCAAGGGATGTGGAGGAAGAGCTATGGAGGAGCTGGGGAGGAGCGGATGTGGAGGAAGAGCTGTGGAGGAGCGGGGAGGAGGAGATGTGGAGAGAGAGAGAGAGACAGAGACGGCTAGAGAGGTTGAAAGAATCGACGGATGAGGGGGCCCGCAAGCATAGATAAAAGCTCCACTCACAAAACAACTTTTACTCTCTCTGAAACCTGCTGGTTTTGAAAAAAGAATTGTAAATTTTTTTGGAGAAAGAGAACCAAACGCTATTTTTGAGCTCTTGTAGCATTTATGGTCCGGAACGTGCATTTAAACACATAACCAAACAGACCCTTAATAAGTTCCCCTAGTTGGCCTAAGAAGGGCCTTTTTTTTCTTTTAGAAAATAAGAAAAAAAGACTGGGATCATTCTGTTACCTTTAAATAGAAATAGTGATGTATTTACCAAGAAATTTTTATAAAGGCATTACAAAACTTATTCAGGGTTGCTCAAAAGTTTTGCTTTTATTTCCAAGTTTTTCACTCTTAAATTTTTTTTAGGGGCAGCCCACTACATAGTATAAAAGCCATATTTTTTTCTTTTTTCATCTTTTTCTTCTTTTCTCTCCCAAATTTCAAATATTGTTCAAAATATCTGTTCATGCCTAGGTTTTATCTTCTAGTAACTAAAAATTGGTTTATAATTCATTTTGGACGAAGTTTTGAAGTTTCGAACCCATTTTAGGGTTTAGAACTTCGAAAATTCGTCCACAGTTGCGATGGGGACGATGATGGACTGTAAACATTTTGATAGTCTTGTCTAAAGTCCGAACTACCAAATTTTTTGACAATCCTAACTTATAGCCATGACTACCAAAAAATTTGACAGTCCAAATGAAAAGTTGTAACTTAGGACTGTCAAAAAATTTGCCAGTCCTGGCTATAGTGAGGACTGCCAAAAAATTTGACAATCTTATAATACAAAAAATAGTTGTGAAACCTGGGATTGAAAATATCAAATATTCTAAGACTGTCAAAACTTTGACAGTCATAATGAAAGTTATTGGAATGCAGGACTATAAAAAATTATGACAGTACTGGCTCTTGTTAGGACTGTCAAAAAATTTGACAGTCCTAAAATCCAGTAACTTTTCTTTAGGGCATTATTTCAGGTACACAAGTGTAGTGGCACTGCTTGGATATACGGGACATGATGTATGAATGGTAAGTACCTTTGTGGGCAAGAGAAATAGCAAGAGTGTTACTTTGCCTTTGTGGTATTCCCCCTTGTGGCATTTTCATTTGGACCCTATCGAGAGCTTCGTTGCATATACTCTGATGTATGCTTGGTACATAATACTTGACTTTCATTGCAACTTGGTCATTTTGATGATAACTTTGATGTTTGACAACATCGCCTAGCGCGAGCGCAACTCCAGGCTCGTACGGCATCACGTCCCAATGAGAACGATCGTCCTGCGAGAGCGCTGCAACGTGGTGATTCACGTTCAGCGGGGACGATTGAGCTTGAGGGAGATTGGGGCGTGACACTAACAACTTAGATTTGCTCCAAACCATTCATCAAAACAAAAAATGCCAGTACTAAAGATGTAAATAATATCAAAAAATACAATATGGACTGATAATATACACGGTATCAAGAAAAAAAATATAAAAGAAATTATGCTTTCTCCACTTTGTGCAAAATGTACTTATTGAAAGGACAACTATAGTGACTCTAGAGGGGGGTGAATAGAGTGTATGTGACAATAATCCAATAACATATAAGGCAGTTACCAACTTAAAATATAAATACGGATAATTATGGAAATATGCAATGAGTAATGGCTAAGCAATAGTAAATGAGGAAAGTAAGAATTTATAAACACTAACACCGTGATGTATCCTCATTTCTCTCGTGGAGAACTAATCCAGTCTCGAGAACTCTGCTCGATGTTAATCCACTATTTATGAAATAGCTTACAATACAAGCTTTGATCCGAAGGCTTGCCAACTTCTTACAAACAAATGAGCTTTGATCCAAAGTAGTCGCCAATTTTTTACGACCACATGCTTTGATGCGAAGAGCATGCTAACTTCTAACTTTGGAAATAGTAACCGAATTTTCAAGCTAGTACAACTCGGACAACTTTCTAATCGAAATTGCACTTGACACTAGAAGGATATTAGAGTTGCTCTCAAGAATGGAAAGGTGTTAGCTCAGGTAATGAGTGTAAAAAAGAGAAGAGATGATTGAATGAATAAATGAGTAATTTGGAATGGTAAAATTCTTCTCTATTTATAGCACTTTTCTGAACCGAGTTCGGCCAGAGTTCGGTTGCCCCAACGTTCATAATTTTAAACGTTGCACCCTGAACTTGTAGATGACCGAGACTTTATAGGAAGATTGAATCCTGGGTGACCGAGTTCAGCCAGAACTCTGTCTCACTTTGGTCAAATCAGTTAGTCCAGTTGACTAGGTTTTGGGTCCTTTTTTGTGGACTTGTTTTGTGTGGCCTTAATGATTGGGTTTTAGTCAGGTCGAGTAGACTAAATATGGGTATAGGTTTAAGCTTTCTAATGCTAGTGAGACTCGATGTATATATTCCTAGATTCAAAATAAAATACAAATACATAGACCAAAATACAAACTCTTATGTTGCAATCTTTGTCAATCTTGTACTGTTGTAGTGTCATAGTCTAGTATGTAGCAATCTTTAGTTTGTACTTGCATATATCGAATCAGGGTTTCGTCGATTATCAAAATCAAGTTGATCGTGACATACATGTGCCAACAATCTCCTCCATTTTGATAATTGTAAACTATGACAGATACATCAATACAAATACGATATGACGCGATCCACAGCGCTCCCCCACAAATTGTGAGTGTAAACTTGCAACTTTGCCTCTTCTTCTTCTTATTCCTGTTGTATCCTCTTATCATCTTTGATCTTGATATCTTGTATTGTTATGCTTTTTCCTTGTATAGTTCTTCTTGTATTGTTCATCTTCTTATATCATTCATTCTTTCCTTTTGTTAGTTAATCGAAATAAAAAAGCTCCCCGAAATCATTGACGGGTACATTAAAGAAATACGTACAAAATATAGAGAAATACATATTTAAATGCAGAAAAAAATAATATAAAGAGATGTCATGGATTATATATTATGAACATTATGTACTGATACAAAAAAATCCCAAGCATCAGAATTGCTCCACAAACTTTAAGTCAGAATAAAGAATTTGAATTTACGGCTATATTTTAGAACGAAGTACAAAATATACTTTACAAATCATATATTATATAAAGCATTGATCATCTTGGGTTAGTTGAAGGGGCCGGATCCCAGTTAGCGTTGGCTGAAGACTATAGATTTAAAAAGAATATAAGCAACTTATATCTCTATACAGCATAAAAATCCAAAATTCCTAATTCTCGACGAATAAAGTTAAAAAGATCTTCAACTAAGGTTTTTGTAAAAATATCAGCTAATTGATGTTCAGTAGCAACAAATTCTAAACAAATATCTTCGTGTGACTGTTGGTCTCTAAGAAAATGATGTCTGATTTCTATGTGTTTAGTGCGTGCCTTGGTTCGACCTCCCGTAGCAGTCCTTACTTTTTTTATGACATATTGGGTTCTTTGTAAGATTAATAGTGCTAGTGTTGTCACAGTATATAGGAATTCTCTTATAAAATATATTATAATCTTCTAAGGTCTCCTTCATCCATAAATTTGCGCACAACAACGTAATACAGCTATCTACTTAGCTTCAGTAGGTGATAGTGCAACAGAATTTTTTTTCTTACTAAACCAAGAGACTAATGCATTTCCTAGAAAATGGCATGTACCTCTGGTACTTTTACGATCGACTTTGCATCCGGCAAAATCAGCATTCTAGTAACCTAAAAGGTCAAAGGATGTTACCACAAGATTACCGTCAAAGTTCCTTTAAGGTATCGAAAGATACGCTTAACTGTGCTTAAATGTGATTCCTTAGGGTTAGCCTGATATCTAGCATATAGGAAAATACTATAAATTATATTGTGATGATTAACAGTTAAGTAAAGTAAACTATCAATCATACCTTGATACTAACGTGTGTCGACTAGTTTACCATTTTCATCAAGATCGAGCTTAGTAGATGTAATCATTGGTGTACCAATAGGTTTTGTACTATCTATATAAAAAATATTTAGCAAATTCTTGGTGTACTTAGCTTGATTGATGAATATTTCCTGTGAGTATTGCTTGATTTAAAGTCCAAGGAAGAACGTGAGTTCTCCCATCATACTCATTTCAAACTCACACTGCATATACTTAGCAAATTCTTCACAAAGAGTATTGTCAGTAGAAATAAATATGATATCATCAACATAAATTTGCACTAATAATATAGTGTTATCATATACTTTTATGAAAAAAAGTTGTGTCAACTTTCCCTTTTGTAAAACCTTTTCCAAGTAAGAAAGAACAGAGGCGTTCATACCAAGCACGAGGGGCTTTTTTGAGTCTGTAGAGTACTTTCTTTAACTTGACAACGTGATTAGAAAATTGAAAATCTTCAAAGCGAGGGGATTGTTAAACAAATGTTTTCTTTTATAAAACCATTTAGAAAAGCACTTTTGTCATCCATTTAAAATAATTTGAAATTATGAACATTTGAAAATGCATAAAGCATGCGAATGGATTCTAGTCTAGCAACAGGAGAATAAGTCTCATCATAGTCAATGCCTTCTTCTTGGCTATAATCTTAAGCTACGAGACATGCTTTGTTATGTGTGAATTGTCCATCATTTCTAAGTTTATTTTGAACTACCCATTTGGTGCCAATCAGCAAAAAATTATTAAGTCTAGGAACAAGTTCCCAAACTTAATTTCTTTCAAATTGGTTTAATTCTCTTGCATAGCATAAATCCAAAATTTATCAGTAAAAGCTTCATTAACATTCTTAGGCACTATTTGAGAAATAAAATCTATATTGGCAACAATATTGCTACTTGTAGAATGAGTACTTACTCCCTTTGATACATCACCTATTATCAAGTCTTCTGGATGATCGGATATGAATCTCATCTTCTTTGGCAAACTTTTCAGATAACTTGTACCAGTTGTATCATCAGGGGTTGGTTCCTTGTTGAATATAGTTTCAACATCTTCATCACCACAATCACTTGGTACATGACTATTAAACTCATCAAAAGTTACGTTTATAGATTCTTCAACAGTTAATAAAAGTTTATTGAAAACTCTATAACCTTTACATTTTGGAGCATAACCAAGAAATATACCTTCATCAGCTTTAGCATCAAACTTACCTAAGTTGTCCTTGGTATTCAAGATAAAACAACAACATCCAAACACTTTAAAGTAGGAAATCGTAGGAGTTCTACCAAACCAAAGTTCATAGAAAGTTTTCTTCGATATAGGTTGAATCAAAACATGACAGGTTGTATTGACAACTTTTGCCCAATATTTCAGAAGGTTGAATTGATTTAACAAGACTCTAGCCATATCGCCAAGAGTTCTATTCTTTCGCTCCATAACACCATTTTGTTGAGGAGTTCTAGGACAAGAAAACTCATGATAAAATCTATTAGAATCACTAAAGTTTTTGAAATCTGAATTTTCGAATTTGCCTCCATGATCACTTCGGATACGAGTAATCATAAAGTCTTTTTTGTTTTAAACCTTTTTGCAAAATATTTCAAATTCAGAAAGAGCATCACTTTTATTTGATAAAAAAAACCCATGTATATCTAAAAAATTATCAGCAATAACAAAGGCGTAGAGTTTTCCACTAAGACTGCGACTCTACTTGGTCCAAATAAATCCATATGAAGCAACTATAAAGGACTCAAAGTACTTACAACGTTGATAGATTTAAATGAAGACTTTGTTTCTTTGTTTATTTTTCTCGCATTCAGCACATACCATATCTTTCTTGAAAGTGATCTCTGGTAATCCTCTTACCAGCTTCTTTGTTGTGTGTCTTGAGTTGGTATCCATGTTTGCGTGTCCTACTCACATGTGCCATAACCAGCTCCCATCCTTCTTAGCAAGAATACATCTTCATATAGGGTTAATACTTTCTAACAAATAATAGACATATATTATCTTTCCTAACTCCTTCATATATAGTTTTGCCACTGGATAAATCATTAATAAGATATTTATCTTTAACAAAATTGACTGCATAACCATTATCAATTAAAAGACTAATACTAATAAGGTTATGTTTCAATTCTGTTATAAGACATATATATTCTTAATAATAGGAAAATAATATTTATCGATATCACTGTTACCAATAATATGGTATTTAAGATTATTTTCGAAGAAAATGTATCCTTCATTCTTCATTGATAGCATAGCGAAAAGAGTAGCGTCACCTGTCATATGTCATGAGCACCCGCTATCGAGAATCAATTTGCTTCTAGCATGTATAGGCAGGTCTACCTACAACAAAAGTTGAAGATGTAACCCTTGGTACCTACTTCTTTGAGGGTCCTATTGTGTTAGTCATTGTAACCCATAAACATTCATATCAACTAGCTTTCTAGTTCTACATTGTGATAAAATATGTCCATGAGCACCACAGTAATGACAAGTAGTATGAACATTAAGACTAGGTGTAACTTTGTAAATGTGTGTAGTGGTGTGATGTGCTTTCCGTGGATATTTGTAATAAAATACATGGTTACTAGAAGCTTTAGCTTTGCTTGCTTGTGTTTGATGATGGGTGACCTTGTATTTTGTCACGTGTCTTGTGTTAAACATGGTTATAGGTTGTACAACATGTTGCCCCAATTTAATCTCTATCTTTTTAGAGGTTTCATAGACATCATTATACTTAGCAGTGAGTGCATCTATTCTCTGTGAAGCTAAGTTGTACTTCTTCTTTTTTGACTCATAAATCTCATTAAGTTTTGCACTTTTGTGTACATTTTCAATACGTTCAAGAGCATTATGCAAACTTAACTTTAAAGATAATATTTTATTCGTGTCACTAGTAGTGGATTTAACCTCATATAATAATTAAGACTGTTTCATGTACTCAGTCTGTAGGTCTTTCCTAATTTGCTTATACTTATTCCTCATCTTTCTATGGTCTTCTAGCAAATCATTGAAGGCATCAGAAAATTCATCAAAAGTAAAATCTTCGTAGGGAGAGTTCGTAATTACCTTGTCTTCTAATGCCGTTAGATATACATTTGCAGTATTGCGATGATTTTCTTCTTCTTCAAAATTGCTTGCTTCGCTATCGCACAATATGCTTGTGTTTGCATAATTTCTTAATGAAGTCCTCTTGTTTGAATGTTCATAGTGACTTTCCTTATTGCTTATAGGACAGACCAGCAGATGAGTTCTTCTTCATCGTACTCCTTCTTTCAGTTTAATTTCTCAAACTTCAAGAATTTTTTGAAGTTCCTGGATATGAGGGCCAGATCCTCATCATTTGATTCATCGTCTTCAGTTTCATCTTTCTAGACTTTCTTATGATGAGCTTTGAAAGCGATTGTCTTTTCTTTTGGAGATGTTTCCTCAAAGTCATTGAGATCCAACTTATTTCATTATCTTACCCATGAGTGTCTCAATTGACATTGTGGTGAGGTTATTTTCTTCTATGATCGATATTGCTTTAGGGTTTTAATTCTTGGTGAGTCCTCGAAGCACCCTACATATCTTTTCATGATTATTGTACTCATTGCCAAGAGAAGATATAGGATTGACAATATCAAGAAATCTTGTGAACATCTGAATGATAATCTCATTTGGTTTCATCTTGAATGTCTCGTATTCTTGTGTCAGTCTGCTGATCTTGGATTCTTTTACTTGAGTGGTTCCTTCATGAGTTACCTCGAGAAGTTTCCAGACCTCATGTGAAGTGGTACAGGGGGATACCCTGATGAATTCAGTCATGTGTACAATAGAGAATAAAGCATTAATAGCTCTAGCATCAAGAATAGTTTGTTTCTTCTCCATATTAGTATATTTATCATTAGGATTTTCTATAAGGTTATCATCAACAACTATCCTAGCAGACTTTTTGTATCCATCAATAACAATAATTCATAAGTCAAAATCAAGAGATTTTAAATAAAAACTCATACGTGTTTTTTAATACGTGTAGTTGGTACTATCAAATAGCGGTAGCATATTTGTAGAGTGGCCTTTACCATTGTTGATATAAATGGATCTAGTGGTTGCCATGGATCTAATCAAGGATGTTAATCCCGATTAAGAGTCCTCTAATACCAATTGAAGGAGAAACTATAGTCACTCTAGAGGGGGGGGGTGAATAAAGTGTGCGTGACAATAATCCAATAAAATATAAGGCAGTTACCAACTTAAAATATAAATGCGAATAATTACAAAATATGCAATAAGTAATGGCTAGCCAATTGTAAATGTGTAAAGTAAGAATTTACAAACGCTAACACCATGATGTATCCTGGTTTTCTTCATGGAGGACTAATCCAGTCTCAAAAACTCTGCTCAATATTAATCCACTATTTATGAAATAGCTTACAATACAAGTTTTGATCCAAAGGCTTGCCAAATTTTTACAGACACACGAGCTTTGATACGAAGTACTCGCCAACTTCTTACAACCACGTGCTTTGATGCGAAGAGCATGCCGACTTCTAACTTTGGAAATAGTAACCGGATTTTAAGCTAGTACAACTCGAAAACTTTCTAATCAAAATCGCATTTGACACTAGAAAGCTATTGGAGTTGCTCTTGGGAATGGGAAGGTTTTAGCTTAGGTAATGAGTATAAAAGAGAGAAGAGATGATTGAATGAATGAGTAATTTAGAATGGTAAATTTTTTCTTTATTTATAGCACTTTTTTGAACCGAGTTCGGCCAGAGTTTGGTTGCCCCAACGTTCATAATTTTAAACGTTGCACCCTAAACTTGTGGATGACCGAGACTTTGCAGGAAGATTGAATCCTGGGTGACCGAGTTCGGCCCGAGTTCGACCAGAACTCTGCCTCACTTTGGTCAGATAAGTTAGTCCAGTTTACTAGGTTTTGGGTCATTTTATGGACTTATTTTTGTGTGGCCTGAATGATTGGGTTTGAGTCAGGTCGAGTAGACTAAATATGGCTATAGGTTTAAGCTTTCTAATGCCAAATCGTTGCCAAAGTCTTTCAGAAACTAGTTCATGGAATTGGAATGCGACGTTTTCATCAGCTGACTGTTCATGATCAACATTATCAGGGGGAGTGATTGTTTTCAGGGGGAGATACATTTTGTATGGATTATAACGCGTTGTACCCTTTTTCCTTAGTCATAAATTTTTTCCATTGGGTTTTTCTTGACAAGGTTTTAACGAGGCAACATTAAGCGTGTCCAATACCTATCTAAGTCATCCTAATGATTGTACTCTTTTCTTTCGCACAAGTTTTGTTCTAATGGGTTTTTCTGGCAAAGTTTTAATGAGGCAATGGGCTTAGAGATGGTGGTCATTCTAAGGAGGAGTGTTATAACGTGGGTTACTAAAAGGTTGGATTCCCACTTTATTTTTAGTCCCACATTGGTTAGAGATTAGTATTACACCTTCATTGGGTTGAAGAAGAAGTTGTTTTCTTCGCATTATATTTTTTGATGAGAATATAAATTAAATAAAAAAATAAAAAAATTCAAAATGTATCAATTTGAAATATTTATAAAAACATATAAAATTATAATATATCAATTTTATGGGTTTTTTTAGTCGACCAATCGCAAACAAATTATCAAACAGAAATTTTTAAATCTCTATTAACATAAAATCGCGGCACAAAAAATGAGCCAAGCTGTCATTAGATAAAGGCTCTTGATAAAGGCACTACAAAAATGACTCATGACAGCCCAAATTTTCACCATTGATAATTACAAGTTTACCACTCCCAAAAATTACTCACCGGGCTGTCCACTTCCAATTAATTTTTTTATAATCAGGATTGTCAAAATTTTGATAGTCCTACCAATTGGAAGGACTGTCAAAATTTTGACCGTCATAAAAAATTAACAAATTATTTTAGGACTGTCAAAATTTTGACAGTCATTCCAATTGGTAGGACTGTCAAAAATTTGACAGTCCGGAGGGGAGGGCTACATGAGGTGACACGAGGGTGGGGCTGCATGGAGGCCGGAAGGGAGGACGAGGCTAAGGAGCGGGAGGAGGAGGCGGAGCCGCCCGCGCGGGGGCAGCGACGAGACTTAGGCGCACGCACTCGCCTCCGTTGCTGCTGCCGCTTCTGCTGCTGTTGCCGTCGCCGTCGCCGTCGCCGACGCTCGCCGTCGCCTCCGCCGCGCACAACTCCCGCACGCTTCTTCTTCTTCTTCTTCTTCTTCATCGCCTTCGTGACGGAGCCGACGGGAAGGTACTTGAGGTGCAGATCGGCGGCAACTCGGTCGATGGTGAGGTCGACGACGTGGAGAGGCAAAAATCGCAAGAGGAGGGAGGAGGAGAGGCCGGAGGGGTTGGGGTTGGGGGAGAGCAGGAGGAGGAAGATGAAGATGTGGACAATCCTAGTAAAATTGGAAATAGTCTGAATAAAAATTCTTTCTAATTGGACTAGCACCAATAGTGGACTAGTTCCGAGTCATTTTTTTGAAGTAACTTCATCAAAAGCCCTAGATAAACTGCTACTCATACAAAACTTGGCCAAAATAGGTGAAAACATCTGCCAAGCAGACCCGGGTCCCGTCCAAAGAACACCCCCCTTTCCTCTCCAAGCAAGATGGCCAGAGCTCTCATGAGATGGTGGATTATCTCTTCTCCTCCACCACCACCACCACCACCACCTCTTCTCAGCAGAACCCATCCTCAGCCCTTTTTTCCTATTAAACCTTTCCTCTTCTCTACAAACTCTTCCAGCATCACCACTAATAATATTAGCAGCAACAACAACTACTTGAGTCTCTCGGACGAAGAGTTGATGTCGCAGTGCAATATGGGCACCTTCAAGGCGTCAGGCCCCGGCGGACAGCACCGCAACAAGCGAGAGACCGCCGTCCGCCTCAAGCACCTTCCCACCGGCATCATTGCCCAGGTCCCCATCTCTCTCTCTCTCTCTCTCTCTCTCTCTCTCTCTCTCTCTCTCTCTCTCTTTCTGTTATTTGCAAGCAGACCTCCCCCCTGTGTTTATGTAAAGACTACTTTACATTTCAAATACCTTCAATTTGCAGGTTTCTACCCCCTTGCTTTGCTACCTTCAACTTTTCCTTTTTGTTTTTCGGGGATTTTTTTTTGTTGAAAAACATTGTTGGTTGTTTTTTGTGGTCAAAATTGCCCTAAATTAGTCACATGTTGTGGATGTAACTCTTGAATTGAAGGAATGGGGGAATGGTTAGCAATTTGCTAATAAACTTTGTACGGGCGAATTAGAGGAGACGTGAAAGATGAAGGTATCTAAATGCAAATTAGATATATCAATCTATCTTAAAAGGATTCGGATTTTGAAGTACTTTTCATATCATTTGTAATATATTTGATTAAGATTCGTAATGGGTTAGGCTTCTGAAGAAAGAACCGAGGAATTGATGTTAAGAGATAAATTATAAATATAGTCCAATGCTAAGGGCACTACATTTGTTGTTAAGGGTTGTCACCATTTTCTGCATTCTGCATTCATGTGCATAATCAGGACTAGAGAAATTTTGGCAGTCCTTGCTCTGTTTAGGACTGCTAAATTTTTCGCAGTCCTGGATATGAACAACTGCCAAATTGGCAGTCCTATGTGAGGACTGCCAAAATTTTGGCATTTCAGGACTTCAAAAAGTGTGATGTCCCTTAGCAAGTTTTGTTGTGCTCTTAGCATTGGCCTAAATATACGATAGTTGTACTCAATTACAATGGAAGTTAGAATTTTGGTAGTGGCAGACACCCATTTTGTAAGAAGTTGAATATTTGAAGATCACCTAGGATACTAAAGAAGAGCTTATAATTTAGAAAGAGCTTACTTAGCTTAGTCATTTATATTTTATTCATCTACACCCTCTCATTTACTTCTTTTAAGTGTAACCCCCCCTCCTTTATGGGTGAACTAATATAGTAACGAGTAACAACTGAGGTTTACAAGATCTTCTAAATTTCTTGCTTTTGATTTCTACTTTTCGTTTTATTAAGTTTAACCGGAACATCATCTTATTTATATCCACATTTTGTAGCTGTTGTTTGGTTATAATTCTGGGTTTCTAAAAGGAAAAGTTGGCATCGTACAAAGATATGAATTGTAAATTATGGAATTCTACTCACTATATGAAGTTTCAGATGTTTGAATTCTATATCCACACGCTAATCAGATATGTTTTTCGTTCCTGGAAATCAGGAGAAATCAAAGACGCGTTTTACTTCTAAATGAATATTAATGCTTAGTTTTTCTTTCTTAATTTCTTAATTTATGTTTGTAATAGTCCTTTGATTCCGTGACTTGCCTTGTAGGCTGTTGAGGATAGGTCCCAACATAAGAATCGGGCTTCAGCTCTCGGTCGTTTGCGCGCTTTATTAGCTCTGAAAGGTACATCAAAATCTCAATCCTTTGTTCAAATTTGGGTAGGACTAAATAGAAATTTAAGAAGGGAACCAAGAAAACAGTTGATTTTTACATGGCCCTTTAATGGAAGAAAGTGATTCAAATAGCCGACCCAAATTTTTTTTATTTTTTTTTGTATAAAGGCTTTGTCACTCTTGTTTAAAAATCAAGAATAGCGTATTAGTTTGAGCGAGTACACTTATCAAAATCAACTTATATTCATAATTGTTTGCTTGAATGCTGATGAATCAACATCACTGAAATACTAATAACTCAAGCAATTCACATCTTAAATATTTAACATAACCTGCCCAAGTTGGTTGCTTTTGATTAGATAACTGAGCTTGATTTGTGACCTGCTTGTCTACTTAGTTCCATCGTCAATAGTAGGACCAGCATAAGTGGTTTGGAAGTCGGTTGTGACTTGTGACCATCATGATATGGCAACATGTGATGTGGTTTCTTTTTTCTGATGTGGATTATTTTGGTGCAGACACTTAAATCAATGGATTCAAATTAGAAGATGTACATAAGTCACGTTTTTATAGCAATAGAGGCTCCTTATGGCTATTTCAATAGACTGCTCTGTTTTCAATATATATAGCATATTCCTACTTATTGTATAAGTAGGCTTTTGCAATCTTTCTAAGAATTAATATGTTTTGTATGGAAATATCCATAGCATGAGAATTTTTAATTATGTTGAGCATGATCAAGGAGTTATATTCTAACATCTATGCTGATTACAAAAGAACTGTACATACTGATTATTATGCGTCTTCGTGTGTTGTCCTCTACTTTTGTGCCCTCATGCACTGACCTCTTCTCTCGACTTTTTTTTGTGTTCAATGCGGTGATCTCTACATTGCCTCTATCGAATTGTACTTCTAATCTATGCTATACTTCTATTATGATATAAATCTTCTAATTTTCTTGTATCTTCTACTCTATGTAACAAGCTAAACATATTTCACATGCTCCAGCTTATGGGTGAGTGTATGAGTATTTGCCTTCTAGTTTAATCTTATATTGGGTAGACTTTTAAAGGAAGGTTCTCCTCTCCATGTATGTACTTGAACCTCCAATGAAAGACTTCTCAATTATTTCCAATGTAGCTCTTCTATGGCATCATAGCATGATTCATCTTGGATGTAGCTCTCCACCATAAATTCTCAGTAAATAGTAAAATCTTACTCCTATAAACTTAGTTACACCTGTACATCTTAAAACCTTAGTCAATCTTTAGCTAGGGCTAGGCACGGGTCGGGCCGGGCCCAAATTTGATGAACCCGGACCGGACCCGTTAGTTGGCGGGACGGGACAAAAAAATGTTGGAACCGGAGCGGACTCGACCCATTAGAAATGGGTCGGAACCGGGCCGCCCTGTGGGCCCAAACAGGTCCGAACCATACCATCAAACAACAATATAATATGAACCACACAATTCAAAATTATACAGTTTAATCAGGTCCAACAGATGTGTAAAAGGACTCCAGAGTATCCATCCATCCTACATTATATGTAATCAATAATACAGTTTAACAGAACATAAAGACTTGCTCAGTACCAAAAGGTACAACCGTACCATCAAACAATAATATAATATGAACCACAGAATTCAAAATTATAATCGATTGAGATCTAAGTAAAGCTAGAAATTTGATCATTGGCCAAAAATTTAATCTATAAGAACAAAACATGTCTAAATTCTAATGTCTCCCCAAATTTCCAGAAATTGTTTGCTAAACAATAACATGTTGTATTATCTATAGACTATAACAATTTTTTTCCATAAATTGATAAAAATATACAGAAATTGATATAATGTTTATAACAGTTGCATACTATATTAATACTTCAACAATCAAATAGGAAATAGCCATTCAAATTTAATAGGATTACAAACCATAACAACAAAACATGTCTCTCCATACAAGCTACATTAAATCCTAGTTCAAAACTCCTAAAACATAATATTACAAATATTTAGAGAATCACAACTCCTTTGATCTTATGAGCTCGCATTGTTTTTGGTTTGAGTCGTTGAGCTTATAGTCTCCTCTTTGCCTCTTTGATACTCTACAAAAAAAGATACTCTACAAAAAAACAAGTAAATTAACAAATACAACTATACAAGGCAAAAGAGCAAGAAGGACCCAACATTTGGATTAATAGAACATGTATTAAATACTTTTTGCTTGATTTTTCATATACGTTAACATAATGTCCCATTGCTGCTACGGCTGCTGCTGCAGAGTGTAGAGTGTTTATGGGGTTGAATTGAACATAGTAATGGCAACTCTAGAAGGGGGTGAATAGAGTTGAACACAATAACCCAAAAAACTAAGGCAAGTTACCAACTAAAAATTATCAACAAGCAAGTATAGGAAATAATCAGAGTAAGAAGTCATAAACACAAACACCGCGATGTATACTGGTATCCCTCGTGGAGGGCAGTCCAGTCCCGAGAACTCTTGTCCGGTGTTAATTCACTATTTGAATGAAAAACGTAAAACACGTGCTTTGATCTGAAGGGCACGCCGGCTTTTTATAGCAACGTGTTTTGATCCGAAGAGCACACTGACGTCTTATAACAACGTTCTTTGATCCGAAGAGCACGTCCGACTTCAACACTTGAATTGAAAAGCGAACTTGGATTTTCAAGCTTTACAACTCGAACAAACTTCTAACTGAAACCGCACTTGGCACTTAGAAGGCTTGGGGGGTTGTTTCTTGGAGATGGGAAGGTTTCTAGCTCAGGATGTATAAGAGATTGCAAGTAAGAGATTATTGAAATGATATGAAATGCTTGGCTATTTATAGTAGGCCTGTCAATGGTTGACCGAAAATCCGCATTCGAACCGATAATATCCGGAATTTCATATTTATCGGATATCAGATGCGGATACAGAAAGTGTCATGTTCGATCCGATAACATCCGGTCCGAAAATGGGATAATTAAATATATAAAATATATTTTAATTATATATATATGAACTGTGTAGATTACATTTGATGGAATCAAATGTTTGGATTACAACTTACAACCCTAAAACTATATATATATATATATATATATATATATATATATATATATATATATATGAACGGTGTAAATTACATTTGATAGAATAAAATGTTTGGATTACAACTTACAATTCTAAAACACTTATATGAATCCTTATTGGTTAGGATATTATCCGATATCCGATATTCGATAAAATAAACAGTAACAGATACGGGAGCCAAAACTCATATCCGATATCTATCGGTTGGGATGTGGTAATACCAAGATCCGACCGATAACATTCCATTGACATGCTTAATTTATAGGCTAGTAGGGTGACCGAGTTTGGGCATAGTTCAGTCCCCAAACATTCAAAAATATGAACGTTGGCACCATATTCTCCTAGAGGAACGAGAAACCAGGATTACTGGGTCACAGGGACCGAGTTTGGTCAGGGATCGAACTCGGCTCGAGCTCTGTCTCTGTGATTCCATAATGGTTCTGGACAGTTTCCTGGATTTGGCCATTTGGAGTGGACTGGTTTTAGGTTGGCTAGTTTGAGTGGACTTGAGCTCATCTAATTGCTAGTGTGATTTCGACTTACAGAAATCGTAGACTCAAAATAAATTTCAAATACATAACAAAAATAAATAGACCAGACGACTAAAACGCAACATTTTTGTCTTGTAAGCAGAGCAACAATATCTTCATGTGATGGTCCAGTTGCACCGTATTAAGTCATATCAAATCAGTGTTTTAATCGATTATCAAAATCAAGTTGACCGTGAACAAATTGTGCAATAATCTTTTCCATTTTGATAATTGACAAACCGTGATTGATATGCAATATAACTTCGATACGAAAGGCTCCCCCGCAACATGTGAGAGCTACTTGAATGTGAAAGCAACTTGATCATCATTGCTAAGCCTCAGTACTAATACAAGGTTCTACTTCTTTTGCATGTATTGTTCTCCCCCTTTGTCATTTCATCAAAATAGAATGCTCTCCCGTAATTGGTGAAGCAACACAAAAATATCTAAACACAAGAGTGAAGTAACAATAGAATATGCAAAACAACAGTGATTCAACAGTACTAGAAAGTAGTAATATCATTGCAAACATCGAGTCCAAGATACAAATAGACTAAAGAAAAACTGAAGCATAAACCAAACTACTAAAAGCATAGAAATTGCTAATAAAAGTGCATAGCCCAAATAAAGTAAACTTGGAATAAAGTAAGCTAGAACATCATCTGACTCCATAACTACTAAACTCCCAAATAAAGCTAGAACATCATCACCAGCAGGATCCTCAGCAGAACGGTTAGGATCATAGAATGCTGCACCAGGGTCCCAGTTTCTCAGAACCAGAGGATCATCAATCCGGTAGCCTTCACGTGCCATAGGGAATGGTCAAGCTGGATGGTGAGACAAAGTGTACTGGATGTCCGCCAGAGTGTCGAAAATAGCATGGACATACAAGGGAAGCGATAGTCTTGGTCGCGAAAATGATTGACAAGCATTTCGTCTTGCAACCGAAAACGCCCGCGAATCATGTCCTGGATAGAATCTAAAGTGACAGGTGTAGCAGCAGGATGTCCATGAGAACTAGATGATGAGTCGTCAACAAGAGGAGGAAAAGTAGGCTGTCCTACAGGCTTTGGTCAAGAGTGCAGGCTCATCAAGAAACGGACAGTTATCCAGAGGAATATGAAAGTGCTCAAAGATAGTAGGCAAGTACATGGCGTAAAGTAGATTACGTCCTTTCTTGCGACATCTAACCATGGAGTTAATAATGGTCTTTGGAAGACTGAATAGGACTGTGAAATGCAAGTGATAAAGACCTGACATTTCCAAGAGTGTGATCTCATCCGTTGAACCAGCCTTAGGAAGGATAGCAGAAAATACCATGCGGTGAAGTTCATAGGAATGTTGGTTCAGGTATCTTGCATAAATATGTCCAGGAGGACGAGGATTAGCAGCATACATAGCATCTTTGAATGATTCAAGTGTCATGACGGCCTCAAATTTAAATTGAGTAATATCGATTAGGGCGTCACCAAATTTGGGATGTGTAGAATCTCACCCAATTTGTCATCATTAAATTCAATTTGAATCCCACAAACACTTGAACATATAGTACCATGCTCAAAAGTACAGTTACAATAGAATATGCAAATTTCATTAAGATAGATACGATTTCTAGTAGGCACAAGTTCTTCAAGCGAAAGATTCCTAAAATTGGATAAATATTCAGGAAAAATAGTAAACCTTATAGGGTTTCCTGGACAGACGTTCCTCTTTCGGAAATCGTTATACCATTCAACCAAAATTTTTAGGCTCTAAAGAAAAAATCATCGAAATTACCCTCTTCGGAGTCTCGGACATAGTTGGGCTGAATAAAGAATGTAGTATTTCCTCTTGTGGAGGATTGGATGAAGAGGCTTCATCAACCTTCTCTTCTTCCTACTACCCCTATTGAACAATTTTGGGGCAATGTAGAAAAATGGAAGAGAAAAGAAACGTGTGGAACCATTGGGAATTGGGTTGGCCTATTGTTTGGGGAGATTCTGATTGCCTCAATGGATCAGTTGGTTGGCTAACGAGATTTGGTTATGCGGCATGTTTTGAGTAGAAACATTCGATGAGAATGGTTCCTTGCACGAGTTGCTCGTCAAGCGATTGTGTTGGATATAAGTTGGAATTTCGGCTGTGGCGCATCGGTTGGGCAGATTTGAGTTTGGCTTGAGAAATATCAGATAAGTTGGCATGAGTTGCTCGTACAATAAACGTGTGGAACCATTGGGAATTGGGTTGGACTACTTGGAATACAATCGTTCAGACGATTGCTTGTGTTGCGAAAGTATCAGACGGTTTGAGAATAGTTGGAAGTATCGAGAATGGGATATGGCACGAGTTGCATAGCGAGATTGATAGGAATAGTTGGATAATTCAAGCATTGCCTGAGTTTTTGTGTCAGACTTAAGATGGGAAAGGCATGATCACACCTAAGGGATGGTTCGAACGGATCTTGGATTCGTGAAAGGAAACGTAATGTGAGTAGCGACCTGAGTCGAAGTGGTATATGGGATCAAATGTGTTAAGCAAGGCATTGGAAATATTTTGGTTGGACATCTATGGAAATTGCCTGAACGGACTCGGATAACGAATACAAGTCAGTTGGTACAAATCGACTGAGTTGGAAAGAATGAAAATGGAGCAAGCGAATATTGAGTTATGATTCGACAGAATCACCTCAGAATAGTCGGTTTGGGATAGACGCTGGTTGACGCAGATTTTGCACGAGGGCAACTATGTTTCCAAGTGGTATATAGTGCAATAGAATTTGACTCGGGTATCCTTCGATACATTAGACCTGAGAACTCAAGAACGGAATCGTGCAAATGGAAGTATCATTGGGCTTAAGAGATGGGCGGAATCGGAACGAACATTTGGGTTACGCTTGAGCAAAGCGATGGGATTATCAGAAGGATAGCGAGCACGAACTACGATTTTGGGCAACACATTTGAGCTGTTGGTTGAGCAAAGAAACACGATATTGGTCTGGAGGGACAATGAGATGGATTCACACAAACTTGAAAGATTTTGGATATTGCTGCTCGAGAAGTCGACTCAGGTTTAGCGAAAATGGAATTTTGGGCAAAATGGTGCAACGATGGTAGACGGATTCTCCGGAAAGACGTGGACGGATTGTGGCAACAATAGAAGGCAAAAGATTTTGGCGGACACTTTTAAAGATAGCTAAATGTGGGAGCAACGTCGGAATAAATCACTGTGCTGCTCGAGTAAGTTGGACGTGCATTGTGGAACGCAGCAAATGGATAAGAATTGGAGCAAGTCTTGGGTTTCGAGAATCATTGAAATCGATAGTGCGAGAATCGAACATGCAATTCGGAAATTTGATGGATTCAGGGCAGAACGATGGATTGATGGTAGACGGTTTCAACGAGCACATTGCTCGGATTCGGGAGTTCGCTCGGATGGATGGTTGGATTTTGATTCGGGTTTACAGATGAGATGTAGCATGGTTTATAGTAACTGTCCATCGTGATGATTATAATTATCGAGCGTAGCTTCGGGACAGCTGACCCTAAGCGACCTTGCCCGTCGAATCGGATATGAATATGGTAGACCCATAGAACGACCCTTGAGGCGGCGTATTTGGGAATGCGTCGAGGGCAGATGTGAGCAATGATATTTGGCTTATTGACTGAGTGTTGGATTTGAGAGATCCTTGGGATAGCCTTCAGCTGAAGATGCAGCCGGAAGATCGAAGCGATGGTGGAAGTAGCCTAGTCAACTGATGAGATTCAGAGTCGCATATTTTTATCGATGGATCGCCTCTGACTCATCGTGCCCTGGAAGGGAATAACATTCATATGAATTGACGACTGTGAAACTAGCTCGTGAAGTTAAAGCAACTGCTCGTTCAGATCAAATCCTTGCGAATACTGGAAGGGACAGATTTGCCTCAGATTTACAAGATGTCTCGGAACTTAGTCTGGGAAGCGTGCTCGTTCGGAAGGCAAAGGTGATGTCCTAATGCTTCGAAGCAGTGGAAGCAGCGCGAAGAACTATTCCATGCGCAACCTAAGAATTGTGGCGAGTGTGTCCACGTTGAAATCGTGGCGACACAATCCCTTTGGCGTGGCGGCGAGATCTTCGTGGATCACACGAATCTCAATATAGATGTTCACCCTGTGAGATATTGAGATGGCAGGAAAATGTGTTGGACTGAGCTGATCTAAGCAAAGTTGATATTTGGGTAAGTCGCATAGCTGGGGTAGATCAGTTGAGATGATCGTTCGGTGCACGAGATAATATTTGGAGATGTTGCTAGTACGGATTTCAGAAATAGTTGGATGGATTGAGTTGGAACACGAACTGATTGAGTCGGTGGAAAATTATCATATTTGAGGATGGTGCTCAATCGAATAAGTTGGAATGGAAATCAGGATTGGTTCAATTGGGATTAAAGCAAATGGATGCCTCGAACATAAAGATACCCTTGTAACTTGTTCAAATTGCTATCGCAAAGCTCGGCTGAAATACATGTATTTTAGGGACGCCTTAAATATGTGTACGAATCCAAAACTAAGCGATACGAAGAATTCGTATTGAGCTGCAAGGAGGATGTGAGAATTCGTAAAATTTGTACGAGCGTTCAGCAGAGCGAGATATTGAGTCAGAAATAGTGAATATGTGAGTTGCTTAGAGCAGGATCCATGGAATTGGATTGTGGCATGCTAGTAAGGAATGAGTACCAGCACGGTTCGTGGACGAACCTGATTCTAAGTGGTATATTATGTAACGCCTCGCAACCGCTCGGAGCGTTACGCTGAGTCGGACTGAATAAATCAAATGCTGGTTACATTTGAATTGTTGGATTTCGGGAAGAATGATTAATCGAGTTGGTTTCAATGTGCAGATGGCTAGCGGGTTCGATGGAAATCAGGTGTTCGTTCAGAACAGTACTGAATAGCTGGATGGAAGCGATAATGCCGTCTTCCTTAATCCGATCGGTCGGATGATTTGGAGAGAACGGCCTGCTCGCACGGTCATACCAGTTGAGTAGATCGCGCTTGCATCGGACCACGGGTTCAAGGGATTGGCCGTATCGGCAGGACAGGATGCCTAACGGGATCAATCATAGTGAGTGGGCTCTTTCCCTTCTCCTCTACTCCTTCATGCCTAATAATATGGAAAACACGTAAGAGGCTTGAACACTTGGGCTGAAACATTGGAAATCACTACACTGAGGCGTGCATAGAGTGTACGTCGTTGGCTTGGTAGGATTGTGGCTTGAAATGATTTACGCGTTGGATAGTTGGTACGATAGTTGGGTTATACATTTGAGGCAGTCGGTTGGATAATTGAGATTATACTTGGACGGTTGGAATTATACAAGTTGGAATAATACAATAGAAATATCGGGAATTCGGGCGAGCGAGCGTGCATCCATCCGTGCACGAGTATCACTGGGTCGCTTTGTCTTGCAAAGCGAGCAGTTGTGGTTCGAAACCGAACAACTGCATCGGCGAGGGTATTGTGCCACTGTTGGGGCATTGTGCCATGGGATTATTCGGAGTGTGGGGTGTTGCACCCAATGTGAAACACTGTGTTGGGAAGCGGCAATGTGAAGTGTGGGCATAACTTGGGCACAACTTGAGAGATTGTGCTTATGAGTATTTTGGTGCCTTGGGATATATATATTGAGGTCGAGATTTGGACTCCTTGGTTGGATATGTTGGAAGAATGGTTATGGATGCTTCGGTTGGATATCGGTTGAACGAGTCTAGGATCGCTTGGTGGGGCGAGAATGTTCGATCCTCTCGTCATACCTACTTTCTGCATGTCACGGACAACCTGTGTACACAAGGGTTTGACATTTCCTCGAAACGGCTTCTCGGGGCACTGGGACCGTATCGATCCGGAGGAAAATATTGATTCGTGCTAGTCACAGTGCTAGTCACGATGCATTGCGGGACCTCCAGCGGGGCTTGCTACCCGGGCTGATAGGGCGCACCGTTAATGCTTGGATTTTGTTCTTTATGGCTTTGCCAGTGACTTCATATAGATAAGAGTTGGCTTGCTTTTCTTTTGTTGGTTTGGCTTTCGTGTAGGCGCGGCCACCTTGCCTCGGCAAGAGTGTGCACTCGATATTGGGATATAAACTTTGGTTGAGGATGGATATTGAGGCGAGACTGTTGGTTCAATATGTTATCGTGCAAGCGATGGCATTGAGTTAGACGGATCGGATATATAAAACTGCTTGTCGTTTGGTTTGAGTTGAATGCTTGCATGCTTAAACTGCTTTACATATTTTCTTAACATGTCATCTCTATGCCATGAAAAGAATCTAGGATTCAACTAGAAAGATCACCATATAACTGTTTGCATTCACTATTTTACTTAGTGTCGGCTTAGACGAGTGGGTTACCCCGCTCACCAGTACGGTTGTGTACTGACCCACGTTTGTGGGCAATATTTCAGGTACACAGGCGTAGTGGCGCTGCTTGGATATACGGGACAGGATGTATGAACTGTAAGTACCTTTGTGGGCTAGAGAAAAGAGCAAGAGCATTTCATCGTCTTCGTGGCATCGCCTTTGTGGCATTGCCTCGGGGCATTTTATTTGGACCCTATCGTGAGCTTCGTTGCGTTTTACTCTGATGTGTGCTTGGTACACAATACTTGACTTCCGCTGCAACTTGGTTGATTCAATGATAACATTTGGTGTTTGACAACATCGCCTTGTACGAGTGCAACTCCAGGCTCGTACGGCATCACATCCCGATTAGAACGATTGTCCCGCGGGAGAGCTGCAACGTGGTGATTTCACGATCAGCGGGGACTATTGAGCTTGCGGGAGATTGGGGCGTGACACGTGTGACTTCTCCATCCTCATTGAGTTTATTTCGGAATACCCACTTGGTACCAATTATCAGATAATCATTAGGCTTAGGAACAAGTTTCCAAACTTGATTTCGTTCAAATTGGTTTAATTCCTCTTGTATAGCAGAAATCCAAAATTCATCAGTGAAAGTTCATTAATATTTTTAGGTTATATTTGCGAAATGAAAGCAGCATATGCTACAATATTTTTGCTAGCAGAATGAGTACTTACTCCCTTGGATACATCACCTATAATCAATTCTTCTGGATGACCGTTCGTGAATCGCATCTCTTTGTGCGGACTCTTCAGATAGCTTGTACCAGTTGCTGTATCTTCAGGGGCTGATTCTTTGTTGGATGTTATTCCGACATCTTCATCATCACTATCACTTGGTACTTGACTGTTAAACTTATCAAAATTAACATTTATAGATTCGTCAACAATCAAAGAACGCTTATTGAAAATCCGAAAATCATTACTCTTAGCAGCATAACCAAGAAAAAAAAATTCTTTCATCAAGTTTAGAATCAAATTTATCCAAGTTGTCATTGGTGTTCAAAATAAAGCATCTACAGCCAAAAACTTTAAAATAGCTAATGGTAGGAACTCTACCAAACCAAAGTTCATAAGGTGTCTTCTTCGATATAGGTCGAATAAGAACCCTATTTAAAACATGACATGCTATACTTACAGGTTATGTCCAAAATTTTTTGGAAGATTAAACTGATTTAACATGACTCTAGCTATATCGCCAAGAGTTTTATTCTTCCGCTCCACAACACTATTTTGTTGAGGAGTTCTAGGACAAGAAAATTCATGAGAAAATTCATTTGAATCACAAACTTTTGAAATATGCATTTTCGAATTCGCCTCCATGATCACTTCAGATACGAGTAATCATGAAATCCTTTTCATTTTGTACCTTTTTGCAAAATGTCACAAATTTAGAAAATGCCTCACTTTTATTTGTAAGAAAGAAAACTCAAGTAAATATCAAAAAATCATCAACAATAATAAAGACATAAAACTTATCGCCAAGACTGACGACTCTACTAGGTCCAAATAAGTCCATGTGTAAAAGTTGAAGAGGTCTAGAGGTACTTACAACATCTATATTTAAAAGAGGATCTGGTTGATTTGTTCTTTTCACAATCGATACTGACCATGTCCTTTTTAAAAGTGATATCCGGCAAGCCTCTTACCAATTTCTTCGATGACAGCTTTGCAATTGTGTCCATGTTTGCATGTCCTAGACACATGCCATAGCCAGCTTTCATCTTTGTTGGCGTACATGCATCTACCTGCGTTGTTAGTATCTTCTGATAGATAGAAAATATAAATATTATTTTCTCTAATACTTTCCTAAATAATCTTATTGCTAAATCTATCATAAATAGAACATTTGTTTTTCACAAAGTTAATACCATAATCGTTGTCAGCCAGATGATTAATACTTAGTAGGTTATATTTTAACTCTGTTACTAGACAAACATTTTTTATAACTGGAAAAGGAGAGATATCAACATCACCGTTACCTATAATATACCCTTTCAAATTGTTACTGAAGTAGATGTTTCCTTCTTTCTTCATCGATATCGTTGCAAATAGGGTAGCATCACCAGTCATGTGTCGTGAGCAACCGCTATCAAGGATCCACTTGTTTCTAGCATGCGAGGGTTGGTCCACCTACAACATGAGTTGAAGATGTGACCTTTGGTACCCACTTCTTCGAGGGTCCTGAAATGTTAGTCTTTGGAACCGACATGTAAACATTCATATCAACTAACTTTCTAACTTTGCATTGATATAAAATGTGTCATTTTAATCTACAATAATGGCATGAACATGAGAGCTAGGTGAAGTAGTATGAATACGTGCAGTGCAGTGCTGTGATATGATATGACTTCCGTGGATACTTGTAATAGAAAACATGGTTACTTGTAGCCTTAGCCTTACTTGCTTCTGTCTTATGTGTCATGTTGTAAGTGACTTTCTGTTCATGTCTTGTGTTAAATTGAATTGTAGGTTGTACTACCTGTTTTCCTAATCTAATCTCTAACTTTTTATAGGTGGCATAAACTTCATTGTATTTAGCAGTAAGTGCATCTATTCTTTGTGCAACAATGTTATATTTCTTTTTCTCAGACTCATAGAGTTCATTAAAGTTTGCATACTCTTGTGTATTCTTTTCAATACGTTCAAGAGCGTTATGCAAGCTCAATTTCAAAGAAGAAATAAGAGGTTATCTCATTCAATAAGGAAGAAAATCTTTCAATCTCAAGCTTATGCGCTTGAATCTCTTTCTTAGCATGCTTGTATTTCTCTTTAAGCTTTTTGCTGTGTTCAAAGAGATCATTGAAAGCATCAGAAAGTTCATGATAAGAAAAGTCTTCATAAAGAGGATTTGTTGTTACCTCATTTGTCAATGCCATTAGGCATAGGTTTGCAACATTACGAGGACTTTCTTCTTCTTCTTCTTCTGAGTTGCTTGTCTCGCTTTCATGCCATATGCTTGTATTTGCATATTTGCGGGACGACGATCATTTGCTAGTACATTCATAGCGGCTCACCTTCTTTGCTATAGGACACTCCTTTATGTGGCATGTCTTCTTGCAGTTTTAGCATACATGTTCTTCATCTTTGTAGTCCTTCTTTCGGTTTGATTTCTCAAACTTCAATAAGCTTTTGAAGTTTCTGGAGATTAGGGCCAACTCCTCATCGCCTGAATCATCATCTTCAGTTTTACTGTCGAAGACCTTCTTTTGATGTGCTTTGAGTGCTATGGATTTCTTCTTGGGCGTTGATTCTTCTTGCTCTTTGAGATCAAGTTCGTGAGTCATCAACTTTTCCATCAGTGTCTCAAGAGTCATGCCGATGATGTCGTTTTCTTCTATGATCACCGTTGCTTTAGGGTTCCAGTTCTTGGTGAGTCCCCGAAGCAGTTTGCGTATCTTTTCATGATTGCTGTATTCCTTGCCAAGAGAAACAAGAGGATTAACAATATCAAGGAAACGTATAAACATTTGTGTAATAGTCTCATTAGGCTTCATTTTGAAGGCCTCGTATTCTTGTGTCAATCTAATGATTTTTGATTCCTTCACTTGTGAAGTTCCTTCATGAGTGACCTCAAGAAGTTTCCAAACCTCGTGAGAAGTAGAACATGTAGAGACTATTAAATTCAGTTTAATCTACTGCACAAAATAATGCATTTATAGTCTTTGCATCAAGACTTGATTGTTTCTTTTCAAGCTCAGTGTACCTGTCATGTGGTTTATCAACAAGATTACCTTCTACAATAATCCTAGCAGTCTTTTTATAACCATCTATAACAATGCACTACAAATCAAAATCAAGAGATTTAAGATAAACGCTTATGCGTGTCTTCCGGTACGTGTAGTTGGTTCCGTCAAATAGGGGTGACCTATTTGTGGATTGTCCTTCACCATTTGTTGGCGTAAATGAATTTGATGGTTGCCATAGATCTACTCAAGGATGTGAGTCCTATACAAGAGCCCTGCGCTCTGATACCACTTTATGGCAACTCTAGAAAGGGGTGAATAGAGTTAAACACAATAATCCAAAAAACTAAGATAAGTTACCAACTAAAAATTATTAGCAAGCAGGTATAGGAAATAATCAGAGTAAGAAGTTACAAAAGCAAACAACACGTGCTTTGATTAGAAGGGCACGTCGAGAACTTTTGCCCGGTGTTAATCCACTATCTGAATGAATAGCGTACAACACGTGCTTTGATTTGAAGGGTACGACGACTTCTTACAACCACGTGCTTTGATCCGAAGAACACGCCGATTTCAACACTTGAATTGAAAAGCGAACTTGGATTTTTAAGCTTTACAACTCGAACAAACTTCTATTCTAACTGAAACCGCACTTGGCACTTAGAAGGCTTGGGGAGTTGTTTCTTAGAGATGAGAAGGTTTATAGCTCAGGATGTATAAGAGATTGCAAGTGAGAGATTATTGAAATGGTGTGAAATGCTTGGCTATTTATAGGCTAGTAGGGTGACCGAGTTCGGATAGAGTTCGGTCCCCAAACGTTCAAAAATATGAACGTTGGCACCCTATTCTCCTGAAGGAACGAGAAACCATGATTACTGGGTCACAGGGACGGAGTCGATCCGAGTTCGGTCACGGACCGAACTCGGCCCAAGTTCGGTCTCTGTGATTCCAGAATGGTTCTGGCCAATTTTTTGGGTTTGAGCTTTTTGAGTGTACTGGTTTTAGGTTAGCTAGTTTGAGTGGACTTGAGCTCATCTAGTTGCTAGTGCGATATCGACTTACATAAATTCTAGACTCAAAATAAAGTTCAAATACACAACAAAAATAAAAAGACCAGACGACGACCAAAACGCAAAATTTTTGTCTTGTAAGCAGAGCAACAATATCTTCATGTCCAGTTGCACCGTATTGAGTCATATCAAATTGGGTTTTAATCAATTATCAAAATCAAATTGACCGTGACCGACTTGGACCAACACATAGATGATGTCCCATTGTTTGGAGGAAAGACCTTGTAAATTATCAGTAAGAATGTGGAACAGTGGAAGAATGTTCTTGAGAGTATCAATAAACTGAATATAAATTCAAAGCATAAACTGCCAAGAATGAGGCTACTTCAAGACTCAAATAGGAAATAACCATTCAAAGAATAAACAAGCAAATAGGAAATAGCCATTTTATTAATACTTCAACACATAAATTTGATCAACATAAAACTGAAAGTTGCTTGTTTATGTTCATTTATAAACTGAGCATAGTATCAACATAAATTTATAAACTGAAAGTTATATCAAATTGAACATAAATTTATAAACATAAAACTGAGCATAGTATCAACTTTAATTTATAAACTGAGCATAGTATCAAAATAAACAAGCAAATTTATGAACATAAACAAGCAACTTTAAGTAAAATCCTTACTTTCAGTTATGTCAAATTTGATCAACATAAACTGAGCTTAGAAAATAAATTTGAAAGTAAATGAAATTATGAAAAAAAAGGTGTCTTACCGCTTTAACATTCTTGATAGAATTCAAGTTCTAACACACTTGCTTCATACTCAATATGGCTAGTATCTTCACTTTTTGATCAAATTTGAAGGCATATTAATGCCTCAACCGATTTGGGAGTGAGAGATGATCTAAATGGACCAATGACCCTGCTGCGAGTGCTAAAAGCACTAGCAACCGTCGATACTTGAATAGCTAACACATCTTTGGTCACCAAAGCAAGTATTGGGTATGAACTCTTACCTTTTACCTTCCACTTCAAAATGTCAAATCGGTCATTTTTGTTATTTGGCTCTAGTCTGTCTATGATGTAATATCCACCATATGTGAAAGCACAACATCATGAGTTGCTTCTAGTTCCTTCTAGTTCAAATATCACCGGAGTTTCTGTCGGGACCGTAGGGTGGGCTGCTTGTCTTCCAAATGAGGAGCCACTTTCACTCATCGACTCACATGAATACTGCAAGCCAAGACTGCTTATCAGGCATATTAAGGACTGAATATATACATAAAAAACATGTAAAAGTATCTACTTCAAGGACTGAATATATGCATCAAAAAGAACAAACAAAATGTTTACTGAAAGCCGCTTCCTTCTCCCAAGCCACTTTCACTAAGGTGACTCATTTTGTCAGAATCTATATTTGCAAATTTACTCTACGAAGCATTAGCTAAAATTTTGTAATGAATTATTGACTAACAGAAATGACAGAAGTTTTCTCGTATCAGAAAAATAAAGATTCTAGCACAATAATTAATCAAGGATCTAAGTTTGCATTTGAACAAATTTCCACAATCCTACAGTAGCTCCAATCAATTGCTCAATCAGGACTTAATTCCCAGTTTTGCTCAGATTAAACTACCAAAACTTCCAAACTCCCTTAATTCCCAGTTTTGTTGGAAATCATATTGAACTCCTAAACATCCTCCAGTCAGCAAACATTCAAAATTAACCGCAAGTAGATTCCAATACAAAGATGATAATCGAACTTCTAAAAAACAAAAAAACATACACTGGCTTTATCATAAAAACATAATTATTGCAGAAGATCCAATACAAAAATAGAGTATAGAATCCAATATACTTCATGACTTCCATAAATCATATCAAAGAAGATCAGAAATTCTAAAGTTTAAAGCACAGATCATATAAAATGACCCATGCCCAGTCCACAATCCTAAAGTTTAAAGTACAAGATCATATAAAAATAGTATCCAATATACACTGGCTTTAGCATACAGACCACTAATGATTCCTACAGTCCACAATCCTAAAGTTTAAAGCACAGATCATATAAAATGACTAAAAAAATGTTTTAGTATAACTAAGTTTGCATTTGAACAATTGTCCACAATCCGACAGTCCACAATATATAGCAAAAGTATATTTAACATGAAATTCCATCGAATGAATAACGGAACCAGATCCCATTTCCAATTTCACTCCACCCGAAGGGTCGAGAAAGGACTAACACTTGGGTATGCGCTAAGGACTAGAACGGATCTCACCACTCATAAGTTGCAGACAAAACGAGATAGGCTGGGGAAACCAACCATTCAGCCAGTAGTTCCATTTGCATCTCTGTTAAAAACAGAGGGAAAGCAGAACCAAGTCAAGATGATATGGATCACCCCTTCTTTTTGCGCCAAAGATCTTACTATTTCCGAAGGAACTGGAGCTACATCTCTTTTCAAAGGCGGCCGCGAAGCTTGCGACCTTTGGTGCAGAACATTTATCTCTTGAATATCATTTAATAAGGTTTCAGATTGCCTAGTATTCCACCAATTAGTAACCCAAGGTTCCAGACTTTTATTAAATGATAAAGAGACTAATTTGGAGTGGATCTCGTAGTCTTCTGGACTGTGGACGGTACTACTCTGCTTTGTCTTCACCCATCTAATACGTTTCTCGCCAAGACTCACTTGACGTTGGGCGATGACGTTCCGACTAAGACAATGATTTTCTCTCTGTAAAATGTACCAGAGCAACTAGAAAGATATTCTCTGGAAGAAATACGGGGTTCTGCTTCTGGTACGCTCAGGTTAGCCTGTCAGAGCAATCCGAGGCGAGATATATCGAAGTGAGGCGAGCGACAGTGAGGTGACCGATAGGGTGTGCAAGAGCTAGTGAGGAAGCAAAAGAGGACTGAGATGACAGGGTGGAAGTCTGAGGCACTCCACTCGCTGCCAATGCAGAAGGATGCCGCCGAAAAGAATGGGACGCAGCTTCGCTCTGCTGGATGCGTCGGATCCCATCATATAATAAGCTCGCTCTTTACCCGATCATTAAAACATTTTGTGGGCGGCGCACCTGCATTGGGAACCCCAATATCTTTTTTCGGAGCAGTTTCTTTTCCCGTCCCCTCGCCCCGGCATAGCGCTTCGCTTCCGCTTCTTCGAAAGAATCAAATTCTCCCTTCTTCATTGATCTGGGGGAAAAGGAACCGTCTACCAGTTGAGAAGATAGACATCAAGGTTGTGGCTTGATGAGGATAACTAGAAATTCTAACTGAAAGAATTGTTGCTGAAAATTAATAAATAATGTATACCCTTGCCGCAATCCTGAGAACCATCGTGAATTGTTGCATATGCATCACACAATTCCTTCACACGATTATGTTGTACTTCAATCTCTTCATCCGTATATCCCATTTTTTTTTTACACAAATGCAAATAGTGTCTCAATTCGAATCTTGGGTCTAAAATAAGGGCCATTGTAAATAGTTGGTTCTTCGTCCCAATGGAACCAAAATATTTCTAATACTCTGCTCTTATGCTCACTGCCTGTCCGTAAACACCGCCTCTAGCTTGAAAATATTGGTTATACTCGGGTAAAATAGCTTATAGATCTCAGATTCCACAACAATGACATCATGGATTGCCGTGTGAGCCATGAGATACTTGTTGGCACTCACCTTTATCATCACTAAGTAGAACACCTTAAAACATTTGCAGAACACATATGCACTCTCCTAATCCTTCTCAATCGGTGGCCCAACCCTCACTTTAGTAATACCTGCAATTTTGTATCATCTTCACTAACACACATTTCTTCCTTTTCGGTGAAATAACTCAAGTATGCATTGTCTTCATCTTCTCACATTCTATCAAATGCCTTTTGATACTTCAAAATGGACTTCTACATCAAGTATGTGCTATTCCACCTCGTAGCCATATCCATAACAACAAGACCCTTTTCATCCAACTTCTCGGCCTTAATACATCTTTTGAAATATGCTAACCTCGACGGGCTTGATCTCACAAGCTTCATAGCTTGCTGCTAATTGCTGTCACACTCCAATCTAACCTCTCCAAACCATATTTCACTATCAAGTTTATGGTGTGAGCTAAACAACTCACATGCACATACTTTTCCTCCAAGATAAGGGGTGAGTTAAGCCATTTCTTCAACTTTCCAACAAGCCATTCTATTGCTACCTTATTAGCTGAAACATTGTCAACCGAGATACAAATAATCTTCTCAAATTTCCACTCAACTAAGCACTGCTCAATCAGTTTACCATTTTCTTTGCCTTGATGACTTGGAATTGGACAGAAATTGAGAATCCTCTCGTGCATCTTCCAATCATCATCTATAAAATGAGCTGTTAATCTTCTCAAATTTCCACTCAACTAAGCACTGCTCAATCAGTTTACCATTTTCTTTGCCTTGATGACTTGGAATTGGACAGAAATTGAGAATCCTCTCGTGCATCTTCCAATCATCATCTATAAAATGAGCTGTCAACACCATGTAGTTGATATTTTGCACACTCACCATGTATCGGTGGTCAAACTTTACCATATACTGGCCCATATCCTTCTTCAAATCCTCTTTCATGTCATCATACATTCTCCACAATTTCCTAACAATAGTTCTTCGAGAGGGAACACACAACCTATGTTGCACTATACTCATCATTCGCTTAAACCCTTCCTTTTCCACAATACTAAACGTCTACTCATCAATAACTATGAATTTCGCAATGGCTTTCACGCTTACTTCTTGGCTGCACCCTCTACAAGTAAGCAAGCTCTTAACATCACCATCACCTACAACACTAATACCAAGCACCTTTTGTTGCAAGTCTTCAATGGACTTCTTACACAGTTTAAGAATGTGTTTACTGTAGGTACTAGTGCCACCTCCCCTAGTTTCACAAGCAAACGTCTGCCCACAATACTTACACTTAGCCTTCAGTACACATATCTCCACCACCTCTTTCTTTCCATTCTTTTCTACTTCTTTCGTATCTTTGATAATGCATTTGCTGATATGAGCCCACATCCAACTTCTCTTAGCAGCTTCTTTTTGTGTCCTGGGTGTTGCTGAAGTTGCTTTTTTTTTTTTTTTTTTTGGAAGAGGAAGGAGCAGGACACTGCTCAGCACCAGGAGGTCCAGGACTGGGAGGCATATTGAGGTCAGCCTGGTCAGGTGAAGTACCAGTAGAAGACGCTGCTCTTGATGCTCCTGCATTGGTTTTAGCCATAAGCCTCGTCTTCAACTCTTTCCTTTTATTTTCCTAAAGAAATATTTAAGAATCAGTACATCTCAACAATGTTTGATCTTTCAAAACATCCAAAGTACACAAATAGTTAAAAATAGTACAATTATCTATTTGCAAAGCCTTTCCTAAGAGATTCAATTCTCACTGCAAAGACAATCCAGTTCAAATACACAGGTATGATTTGCTACAAAATTTGAATGCTCAGAATAATTGTTTTAGAATCATACCTTCGCCAAATAACAATTATTCTGATAACGAGAAAGGCCTTAGTTTGTGCTATTTAGGTGTTCGTTTTTCTGAAAAATTAACCTGTCTTAGTTTGTGCTATTTAAGACGCATTAATCCTCTCTCCGAGTTCTCTCATAAGTGTTGAGTGCATTGTATCAATCAAGTGTATCGACGGTGAAGAGCGTTCAATCGGAGAAGAGAAGGAGAAAAGAGGCTGGAGGTGGTCGGGCGTCGTCGAGGACTCGAGTCAAGGTAGAGTCTGATAGAAAAGACGAAGCTACCGGAAAATGCTTCTACTCTCCCTCATGCTTTTTCTCATTCTTTGGTTCTTTTCTCTACTTATAAATATAGTTTTACTTCTTCAATTCTTCTCTTCCTAGCTAGCTACTTTATACTGTTAGATTAGTAATGTCATTAGTCAGTAGTTTCATTTTGAATTACTGTAAAGTACACTATCTATCATTTATAATTGGTTTCACCACCGATTGTGTTAATTACCTTCCAAAGAATTTTTTTAAGAGAAAAGGATATTGAATACAATAGCACATATTTCAGGTTAAGCACCAATAAACAAATAAACACAAGGAATTATTCTAAGCATTATAAAACAATTTTATTTTTATGAAAGTTGATCTTATATATATATATATATATATATATATATATATATATATATATATATAATTTGCCAAAGTTTGAATCATACCTTCGTCGAATAACAAGAAAGGTCGGAGCTCCCAAGCTGGAGGAGGACAGTGATGCTTGTGGCCAAAGGGGTTTCCGGGTCGTCGAGGACTGGAGGTGGTCGGGCGTTCAATTGGAGAAGAGAAGGAGAGAAAAGGCTGGAGGTGGTCGGACGTCGTCGAGGACTCGAGTCAAGGTAGCTCCTGATAGAAAAGACGAAGTGAAGAACTGATTCAACTGAAGTGAAGAATTTGGAATTCACTACCTTTACGTTTAGGGCCGGTTAATATTTTGAGGAATTGAACTGAATTTCCTATCCTACCCTTAGAAACGGGCTGGGTCAGGGCTCTGCTTGTTTCGAAAATATGATCCGTTCCGACCAGTTAATGCCACCCAACCTGTCCCGTTTAAAATTTAAAATTTAGGAATCGGCTTGTTTGGACATTTTACGGTTTGGACTGAGTCGAAACCGCGGATCCTTGAACCGTATGCCCAATCATAATCTTAGCCCTATATTCTAAAGAGAGAAACCTAACCATATGTACCAAACCCTAACCGAATACCCAAATCACCACATCTCCTATCCTAAAAGAAACCTATATTGAATCCAACTTTCTTCCATAATCTACTCTAACTCCCATCTTTTGGAGGATTTGGCTCAATCTTGTCAAACTGATTTTTTTTTTTTTCTAAGAAACAACTTTCCTCGTAGCTTCTTCAATTCCTTTCCCGTGCGTCTTTTCTGGATTACTAGTTGTTGTCAAATATGTAAAAATCTTCTAGTATTGTCAAATTTGTTCGAGCTTGTTGGGGTGATTTAATATAAGCTTTGTGTTTGTTCTCAAGGCTTTCTACTCTTCTTCATTATCTGCTCATGTAGTAGGTCATTCTACCTACTACTAACCCAAGTTGCCTATATCAACTCTGCTAACCGCCATTCACTGAATCTTATTTCTCTTCCCCCTCTTTTTTGTCTGTTGGCTGTCGGTTGTATTGGGAGATCTATTCGTCCATAATTCCAACCTCCATTATAGTGGATCCAATAAAAAACTCCTTGTATGAATCTCCACTTCCTCCAATCCAAAACCAAACCACAATATAAGTACCATTCTTTCTTTTGCCTTGCTTTCTTCTTGACACATTTGTTATCGTTCAACAATGCCTGCCACATCGTCGACCAATACCATGAGTTGCAACCACCTTACTTCCTGCTTAGATCCTAAGTTTTGGGCTCCACAACCCAAGCTGCCCATGACCTCCTCTATGGCCATAAAAAATTTCAACTATCCTCCATCAACGTCGTCCTCGCACAATCTCAACATCCGTGTAGCACACACCAACAACTTTACAGCTCCTTGAGTACGACGATCTCGCCCTAACCCGCCTTGCCTTCACCTTGAGCCTCGTTCCTCTATCTTGACCCGTTTAACTCCAACGACCATCCCCTAGCTCTTCACACTCTACGACAACGCTCAAGTTCGAGTATCTCCATGGGTGCGCTTCAATCTTCAACGGTGCCACCTCGAGCAGGCTTACCTCAAGTGCGTCATTGACCTCTACGTCAATTTCTATCACTCTCAAACTTCGAACCAATTATTTCCTACATCAATTCTATATTGTTTTATTATGTGATGTAAAAAGAAGGCAAGGCAAACTAAAAAAAAGTGCTTTCAAGTTGAATATACTTGACATACCCAACTTGAGGGGGGTGTGTTGCCAAATATTCTGGTGCCACACTTTATATTTCTCTTAGCACAATTGCATTTCGTGGTGTCCTCGACTTTGGACTATATCATGTCTCTTCGTGCGTCGATATCTACTATATACTTTATTCTACGCCCACGTGTGGAACTTCTACTACTCTATGTTGTACTGGGCGCTAGGCAAGGCGAGACGACATCAACATAAGAAGCAGCAGCAACATATAGACGTCCGCCCAGGCCACATATGCTATTTTGCAGAAAAAACTGCACTTATATGCAATTATGTATAGAAAAAAGCAGCAGCAACAACAACAACAACAACAACATAAGAAGCAGTAGCAGCAACAACCACCAAAACAAAAAAGCACCAGTAGCAGCATAAGAAGAAGCAATAGCAGCAATATAAACAAAACAAAAAAGCAACAACAACATAAGAATAGCAGTAGCAGCAAAAAAAAAAACCCAACAACAACAAGAAAAGAAAAGAAATAGTAGCAGCATAAGAGAAGAAGCGACAACTTCATGAAAAAAAACGAACAAGAAGTAGAGGAAGAAGGAGAATACCTGGGACAGCAAATGGAGGCAGAAGCAACAACCGGAGGTGAGTCTTTTCCATTTTCTTTTTCCTTTTTTCTTATTAGCAACAACAACAATCGACTCTGGAGCAGCAACTTCTTCTTTTTACTTTTTTCCCTTTTTAGAGAATGTCATGCCCCAGTCCCAAAATACCGAGGGACTAGACACGTGACAATGGCCAGCAGCACACACCGATGGACAAACCCAATTTAATGGACCCATCAGGGTGTACTTAAGCTGTAAAACAACTATAAAGGTCTACGATACTAATCTCATCCACAGAAGATAAATACAATCAATATCAGAATCATCAAGATGAAATAATAATCAACAAGTCTCAATAAATATCTCGGGGAACAACCCGATAATGAGTTTAATACATTATTCCACGAGACATGAAATAGAGTATCAAGAACAGAAAAGACTGAGTATATAAAGCAAATACTCAGGAGAAATCTTCTGGCATCACCTCGTCCTCTGGTGCTGGTACTGCTCCAATGTCTGCTCATGTCCCGTATACCTCGGGGTAGATCTCCTTTGCTAAACCTGGGGACATAATCCGGATCCAGGTCCTCAGGGGACATAGCAAGGTACAAGAATAACTCAAGCCAATAAATACAGTGCAGTAATAAGTGAATCAATAGGGTAAACTAATAACCAGCTAAGTGATATGCAAGTTGAGAGCATCACTAGAACTCAGGCTGAAACCGCTACAAGCTCTGTGTCGGGGAGCTGGTCAGGCTGAAACCGCTACAAGCTCTGTGTCGGAGAGCTGGTAGCAGTGATATCACTAGTAGAGTGCCTAGCTCTGATGTAGAGTCTAGAGCCTCACAATAATAAATTAATATATATATATAAAATCAGTCTGTAGCCTGTGTGTCTCCCTACCCAATGTAATCACACGTCTCATGTCCATGACATGCAAGATCATGACCTCTAATTGATGCAATGAGTCATAATGATAGCTAAGCATATGTATAAAGTCTATGTCACAAATCCTGTAACCTATACAGAATCACCATAAATATCTCAGGATGATTCTGTCTCATGAACAGTGTCAAGTGTCCTATGGTATGCCGTACTTGATAATGCAAGCACGAAGATATATAGGGTTGCGATATCAATCTCTAGTGACGTTACACGACTCCGCGTACGACATTGACACCCAAATCTTATTCGGACGCTAAGCAACATCACACGGTCCTAGGTTGAACAGATATATCATATAAATAAATCAAGGGAATATTATGTAGCAAGTACTGCAAGTATGGCAAGGTACACTTGCCTGAGATTTGGTTTCCAACTGTTGTTCCAGTATCCGCGGGATCTGCAGGTACTCCTCCGGTTGCTGAAATAAACACTACTATCATACTCAGAAGATATCAAATAGCTAGAATTGTCTGTCTATAAATCCAATTTGGACACAGGAGCAAAATTGACAGTTTCTGGTCAAAGCGGGGTCTACATGTAGCCCACTTCGCATCGAAAAACGTGCTAGAGACAAAGTCCTCCAAATTCGTCAAACTTAGTGTCTGCAAGTCTAGAACGACGATACGAACCCAACGGAATGTCCAGAACTGGATTCCGATGAGCCGATCACAAAATCGTCCGTCAAGTGGAGCCGTGGGACCCACGATACGGGATTTTGTCAACATTCTCAGAATCGAACCAAACTTGAGTCACAGGACCTACGTATCGCTACGAGTCCGATGGCGCAAGTTTCGTTGCGAAACGACGATCACACACGAAGTTACAACGAGTTTCAGAACAGGACCGATACGGGGTGTTGTCGACGGATACGCGTTGATTCCGGTGTGCACGCACATCCAAATCAACTTCCGCGAATCCCACACGTCCGTATTAACGGTGCGCACCTTTCGGTGAAGTTCGCACACGACCAAGTCGCCTCGTTTAGCGGGGCTTACCCAGTTCCGGGAAAATCAGGGTTTTAAAAGACCAAGTTTTTGGTCATTTTCACCCTCGTTTAACATGCAAATTACAACACCATAAATTACACTAATACAGGGTTTAAAACTTGGTTAAGCGGTCTAAATAACTGTTTCAGTGAATTTTGAAAACATTAACCAGGTTGGGATTAAATCGGCCATGAACTTGTGAGTTCGGGCCAAATTCTGAATTTTCAGAAATTGGAAATTATTTTTCTGATTTTGCGTCGCAGTTTTGCGACCGACTCAGGTCGCGATACCCCGAACTATTTGCACGGGTTTCGAGAGGGTCACGCAGGGAACGTGTCACAGCAGACGGTTCAGAAAACAAGGCAACGAGGAGAAAAAAACTCACCGGAACGATGGTTCGGTAACGACTGAAATTGCACATGCACGATGCGGCGCGGCGCGGCACGACGGCATTGTTGCAGCTGCTGGTCGGCGGCGGGGTCCTCTTCGTTGCCGGCGAGGTCGGTGCGGAGGCGTCGCCGGGGTAGCTGCGGCGGTGCTGAAGGAGCTCGGGATCGGGTTGTGGCCGGAGATGGCACTGGAGAGGGTGGCGGTGGCTGTGGTGGTGAAGGGGGTGGCCGTGGGTTTATATAGGGGAGGTCGGGGTGCGGTTAGGGAGGTGGAGCGGCTGCGGGAGCGGGGGAGACGTAACCGCTGGCGGAGGGGAGGCGGATCGGCCGCCGGGAAACGGCCGGGGAGAGGAAACGAAGAGTCGGGGTTCCTCATTTACTGTAGCAGAGAGAAAATAGGCCGGGTCGGGTTGATGGACCAGCGGGCCGGGGTTAGGGATTTTACTGTATCTTTATAAATAACGGGTTCGGTTCGGTTCAGGATGGGTTCGGGTCGGGTTGGTTTATTTTGGTTTAATTAAAAACTTAATTTTTGGTCTTTAAAAATAGTTCTGGGGTCCAATTAATTCCACAAAAATTACAGTATGTCTAATATTTTATTTTACACCAAAAAATATTATTTTCATAATATTTTAATATTTAATAAAATTATAAAATTAATTTAATACCAGAAATCATTTATTTTAATTAGTAAAAAAATCACAGAAATTCCTGAAAATTTATTTTAAATTTTTGAAAAAAAATCCGGGTGTTTACAGAGAATACTCGATTTTCCTCTGCCTTCCACTTTCCCTAGTCAACTCTAGGCACCCGTCTAGCCAGACTTGGAGATTTTTTTTCGACCTGCCCCCAACCCGCACGCCTAGGCCGCTTAGACGTGCCTAGGCATTCCCTGTGACAACATAGCTACTACTACCTTTGTTAGACATCCTCGTTTGCTGATCTTTTCTACTGCTTGCTCTCTTGTATCATATATCAAATTGTACTACTTGCCTTTGTTGATGCATATACTATGATGTTTAGCCCTTCCGGTTTTCTTTTATTTTTTCTCTATTTAACAAGTTGGAGATTGTTTCACATGCTCCAGCTTGAAGGAAAGTGTCAGTGTGTGTGGGTGTATGTAGTTTAAGTTAGTCTCACATTGGATAAACTTATAAGAGGAAGGTACTTTCTCTCTTTATGTGTACTCAATGCCGTACACAAAATATTTTTTGGGGGAGCGAAAATTAACCAACTTAAAATTTAAATTTAAGGGAGCATCATATAGAATTTATATAAAAAATTAAAGGTAATGTGGCTAGCAAGGTTTGAACGCACGTCCTTTTGAGTAAAATATAATTACTTAAACCAATAAGCCAACCAATTATTGTGTTAGAGTTTTATTATTGTTTATCTTATGTGGGTACAATGAAGTAATTGTGGGTGTATTATCATCATTTATATTAATATAAATATACACGAGGTGCAATCTAGGGATTAAGCCAATCCACTCTCTTTTCTCATATTCGGTCTTCTTATCCTCTTTTCTTACTATTCTCTCCATACTTCACTTGATATCAGAGCAACTTGAAGGTACTACAAATCCTATCCACGCTGTTGCTAATCAAACTCGACCGTAGGTTCGACAGGGGTTCGGGGGGGGGGGGGTTGTTTGACGGCTACGATTTTTGGTCATTTTTTGTGATTCGTCGTTTGTTGTTCGTGGTCGTTCAAGATTTGTTTATGAGGTCTAGGGTTTCTATATATCTCAGTATTCGTGGTTGATTGCCATTGTTGGTTGTGAGATATAGGGTTTCTATAGATTTTTGTTGGTTGTTTGTTGTCGGTTGTGGTTCGTTGTGAGATATGTGAGATCTAGGGTTCTAGATATTTCGTCTTTCTGTTGCATTTGCAAGTACGGTGGGAATTGAATCTTCTAACGAGGTTAATAGTACTGGATGGTGGTAGTGACGGTGGTCCTCCTTTTATTGTTATTCATAGTGATGAATTGGAAAAATCGATTACAGCGGTGAAACTCAATGGTGCGAACTATCTTGCTTGGTCAAAGCATATCAAAGTAGTATTAAGGGCGAAAAAAAAGTTGAAGTTTTTGGCGGAAGAACTCCCGCTTGAAAAGTTCGCTGAGTATGAGGATTGGATGAGTGCCGATGCATATGTTATGTCGTAGTGTGATACAGTATGGAGCCGCATATCATCTATAATGTTCAATGGTGTGAATCCTCCAAGCAGATTTGGGCATCTCTAGAAGAATCATATTCATAGAAGCGTAATGTGATCCGTATCTATGAGTTGTACGAGTTATTGTTTAATTACTTAATACAAAGAAGAATGGAAAGCATATGAATGAATATCTGTCTTCGAAGAAGGCTTTGTGGGAGGAACTGTTATAATATCATCCAGTTACTACTAATTTGACGGAAACTCGGCGACAGAAGGAAGAGTTTCATGTTCAGTTATCCTAGTCGGCTTGGATCCATTTCTTGAATCTTATAAGGTTTAGATCCTTGCTGGAGAGCAGTTACCTACGGTGGCAGATACTTTCTTCCGTCTCAATTTTTTTTTTAGGACAGTTCTGTGGTGCCGACTAATGACTATTCTATCTTAGTTACTAGTGCTGTCGGTCGTGGTAGTGGATGTGGTGGTGGTAGAGATGGTAGACGTAGTTTTGGTCGAGGAGGTGGTCGTGGTGGTAGAGACAATGGTCGTGATGGTGGTAGTCGTGGTGGTGGTAGTCTCGGGGGTGGTGGTAGCCATAGTAAACTACGAAGTGTAACTATTATGGAATACTCGGTCACATCGAAAACTACTATTGGGACAAGTAGGGTAAACCAGAATATGCATATCAAGTGCATAATGAAAATATGTAGTCCCATGTCACCACTTCTTCTCCTAGAGATGATGCTTCCAGTTTCAATCAGACTTCAACTTCCGATATCTCATCTCCATTTGAACAGATCTTCCAGAAGTTGAATGTGCTTGCTAGTACCACCTCCCAACCTACTGTAACCATGACACATATAGGTAATCCTGCCTTTGTGGCAACCCAATCACCATTCATCTCTTGGATCGACTCAGGAGCAAGTTCTCACAACTGCTCGTTGTGACAGTTATCTGTAATTGGCACTGCATTCGGATTCTGACCATGCCCCGTGTAATCATTGCGGTTCTGTGGCTGGTTCTGACCAGGCCTTCTGTTCCGACAATTCCTAGAAAGATGACCTTTCTGACCGCAGTTAAAATACTCGCCATTAAAAGCACGACAAATTTTCTTGGTTTGCTCCACAGAAACTGCACTCCTGACCAGGGCGATGTTCATTTTGTCTTTTTCTCCATCATATTATCTTTTGACGGTGATTGCGACTAGCTGACACCTTCTCTGGAGAACTTCGTAGTTTTAAATGCTTATTATGTACTGCTGCCTTAAAAGTGCAAGCTCCGTGAGAAAGCCGTCCTCCAGCCCGGAGGTCTTTATCATTTTGAAGTTTAATAAATGGATGTAATGTACATGACTGCTATCTCATTTTGAGTCAACCTTTTGTAAGCCCGTGCGGCAATTTAGCTGACTCGTTCAAGAGTTTGTAAGTCCCACAAACCCATCTTCCTTTATCTGACGAATAGCTGGCGGAAGATACTATTCCAGAAATGCCTTCTTAAACATTCTCCAAGTTATCCTGCCATCTGGATACCTGGTAGCAAGGTCCTGCTTCTTGACCTCCCACTAGTCGTGTACTCGCAACCGTAGCTATATGACTGCACACGCCACTTGCTTGTTCATCGCTACTCCAGCAAACTCAAACAAGCCTTCCATCGTGGCAATCCAATCCATCACCTTATCCAGTGCTGTCCTACCCTCAAACTCTGGAGGGTTCAATTTCAGGAACTCAACACCTTTAAAGGTACACTTCTTGGTCGCCTGTTGAGTTTCATCAGTTTCTACTAATTCTACTTCTCGAGGCACTGTAGCGGCTGCCATAGGCGTCGCAGCTATCCCAGATCCACTTCCGTTCGCGGCTAGTAGTGTTACCAATTGGGTCAAAGAGTTCATCTGTTTTTGTTGTGCCATGCTTCGAGCCTCAGCTCGCTGTTGCTTGGCTTCATGTCGTTCCTGTTGGTTCTCCATCATGGCTATCAACTTATCAATCTGATCATCGGTCGAGCCAGATGCTCGCGATGTCTCTTGGTTATCGGTCTTAGTCATTTCTCTACAAAAGAGAGTAGTTTGCATTAGTCTCATAACATATTATGGACTTACTGTATGTGACGTTGGGTTTTCATAAACTTCAAATCGAGACTTTCGAAACCAACAAAATACTTATATAGTTTTGTGAACAACTTGAAAATCGGGACTTTTGAAATCTCTCTTATACTTATATCATTTGAAAACGATATTTGAAGAGGCCAATGACGTAAAGCCGTGCTCTGATACCATTATGTCACGTCCTGATCCCGAAGGACCGAAAGTCACCATTGGACGTGATGTTGTGCAAGCCTAAGTTGCGCTTGCACAAGGTATAGTACCTGCACAAAACACAAAATAGACAAAATGGATATAGAAGCAACGGACTTTAAATGTAGAAAACCAAATATTGAACACTTTTGATAAGAGCACAAAATATTTTATTTTATTGATAACTTGAAATGGATTACAATGTACTTTGCTTGGCTGTTACAAATATGCCATAGCTGGCTTACATCTCTTTGAAACCTACAAAATTAGCCACAGTGCCCATATATCATATCCTTTTACTAGGACATAAATAAAACACTTTGGAAGAAACTTGCAACTGAAATAAAAAGCTTGGAAGCGACGAGCACGATTCCACCAGATTGGATGAGCTCCTAACGCCTCAGAATATCCTCCAGACTCTCGCTACCTGGAGATGCCCACAAACGTGGGTCAGTACTTATCTAGTACTGGTGAGCGACCGTTGCCAATCTCACCTAAGATCAACACTAAATAAACATGTAAAGCTAGCAGTTATTATTAGGTGATATTTCTACTTGTTTAGGTTCTTTTTAACAATTCATGTAAAGAAGCATATACAGTAAAATATATAAATTATTCAGTGATTCTTACCCACAGCTGAACGGTTATCCCTGCAGCAGACAAGCATTAGTACCATTGCATATATGAATAAAACTTATGGGTCTAACTTTGCATCAAACGGTTAGGCTAGCAAGAAGAAAATTCTAGCATACGACCTAACTATATGATGGTCCTCGAGCTTTACTATTTAGGATTAGCAGTTGCGAAGTACAAGCCTATATCACAAATAGACTTGGCACCCCCTGATCGTGGGGGCGTTCAAGCCTCAGGGTGCCATGTTCTCTCCTAGGCCGAATGATTTCCAGTGTCCCAGGATCCGATCGAGAGGTCACTACCAAAAAAAGTCAAATTAGCGACGTCAAAAAACGTCGCTAAATGATAAAAAAACGTCGCTAATCATGTTTAGCGACGTAATTAGAGACGTTTTACAGAAGTCGGAAATCAACACGTCGCTGAAAGGAAAAACGTTGCTAAACGTCGCTATACCGACGTTTTTTAGCGACTTAATTGTGTCGCTAAATTAGCGACGTTTAGCGACGCAGCGTCACTAATTAGCGACGTAAACAAACGTCGCTAAACGTCGCTAATTAGCGACGTATATAGCGATGTGACAGCGACGTCTTTAATGACATGGCAGTACTGCCATGTCAGCAATTTGCGACGTACAACGACGTATTTAGCGACATATTTAGCGACGTATTTAGCGACATTTATTAACGTCGCTAATTAGCGACGTATTTAGCGACGTGTATAAACGTCGCTAAACGTCGCTAAATACGTCGCTAAATTTAAAAAAAAAATAAAAAAAATAAATAATGAAAACTTACGAGTGACTTGTAACCTATAAAATGGAAGTATCACCTAGGTTGCTCTCTTAGGCAGGACGGCTGCTCCTTCCAAGTTTAATATTCGTACAACCATCAGATTTTTTTTGATGCTCTCTCTCTCTCTCTCTCCTGATCGTGATGCTCTATCTCAGTACAAAAATTTGACTACTTTTTTCTATTTCTAGACCGATGAAGAGCCTCTAAACTTGTGAAGTATATAATGAGATGCTCAACTACTAAACGATTAGTAGTTGTATATATGTTGTAACTTTACATGTGAGCTACCATAATGAATCTATTATCTATCAATCTGGGAAAAAGAGAGAGAGAGAGAGAGAGAGAGAGAGGGAAAAAAGTATGCGGAGGGACCTGTATTTGGTGACCAGATGGTGGATGACAATGAGGATTTCGAGTTTGGCAAGCTCATTGCCAGGGCAAGCATGAACTCCATATCCAAAGGGCAAGAAAGTGTTGGGCTTTGGCGAAGCCTGCATTATTTGTGTACACAGAAGAGTCAGAAATTAAGCAGAACATTTAACACGAGGACAGAGAAATGTGATTGATTATATGCAGGGGAAGGTACAGTAGTGCACGCACGAGCCCATCATGAACCTTCCATGAATCTAGAATGATCAAACTTGTGTGGATCAGGAAAGAACTCTGGGTTGTGATGTATGTTCCTGAACAGAGGCATCACCTTCCACCCCTTTGGGATAAGGTAATCTGCAACAATTAATTTACATCAAATATGGACGGAACGAAATCATGGCCTATTAATTCCTTAAAAAAGAAAACTATTGCGAAAAAGGAGATAATTAACCTTTGTATTCGACATCAGTCACAGCCTCTCTAAATGTGAATGAAATGATGCTTGCCATTCTCAAAGTCTCTAGTATAACCTTGACTATAAGAAGAAGAATTAAAATTTGAGAACATTTTCGTTTCCCATGGCCAATCATAACCTTAGGTACATACATATACACAATGGGAGGGAAAGGGAAATGTGAAGCAAAATCACCTTATGAGTGAGAACCATGCTTCTGGTTTGGGCCCATGTCAAGGGCTGGCTTCCACATCCGTTTGCTTCAAATATAGCCATTTGTTCCTCCTGCATCAATCAAACATTGAAAGCTTAAATCACTGTGTCGGCGCCGTCATCACGACCCGAGTTGATGAGAGCGAGTGATCGATCTTACCTTCACGGCGTCGATCTTGGCAAGGCGGTAGATGAGGACTCCTCCACGAGCAAACTCAGCCCAAAAAATTATGTCCACACCAAATGAGGAGAGAGAGAGAGTTAGGTTTTACCTAGAGGAGGAGGAGGAGGGGGGAGGATGCTGTCGGAGGGGGAGGACGCGGCCGAGGGGGGTCGTCGGAGGGAGGAAGGAGGAGCCGGAGAGGGAGAGATCGAGAGCGCGCGCACGGGTTTGAAATTTGGGAGAGGGAGAGGGAGAGATCGAAGGAAATGGGGGGAATCAGCCGTAAGTAAAAAATTTAGCGACGTTTTAGCGACGCCAATAATGACGTCGCTAATTTAGAATTTAGCGACGTTTTTAGCGACGCCAATAATGACGTCGCTAATTTAGAATTTAGCGACATTTTTAGCGACGCCAATAATTACGTCGCTAATTTAGCGACGTCTTAAACGTCGCTAATGACGTCGCTAAATGTCCAAAAATATATACGTCGCTAAAAACGTCGCTAAACGTCGCTAAATAAAACATATTAGCGACGTTTAGCGACCTAAATTGAACTTATAGCGACTAATCTTTTAAAAACTGAATAAAAGTCGCTAAACGTCGCTAAATGTCGCCAATTAGTGACGTCTAGCGACGTTTTTACATGGAGTCACTAAATTAGCGACGTTTTTACATGGAGTCGCTAAAAAACGTCGCTAATCCCGCTTATTCTAGTAGTAGGTTACGTCTTGTGCAGAAGTTGTCCAGACCAATGTATGAATCCGACTTCTATCATATAAAATACTATTATACACAATTGAAGAATGAGCACACATTTCTATCTTTTTTGCTTCTTTTTATATCGATCGCGGCCAAACCATAAGAGGTTTCTATATCTTTTCTCTGTTGCGCAGCATATGAGTAAGGGATATGTAACCATTTAGCATGGAACAAGTAAAGCGATAATTCTATATATTTCAGCATACAGTTCTTCTTTTATCTTATCATGTTATGGTGGTATCATTAAACATAGGAACATGCAATTGAGTGGACTCGAGATCTTTTTGTTAAGGCGTGGGGAAGCCTCACGCAGCGATCACTCCTTGGTTATGCGTCCTGAAATTACCCTATCAATTTGTTAGCATCCTTCAATCTCTTTCTCTTACGATTTGGAATGAATGCGTAACGATGAAAGCGAACAATGAAAAACAAATCATCGAAAGCAACACGAAAACGCAAATCAGCAAAACCAAGAAGCAAAAACATTCAAGAAAACTCTTGGACTCATTCCAATAGAAGCCAATCCATGAGTTGGAAAACTCTTGGGCCATAAGGTTTTTTCGATACTCAGTTTTCAACTGAGTTGAAGCCGCAGGTATTACGTAGTGGACCGCTGGAAGCGGGACACTACAACTGATTGGACTACTTGTTCTGTCCTTGGGAAATATATCATTCACCCTACTCAATCATTGTCATTATTTGATACATTGTATGTGCCTACTTTACTTTCAATTTTCTATCTGGTAGCTAGTTAACCAAATCTCTTCAATGTCTTGTAACGTTTTCTCCTATTATTTGTGTTTTTAGGACCTCAGAACGAAGAAGATAATTGGTTCGAGGCATAAAAGTGATGGACTGTATTACTTGGATTTACCTTGAAAGATTTTTACTTTAAATTCTACTTCTCCATTGTAGTGGCATTATCGTCTGGGGCATCCGTCTTTGGCTAAGTTGTGTCAAGTTGTTTCTAGTTTGAGCCATATTTCTGTTGAATGTGAGGCTTGCCAGTTAGACAAGCATCACCGTAATTCTTTTCCTCGTCGTGTTGTGAGTCGTCGGTTGCAGTATTTTGAACTTTTTTATTATGATATTTGGTGTCCGTCTAGAGTTAAAAGTTCGAAAGATTTCAATATTTTGTTATTTTCTGTTGATGATTATTCTAGAATGACTTGTTATTTAATAAAAGAAAGATCTGAGTTTCCAAATGTGTTATCCACCTTTTATAATAAAGTTTATGTTCAGTTTGATAAATGTATCAAAATTTTGCGTTATGATAATGTTTTAGAGTATACTCAATATATTGTGATGATCGTGACATGATTCATCAAACTAGTTGTGTCCACACCTCTCAACAAAATCATATAGCCGAACACAAACATTGACATCTTTTAGATATGGCTCGAATTCTTATGTTCAATATGCATGTTCCTAAATAGTATTGGGCAGATGCCGTTCTTATTATATGTTATCTAATTAATCGCATGTTATCACCTGTATTAAATAACAAAGTCCCATTCTCTATATAACATTCATGTATCACTTTTTTTTCTTTATCTCCTCGAGTGTTTGGGTGTGTTGTTTTTGGTCACAACTTGGAAGCTAATTGAGACAAGTTTGTAGGACCGTAGGGCAACTCTAGAGGGAGGTGAATAGAGTGCAGTGGAATAATCTACCCAATTAAAAATTAAGCAGAGTGAAGACAACTAGCAACTAAGAGGGTATATGTAAGACAATAATATAAAGTAGTAAGAGAGCAAATGCAAACACCGCGATATATACTAGTTTTCCTCTGAGAGGACTAGTCCAGTCCCAAGAACTCTTGCTCGGAGTTTTATCCACTATAATCACCAATAGTGAATCACAAGCTTTGATCCGAAGGCTTGCAACTTCTTACAACCACGAGTTTTGATCCGAAGGCTCGAGAGACTTCACACACGTGCGTTTGATACGAAGAGCATGCAGACTTCAAACAGAAGAGGGGCTTGATGAACCAGGCTATTACAACTCGAACAACTTCTAACCAAGATTGTACTTGCACTTAGAAGGCTGTGGGTTTACTCACTATAGGATAGAAAGAATGAGAATGGTTGAGTGAGTTGGAATGTGAAAATTAAAGGCTATTTATAGGGTATTAGCAAACCGAATTCGGTCAGAGTTCGGTCTAGATATTTTGAATTTTCGAACGTTGGAACCACAAAATCAGGGATTAACAGCTAGCCAGATTCTGTATTTAAGGCAGACCGAGTTCGGTCTGAGTTCGGCCAGAGTTTAGACCGAGTTCGGTTGGCCTATTTCAGAATGGTCTTAGCTTTGGTTAAAGTAAGTTTTGGTCTGATTTTGGGTTTGTATAAATGGATGGGTTTCAGGCTATTTGAGTGGACTTTGAGTATGCCAGTGCGACTCGATGTACATAAGTCCTAGACTCAATAAACATCAAATTACATTACTGAAAACTATGAGCACTTGATGACACCAATCTTCTAAAACGTCTGCTGACTTGAAGACGCATTTTTCCTTGACAGCATATGTCCAAAGATAAACAGATCTGAAAATCTGAATACCTTTCGGGGTCTTCGCCCCCGAACCCCCACACAAGGGGCGCTGCCCCCTCGACCCTCGTCCGCTGACCTGGCAACAGAACTCCCAGGTACGAGGCTCCGGATAAGTCGTAGGCGGTTCAGAGACATTTTTTGGTATAACGTCGTTTTTGGCTCATCATCATTTCGTCATAGCATATGTCCATGCTGATCTTGCTTATTACTTTCTGTTAGACGAACAAAACAATATACAGATGCAAATATTATAACATTAATGCATATCTGGACGATGCTGAGTTTAAGTAAAAGATACTATAGTGATTGATCGATTATCATAATGCTAAAATTAATCGATTAGCCATATTTAAAAATTCAACTTAAACATTGGGCCAACAAAGCTGGCTCCTCGATCTTTGTAGTGTCTTTCTTGGTTATCCTCGTACTCAAAAATGTTATTGTTGTTACAATAGACAGTCACGTAAGTATTTATGTCTCCATTCATCCTTTACAGGTTTATCAGAGATCTAAGGACAGACCAGTGGTTTTGCATAATTCAGTTCTCAACCAATCAGCTTTCATGCCTGCGGTTTCCATTTCCATAACCACAAATTCATGTGATATTTCTATTGTTCTTAAAAAAAGAAAATGTCTTTGTACCACAAAGAAAAAGCATTCCATCTCTAATTATATTATTTTACACAGTGCTTCTTCATCTTTTCATGCATTTGTTGTTTCATTGTCTTTCATTTTCATTCTCAAAACTTAGAAGCATGCTATGTTTTCTTTTGGTTGGAAAAGTACAATAGATGAGGAGATGTACGCTTTATATCAAAATCAGGCTTGTGAGCTTATCTCACTTCCTGTTGGAAAGCAAACAATGGGTTGTAGATTGGTGTATGCTGTTAAGTATCATTCAGATGCTTCAGTTGAGCGCCTCAAGGCACTGTTGGTTGCAAAAGGGTATACTCAGATATATGGTGTGGATTATATGGAGCTTTTTCTCCAATGTTTCGACTGAATTTAGTTCGTATTCTTATCTCTGTGGCAGTTAATAGCCAATGGTCTATCTATCAGCTGGATATAAAGAATATTTTCTTGCTTGGCGACTCACATGAGGAGGTTTATATGATCAACCATCGGGGTATGTTGTGGCTAGAAGTAGAAAACTCGTATGTTGCTTGAAGAAAGAATTATACGGGTTGAAATAGTCATCTCGAGTTTGGTTTGATAAGTCCAGTTCAGTCATTCAGTATGGGTTTCGGCACACAATATTTTGCCATTTTTTTAGCATATGTTATCATGTCGATTGTTTATGTTGATGATATCATTATATCTGAGAGTGATCATGCTGTGATTGTAGACTTGAAGGCCTACCTTAGTCGTCAGTTTCAAACTAAGGATTTGAGTCCTTTTCGACATTTTCTTGGAATCGAGATTGCTCAATCTAAGAAGGGTGTGTATTTGTCGCAGTACAAGTATGTTCTTTATTGGAATCGTGAATAGTCAGTGAGGGAACTTTTGTGTGAACCTCTGATCTCGACTACAATCTCAGGATCAAACAGAGGGTAGACTGTAAAGTTTGCGTGTATCTCTGTTCCTGGCTTCGTTCTACTATCTTTTGATTAAACCTCGGGACTAACAACATCACCTATGCAGTTGGAGTAGATAGTCAGTTTATACATGTCCCTCGGTAACCACATTGTAAGACTATATCTCGCATTCTACGATACTTGGAGGGTGCACTTGGAAAGGGATGTACAAACCTTTCCAGTTGCTCACAATGATGGGGTTCAATGATGCTGATTGGACATGCTGTCGCAGTGATAGGAGGTTTACTTCTGGCTATTGTACATTTGTGAGTGGCAATCTTGTGACATGGTATAGTAAGAAGCAGAATGTTGTAACTCGTTCTAGTGTAGAGGCCGAGTACCGTGTGATGGTTCATACAACTTCTGAAATTATGTGGGTGGTCTCTTCTTTATGAAATGAAGATTATGGTTCCTATCCCTATAGAGATGTATTGTGACAACCAATCGACAATTGTCGTTGCAATTAATCTAGTATTTCATGAGCGGACTAAGCATATCGAGGTGGATTGTTACTTTGTTCGTGATTTATTACTAAAGAAACAAATTGTCACTCTATATGTTCGGTTTGAGGATTAGTTAGGTGATATCTTTACCTAACTACTTATTCGTGATCCATTTTTTGGTTTATGTAGCAAAATGGACATGTCTGATCTCTATACTCAAGCTTGAGGGAGGATGTTAGAGTTGTTATTATTATTTATCTTATGTAGGTACAATGAAGTAATTGTGGGTGTATTTATCATGCATGCATGCTAAGATAAATACACATGAGGTGCAACTTAGGGATTTAGTCCTTGTACTCTCTTTTCTTATATTTTCTTTTCTCATCCTTTTTTCGTTCTGTTCTCTCCAAACTTCACTTCTTGTACGTAAAGAAACAAAGTTAAATATATCACAACCAAACAAGTATATATAGGGAAACCAAAACTTAGGGGGAGTAGCTGCTCCCTCTCAGCCAGCCCTGTGTAGTTAAACCACTCAATTTAAGACATCCCAATTATTCTGAATGTACCTCTTCTACACTTAGAACCACCTTTGGGGATTTAAGTGGACGTTTGATAGCTTTTAATACTAAAAGAGGAATAAATAAGTAACTGAATATGAATTGAGAGAGAACTGAATGAGAGTTGCAGTTGTTTTCATTCATTTTACTGCCTGTAAGGAAAGCTTTAACAACATAAAGGAAAATAATCACAAAGCGACGCAAGAATATCCTAGTTGAGCCCAACCTTGCCTTCCATGCAATTTCAACCTTCCCATGTAGGACTCCTACATCCGACAAATATTCTAGCATATCAAGTTTTTTACACCATTTTGCCATGTAACGTGGGAGATCATAATCCACTTCTTGTGTTTGGTTGGTCTGCCACAAATTCTCAAATACGAGGATATCCGTTTCATGTTCAGCGAATAAATTGGGTGTCTTTACAAACCAATAGTCGAGATGTCGGATATCGAGTACATATTTGTGTGGATTTTGAGATATAGAATGTCGAATATCAGAGAGATCGGAGATCAATAAATATATAATATATTATATATACTAAATGTCATATCAAATTTAAATTTCTATATGTACTAAATGTTCTTAATGTTCTATAAGGCTAAAAGTAAGTAGCTAACTAACAAAAAAGATCTAACATAACATCATAACATGGTAACAAACTAACAATTATAACATTACAAGTAGAAAAAAAAAAAAAAATTAATAATATCGCATCAATATAAAAACTTTTTTTAGCATATATTATCATGTTGATTGTTTATTTTGATGATATCATTATATCTGAGAGTGATCATGTTGTGATTGTAGTCTTGAAGGCCTACCTTAGTCGTCAGTTTCATACTAAGGATTTGAGTCTTCATCGTCATTTTCTTGGAATCGAGATTGCTCGATCCAAGAAGGGTGTGTATCTATCGCAGTGCAAGTATGTTCTAGATGTGCTTTCAGATACTAGAATGTTGGAGTGTCGGCCAGTTGAGACTCCTATGGATTATTATAACAAGCTTGATGCTGACAGGAAAAAGTTATTTTAGGATGTTGGACATTACAGATGGTTGGTTGGAAAACTTATATATCTTACTGTTATACGACCAAACATCACCTATGCAGTTGAACTGTTGGAGTAGTTAGTCAGTTTATGCATGCCCCTCGGTAACCACATTGTAAGGCTCTCTCACATTCTACGATATTTGGAGGGTGCACTTGGAAAGGGTTGTATAAACCTTCCAAGTTGCTCACAGTAACGGGGTTCAATGATGCTGATTGGACATATTGTTGCAGTGATAGGTCTACTTCTGCCTATTGTACATTTGTGAGTGGCAATTTTGTGACATGGCATATTAAGAAGCAGAATGTTGTAACTCGTTCTAGTGCAGAGGTCGTGTACTGTGCGATGGTTCATACAACTTCTGAAATGATGTGGGTGTAATATCTTTTTTATGAAATGAGGATTATGGTTCCTATCCCTATAGAGATATATTGTGACAACCAATCGACAATTGTCGTTGCAATTAAACTAGTGTTTCATGAGCGCACTAAGCATATCGAGGTGGATTGTCATTTTGTTCGTGATTTATTACTAAAGAAACAGTTTGTCACTCTATATGTTCGGTTTGAGGATTAGTTAGGTGATATCCTTACCTAACTACTTGCTCGTGGTCCATTTTTTGGTTTATGTAGCAAGATGAGCATGTTTGATCTCTATGCTCAAGCTTGAGGGAGGGTGTTAGAGTTATTATTATTACGTATCTTATGTGGGTTCAGGTAAGAGTTCTATACCCTGGAGATTAACTGATAAGGTACATTTTTTCTCTCTCTATATTTTGATCATCTAGACTTATAGAAAAATCTGGATGTATATTTATGCCAAATAATCTATTAACTAGATTAGATTCAACTCCTTTAATAATACTATTTAGAGGGTTATTCATGATTCTCTCATCCATACATACCACTAGTATAGGTGTATCAATTCATGTTCGAAATGAACCTGTAATCTTTAATTTTATTAATCCGATATGAAGATATCTTATCTTTGGGTATTTTTTCCTTAATTTTCGATTTTTCTTTTATCCAATAGACTAATTGAAGAAAAATCTTCATCGCCTTTTAATTCTATGTTACCTTGCATTCTTTCAAATATATAAGTACGTTTATTTAAAAATCGTGAATGAAAAGAAATTGGTTTGTAGACTTCTTTCATTTCGGAATGCGGAATAACTTCATATAGCTTTTCAAGATCTTCATCGGTGATCTCAAACTGTTCGCCCTCGCTATCAGGGATACTAAGGTTTGAGGTTTCTTCAGAGTTAATGGTATTCATATATATATATTTTAAATTCATAATAGTTTTCATGAGGTTCTCTATGACTAGGACCAGGAGAATCAGGATATATATTTCCTTTTGGTAAAGCATCTTCTATGATAGGAAGATCTTATAACAAGTAATTCTACTGGATCTCCTTTTTCATATTTATGTATAAAGTAATTCTACTGGCACATAGGCACTGACAGTCACAATGGTTGCATGAGAACCCGCAACAAATGGTATATGCAAATAAACAATTAGTGGATAATCCGTGTCCTGTAAGCTGAGCCAAGAAGGTAGCCAACTTATCCGTCCTCTTACTTGGTCATATCCTCTAGTCTGACTCCACACGACAACTTCGCAGAGGAATTTTTTAAACTTTGATAATAAGGGAATTAATAAAGGGACCTTACTAAAGGGCATCACATGAGGCACAAGGCGAAAGTGTGAGGCTCATGAAGGTAGGGAGACGTTATTCAGATTGTGTAAAAGTTATTAAAAATCATGTGTAAGAAATATTATTTATAAGCAAATGAACACTAAATTCTTGATAATTTATTGTTTTCTTTTACATAAATCGTATATATGTATATTGATTAGTTTGCGTATCTCGTATCACGTATCGTATGATAGAATAATTCTAGGAGTTTAGGTTTATACTTCTAAATCCATATATAAACATGACTTAATATAATTTTCTTATGATTTTAATATATTTTTCATCTTTGCATGTCTACCTATTTCCAGAATCCATAATCTTAAATATGTGCATTACATGACTCAAGTAAAATTTTTTTTTTTTTACCTATAAGCTTATATGTATCGTATTGGATAAACTCATACTTAATGAAATGGTAGTACATATTATCTTAATAGACAGTATTGTGTATCGTAAGATACTAACATCATAGCACAATAATATGATTACTTCCCATTTTACGTTTTGTTCACACGTGAACTGTATTGTCATGACCCGATTTCGTAAAATCGTTGAGGCGTCCCCCGAATCGTGACTGCCGTGCGGGCCTGGGGTTGCGCCCACACAAGGCTTTAATGATTTTCATAGCAAGCACATATTCAGAGTACGCAGATAAATTGAAACACAGATTTGAAACATAGAAAAGTTATCTTTATTGATAATGAACATCTATTACAAACTCCTGAACGAGTCAGCTAATATGCCGAACGGCTTACAAAAGTGTTGACTCAAAATGAGATAGCAGTCATGTACATTACATCCCTTTATAACTTCAAAATGTATAGACCTCCAGGCTGGAGGACGGCTTTGCCACGAAGCTGCATTTGTGTATGAAGAGTTGCAAGCTTCTGACTTCAAAATGCTTCAAGGGGCGCGGTGAAGATGCGCCAACAGCTGGACTGGATCGGGAAGACTTCGGCTCCTCGCTCGGTTCGCCTTGGTGCGGAGAACCTGTTTCAACGAGGGTCAGCATGTCGAAACATACTGGTGAAGGCGAGCTAACCTGACTATACCAATCAACACGTTGTTTTAATGAAGCATGCATATTTTGTGGGTTCTATCTTGCCTTAGTTCATTTACAAGTAAGCGGCATATAGAATTTACTGAAATGAACTTGCCACCGTTCGGTGGATTTTACCTGACCGTCTGAATTACCTGCATAATATTACCATGCCTTCCCTGCCACGAAGACACAAGTTAGTTTGCAACAAGTTTAAATATACAAGATGATCACTGGCTTGGTTGCCATAATGGACGATAGTCTTTGACGAGAATGGTGTGCAACGAAAGTACAAGGGGCGTTGCAAGCCATTCCGCCAAGAACAAGAGACTAAACAATAGGTCTCGTCCGGACCGGATCGATGCCAGTGTCCCAGCATCGTCCGCAAGACCGTTACCCCGTGCACAAGTTGTCCATGATCGAACAATATACAAGTTAACAATCTGTAGTTGAGGCAACAATAGTACAAGACAAGCAAGTACAAGACAAGCAATTCATGATTTATTCCCAAACGAACAAGCATGCAGTTCATTATCCGTTCATGAAGTTATTGACAAGCATAATGAACCAAGTCTATTCTCTTTTATCTTGGTTTCTTTTATTATTACTTGGTATCGTTTGATCGGGGCAAAGAAGAAAGCAAGATTTTAGGGTATGAAGCTTGGAAGCAGGGCTAGCTAATCGGGTTGGTAGCCACTCACTTGGTTGGAAGGAAAGGAGAAGGAAAGAGGCGCTTCACGACTCCGCTCGCAAGCCGCCTACTGCTCGTTCACCTGCATTGCACGAACAGCTCGATCAATACTCCTTCCACTCTTTCCAATCTCGGAATTGAAATGCAGTGCAATGAACGAAAACAATGAAAACCATCGAAACCGTTCAAGGAAAACAAGCAAATCCCAAAACCAACTCAAAGCACGAAAACAACAAGCGACATCGAAAACCGAGGCAATAAAAGATAGCAGCGGAGAGGTCCCTCCTGACTCTGCCGCTAAGCCGATCCTTGGGGCGCGGTCCACTGAATATGGGAATCGATTCCGAAGAAACAAATCCATAACGAGGACGAGTTCTTAATTCAATCTATCCCGATCGAACGATACCGTCTTGTGTTTCTTAGCCGCGCTCCCCGCACCGGGGGAAACGGGGCGCTACATCCTACCCAACTAATTGGAAGTTTCGTCCCGAAACTTAAGAATGGGACCTACCGTTAAGGATTATTGCGTTCGGGACGACGATCATGACTCAAGGAACAATCACGAACAGAGGCATTACCTAAGTTTCAGGCGACATTTGTCGATTGCATGTCCCGGCTTTTTGCAGAAACTACAAGGCTGGTTTGCTTTCTGCTTTCCGGCGACATTGTGACGCTTTGCAGCGTTGTTTCCTCTCTCGTCGCTTTGGCGTTTGTGACTGGATGTATGCACAACGCCGACAGGAACGTGAGGATAATGTGGTTCGAGAGATAAGGCGTGATTCATGACTTCACGCATTGTACGATACTGATGAACGACTACGTGCCCATGAATGGCAGGACGCAAACCGTCTTCAAACCTTCTAGTTCGACTTGCTGCATCAGGTAAATAGGCCCTAGCGAATTTGGAGAGTCGGTTGAATTCGGCAGAATATTGCTTAATTGTCATACTGCCCTGCCTCAGTTGCACGAACTCGTTTTCCATCTGACGTTGTACTGGAGGGGGTACGAACTCCTCTTCGAACGCGGCACGAAAAGTCGTCCACGAGATCGTCTCCTCTCCGTGATCAAATTGGAGAGATCGTCGATGCACGTCCCACCAATCGTGCGCGTTGAGACGGAGCTGTAGTTGAGGCGACGCGCTTCTCTTCGGGGACCTCTAGCAGAGCGAAGTAATCTTCAAGTTCGGCCAACCAATTTAGAGCTACGACTGGGTCCTCAGTCTCGTTGAATGTGGTGTTGCAGACTTTCTTGAAGTGGCCAAAGTCGAAGGCAGTCACGTCCCTCGGCCTTGGAATTTGCGGCGTCTCTACTTCAAGCACGGGCTGTTCCACCGGAGTCGGCGCTCTTGCCGTGGAATGGTTGGAAGCCTAAGTCTGAACGATCTGTTGCAGGGCATCCACCTGCTTCTGTTGGACTGAGAATCGTGCTTCTATATTGTCTTGAAACTTGAGCTGACTCTCTTCCGCCCGCTTCTCGGCCCGTTCATAGCGAGCCTCGTCCCTTTGTTGGTTTGCCTCTAACATCTTTAACATTCGTTGGATGGGATCGATGCTTGGCACGGCTCGCTGGCTCTCTGAACTTCCCGAAGTGCCCAAACTACTTCCTTGGCCTTGCATTTCGTCCGGTGCTTGCGCTGCAGATTGCGCTGGAGCCATTCCTTCAAAAGAAGGTAAATTACATTAGGATCATAATGTATTATCAAGGTTCAAAGTATAGGCCGATACCGATACGTATCGGCCGATACCGATACGTATCGGCCGTATCGGATCGGATCTCAGCACAGCCGATACGATACTCATGAAAAATATCGGTATCGGCCGATATTTGGGGAAAATGTATCGTATCGGGCTGTATCGGTCCGATACGAGCCGATACAGACCGACACGAGCCGATACAAACCTAAATCCTACTGGAGATACATATCCTCTCCGACCAAAAACAAAAGCATATCAAATCCTCTCCGACCAAAAACAAAAGCACATCAAATCCAAAAATCAGCATCCAATAAAGCAAATAATGCTTTGCAGACGACGTCAATCGAAAATAAATATCAGTGCAATCAAAACTTCTATAAATAGTCGATCATTTTGTCTAAAATAACACACAACAAACCCTAATTTATAAACAGATTAGAAGAAGTCCAGAACTTTTACCTTTTTCAGGTAAAAAAATCCTCCTGGAGATGACCCAGTCGACCTCGTCCTTGGCCTCCTCCGCCGCCTCCACCGCGGCTCGAGAAGTCTTCCTCCGCCTCCACCGCTGCTCGAGAAGTTCTCCGTCCTTGGCTCGAGCGGTGGAGGCGAGTGGAGACGTTCCCCGGCGAGTGGAGCCGTTCCCCGGCGAGTGGAGGCGAGTGGAGGCGGAGAGAGGCGAGTGGAGGCGGAGAGTTTCTCTCCCGGGAAGAAAACATTCGGCCGAATGTTTTCTCTCTCCGCCCGTGTTTTGTTCACGGTTTTTGGAAAAAAAAAAATTTGCCACGTCAGCATCCATAATAAATTAGAAACGAATCACCACCGTCCATTTCGCCATGTCAGCGATCCAGCGTTCGGATCCATGCCACGTCAGCAACCTAAAAACACAGATCAAAAGAATCTCCACCGTCCATTTAGCCACGTCAGCAACCTAAAAACACACATTAGATAAATCTCCACCGTTCATTTCGCCACGTCAGCGATCCACCGCTCCGATCCAACGGCTGTAAAAAAAAAAAAAACTTAACGCTGGATTCGAACCCGTGACCAGTGTAACCTACAGTCTTCCCACTAGCCAGAAAGCCAATGGAATTTGGTTGTTTAAGTTGGCATATATATAGTATTTTAGGAGGCAACTTATATATATATATATATATATATATTCTGACTTTTTTTTATAAAACTAATATATATATATATATATATATATATATATATATATATATATATATATATTGTACATATACACTAATATATATATATTCTGACTTTTTTTTATTTATAAAACTAATATATATATATATATATATATATATATATATATATATATATATATTCTATTGTACATATACACTAATATATATATATATATTTTGACTTTTTTTTATATTACATATACACTAATATATATATATATTCTGACTTTTTTTTATTTATAAAACTAATATTTTTTTTTATTACATTTTAACATATACATATGTATTGTACGTCTATGCATCATATACTATATACTATATATTGTACGTCTATGCATCTAACAAAATTATATATATAGTTATATACTACCTGTTATTGTTATCTATGTAATGTTTTATATTATTGCAATTTATTTATCGTATATATGACTATCTAACAATATTTATTAATGCATGTAACAAATTTTTAATTATTGTATGTAACATTATAGTTTATATAACTATATTATTGTATGTAACATTATAGTTTATATAACTATATTATTGTACGTAACGATATTTCTTTGTATTTTTGGTCAGTAATTATTACTGGAGAATACACATTATTTGTCAGAGGCATCTACTGGAGAATACACATTAGTTATCATTCTTTGTATTTTTTATTATTGCATCTAACAATTTTATACGTTTTTATTACTGCATGTAACATTTTATTTATTATTGTATGTAACGTTATATCATTTCAGGATTACTTAATGGCACCAAAAAGTCGTACGCTGGAGGAAATGGATGCTGGTTGGAAACATGGAAAATGTGTCAATCCTAATAATAAGAGGAGGGTGGAATGCAATTATTGTAGCAAAATAATGGACGGAGGTGTTACTCGGCTGAAACAACACTTAGCGGGTATTACAGGAAATGTAGCATCGTGTCCTGAGGTACCAATTGCTATAAAAAAAAAAATGTTGTTGCTTGTTGAGGGTAAAAAAAAGGATAAAATAATGGCGAATCAAAGAAAGCAAAGGGTAGAGGAGGAGTTGACAAGGATAGCTCGAGTAGATTCCTCCTCAGAAGAAGAAATTGAAGACTTCACGGATCTTAGAAGGGACATGAGACAAAGTAGGAGAGAACATGCAGCTGAGGAATGGGGTAGACGTTGGAGTGTCGGGGACAGAAAAACAGGGTCAAGCAGGGGTCCGACGTTAGGTGGCCGATCAAAGTCAGTCGCATATCGTGGGGAGAAGGTGAGAAATATTCCAGAGATAGAAGTAAGGAGTATGGACCCTTATGTCCTCAGAAAACAAGGGGCAATACAACCCAAAATAAAGGGTACAATTAAGGGGATAAAGAATGCCAAAAATCATATAGGAAGATTTATATCAAAATTCTTTATATACAATAATATATCATTCAATGCTGCTAAAGTCCACACTATCAACCAATGATAGATGCCATAGCAGCTTCCGGGGGTGGAGTAAAGGGTCCAACTCCTTATGAGATTTCAAATACTTATTTGGATATGGAAATAAGTGACATGGAGGAGTACCTAAAATCATTTCATAGGTATTGGGATGAGTATCGATGTACCATTATGTGCGATGGATGGAGTACACATAACAGAAAATGCATCATTAACTTTCTTGTGTATTCTCCACAAGGAATGATATTTCTTAAATCTGTAGATGCCTCTAACAAGTACAAAGATAGTAAATACATATTTGGACTGATGAATGAAGTTGTGGAACAGATTGGAGAACACAGGGTCGTCCAAATAATTACTGACAATGGCTCCAACTACAAGAAGGCGGGAATGAGGTTAATGGAGGTGAGAATGCACTTATACTGAATTTTTTTTATTATAAATATGTTTGTATATATGTTATTTATTATTGTAAATATAGCTTCTTTCTAAATATATATATATATATGTTTATATGCAGGTGAGAAGAAATTTATATTGGACGCCATGTGCAGCACATTGCATAGATCTCATGTTGAAGGATATAGCCAATGATCCACATATTAAGCCACTAATACGGAAGTCTCAAGATATGACTTGTTTCATATATAATCATGGTTGGGCTCTTAGCATCATGAGGACTGAGACTCAGAATGGAGAATTGGTTAGACCAGCCATCACTAGGTTTGCTACCAATTTTATTGCTTTTGATTCCATCCTTAAACATCAGGCTGATTTAAAAAGGATGATAAATACACGAGGTTGGACAGATAACTACATGAGACTCAATCGTAAAGATAGAGAAAAGGCAGATGTGGTTGTCAGTTTAATTGAGAGTCAAACTTACTGGAGGGATATTGCAGGGGTCACTGCTATATTTCGACCTCTAGTAAAAGTTTTAAGGATGGTGGATAGCGATGATAAAGCTGAGATGGGTCATCTTTACGAGGCTATGGACAGGGCTAAAGAAATGATAAAAAAGAATGTTGGTCAAGGATATAGGAAGTGGTGGGAAATGATTGATACCAGATGGAATTCTCAACTACATCGAGATATACATGCAGCTGGTAAGTACTCTATAAATTGAATACTCTTCAAATGTTATTTTATAATGTTTGTAGGAATTTTAAAACTAGTTATTTATTCAATATTGCAGGTTATTTCTTGAATCCCAAATACCAATATTCTAATGATGTTATAAATGACGACGAGGTACTGAATGGTTTCCACCGCGTCGTTAATAGAATGGTAAATGACAATACAACACGCTTTAATATAAACAAAGAGGTAAATATTATTTGATATTGGATTTTTTTATAACTTTACAATATTTTATTTTAATGTCATAAGACCCATTACTGTTGTAATATCACTTTGCTGGCAGAAAAGTTCAGATTGAGAAATGGTGTATTTAGTTCAAATCAATTCCAAAGTGCTGTAAAAAGATGTCTTCCTGGTAGTAATAGTTCATACTTTAAAATATTTATTAATTAAATTTATATAGTTACAAAGCTAATATATTTTATTATTTTGTAGCTGAGTGGTGGTCCATACATGCTAGGGAGGAACCCCAAATTTGACTCGATTAGCTGTGCGCATCCTAAGTCAAACAGTGTCTTCTTCCAACTGTGAAAGGAATTGGACAACATTTTCTCTCATCCACACTCGTCCCCGCAATAGACTTTTAATGACAAGACTAGAAAAATTAGTTTTTGTCCATTATAATATGAGATTGAGGGTTCGAAATATGCAAAGATCACAAGATGAACAAAATATTATTGATTTGGATGAGATATTTCATGAAGAAGATCCACTCATAGCTTGGACTAGAGAAAGGGAAACACCACTCTTAGATGGCAAAGAAAATGAGTGGTTAGATGATAACTTGGATGTCGATCCACAAGATATTGCCGAAAATGCTGGAAGGCCTAGAAAAAGAAAACACCAGATGTACAATCTCGACAGGTCGACAGTGATAAAGACGACACTACTGATAGTGGAGGCAATGGAGCTACACTCGCTGCTGGTGCTGACAATACTAATGAATATGAAAGTCCTGGAGATCAGTCTCATGAATACTCTGAAGACTAGCCAAGTGATTATCAACCTAGAGAGCACCGCATGGATGATACATATGCTGGAGGATCTAGCCATCATGATGTACCTACTCCTTCAGACAATTACAACAATACATATGATAGTTCATGCACAAGTTATTATCCATACAACACTCCAGAGGCGGAACAACATTCAACATTTGATGGCCTCATGACAATTTTTTTTCATAATACAGATATAAGTCACTACTACCCTCATAACCAAGAACCATATCAGGACGATTATGATAATTATGAACAATTTTAGTGATATATTTGTATTTTTTTTGTATTTGTATCCTTATTGTAGTTCGTACTTATTGTAAAAAGACTATTATTCATGAAATTTAAATGAAGGGATAGGCCAGAATCCCGATGAATTTTTTTGGTCAAGGGATTTTTTGTCGTACTTTTAAATTTAAACATGTAAATCTTGTTGCTAATTTTATTTCGATATATTATGAAACAAAATAATTGGTGTCATAGATCACATTGTAACAATTTATAACTACTCACTTATACTAAATTTCTGAATACAATTAAATATTTATTTATTTACAAAAATTTAAAAAAATATCTCGATTCCTCGACAAATATAATTATGGGTCTTGTCACTTGTCTCATTATCTCATCCTGCCATTTGCATTGCTTATTTGCTTCTAATCTCTTGTGCCTCCCTCTATGTGCCTTTATTCGTCAAAATTGAAACCTACAGAACAATACAAGATTCAATTAGTACGAATATAATGACATAGTAAGATTGTAACTAAAAATATGTAAAGGAAGAAAACGTATATATCGCAGGTAAACCATTCAATAAGGATGACTATTGTTTTATTCAATTCTAATTAAAAAAAAACATGAAAAACACTTAAATAATGCATAAATATGTAAATTATTTTTTTCTATTTTTTTTACTAATTAATTAATAATTATTTAAATTGTCGATACATCCGATACCAACATATCCGATACTCCGATCCGATACCGCCGATACTGCCGATACGACTACTCGTACAAACTGTCCGATACCGATACCGATACTGAGTTCTTGAACCTTGTGTATTATGGACTTATTGCATGAACGTATCTCATTTTGGCCTAGCGAGTTCAAGAGTTCGCACAGGAATTTGATCGTTAAAGGAACTTTTCCAGCACGAAGTCTAAGGAACTTTGAATCTGTGCTCTGATACCACTATGTCACGACCCGATTTCGTAAAATCGTTGAGGCGTCCCCCGAATCGTGACCGCCGTGCGGACCTGGGGTTGCGCCCGCACAAGGCTTTAATGATTTTCATAGCAAGCACATATTCAGAGTACGCAGATAAATTGAAACACAGATTTGAAACATGGAAAAGTTCTCTTTATTGATAATGAACATCTATTACAAACTCCTGAACGAGTCAGCTAATATGCCGAACGGCTTACAAAAGTGTTGACTCAAAATGAGATAGTAGTCCTGTATATTACATCCCTTTATAACTTCAAAATGTATAGACCTCCAGACTGGAGGACGGCTTTGCCACGAAGCTGCATTTGTGTATAAAGAGTTGCAAGCTTCTGACTTCAAAATGCTTCAAGGGGCGCGGTGAAGATGCGCCAACAGCTGGACTGGATCGGGAAGACGACTTCGGCTCCTCGCTCGGTTCGCCTTGGTGCGGAGAACCTGTTTCAACGAGGGTCAGCATGTCGAAACATACTGGTGAAGGCGAGCTAACCTGACTATACCAATCAACACGTTGTTTTAATGAAGCATGCATATTTTGTGGGTTCTATCTTGCCTTAGTTCATTTACAAGTAAGCGGCATATAGAATTTACTGAAATGAACTTGCCACCGTTCGGTGGATTTTACCTGACCGTCTGAATTACCTGCATAATATTACTATGCCTTCCCTGCTACGAAGACACAAGTTAGTTTGCAACAGGTTTAAATATACAAGATGATCACTGGCTTGGTTGCCATAATGGACGATAGTCTTAGACGAGAATGGTGTGCAACGAAAGTACAAGGGGCGTTGCAAGCCATTCCGCCAAGAACAAGAGACTAAACAATAGGTCTCGTCCGGACCGGATCGATGCCAGTGCCCCAGCATCGTCCGCAAGACCGTTACCCTGTGCACAAGTTGTTCATGATCGAACAATATACAAGTTAACAATCTGTAGTTAAGGCAACAATAGTACAAGACAAGCAAGTACAAGACAAGCAATTCATGATTTATTCCCAAACGAACAAGCATGCAGTTCAGTATCCGTTCATGAAGTTATTGACAAGCATAATGAACCAAGTCTATTCACTTTTATCTTGGTTTCTTTTATTATTACTTGGTATCGTTTGATCGAGGCAAAGAAGAAAGCAAGATTTTAGGGTGTGAAGCTTGGAAGCAGGGCTAGCTAATCGGGTTGGTAGCCACTCACTTGGTTGGAAGGAAAGGAGAAGGAAATAGGCGCTTCACGACTCCGCTCGCAAGCCGCCTACTGCTCGTTCACCTGCATTGCACGAACAGCTCGATCAATACTCCTTCCACTCTTTCCAATCTCGGAATTGAAATGCAGTGCAATGAACGAAAACAATGAAAACCATCGAAACCGTTCAAGGAAAACAAACAAATCCCAAAACCAACTCAAAGCACGAAAGCAACAAGCGACATCGAAAACCGAGGCAATAAAAGATAGCAGCGGAGAGGTCCCTCCTGACTCTGCCGCTAAGCCGATCCTTGGGGCGCGGTCCACTGAATTGGGAATCGATTCCGAAGAAAAAAATCCATAACGAGGACGAGTTCTTAATTCAATCTATCCCGATCGAACGATACCGTGTTGTGTTTCTTAGCCGCGCTCCCCGCACCGGGGGAAACGGGGCGCTACATGTTTGAAATAGCATACTAGTACCTCTAAGAGCAGTAATAGTAAGAATCCAAATTAAAAGGAAAATATGATTTAAGTACTTATCTTTCAAGGAAAAAATCAATTTTCTCAAGTCAAAACTGACGGACAAGAATTATAAGAATCGAAGAAGAGGAGAGGAAGAAAGAGGACAAACATACATTTGATTGACTTGCTTCGGAGCCGATTGTCAGAAGGTTGACAGTCATGACACAAGAGTTTTAGGAGTTTTTTTTCCTTAATTCTTTCAACAAAGTTTCAGATATTTTAATCTGTTCTCATTCTTTACTTATGAAAGGGATATTAAAAGATAGATTCAAAACTGATTTAAAAGATAGATTCAAAATTGATTTCTGCACTCGGAACAAATCTAATGATGAGTAAAAACATTATAAATAACACATAAAATATGATATGTATGAGATGTGCTTCAAAGGGCTTGAGCCTCGGTAAGAGGTGTTGTGAGGTGCGTGCATCATGAAGGAAGCCTTGTTCCACCTACATTGAGACGTTAATGGATGAGCCTCACGCCTAATGCTTGCTTCAACTAAATTTATTTGAATTTCCTGAAATATTGTTTACAAGATTCTTGAATCAATCCACGGAACTGCCTGTAGATCGTGTTATGAGTGGAAGAATGCACAATTGTTCTGCACAATTATTGGGACTTTTGGAGTTTGGATCAAAGCCTAACTTGCAAATGTCACTAAACTATGGTAATAGGTTTAGTATGATTTGGGAGTCTGGGACAATCCTAAGCTTTCCAATCACTAAAATGGTTCAGCCGAAGGGAACTAAATGTAATTTCATCTGAGGGTGTTCTTATTCATTGTAGTTAAATGTCCTCTTTAATTCACCTTGAAGTCACTTAAAACATGTCTTAAATATCTTTATCCAAATGGACTATTGCTTGTACCAATGCAACCAACAGATTGCAAAAACTCAGACTCTATATTATGATTATGCATGCTAACAAAGGGCAGTTCTACTGGAAAACTTGTTGAGGGTGTCATCAGCGAAAACCTTGTTTGAGTTTCAACAGTCACCAAGGTAAACAGACTTATGAATTGAAAAGTTTGTTAATCTACAAGTTTGATTATTCTAAAGAAAGTACACACAAGTTAGATGCTCATAAATAATTAGGAGACAGGGAAGCGCTTACATCACTTATTAAGCAGATAATTCACCAGTAAAGAGCAGGGCCTGAATATATTTACATGTGAGAAATTGTTCAGTGAAGCTGAAATATCAAAAGTTCTCGAGAATAGGTAGAATACTGTGGTTGAATTCTATCACCGCATGAAAAGATCTTAACTTCTATAGTTCAAGATGGGTAAAAGAATATATTTATGTATGTTAAAGAACAAAATGCTATGCTCCTGCTCTCTTTTTAGGTATTCTTCGATTCAAAATATAGGAGTGAAGTCGATTCAAAATGTACAGGAGGTTCATGGCCATAACTGCACTTCCACTTGACACCTATCCTAATGATAAACGACTCGTCTCATGCTCTAAAGTGAACCAACCTCTTAGACTACTATTAAAAACAACATTGTATTACAACGTAGCCTCGATCTACTTAAAAATATCCACATAATTGGGAAGTCAGACGGGAAGTGATCTTTCCAAGAACTTCCCTTTGGAAGGGAACAACTGGAAAGAGTTTCTAGTACCCTGTATGTGGAGAAACAAAATGAGGAATCTTTCCATGGGGCCCGGCCGCTTGTGTCTGATTAGCACGTTGGTTAGGCAATAACTTACCTAGGCTATGATCACCAGTTGTTAGTAGTTGGTCTGAGAGGACGATTAGTCACACTTAGGGCTGCAATCGAGCGGAGCCGACTCGAGCTTGGCATGTTTAAGCTCAGCTCCTTTATGGACTGAAGTTATTGAGTTCGAGCCTGAACATATTAAGGTGAGCTTGAGATAAAATTTCTGCTGAGCTCGGGCTTTAACTTGAGCTTAATAACTATGTCCATGCTTGAACTTGACGAGCAGCTGGGCACGATCTGAGAGCAGCTGATAACCTTTCCGACTCAAGCTTGATCACGCCGAGTGCGTTGTACATGCAATATTGTAATATAGAGGGAAAAACCAATTATGTCTTGTAATTCGCTTGTTTTGTATCAAAACTAGCACTAACAATTTCAGGTTTGGACTATGGACTGGCTGGTATCTCTTCAAAAACAACTGAGTATATAAAACTTGAGTCAACTAGTGGAGTTGGAGTCCTTATTGAGTCAATAGGACACAAGCATAGCCTGGTACTTGTCCAGCTTCGCAAGTCAAGCTTGTTCGCGAGCTTCCTACTTTCAGACTTGGCTTGTTAAGGAAATGAAGCTCGTTTTCATGTTCAAGCTTGGCTTGTTAAACAAAGATGGGCTGGGCAGAGTCAGAGTCGAATTGAGCTCGCAAACTGCTCTGTTCATTTGTTGCCTAGTCACACTACGGATTGGCCTAGTCTCCTACAAGAGGCAGCAATGGGTAATTTTCTGCAATGGCCGAAATCTTGATGGAGTGGGTAATTTTCTGCAATGAACAAAATCCTGACAGAGCCATGCTTGCTTCTATTGCTTAAAACTTGTACAAAGATAAGATGTGCATGTAAAGCTTCCCTGATGTAGAAACAGTTGAGGGCCCAAGGGTTGCTTCTATTGCTTAAAACTTAGACAAAGATAAGATGTGCATGCAAAGCTTCCCTGATGTAGAAACCTTAAATGGTAAAGGTCGTAGTTATAAGACCGTCTTTTTATTTTGTTGTATGATGATGCTAGATTTTTTATTTTATTTTATTTGTATGCTTCTACCTTTTCTGGTCCAAAATATTTGTGTTGTCTACTTCTTACATTTTTTATTACCTGGTGATGTAAAGTGCCATCTCTGATAAGCTGATGAATTTCCTGAACTAGTCAGAAAGGAAATCGAGTTAGATGAGTACACGCCTCCCCTGGAACTTCTTCAAATCCTTCCTGCAAAGTCAACAGCAAGGGGAGCCCACATCGGTTCACAAATTGGTCCGAATAATCCAAAATTTGCACTGGTATGAATCATATTAAAGACATGTTTTCTTTGTCTGTTGTGTGTGCGCTACGTAGATATCTGTATCTTAAATATATGCAATATCATAATGAAGGTCATAAAATTTATTCTACAGGGAATGCAAGCTTTGTTAGATCTAATTTTTGCAGTTGAAGGCTCAGTGTCACAGGCAGCACAAAAATTAGGGTATTTTTTTCTTCTTCTTTAATATCATTATTTGTCACACATTTTATCTTCTTGCTAAGTGCATTTCTCTGTAAGTAGGTGTTTTTTGGAATGGAAATGTATCTTTCTCAGATGGGAAACCAAGGGACACTGCCCAAAATGCTCAAGTGATATGGTTAGGCAACACATTAGATAGTATATAATACTGAAGTGAAATCACGAAAAACGGCTTTTAATTGATTTTTTCTGTAGTTTTCTTCTTAACACATTAGTGCATTATGTCCTGCTCTAGGAAGCATGGACACTCCAAAGCCATTAGCATATCTGTGTTTGCCTGTTTCGGATATTGCACACAACACAGACACTCCGAATATATACACGGTGCAAAAATCTGTGCCATGCATGACAAAGTAGTTCCAGCTTGCTTTCTGGATTCCTTTTGTATGACTGATGCATACCTTTTTGTTATATTCTAGTTGTTGCCATAAAATAACTGTGATTTAAGTTGACTAGATAGTATTTCTGCTTCACTTTTGTTGAGAAGTTTGCTATATGCAAGGGCATGATAACTGCCTCTAGAGGTCCTGTCCAACAAAAGAAATAGGACGTTTGGACACAATTTATTTGTGTGATACTTGGATGTTGTGTGCATCATTCACCACTCTTTTTTCCTTCTGCCACAGTTTATAGCAACATGAAAGTAGTCTTTCATGTGGCATTTTGAGTTCTGATAGATGTTAATGCCCTCATACTTGAGGATGAAATAAATCCAGAGGTGATTACTATCCCATCTTGCCTTAGCTAAACCATTCTGTTTTTATGACAAGGTTTGAAGAACCCTAGATTGTATGCTTTTTGTTCTTGATGTTTACGCGATCTTCATTGGGAAACAATTTGGAAAGGGAAAGGCCCAAACAGGTGGTGCACTTTCTTGTGGTTAGTTCGACATGGTCGGTTGCTAACTAATCTTGAGTAGACCTTTAATCCTAATGAGGCATTTGTAATATTTATTATCTGCCAAATCAGCCGAACCCAAAGTATGATACTATATGGATCACTTCTTTCTTGCAGAAATAGGTTACTTAATTGAATGCTCTATCCATATCAGTTACAACTTGCCATGCACAATTACCATTAGTTTACCTCCATAATGCATGCAGGCTAAGCACAGGTGCTCTATCAAGGTTAATATTATCAGATGATTCTCTTCGAATGGCTGTCAATGAGCTCAGGACTTCCAAGGTAAGATGATACTATTATGTTGTTAGTAATGGTAATTATCAAAAGAGTGAATGATGCTGCAAAGTGATAAATTTAATCCAACACCCCCCCCCCCCCCCCCCACACCCCCACCCCCCCACTCCCTTTCCCTTTTTTTTTTCTTTCTAACTCTCTTTAGTATTCTAGAGTATATGGTTGCTTATTTTTGTTCTATCTAACACAAAGAGGGAATAAGACGTGATAAGAAACAAAGTTAGCAATATGATTCCTAGTACAAAAGTGAGGTTTCTTACGCAACACAATATGGCGATCATTGTGACCATCCAGTGGAGGCAGAAAACCTGTGGATGTGCTGCATATAGCCATAACAGAGGATCCGATCCTGTTGGCATGACCTTTTCTTCCTACAAGTGTAGACTTCTGTGCTATGTCACCGAGAATGAGAAGGGATCGAGAGAGGTCGGATGTATCTGGAGAATGTGAAGGTCAAGGATCTGGTACTGATGATGTTCGCTCATCAGAATTGATAATGGGTCGATGGGGTTCGGAAGGATCTGGGAAGGAAGGACCAGGGGATGGCAACATGGCATCTTTCACTAAACTTATTTATCATATACATCACAAACAAAATGGTGTAAAAAAAGTATTCTAGAGGTGCCTCTCTCTCTCTCTCTCTCTCTCTCTCTCCCTTCCTTCTAGAACTTTAACATGCTTATTGCTTGCCACCTCATCAACCGCACACTACTTTGTCCTCAACAACTAAACTCCATTCTCTATCTTATTTTCAAATGAAGAACCCTTCCCTCCATCACCTAAATTATTTTCTTTTGTACTTGTTATGTTCAATGTCATGGACCAGACGAGATAAAATCGCTCCTCATGCTAACAAACATGTCTTTGTTGGTTACTCTTTATTTTATCCGGTAGTAAAACAAGGTTCTCACTACAACTGATGTCACACTTCTCATGGAAAACATGGCTATTATATTACAAGTTCTAAATGTTTTAATAATGGTGTAAATTTGATTTTTGAATTCTTAGTGGAAGGTTTTGGAGGCAGAAATAATTCTGATATATCACGAAGTAAAAATAACAAAGTCATGCGGGAGTGGTCATCAATATAAGTATCAAACACTCGAAAACCAAATAAGCTTGGAAGTTTGTAGGGGCCCCATTATCCGATTGCACTAAAGAAAGTGTTTATTCACTTCGGTTAAGGGAAAAATGATCAGTGCTGGTGTTTTTCCATGGTAGAAAGTTCACATGAAAAGTTAGAAAGAGATCGGTTGGGTAATATAGTTTAGCCGAACACCAGTTGATCGTAAAAGCACAAGCTAATACATACAGAGGGGTATCCAAGTGGTGCCATTCATTTTCTTAAGACCCACCAATTACTTCATTATCCTTGGGTCTTGAATTACTGCAGAAGAGAAGAAAAAGTTATGAGCTTCCTTAACCGAGCACAACTTTCTCGATTGGCTTAGCTACTCCTATTGACTTAATTAATTTGGTGCTCCATACTACAAGAAATGAAAATGGGCCCTCCTGCTGGCCTAAACGAAACCTCTTTCAGAAAGTAGTCCCATCACCCTCGGGCCCGAAGCTGTTTCCATCACAAAAAAGCTTTACTAACTTGATTGTAAATTACAAACAAAGAAAGTACAAAGGAGATTACAACGAATTCCTAAGTACAAGAATCTGGGTAAGTGTGACGATGGAGATTTGAGTTGTGCAGCTAACTCCTTTACTCCGTTGACGATCGACTGACAAAAGAAAATTGTTAAGTCTCGGCTCACTGGCAAGAAAGTCAACAAGTGGGCTCTCGAGTGTGTATTCTTCCATCCCCGGAAAGCACGTCCCTGCTATTTATAGCCATTTGCACTGAAATGACTATGCACGCGAATATCCTGAAAAATTACTGTTTTCATTATCTGCTGCATCAAAACTGCATTTGGTGCATGCGACTTTCACGATAACTGTCCATGGGATTCAGTCAGACGTGTGCTCATGATGCGGTCGGCTTGACACGTGTCATGCGACTAATATCACGAATCGATCGTATTTGACGCCACGCGGGAATATGCGCACTTTTAGCACTACGTGCACGATTATAGGTTTCCATCAACGGTCACTACAAGCTGTCATGGAGGATGCGCCTCAGAGAAAAACAGAACGATGCGCTCAACAATGTTCCCGCCGCATGCTTTCCAACCGCATAGGCGCTGCTATGTTGGAGGGGCTTTGGCCGCATGACCCTCTGCCACATACATCACTAAAGATGAAAGGGTTTTGCCGCATCGTTCTTTTGTAGGGACTTTGCCGCATCACTTTTGTCGTATCATGCCATGTGGAGTGCTCCACTATAACTGTAAAAAGTAATGATTATGCTAGTGTCACGGCTGATGTTTCACGCGACGGACGGCTGCACGTCTTCTAGAACGACACAGCTTTTTTCTTAAGGGCATTTAATGCTGTCAGAGCGGATGTATGCGGTTGAGTCATGTCCTTACTGTCCCTTGCCGCATAAGTGTTTCAGCACATTGGCGCATCAACAGTTATGTCTTTCTTCGCCGCATGGCAATTTACCCCTTTCAAAGTTTTCGAAACTTGAACAAATTTGAAAGACTTTGAAAAGAAGCATGGATGGAGATTTTAGTTGTCTCCCGCATGCTGTGTATGTCGCATCACTAGCTAGCCGCATGCTGTATTTGCCGCATTGTAGGATAGCCAGGCTGTCAAATCCTTCTTGAATTCTGAAATCCTTATCGAATTCTAAACTGACAGGATCCCTAAGCGCATGTTACGGGATTAGAGGCGTCGATTTTAGTTCGAACCGCCGCGTCGTTTCAGCCGCCAACTATAAATCATGGAAATCGAGGGATCACAACTGTGGGCTATTTGCCGCATCCGCGGTTCATTTCCTCTATAAATAGAGTGAGTTGGTGAAGAGAGAGACTTTCTTGCTCTCTTGTTGCTTGGATTTTCTTCCGATTTTAACTTTTGCTCTTTAAACGAAATGTCTCCCAAAGTTTACTCCTCTGCCGTAGCTAAGGGAAAGGGGAAGAAGGCCGAAGCGACTGTCGACCCTTCCGTCGTCGACAAGACGCACTCTGATGTGCGAAAGGAAGTCATAGCTGAGGACCCTCCTCCTATCACTTTGTTGGGGAAGAGACAGTCATATACTATGCGCACATGCGCTCGAACACAGAGACAACATGCACAGTCTGCCGCATGGATGGACGACCATCGGGAACATGTGCAGACAAACTCACCGTTTACACGCATGGTTGTTGCTGAAAAGCTTCGTTCCTGCCGCATGCTTTCCAGCTGCATGCGCGCTGTTATGTTGGAGGGGCTTTGGCCGCATGACCTTCTGTCGCATACATCAATAAAGATGAAAGGGTTTTGCCGCATTGTTCTTCTGTAGGGACTTTGCCACATCACTTTTGTCGTATCGTGCCACGTGGAGTGCTCCACTGTAACTGTAAAAAGTAATGATTATGCTGGTGTGACAGCTGATGTTTCACGTGACTGACGGTTGCACGTCTTCCAGAACGACACCGTTTTTTTCCTTAGAAAATTTAATGCTATCAGAGCGTATGCATGTAGTCGAGACATTTAGCCGCATAGACAATATGCTAGCTTGAGCCGCATGAGCACTCCAGAACTCCTGGCCGCATCAGGTCCTTACTGTCCCTTGTCGCATAAGTATTTCAGCACACATTGCTGCATCAACAGTTCTTTCTTTCTCCGTCGCATAGCAATCGACTCACATGGATCAATATTTTTCATGCTTCTACAGACGCAAACCAAGAGGAGGCGGGACTCTATCCAACCACTCCGAAGAGCCGAGATTCCGTAAAGAAAAAATAAGCTAGCTCAACTGGTTTGGAACTGGAAACAGATATGATCTTTCGTAAGACGAATAATGGGTAAATAGTTAGTTCGTAAAGAGGATACACTACAAGAAAGAATTGGACATTTAAGGTGGGGACTAAATGAAGTAGGCTTGAGCTAATACAAAAGTAGTGTCACCGTAGTTAACAACTAGGCATGAACGGACGGTTTAGTATGCAAAATGCTTTGTAGCCGGGAATTCCATATTCATGTGAATCAAATTCCGTGGAATCAAATTCATGGGAAATTTATATTCTCATGTTTGGTGTAACATATGATATTCCTGAGAATATATAAATTATGTAAAAGAATTGTCATTCTTGATTTATTTTAAGTTAAATTTACTAATTCTTTTTTTATATCCAAATCATGCTATACTATAGTTGGTTGGACATTTCATTATTAATTAGCACTCATGAGTTACCAATTTTATTGAATGCATATTTTGTAGTTTTTTTTTTATATTATGTTTATCTGAATTAGCTAGACTCAGAACCCCACCCGGCTCACCGGGCCGAACCTGAATGCGACCAGACTACTTGAACTCGACCCGACTCGGTTGTGCCCGATGCGACCTGGACCTGACATGATCTGACTCGATCTGACCCAACCCGAGTAGATCCAGTCTATAATTTATGTTACTCTTCTTCTTTTTCCTCATCATCTTTATCTACTCCTCCCTGCAGTTGTACTCTTCTCATCTCGCGTTGCGTCATGAGCAGTTGACCTCCTCGCCTCGGTGTCGCGAGCCCTTAAACATAAGTTATATTATCCTGCAGTTGTAATATTATAGAGTTTGACACTATAGAGTTATAATACCCTGCAGCTGGATGGGTAACTCTACAGTGTCAAAGCCATGGTCCCTTAAGGATAAGTTATATTACCCTGCAGTTGTACTCTTCTAAAGTAACTCTACAGTGTCGGTCTATAATTTATGAGACCCAATTACAAAAAAGGCATTCATTAATAAGAATGTAATATTTGATGAAGATGACATGTTGAGAACTAAATACAAGGCAAATACATACAGTTGAAGGCACAGATATGCAAGATGAAGACAAATAATCATGATTCAGAGAAGCAAGAAGATATAGAATCCTCTCAATTGAGTACTTATAGTTTAGCTAAAAGAAGAGAGAAAAGAACCTACAAAGCACAGATGAGGTATGGATATGAAGATCAAATTTATTTTACTTTAGTAATAGAAATTGGTGGTCCTACTAGTTTTCAGGAAGCTATGGAGCACGCTGACAATGACGAGTGGATGATAACAATGATTGAGGAGATGAGTAACTTCAGAAGAACAAAACATGGGAGTTGGTCAAGCATCCAAAAGGAAAGAAGGTAAGTGATTGCAAGTGAGTTTTTAGAAAGAAAGATAATGACCAGTACAAAGCTCGACTGGTCGGAAAGGGCTATGCACATAGAACGGGTTGATTATAATTGGATATTCTCTCTTGTAGAGAAGCATACATCTATCAGGGTGTTACTTATTATGGTTAATATTTGATCTCGAGCTATAGTAGCTCGAGATAAAGATGGGTCTTTCTTCTGGGGAGTTAGCAGAACAAATATTTAGATGTATGTTACAACAACCTAAAGGTTTCGAAGATCCAAGGAAAAGACCGATTGCGAATTGAAGATATCACTCAAAGAGCTGAAGCAATCACCAAGATAGTGGTACAAACTGTTTGACTACTTTATGTAGGGGAGAAATTACACTTGATGTGACTATGACAAATGTCTTTACTTCAAAGCCCTTTCTGATGGTTCATATATGTTCTTGCTAGTGTGTGTCGATGATATGTTGACATCTGCTAGAATTAAACGAGATATTTGTTCATTATAACATCAATTATGTAAAAGAGTTCAACATAAAAGATTTAAGGCCACCAAGAAGATTTTGGATATAGAGATATGCAGCGATAGACATATTGGAAAGTTACGGTTGTCTTAATAACGGTAAATTGAGAAAGTTCTATAAAGATTCAATATACAGGATGCCAAGAAAGTAATTACTCATATTTCAAGTCATTTTAGATTATCCTCTCAATTGTGTCCTACCACAAAAGAGAAGGATTATACGTCTCGAGTACCATACACCAATGCACTTGGATCGTTGATATATACTATGGTATGTACTGTGCCATATTTATTTTATGCAGTTAGTGTGGTGAGCAGATACATGTCAAACCCAGGCTAGGATAATTGGAATGATACATTGACATGTACCTGCTCACCATACTAACTGCATAAAATAAATATGGCATAGTATATACAGTAACATACATCAACGATCCAACGACATTGGTGTATGGTACTCGAGACACATAATCCTTCTCTTTTGTGGTAGGACACAACTGAGAGGATAATCTAAAATAACTGGAAATATGATTAATTACTTTCTTGGCATCCTGCATATTTAATCTTTCTAGAACTTTCTCAATTCACCTTTATTAAGGGCTTGTGATAAGGGCACTACAAAATACACTTGGGGCTAGTCCATTAATGAATGAAGTTTACTCATACTAGCCCAAAGTTTACTCATACTAGCCCAAACATTACTCTCTCCTCCCAAACCCCCCAAACCTCCACCGGAGCCCTCCCTCCTCCTCCACTTCTTTCTCCTCCTTGTCGATGGCTCCCAAACTCTCAAAAGAATCAAGGTACAATTCTTCCTTCTCCTTCTTCTTCTCAATTTTTAATAATTTCTATTGCATTTCGAATTTTTTTCAAAAATTATCTTTCCAATCTTAAAATTAGGGCATACAAGTACTGAATGTAGTTTCGGATGTAGTTTCGACGTATTTCTGGAGTTTCGTACCCGATTTTAGGGCATACAAGTTCGACATTCGTCGAACGTATGGAACAGAACCATGCGGGACTGTAGACATTTCTACAGTCCTATATACATTGTGGACTGTTGAAATTTCTACAGTCCTATATGTATACAGGACTGTAAAAAACTGTAAAATTTTTTACAGTCCTGTATACATATAGGACTGTATAAATTTTTACAGTCCTGAATATTGAATTAATTTTGGGATGTTAAAATATATATCTTTTTTGTCTTATAGTCACGACCCTTGGAAGGACATTGAGAATGAAGGTATCATAAGAAGACGTCGTACTGCGTCGATGCGTAAGGAACGTAATGTTCAGCGTGCTATTGAACCAGCTCTCACTATCCGCGATCCCGAGGCACGCCCTGAAGTTAGGAAACGTCGACTGGTGAAGAAGACTGTAACTCGTTCGAAGATACGTGCTCCTAGTACTCCTAGTACTTCTGGTTCTTCTTCCTCCTCCGATGAGGACATACCAACTGTCCAAAATCGGCCAACTGATGGTTCAGGACCTTCTCAGCATGCAGATAGTCCTGTCGAGACTCGGCCACCAACCCTCGGAAACCGGCCTACTGATGGTTCAGGACCTTCTCAGCAGCCATATAGTCCAGTTGAGACTCGTCCAAACGGTTGCTCTATGTTGTCGTCCATCGAGAACCATATTGCATACCAAATATAGAACAATCCGGTAAGTACATTACGTTATGATAATTTTATATATAGTTGTAAGTTCTAAGTTCATCCAATTATTTATAGATAACTACATTTTATATATAGGTATAAGTTCATCCAATTGTTTACTTTTCAGGAGAGTTCTCGTATGTTAACGGTGATCAACCACGGCAAAAAGTGCAATACATGGGGGTTTGAATTTTTGGGAGACGATGTGAAGGCTAAAATCAATCCCACCGGTTTACAATATTTGGGTAACTACTCATATATGACGGTGGACAATGCACTCACATCAGCATTTGTAGAACGATGGCATCTAGAAACTAACACTTTCCATCTACCAAACGGGGAGTTGACGATTACCATGGATGACGTTCATCATATATTGGGTCTTAGGGTTGATGGTCGAGTCATGATGAATCACACTTTTGACGAATTGAGCATCAACTTTTACGACCATATCGTGGATTATGTATCAGGCTGTCTGGGAGTTGATGCGACGAGTTTTACCACCCTTCGAGACTTCAAGAAATCGTACGGACTTCCTTTGAAATATTTGGAGGAGAAATTCGCTGATCCGGACCCCGAAATGGATAATAGCGATAATGTGGCCCGTGGATATATTCAGTTCATCTTAGGGACTGTCGGCATTACGGATAAGTCTGGAACGTCGATACATGCTAAATATCTCCTAAATTTTGACGACATAGACACGGTAGAAGAAATATCTTGGGGAAGCGGTATACTAGCATACCTTTATCGCGAGCTTGGTGCGGTATCCCGCGTCGGTTCCAAGACAATATCCGGATGCCAGACTCTACTCCATATATAGATATATCTTTGTCAACTTGTATACATAATGAAAAAATTTGTTAATTTTTGGATTAATTTTTTTTAACTTGGTTACGTGAAGGTATGGATATACGGGCACTTTCCAACCCTGAAGCGGGCTAAAATTTGACAGTCCTAGTTTTATATATAAATGTGCAGACAGTGGGTTAAACTAGGACTGTCAAAATTTTGACAATCCTGATAGCTTGTTGGACTGTCCAGATTTTGACAGTCCTAGTTTTATATATAAATGTGCAGAGACAGTGGGTTAAAACTAGGATTGTCAAAATCTGGACAGTCCTGATAGCTTATGGGACTGTCAAAAAATTGACAGTCCTACTTTTATATATAAATGTACAGACAGTGGGTTAAAACTAGGACTGTCAATATTTTGACAGTCTTGATAGCTTGTGGGACTGTCCAGATTTTGACGGTCCTAGTTTTATATATAAATGTGCAGAGACAGTGAGTTAAAACTAGGACTGTCAAAATTTCGATAGTCCTGATAGCTTATGGGATTGTCAAAATCCTGACAGTCCTAGTTTTATACAGAGAGTGGGTTAAAACTATCTATATAAATGTTGGAAAAGATACCAAAGTTCAACATACAAGACTCATTGCACAACATACAGTACTTCATTTTATTTCTTTCATAGTCACTATCTATTGCACTATCACGCTACAAAAGTAGATGTTAAATTCCATTTCTATCGTATACAAAATTACAAAATGATACAGAAGTATAAGATGTATTAATCGATTAGAATATCAAAGTAGTCCTTAGACAAGATTTTGTGATCTTCCATCTTTATCATCTTCTTATAGCCAGCAATTGCATCCGTGTAGGGTGTCGTCCATGCGATCGCTTCCTCCGGTGCGTGTTTATACCAAAGCGTAGCAGGTGGAGGAATAGGAGAATGACCGATCAACCTTGGGATGACAAAGTGTTGTCCGATAAGCCCTATCGAACATAAATCAGATAGTCTGTGTTCGGCCGGGGGAGCGCACATTGGAAAGAAAGTACTGTTAATGCCTTGTGAGATAATTATAATAGGTATCTTATACCTATTAGAGAATACGTATGTAGCATGCGGGACATCCATGTAATGGTCTGGTCCGGTAACTGTGTCCTTACAAGGTATGCTTGCCAACAAATCTCCAATAATTTCTTCGCTGAATATCTGCCTATAGAAGGGTAGACGAGACTCCAACTCCTCGTACAACTCTTCCCTAACATGTCTCCATCCTGCTTCAACTGAATAGCCAAGATGTCTTGCGAGTGCATGATATCCACAATGGCCATCCTTAGGAACATCAACAATAGACCAAATGAAATTTCGTATCTCAAGTAGGAAATTTTGAATATATAGACTATATGAATCAGAGAAGTTATCTAAACCCTCCGCCGTGACTGCATCGTTCGTTTTCTGTTTCTTCCCCCTTCGAATAGTAAGCTTACTCTTTTTTTTCGAAATTACCACACTTTCGATAACCGACTTTGACTCAACTTGCTCTAAATTGCGTTCAGTATGTTCAAACAAGGATGGATCTCTTTTAGCTGACTCCACCTCCTTTTGTTTTGCTCTACTCATTCTTGAGTGTGGTCTTCCCTTAGGAGTTCGAACAATAGATGGCTCTTGCAATCGAGTTGTTGTCGGGACTGCAATTTCTTGGATTTTAACCTCAATGGATCTTCTCTCCGGTTCCGATGCGACACACCACCTTGCGTGAAGGAGTTTCACTTGTGGGAAAGAAAAAAAATCATCGTGAACTTCCACCATCGGCATTATCGACAACTGTCTCCAACGTTGATCAACATCTATTGGAATAGGTATAGATTGACGACGATATTCGTTAATCTCATGTGCACAAAGAAGGCCGAGTGAATATCGATATGAACAACCGCAAACCTCGGGATCATAACCAACCAACTTCGACCTACCAATCTCCTCAAACAATAAGCCCAAGGCCTTGTGAGATACTACATGGATTAAAGCATCCAAGAGGTGTTCATGCTTGTATTCATGCTTTGCAATATTGAGGCTCGTCTCAAATGATGCTACAATCTCGTTCACCGTGGAAATAATCATCAAATGAATCGATTGCCAAACGAAGACAAAATTACCGACCGATGACCATAGATTGTAGTGTCCTCAACGCCCAAGTGTAATCCTCTACTGTCTCACTCTTCATAAAACAAAAAGCGACTGAAAATGTTTTCCCCGTAGACGTAAACCCAATAATGTGAAAAAGAGGCATCTTGAACTTGTTGGTCTTATATGTACAATCAAGATGTACAATCAAGGGCCAACACGTCTGTGAAGGACCTAGCCAAGTGTGTGCAATCAGGATGAGCCCAAAACAATGAAAGGAGTTCATCATGGTTGACTTGTTCTCATCTTCTTTTTGTCGCCATTCTTCCTTTCATACTATTACATTTTGCTCTCGCCAAACTATTATAGACCGTCCTCATGGTTGATTTGTTCTCATCTTCTTTTTGTCGCACAGCAGAATAAATTTGTTTGGGTGCAACTCCGGAAAGGAACAGTTCTTCAACCAACTTTCTCTCATCCTTGTTCAACCGTGCCACGTAGGCATGACCCATAAGTGTCTCTGGAATAGGATGATTGTGTATTCCATTCTTAACTTCGACTATCCACTTCACATCTTATACTTTTACAATCAACATCTTAAATGGACAACCACATTTTCTCGTCCTTACGTTTTTCTTGGGGATTTTTTTTTCAACACTACCTTTTTTTTCCGATGCTGCTCGCAGCCCAGCTCTAAATTTTTTTGGCCCGGCCGAGATCTGATCGATCTTGCAATGACAATGACTATGTTATGTCGTCTTCCAATTTCTCTGCACTAATCTAATGCTTCTTCCTGTGATGCAAATCGAATATCCGTTGAGAATACCTTCTCCACATCAACCCCAATAGCAGGATGTACCACAGCATCTGTACGAGGTTGGTCCTATAACCAATATAAAATAATCTAAAAATTAATAACTTCAAATAATTGGCAGTCCAAATTAGGACTGTCATAATTTGTACAGACTAATGTATTGAGTAGACTGTAAATTTTTTACAGTCTTTAAGATTCAGGACTGTCTATAGGACTGTCGGAGTTATGACAGTTCTATATTTATATAGGACTGTCGAATTATTGACAGTCCTATAGTTATATAGGACTGTCGTATTTTATACAGTCCTTACACGATGACTGTTGAAATAGGGTTATCATTTTACGTACCGTACGTGCTTCTGAACAACCGACATGTTCTTCGGAAGGAGCAGAGTGCATATTTAATGGATTGCATGATCCGACTTCTTCATCGAAGATAATTTCATGCATCGCTCCTATAATAGTCAAATAAAACTAAATATTTTCGTGACAATCGTAAAACTTATTCATCGTATGTTGTCGAAGACATACCAGAAGAATATTCGTTGGACAATCATCAAATCAGAATTTTCTTCCACTTGGGATCACAATTATCAAATTTCAAAGTTAGGTTTAGATTTTAGGACTTGGGAGAATGAGAGATTTCTTCATGTGAAGGTGAAAAAGAAAAAAGAGAAATGATTTTTACTTATATAGGTTGGTGTGGGCTAGCCTATGGACAGCCCTGAGTATATTGTGTAGTGCCCTTATCACTAGCCTTATTAAGAGACCATAACCTTCCAATGTCTATTGCTACATATCTCCATACCCAAAATGTTAGAATATTCGATATTAAAGAGTGATTTGGCCAAATCATTCAATATTTAGATGACTAATTTGTTTTCCATTTTTGGGCTGATTCTTTCCTTAATTTCAGTAATTGACAGACTGTGGCCTGCGTGCCTAATTTCTAGGGCTGAATTCTAGGATTGATTATTTCCTTTTTTCCTATAGGCAAAGTTGTATATATATTGGCCGTATTATTCTGAAAAGTATCGAACAAGATTAATCTTTCTCCTCAAATTTAGTTTTTATGGTATCAGAGCCATTGCAAAAATACTTCTTTATTGTTTTTGTTGTTATCAGAAAATGAGTTCTGAGCAAGGTTCTAAGTATCGGTATCGGAATCGGTATCGGATCATTCCTATGAGTATCGGGATCGACGGTATCGGTAGTATCGGCGGTTTCAGATCGGAGTATCGGATTTTTTGGTATCGGAAAGCAAACAACTATTAGTAAAGTATTAACATTTTAGAGAATATATTTTATACATTTATGCATAATTTAAAGTATTTCCAGTATTGTTTCTTAGTATTTTTGATATTGAATGAAATAGTAGTCATCCTTGTCGATTGATTTATATGCGATAGATACATTTTTCTCTTTTATATGTTTTTACAACCTTTCTATGCTTTTACACCCTTGCTAATTGGTTTTTTAATTCAATATTTTTTGCCGAATTGACCGGAAAAGAGACCTCTAATGTCGGTATCGGTCAGTATCGGATATCGGTCGGTATCGGATCGTGACATGCCAAACTGTATCGGTATCGGCCGTATCGGATTGGTATCGGTCGATACTTTAAACTATGGTTCTGAGACAAATGTATCTTCATCTGGTACATCCAATCCAGTCACTTCGTCCGTGGTTGCGCAGCCCTTTGGAGAAGGATCATCACTGCAGATCACTAATCACAAGTTGGATGGCAAGAATTTCCTCCAATGGTCCCAATCTGTCATGTTGGTGATCAGAGGAAGAGGAAAGCTTGGCTACATCACCGGCGAGGCTCAACGTCCAAGCACAAAGAACCAAACCTACGCAAATTGGGAGCTTAATAACTCTCTTGTCATGGCATGGCTGATTAACTCAATGGAGCCACATATCAGCCGTACCTATTTGTTTCTTCGTACTGCCAAAGCAATCTGGGATGATGTCAGGGAGAATTATTCAGATCACGAAAATGCCTCACAAGTCTTCGAGATGAAGAATAAACTCAAGGATATTCGACAAAGAAATTTGGATATCACTGAATATTACAACGCATTGCAGACACTTTCGCAGGAGTTGGATATGCACTATGAGGCAGATTAGGGTGATTTGGAAGACAACGTGAAGTTTAAGAGACACCTAGAGAAGGAACGTTTGTATGAGTTCCTAGCCGGTCTCAACAAGGAACTTGACGAGGTTCGTGGATGGATTTTACGCCGAAGACCTCTCCCTTCCATTGGTGAAGCCTTTGCAGAAGTGCGGCGTGAAGCAAATAGGCGCAGAGTTATGCTTGTGGTTAAAAAGGACTCAAACGAAATCTCTGGGAGTGAAAGACCCGTAGACAACAGTGCACTTGTCACAAAAAAATATTGCCAACCGACCTATTAGAGACCAGAAACCCAATCAGCGTCCGTGGTGCGCTCACTGCAATAAACTCGGCCATACCCGAGAAAGATGTTGGGACCCTCACGGGAAACCTGCAGATGCAAAACCACAGAGACATAATCAATCCAAGGTTTTTCAAACAGCTGTAGAAGAGAAGTCTGATGAATCAAACAACACTGGAGTGTTTCTGAACAATGATCAATTCAAGCAACTTTATAAACTACTGAGTCAACAAAACATTACCAATTCCAACACTGCCATGAGTAATTTTGCTCATCAAGGTACTGTCCTCTATGCACAAAAACAAACTTCTTGGATATTTGATTCTGGTGCATCAGATCATATGACAGGTAACCCATCTCTTTTTTACACCTATACACCATGTCATGAGACCCCAAGGGTAAAAATAGCAGATGAACTTTCTCTTCTGTTGTTGGAAAAGGTTCTGTCCGTTTGTCAGAACCTCTTGTTCTACATTTTGTACTTCATGTTCCTAAGTTAGCATACAACCTGGTGTCGATTAGCAAACTAACTCACGACTTTCATTGTATTTAGAGCCAGTATTGTATTCGAGTTGTTCTTTTGATTTTGAGCCATTTAATTTTGCTGCAATATTATCAATAAAGAGAATTATTTTTGTATACAATGTGTATTCAACTTTTTTGCTTATTTTTGCTGTAATGACTTTTTTCTGAGATATTTTATCGACCGTGATTGATCTTGTCTTGTACAAGTGTAATTTAGACTTGTACAACATCACGTCCAGTAGTGACTTTCGATTCTGCGGAACTGTGACGTGATAGCTGGGGTCCAATAAGTTGGAAGTCTACATTGTAGGATGGATAATGTTAGCTCTCTCGACAATACAGACATATTCTCTTTGGTTAAAAGAAAAAAACTCTTTGGTTAAAAGGGTCGGTCGACATGTTTAGGATATCGCAACAAGCTATTTTATTATTTTGTGACTATTATAGTATCATTCATCTGGCAAAAGATTAGGTATATCACCAAACAAGAAAGCATATTAAAGTTATGTATCACATCATTCATCTGGCAAAAGATGAGGTATATCACCAAGCTAGAAAGTATATTCAAGTTTGGTATCACATAAGGAGAGTGGATCAGTGAAAGAAATATTCGTCTACTGAAGATATACACATAAGGAGGAGAATCAGATGGATAGGTTGACAAAATCAATTTTTACAAAGGAGTCCAAGTCATGCTTGGACTTCGCTAGAGTTCTATGAGTTGAAGATTTTACCCAACCTAGGCAGGAGGATTGTGACAGGTTCCATGTAGGAACAACTATAACTACAAGATAAAGACATATCAAGTTGATTTTCAAGGAGACCATTCGAAATACAAGCCACGGTCGAGATCATTAGGATTTTGTCTTATGTAAAACTATTTTAGGTAAGTGACTTAGCTTTTGGATTTAGTTTAGTTTAAATCCAACTAGGTTAGGCTTAATTTAGAAATATTAGAATTTGGTCATATCTAAATCTATATGGGTTTGATTTAATTAAACCTATCCAGATTTGGTTTCCTAAATTTGTCCTTTTAGATTTAATTTAAATATACTCATTAGGTTTTAGTAAGCCTCAATGTGTTAGGAATATTTAAATATAAATAGAGGTGCAGACTAGAGGTACAAGCATAAAAAAAAAACAAAAATTTGTGAAGTTGCAACCACAAGGTTGATTCAAAAAATTGTCTTGATAATTGTATTCTGATAAGAGTAGTAAAATTCTTCAGTTTTGGTCGCGGAGTAGACAATTGTCGAACCACATTATATTAGGTGTCCACAATTGTTTCTTTGTCCTCGTTTCAGTTTCTTCTTTCAATCAACATACCAGCCCTCTCTAGACCCCTTCATGGATTATGAATTTTATGAGACAGGTTAACTGGTAACCAACTCCTACATTTATGTCAGGGTTTGGTAACCACGATAGACACTTTTGGTCAGACGCAACATGATATGCCTTGTGAGGTAGGGTTGCTATAAAATCTATGACCGTCTCCAGTCAGAATCTGGTTTTATGTTAGATGACTTGTCAGCTCTGGTCAGCCTAGGCGCACATTTAAGATGTTTTTTTTTACCCAAAGTATAGGGTTTATATATATATATATATATATATTCTCCATCTAATTCAAACCTTCGATGTTTCACCAAAAGAAACATTTTAGCATATTTCATCCTTCTGCGCTCAAATCTGTTAGGACCAATAAGCAACAGTCTTAACTCCTTTGAGCTTCCATGCAGGGTATGAGACCTCTAAAATGAAATATCTCGGAGACACTTTACTATGAAGCATGCAAGAAAGGTTTTTTTTATATATCAATCCTTCTCCCTTTCTTTGTTCGAATGATGTGCAAAGGAAAGGATACGTTGTCATTGATAATTCTTTCCTTTTTTCTTCAGGCAATGAATATTTCGTCAACAGAGATTTCAGCAATGATAGATTCTGTGTTTATTTATTCTAAACATCAATTAATACATTCATCGACCACAAAAGGTCTTGAAATACTGGTATCTTGACACATGTAAAATTTCTTCTTTGTGTACTGGAGATGGCAGTAGCAGATAAAGCTATTGTACCCTTGTTTATAAGTGTGAAATTGACTTCTGTAAGGGAGGGGTTTGTTCATCAGCATTGGTCTTTAATTGGATTATCAAAACCTGCTTTCATGTGATATGTATCAAAGTGTATTGGCGGTGTAATGATGTTGGGCACATCAAAGTGGAATATGGAAAAGGGCCCCTACCTTCCGTTTCTTATATATTACAATATGACGTCATTTTTTGGTGGATGCCATTGTCATTTAATAATTTAATTTGTTTCCTTGGTTGATGTGTTGTTATAAATATTTGAGTTATTTGTATTTATCTTTTCCCATTTGATATTTATAAGGTAAAAGAGTTATGAATATCAAATGCGGATAAATACAAATAACTCTAAATATTTCATTCTCCTCACTTCGGCAAATATGGAACGGAATTCCGATGGTCTAATTCCATGCTCTCTCGTATGAAAACAGTAATTTAGGAAAGCCTTAAAAAGTGTCTTTTGCGTATAGTTAAATCTATCGTGTTTGTAATTCAGTTATCCAAAATTTTGGTAATTGTTAGGGTATGTTTGGATAGGTTTTTTGAAATTATTTTTTGAAAACAGTTTTCACAGAAGATGTTATAAAACTGTTTTTTGAGTATACAGTTTGTGAGTTTGTGTTTGGTTAATTTCATCTCAAAAATAATTTTCAAAAACAAAAATTAAAAATCCTATTTAGTAAAATGTTTTTTTAAAAAGAATTTAAAATAATTTTTTTATAAAATATTATTTATGTTGTTCTCCAAAATATTTGTTCTTCTTCGCCAAAATTTTGGTTCTTTTTTCTTTTCTTTCTTTACAAAATTATAAAAAAATAATTAAAAAAGTTGTGTTCTGTTCTTCTTTTCCGGCCGTCCTGAGGCTTCGGTTGAAGACCAAGTTGTGGCCCTGCCGATGGTGGTTTGGGTCGAGACGGCGGAGCCGGGGTTGACCTCTGCAGCGAATCCCATGCGTCTCGTGCACCAAGACATCGAAGGTCTCCTCTGCCAAAAATTTCATGCTCCGTCGGAGCGCGCCAAGCTGGGGAGGAGCGGATGTGGAGGAAAAGAAAAATCAGTCCATTGAAGTGGAACACGAGATAGGGATTGTCCAAACTTGTAAAGTTTGTTCCAACGCCAATGAAGACGTAAAAAAATTATTTTGAAAGTGAAACAAACTTCTCATAAAAGCCGATGAACTTTAAATGAGTTTTAGAAAAGAAAATTAACTGAGCATCAGCAAAAGTCCAAACACATTTGGCTTTGGGACAATCCTTGTGTTAAGGACATCTAAAACATGCCTGAAAGAGAGGTTGAAAGAATCAAGGGATGTGGAGGAAGAGCTATGGAGGAGCTGGGGAGGAGCGGATGTGGAGGAAGAGCTGTGGAGGAGCGGGGAGGAGGAGATGTGGAGAGAGAGAGAGAGACAGAGACGGCTAGAGAGGTTGAAAGAATCGACGGATGAGGGGGCCCGCAAGCATAGATAAAAGCTCCACTCACAAAACAACTTTTACTCTCTCTGAAACCTGCTGGTTTTGAAAAAAGAATTGTAAATTTTTTTGGAGAAAGAGAACCAAACGCTATTTTTGAGCTCTTGTAGCATTTATGGTCCGGAACGTGCATTTAAACACATAACCAAACAGACCCTTAATAAGTTCCCCTAGTTGGCCTAAGAAGGGCCTTTTTTTTCTTTTAGAAAATAAGAAAAAAAGACTGGGATCATTCTGTTACCTTTAAATAGAAATAGTGATGTATTTACCAAGAAATTTTTATAAAGGCATTACAAAACTTATTCAGGGTTGCTCAAAAGTTTTGCTTTTATTTCCAAGTTTTTCACTCTTAAATTTTTTTTAGGGGCAGCCCACTACATAGTATAAAAGCCATATTTTTTTCTTTTTTCATCTTTTTCTTCTTTTCTCTCCCAAATTTCAAATATTGTTCAAAATATCTGTTCATGCCTAGGTTTTATCTTCTAGTAACTAAAAATTGGTTTATAATTCATTTTGGACGAAGTTTTGAAGTTTCGAACCCATTTTAGGGTTTAGAACTTCGAAAATTCGTCCACAGTTGCGATGGGGACGATGATGGACTGTAAACATTTTGATAGTCTTGTCTAAAGTCCGAACTACCAAATTTTTTGACAATCCTAACTTATAGCCATGACTACCAAAAAATTTGACAGTCCAAATGAAAAGTTGTAACTTAGGACTGTCAAAAAATTTGCCAGTCCTGGCTATAGTGAGGACTGCCAAAAAATTTGACAATCTTATAATACAAAAAATAGTTGTGAAACCTGGGATTGAAAATATCAAATATTCTAAGACTGTCAAAACTTTGACAGTCATAATGAAAGTTATTGGAATGCAGGACTATAAAAAATTATGACAGTACTGGCTCTTGTTAGGACTGTCAAAAAATTTGACAGTCCTAAAATCCAGTAACTTTTCTTTAGAACCATTAATTTTTTGGACATTCCTAATGAAAAGTTATTGTAGACAATTCTAATGAAAAGTTACTAGATTTTAGAACTGTCAAAAGTTTTGATAGTCCTGGCAATTGTTAGGACTGTCAAATTTTTTGACAGTCCTAAAATATAGTAACTTTTCATTATGACTGTGAAATTTTTTGTCAGTCCTTGGATACTCGAACAGTTTTTCTGCTTAGGATACATAAAATCTGAGAGTCCCATGGTGTTCAAAATTTCCAGCCGTAGGATACTCAAGATATAGCAATCTCACATTAGAGTAAACATCAATCTCACAACCAACATCAAATTTTAAAATAGTTTTACAAAATTTAGATCAAAGTTTCTACTACAACCAAAATTTCACAAAATATACCATAAAATTTTAAATACCGATGAAGTTTCACAACTAACATCAACATCAAAATAACAAAAACCTAAGTGTTTAATTACAAAGATCAAAGCGTCAAATTGTCATTTCATCTCTTTGCACGTAGCTCCCTATTTTCAAAGAAAGGGAAATCGATAGTGTTGTGATGTTTTGTAACTACTCACCAACTTCATTATAGTTCTCTCCCTTGCAACTAACGTGACTTTTTCCAAAGTTCTTAGCTTTGTTATAGCCTGTATGAGAAGTAGAAAAAAAAAAATTCAACAACGGTACTAAATAAATCGAAATCTTAAAATCCAACAATTTAGTCCTCACTATCTTCAGCAATGCAGCATACAAGACTGATTTGGTGGGAAGAGGGGATACTACAGGCACATTACCGCCTCTATTATTATCAAGGTTCAACAACATAGGATGTTCGACCTCTGCATAGTATGTAATGTAGTCCTCGCTACAATATGACATCTCAACCACCGGTTGTCGCCGGTTGTCGTTCCGATTCTCTGATAACATAATACTGCCACTCAGTGAAGAAGTCTGACACCCAGTTGTATTCTGCAGTGATATAGTTTAAGGGTTTTGTCCCTCTCGGAGCAGCCACCAATTTCAATGTGCATTTAGAAACCATTTGTACGTAGCCAAACTGATGAAACACTCTATCAGGCATATAAGACTCCTCGATATCATGACAACTTATCAGACCATGGAATAAAGAGACTGGTTGCAATGGACGAATACCATTTCGCATATACCGATATGGATGCCAAACTATCTATTACACAATATAGTGATCATAACTTAATTTAGTAATTATTATGATACAAAATGGTCCAAATAAAATTAAGGTATCATTTCACCTCTTCTACCCGCATATCTTCAATTGTATTACGTAGGGCGGCCAATGTATGCGGCTATTTGGCATCTTCCTTAGTCGGCTTCCATATTTCATTCTAGGTAGTTGCTCGTCATACCCGCTATTAAGTTTAGCCTAGTTCAACATTCCATGCCTGTACGTAGAATAGTATCACACTAAATAACAAAATTTTATATTATGTATAGAAGTTTACAAAGATATTTCTTTATATGCAGTAAAGTTCGACATCCTGATATTATCTTGGAACCGACTCGAGATGCTTCACCAAGATCGCGGTAAAGGTATGCTAGTATACTGCTTCCCTAAGATATTTCTTCCACTGTGGATAGGTTTGCAAATCGAAGAGATATTTGGCATGTAACAACGTTCCGGATTTGTCCGGAATGCCGATAATCCTTAAGATGAACTATATATATCCTCGGGCCATCTTATCATCATTATCTCCTATGGCATCCGTGACATTGAATGTATTCTCCAAATATCCTGGTATGACTTCTTAAAGTCGGGAAGGGTAGTAAAAGTCTCAGCTTTAACTCCAAGAGAATTTGAGACTGTTCCATAATCTCATCGTACCACTCAAAGTTCTTCTCAGAAAATTATCATTTATCATTATACGACCATCAACCATAAGGCCCAAAATATGATGGACATCATCTAGGATAATCGTCATCTCCCCTGCTGGGAGATAGAAAGTATTGGTTTATGGATGCCAACGCTCTACGAATGAGGATATGAGTGCATTGTCCACCATCTTATACGAGTATTTAGCCAAATTTTACAAACCGGTGGGGTTAATTTTGGCCTTGACAACCTCCCCTAATTCGTCGAACCACTATGTATTGTACTTCTTTTCGTGATTAATAACCGTTAATATATGCGAGTTCTCCTGAAAAGTAAACAATTGGATAAAACTATAAATATAAAATATAATTATTTAATACAAAAATTAATTTATCATAATGTAATGTACTTACCGGGTCATTCCGTATTTGGTATGCAATGTGGTTCTCGATCGACTTCAATAAAGAGCAACCGTTTGGACGAGTCTTCTCGGTTGGACTATCTGGCTGTTGAGAAGGTACAAAACCATCATTTCGCCCTTTCCGGACAATAGGTACGTCATCATCGGAGGAGGAAGAAGAAGAAGAAGAAGCAGGACTACAAGGAGTTGGTTTCTTCAAACGAGTTGTAGTCTGTTTCGTTCAACATTTCCTAACTTGAGAGGGTGCCTTAGGTTCTGCGTTAGTGGTTGGTTTCTCACTAACTCTCTCAATATTGCGTGCCTTGTGCTCTGACGCAATGGAGCATTTTATTTTAGTACCTTCATCGTCAAGGTCCTTCTTCGGGTCGTGGCTATATCTTAAAAAAATATTTAAAACAAAATAAAGAAAAAAAATAAACATACAAGACTGTAGAAAATTTCTACAGTTTTTCAAGTATTTCGGACTATAAAAATTATACAGTCCTATATGTTGTTTGGACTGTAGAAAATTTCTACAGTCCAGACAACATACATGACTGTAGAAATATTTCAAATAAAATAAAGAAAAAAATTCTAACCCGCGAGTGTGGCGAAATTAGAAACCTAAAATTGTTAGAAACATTAAAAATTCGACTATTGTTCATCCTAAATGTACTTTTTGTTACTACATTATGATATTTGGTTTTAACAAGGATGGGAAGAATATTTTTTAAAATGAAATGAAAAATACAAACAAAAATTTAGAAATGGAGAAGATGGAGAGATAAGATTGGGAAGAAGATTTGTACTTTGTTTGTGAAGAAGCATTGATCTCAGAAATTGATTGGTGCTTGGGATTGGAGGAGGTAGAGAAGGAAGGGGTGGGCAACCCCTATTAAGTTTTTTGGCTGCCCTGAGTAAAAGTTTCTTTAAACTAGGCTAGCCAGCCCAGATACTGGCTAGCCCCGAGTAAGTTTTGTAGTGCTCCGATAAAAATTCTTTACCTAGGGGTATCAATGGGTCTTTTCGGGTAAAATATATGTAAAGATTTAAACCTAAAAAAGTAAAGATTCAAACCTAAAGCATATAAGGATTCAGGTTTGAGCTAAACTCATTTGCTTTCAATCATATTTGGGTTAGTTTTGTTTCATATTCACTTAAGATATTTCAACTATTTATTTGTTTCAAAATAAATTTTGATTTGTATTTTTTTGACCTTTCCAGGTTTGTAAAAGAAGTTCCACTAGAAATATTTATGTTATTGTTTCAACTCATATTTCAAAAAAGTGGATCTTATTCTAATATCTCCGAATAAATTAAATACATGCAATAAGATTCAGGTCAATATCTTTATCATATTCACCCATAATTATATTTTATTCTCATTAATTTATTCTGTTAATATAGTATAATTTTGCAAGGTCCATTATTCTTCTTGATCTTAATAGGACTAAGTGTATTATTGAGTAGCAGACTTTAATGCATTATATTCCTTCTTGATATTTATTTATTATTGTAAACCCCCTAATTTTAGATTACAATTTTGATATTTTTTATTAAATTATTAGATTTTTTTTTGGTTATTTTCTTGGCTAATTAGAAAATAAACTCTTTAATTCATTTACTTATATAAATATTCATTATATTTAGTGATCACAAATATTTCACAAAAGAAAAATGCTTACTTGCCAGCAGGCGGGCTGGCCTGCCTGCCGCAGGGCTGCATCTCATTGGCCCCCTGCATTCGCGGGCCCCACGCCTGTTGACCTGCCAATGGGGGGCGCCACGTGGCGGGCGGGCCAGACCGCTAGTGGGCAACGTAGCAGCACTTTTCACAAAAATATATTTTGAGTGTAAATTTATTTAATAAAGTAACATGAATTTTCTAGAATTTATTTTATGTATAAACATATTTATTTTAGGAATTATATATATATTTGCACTAAGAAATATATATTTGTATTCAAGAAAAGAAAAAGAAAAAGAAAAAGAAAAAGGAAAAGGAAAAAATAAACCCCAAACCCAAAACCTACTGCTACACCAGCCCAGCGGCCCAGAAAACCCCCCGCGCAAAAACCCTGTTCACCCGCTCTCACCTACCCTCTCTCTCGTTATATATATATATATATATATATATATATATATATATATATATATATATATATATATATATATATATATATATATATATATATATCAAACGTAACCCTAACCCTAACCCTAAGGTCTAACCCTTGCCTGCCTCCGCCGCACCGCCGGACCACCGCCTGGGTCGCTGTAAGGCCGCGCGAGGGTGGAAATAGCAGCCGTAGTAGCACAACATACAGCCCTGCGAACCCCTGTTCACGGAGTCTTTTCTCCTCCGACGTGCAATCGTTTTGCGAACCATTTTTTCTAGTATGTAGACAACCTAACCCTTTTCGTATCCCTTCATCTAGATTATTTTATTTCGTGCTGTGTTGATTGTAAATCGAGTTCCAAAATAAAAAAATAAATCATGATCTTCTGGAACCTAAAAACAGTCCACGACACTTACTTTCGGGACCCGTATCTTTCTCCATAGTTGGAGAAACATCGAACCACCTTTACCCTTGTGTAGACCACCTGACTGACTACAAAACCCATAAAACAGTTTAATTTAATTGGTACTTTATAGCTATTAAAAATTAAGAAGAAAACCAAGAAAAAATATATTTTCAAAAAGCCAAAACTTGTGATACGGAGTTCGTCCCGCCAAACGAGACAACTTCATCGTGCACTAGTTGCACCGAAATGAGCGTATGGTATAACCTGACGAGTGAACTTTTGCGAAAGTTGATTTAAACGTGTGTGCATGCCGGAATCAACCTGTATCAGTCGAAAGTCCCATGTATCAGTGTTTTGCATATTTCCTAATTAGTTAGTGTCCTCTCATCGGATCGCAATAAAACTTATGCCGCTAGATTCACAGCGTCTGACTAGACCTGTGACCCAAGTTTTGGCCAATTTCGAGTCAGTTAACGAATCAATATTTTGCGGGCCCCATAATTCGACTTGACGAGCGATTTTGTGATCGGTTTACCAGAATCCAAAACTGGATATATCGTTGAGTTCGTATCATCTATTAGGATTTGTTTGACTTATAATTTATCCTATTTAGAGACCCATAGTCTTGGCACATATTTTGGTGCATGGTAGACTATCTATGGACCATATTTTGACCTAAACTGACCGTTTTAGCCCCTCTGTCCAAATTGGACAAAAGGGTAGTGTTTACTGACTATCTCGCTTATTTCGGGAACGTTGATGATGTCTATTTCAGCGTTTGGAGATGTTTGTTCAGCTTTCATATTTTTTAGTTTGTTGTACATGTTGTTTTGCGTCGTTTCAACACCAAATAAATATCAGGCAAGTATACCTTGTCATGATTACTGCTTAATTATATTCAGTTATGCATATTTCATTTCTGTCATTTATTTTCTTCTTTACTTATATTATTAATCTGTGCATCCAAGAAGTCTTGGGTGCAACGACAGTATGCGTTGTTTAATTGTCTTTTATTTTTACTATGCATGCTGACCTAGAGTTACGAGATCACCCTATTATTTTGAAGCATCATCATATTTTATTTGGCCATGATACATGTGTTTTATGAGTGTGAGTCTCATGTAAATCACGGACTTGCGTATTAACTAATCATCAGTACGTATGGGACGTGCGATAGAAAATAACTGCTAATAGAGATATGCTATAAGACTTAGCAATTACTAGATATATTCACATATTATGGATATGGAGCGGTTAGTAGCATTGGGTGGGAAAAACAATGAGTAAGTGTATGTGACTCCTTTACACTTTTCCTTATTTACTCGTAAGTTCCGCTGGAGACGCGAGATGTTATGACCCCATATATTTACTGCAGGCCTATGACGACTGAAAGACGTTATGCCCATGGCCCCTGGTTCTCCGAGAGAACTATGTCCATCCTATATTTTAGCCAGATAGTCCATACGTCGAAAAGTTATTCTCAAAAGTTTATTTCACTTATAATGGTTAGGAGCCTTGTTGGATGTTTATTGCAATTTTTTATGGCATATTTTTATTGTATCTTGTTACGTTCCTCTGAGGACATAGATTCGGATTTTGGCCCAAAGTGTAAACGATCATGACTATTGCAGGAGTACATACCACGACTTGCTACTTCATTCTCTTCCGAGGAGCTCTTTTCCTTCGAGTCTACTTGATTCATAGTTGATGGACTTATTAGGTTGATACTTTATCTTTTGTTTATTTATCTTAGTAGTTGGATTCTATTTCTATTCTGGTTCGGTAGTTAATTTGTCTCCACCCAACCATTGGTCTTTTCGACTATTTCATACTTGGTTTATTGACATATTTGATTATTTATTTTTGTTTGATTTTGTAGATGAGATTAGTTGTACCCCTTGACTGTCATTTATTGAGATATTTACTATACATCGTATGCATGCATTCGAGGGTTCCATAGATAGGAATATCCTTCGGGTACATATGGCTGGCATGCTTATGTATACTTGGTTCTACGTATTTGGGACTGGGGCATGACATATTTTTGTGGTGGCCCATGCAGGTCGAGAGTATATTATTTCGGTTACATTACTGTACCGAGCAAGCCTGCATATAGGATTAGAGTATAGGATCCCATCCATTTATTTGACCAACTTCCTTGATTCTGTTCCAAATTCTTTGAACTCAACTATCGCCATTGGCCTTCGAAATTGTATTCTCTTAATTTTCTTGACGTCACTATCATTATTTTCTCACCTCTCCCTATTTTAGAGGGAGATATGTACTCCTCTAATAGTTCCTTGACTATAGCCTTTTGCCAGAATATATGAATCATTTTTGTTAGATTTAAAAGATAATTATGATAACATACATACTAAGAAAACTAATTATACTATTGATAGCTTCCAAAAGTTTAGTATACCTAATGAACCCTAACATCCAGCACCTGTGAATTGATTGGCCATTATCCCTTTTTATATTTAGGTAGGACTTGAGAGCAATATAGACTCTACAAGGTTTAGTTAGAAATTTGACCATATTATTTTACCCTAGTAATGAGGAACTAATAGAAATTCAAGATTGGATATTAGGACTAAACCTAACTTCCACAGTGAGATAATATAAGGGGATTATAAAAAAAAAAATTAGATTCATGCCTTGATAGTTAACAGAATAATATCTTAGGAAACCAACATGAAGAGATATACATCTCCAACATAGCAGATCACCTAGAGCCCGCTTGATTTTTAATCATAAGTTTTATTTAGTCATCGAATAAGATATGTCCTCTTATCTTGTATTACTTATCATTTCCTTATCATAAATTCCTTGGCATTGCTTTAATCATTTGACCTTGCAAATGATCTCAATCTTTTTCCTAATCATGCCAACCTAGGAGACTATCATATCATCGTGAATATCATCTCCTCGTAGGAAATATGTTACTATCCAACTATCTATATACTTTTCCATCTTGAGTTAACCCATCCCTTAATCTTAGATCAATTGTCACAACTCTTCAATCAATTGAACCTAGTGAATGATTATAACTTTTTTCTTGATCATACCCTGAACACGGAGACTAGCATACCACCTACTCTTAGGATACCATATTATCCACTTGCGTTACTTATCAATCATAAATTCATTGTTATGCTCCAAAACTTGTTTGAACCTAAGGAATATTTGAAATCTTTCCTTTGATCATACCCCGACCTCGATAAATTTTATACCATCTCCTCTTATCAAACCATGCTACCATCAAGAGTCTCTAATTACTTTTTATTTTGTTACCTTAATTTTGATCCACCATATATCGTGCGATGACCAAAATTTTTCATCCGTTTCTAAATCGTGCAGTGTTCTTTGAATCCAATCCTAGGTAAATAAATTCTTTTTCCATTGAAGTTGCCCTATTATTAAAGTTACTCATTAATTTCCTATCTGACTCTTGCTATCATGTTTCACAACCACCGAAAACCACTATTATACAACTTCCTACACATACGCCTGTTAGTTAGAATTATCCTTGTATGGATATGATTTTCATTATATCTAGTAGTTTTATAGCCTAGTTGAAGTTGTATGATAATGGCTAGGAAATGACGAATAAGTAGTTAGGGGAGTATTATGATTTGACTTTTCTCTTTTATAGCTAGATACCATTATCCATAAACTACGTTGGTGCTATAAGCAGTGACCACCATCCTCCATCTTAATCAACGTCACCTCATCTTGGGTTACTCATCCCCTTCTCAGTATCATTTTCAAACTCGTCATACGTTCAGGCCTGCAAAATAAGTTGCCTTCCCTGTCAAAATTAACTAACGTATCTTTTGCAGAGATAGGTCACCCTTTTGGGTGGTCTTTGTCATTTCTCGTAAGCATGGCTCCACTTACATTTGAGCAAGTTGCACCCCTGGGTTTAAACTCAAAATTTGATACATTTCTCTATAGTACCTTGCTTGATATTATAAGCACCCCCATAAACTTTTAACTTAGAGCATCCTCCATGACGTTTCCTTTTTTAGTTTCTACACAATCATCATATTATAATCCTTAATAAGTTTGAACCAACGCCTTCCATTAAATTTAATTCTTTTCGGGTGACTATGTAGTCAAGGCTCTAGTGGACGGTTAAGATCTCGCAAGCTACACCATATATATAGTGTCGCCATAACTTCAATGCAAATACGATCATCGCCAGTTCTTACACTACCAGAAAAAGTCAAATTAGCGACGTCAAAAAACGTCGCTAAACGACAAAAAAATGTCGCTAATCATGTTTAGCGACGTAATTAGCGACATTTTACAGAAGTCAAAAATTAGCATGTCGCTGAAAGGAAAAACGTCGCTAAACGTCGCTATACCGACGTTTTTTAGCGACTTAAATGTGTCGCTAACTTAGAGACGTTTAGCGAAGCAGCGTCACTAATTAGCGACGTAAACAAACGTCGCTAAACGTCGCTAATTAGCGACTTATATAGCGACGTGACAACGACGTCTTTAATGACCTGGCAGTACTGCCATGTCAGCAATTTGCGACGTACAACGACATATTTAGCGACATTTAGCGACGTCATTAGCGACGGCTATTAACGTCGCTAATTAGCGACGTATTTAGCGACGTGTGTAAACGTCGCTAAATACGTCGCTAATTTTACAGAAAAAATAAAAAAAAGAATAATAAATTATTTCCAAACTATTATTCCTGTAATTTATGAATTTCTAATTAAAAATAGACCCGGAGCAACCCTCCATTGAATTCTCTGGGTTCGCCGACCCCTTCGATGGAACACTCAAAATCGGTAAATTAACATCATTTAATATGAATAAAAAGTATCACAGTCATACAATACACACAAATATTATAGACAGACCTGGAGCAACCCTCCATTGAATTTTTTGCGTACGAAATAATACAAAAAATATATAAAATATCACAGTCACACAATACACACAAAATAAAAGTATCACAGTCACACAAAATGCATAATATATAAGTATCACAGTCACACAATGGGCATAATATATAAGTATCAGAATAACACAATAACCACAATAAAAGTATATAAAATATCACAGTATCAATCTCGAGGATATCCAATATGCTGGGGCACATACCATTCCCTCATATACTGCGCATAAACAACGTCTATGTGATCAATCTCCGCTATAGGTGCTGGATGACTGGAACTCCCTGTCTGAGATACAGCCGCTATAGGTGCTGGGTGACTGGAACTTCCCGTCTGAGATACAGCAGGTGGTATCTCTTCCTCCTTAATAGTAGGAGGCATCACTTCCTCCTTAACAGTAGGAGGTGTCTCTCTCTTGGATGCCATCTGGTAAGATAAATGAAAACAAAGAATATAATTGATAACAGATATTACTTAAGACATACCCTTAATAATTCTCATATTGATAATTTTTACTATCTTAATTTGTAGTAACATGTTAGCTCATTCTTTATCTTATACTCTCTTTTCTCGGTTAGTTCAGTCAGCTAGTTTTTTCTTATCGTGATTCTGCTTGGCCAAAAATTTAATTCTTACTGTTTCTTAGTGTTTTTTGAGATATCTCTAATTTCTTTGTATTATTTGATATATTTTGATCTATATTGTTATCAATGCAAATGAATGATTTAACTCTAAAGACATAAAATATAATCACGGATACCTATGTCCTCTCTATAAACGCTCATCTTGGGTAATAATTTTCGTGTTTATTCCCAACAATAAGGCTGCTGCACATGGATGATAAGTCTGATGGCATATCCTCTAATTAACCCAAGATAACTTCTCATTCTCATATATGCCATTCTTTTTCAAGCTGTGGCTTATCCTGACACATACTTATGAATGTGATCATAGTTGATAGTTGTCTACATTTTGCAAAAAAAAATCTTAGGTATCTACACTATATTTTCCCAAGATAAAACACTGAAAATAACTTTGAGAAACAAGCGTGTGCCATAATGCAGTAGTAGTGTAAAGTATGTTGGTACCAATTATTTTAAAATAACAGAACATATCGGCAGAAGCAGACATCAAGTGCTTATAGGATATAGCTTGAACAAAATACAAATATAGAGGTATCTACACTAAAACCATAATAATCAGTTTCATCACCATTCAAGCCTTTTTCAAGCAGTATGAGGCCGGATCAACATTGGAAATTTCTAATAAAGAGCTTAGTTTTCACCATCAGCTGTCAACCTGCAATATACCATTTGTAGGTTGGCACCACATTCTAGTCATGGCAACAAACAAGAGGGTCTCATCAAAAACCTTATAAGCCTAGTATGTAGTTGAACCTACACTTGCAGTTATGTAATTTAGCTTATGGTATGATATATGTTCAATGATAATCAACATTACTTAGTATCTCACTATCCTTAAACCTATGTGGATCAAGAATTAAAAAAGTTTAGTAGGTCCACCCTCTGCCGTAAGTTAAAATTGACAATTACTAGACGCCCTTTATTGGATAAAGGCGGTAATCAGGAAACAATGTGTACTCAAGATCACTACAGGGTGTACATAGATCTTCATAGTACTCATTTATACCAAACTAAAGAACAAAACATGCTTCAAATTACGATATCACTTTTTGCAAATAAGTATTATCAATCTTTCGACCGCAAGATAAACTATTAACATGACTACCAGCAATCCACAAGACAACGTCGTGCTACCAATTTTTGTATGAAGCAACATACCTTGTAAGTCACAGCTTCTTCAAGTTTACTGTAAAAGAATGTGTTGAATATGTAGTACTCCTCTCTTCTCTTATCAAAAGGAGAGAGAGATCTTTGAAGAAATCTGCAAAACAAGGACAACAACAAATATTATAACATAATTTACTGAAAATATTCTATATATATATGGCAGAGGAATATCATCAAGAATTCTGATGCACAAACAATAAGCATTTCATTTAAGACGTCACCAGAGCCTACTTCAGTATACACCTGTAGGCGTAAGATTTTTTCTTGAAAGACATGATAATGACTTAATAAGTTACAACTATAGCAACATGTACTACATATATGGAATCAACATTTACATACACAAGCATAGCAACTATGCCTCTTAAGTTCACTAGATAGCTGGCTCACAGATATGGAATCAATATTTCGCTGCATAATGTCCCCTTAAATTTCTATTTCCTACTATATAGATATATGTATTATATTATATATAGATATATGTATTATATTATATACTTAATGTTTTATGAGAAATTCATAACTAATTTGTAGTCGATTAGTAAGTGAGCACGGTTTTAAATAAGCGGTCTCAAGCTCACTCCTCAATGTCCCCTTAAATTTTAATTTATACCCCCACCCCCACCCCCCCGTCCCACCCCAAACTTATAATATACTAATGCATGTTTCAACCTTTTGAAAAGGCACATATGTCCTAAGCTTTGCTAAAATTTCTATAATATCAAATGCGGTTAGATATGTTTCAGATTTAGGTCATCCATATTTGGGAATGTATCAAATGGTATCAGAGCAGCATATAGATCCAATCATGGAGGCAGCCGAAGATCCAAGCATGAGCTGCCATGGATCTCTCCATGAATCTCCATCGATTTGAGTTCATGGCGAAGCTCGGGTACAAACTTTGAAAGAGTACACAGAGGATCCGAGAAGGAGCTGCAAGGGATTTCCTCGTGGATTACCACCAAAACTTTCGATCATCAATGGCGAACCCATGGATCCAGTGAGGGAGGATCGTCTGCAGTCGTGGATTACACTAAGCCCTTATCACAAAAATCTTAACCCTAATCCTAGGTCAAAAACCCTAACCCTAACCCTAGGTCAAAAACCCTAACCCTAACCCTAACCCTAACCTTAACCCTAGGTCACGTGTGTGTGTGTCGTGTCTGTGTCAGTGTCTGTAACGTGTGTGTGTCGTGTCAGTGTAAGCCCCCTGATTTTCAGGAATTATTAATTTGGACTTTTTACAATTTTCTGGAATTTTTTGGGATTTTTCTGTAATTAAAACCTAGGCTCTTGGTAATTAAATAATTTTTATTTTACTGTTAAATATATTAGAATATTATGAAAATAATATTTTTGGGTGTAAAATGAAAAACTGGACTTAGGGTAATTTTTTTGGAATTTATTGGGCCCCGGACCTATTTTTAATCACCTAAAAACTATTAATTATTTATTTAGTTATTTATTTATTTAATTATTTATTTAATTAAACCTAACCCGAGCCCGGCCCAACCGGCCCCCCTAGCTATCGGGTCGGGTCCGCCCGACCGAACCCGCCCGACCCGCGACCCACCTCTCTTCCCCAGCCCACTCCCCGCAAGACCCGGTCGGCCCCCGCGTCCGGCGCCGCGCCGCCTGCCGCTCCGCCCGGCCCACGCCTCGCTCCCCGCGGCCACGACGCCACTTGGCCGCCTCTCTCGGCCCCCCCAGCCTCCTCCACCACCTATAAAATCCCCCGTTCGGCTCTCCGGTCACCTCCCTCCTCCGCCACCGTGCCAGAGCTCCGCCGCCTAGCCCGGCCACTCCTCCCTCTCCCTCCCCTATATAACCCTAGACTCTGGCCGCCCCCTCGAAACCCCAACATCCTAGCCACCGCTCCTCCGCTCCGCCGCCGCCGCCAGACTCCGACGCCACCCCAGCGAGACCGTCCAGCCGCCCGCAGTTGCTCCCCTCTCCTCCTCCTTCCTCCTCACCCACGCCGCAGCGGCCAACCCCGACCCCGATCCAGCCCGACAGCCGCTGCCGTCCGTCCCCAGCCCGCTCCGGCGCGCCACCGCTGCCGGCCTGTGCCGCCACCTTTGCCCGTGCCGCCCCGCTGCCCTAGCCCCCTCTGGCCCGCCTCCGGCCGCCTGAGAACCCCAAAACCCTAACCCTAGTCCCTGTGTCGGACCCGTGTCGAACACGTGTCGGACACGAGATTTCGGGTTTTTCGGACCCTGTTCAGGTACGCATATCTCCCTGCTCGTTTACCCGTTTTCGATTCCGTAAGTTGCGTTGCGTAGCCTGCATGACCCCCTCGGTGCCCGTGCAACCCGCTCGGGACACCGCGTCCTGTGGCGATCGCGAACTGCAATCCAAAAACAGAAAAAATAACGCCCCGTATTCGCCCTTCCTGGAATACGTCATAACTTTGTGTACACACGTCGGATCGAAACAAAACTTGCGCCATCGGACTCGTAGCAATACGCTGGTCCTGTGACCCAAGTTTGGTTCGATTCTGAGAACGTTGACGAAATCGCGTGTCGTGGGTCCCAAGGCCCCACTCGACGGGCGATTTTGTGATTGGCTCATCGGAATCCAATTCTGGAAGTTCCTTTGGGTTCGTATCATCGTTCCTGATCTGTTGATACTAAGTTGGACAGATTTGGAGACCTTTGACCCTGACACATTTTTTGGTGCAAAGCGGGCCCACATGTGGACCCCGTTTTGAACCGAAATATCATTTTTGTCCTTGTCTCCAAATTGGACTCAAGGACAGGCATTTTTAGCTATTTGATATCTTCTGAGCATGATGGTAATGGTTATTTCAGCATCCGGAGGCATATCTGGAAATTTCCCGAGGACAGAACCGTAGTTGGAATCCAAACATCAGGCAAGTACCTGCACTTCAAGTTTATTCTTTATATTATGATAATTAGTTCCTTGCTCTACTAGCACCATTGGATGATTACACTTAGTGTTAGAATTTGGATTTCATGTCTCAATTTTCGTGTCGGGAGGGAGAATACTAGGAGGCATGTAGTTTACCCTTTCCCTCATGTCCTGACTGCTAGCTGTTGAGTACGTGACTGTACCATCAGCCTGATACTCGATTATTCCTGACTGCTAGCCGTCTATGACGTACCTGATTAGCCTTATAAACCCCTACATGCCAACTATGTATTCTAAATACACAATTTCATACACATAGTTTCTTTGTCTTGTTGCAGTTCCATTTTCTTGTTTTACTCATATCCCTGATTTCTAGCAATTAACCCTTAGTTAATTTTACTACTTTTTATGTATAATTTTATCGTGATGCTTAGTCAGTTTTTTACTACTTGTCATAATTATTTAGATTGAGCTTTGTCGTGTATTGGTACTTTGCTCCTTTCCTGACTGGATCCGTTGACATTTAGGCGATGATGAGGACTATGCCCCCACCTTTTATGGCCCATATGGCGTAGCAGATGATACTTTTGAGGAGCCGGTTCCTACTCAGGAGACTACTTTTGAGGAGTAGTTAGCCAGTTAGTTAGTATTTTTTTTTCAGCATAATACTCGGGTTTGTCCCCGATTTATCTTCTGGTTCTGTATTAAACTGTGGATTGGATGTCACAATTTGTCTTATGAAATCTTAGCATTCCTATTCCTGTTATTATCCTTGCCTATTTATTCTTGTGAATGAGCTAGACTTTAAACTACCTGTAAATATGATCTAGACAGCGTACTACCGCCGACATTACGGCGTAGGCTGGACGTACTCGCGAACCGGTGCCCGAATTATCTGGGTGCGGGTCGTGACATATTTTTATGGTGGCCCATGCAGGTCAACGACTAAATTGTTCGGTTTCAACTTAGGGACCGAACAGGCCTGCAATAAGATAGGATAAGTTTTAGGATCTCATCCACTTGCTTGAAACGTTCTTGATATCCATATCGAATTTAAATTAATTACTTGACTTGCATCCTGCCTTGATTGCTGTGCACCTTTTATCGTTTATTTTGGATGCAGAGTAATGGATCTACCAGCAAGCGACGAGATTCCTACAAGATCACCACGAGATGCTGTGATAAACCAACAAGCTCTACCAACACCCGAACCGAGACCACCCTTGGTACCACAAGCAGCACTCTTCCAACAGGCCCAGCAGCAGCAGAGGGCACCACCACAAGGACGCGGACAAGCTTTCGCGATGACTATGGAGAACGCGCAGACTCTTGGAGTAGCTAATGCGCGTAAGTGATTTGTAGCTGCCGTTTCTAGTCTTATTTTAGCTTGTGCCTATTGGTTCGTGACCTCAGCCCCAACCTAGTAATTTTGAACTTGCTAAATAACCTGGTATGCTTTTATATTTGATAACTGTAGAGATTGTAGAGTCTTTTGTTATTGTGCTTATTGTGTGTTGTTTTGTGAACTTGAATTAAGTTGTACCTCCTTCCATCATCATCTAGCGTACTTATAATTATTGTACTACCTTGACTTATGCTGCTAATATAGCCTAGTTTTGCAAGCTTATCCTTCATTCAAGCTTGTTTATGACATATGTATTATTGGGTCGACACACTAATACAAGTGTCTATTCAGAATCAGTGTTTTACGGTCTGATCAACCTTAGTGGATTTTGGTTCGCACTTCGCACGACTACTTTACGTGGATTGAGATATATAGTCGACTAGTATACTTGCCCTCTAGATATGTCCGAGCATATCGTATCAGTTACATAACTGTACTAATACGAGCATGCGAACAAATGATTACCAGAATAGAATTTCAATCCACCACTGCTTGACAATTCCCATTTGAATTCTTTAAACGCCTTGATCCCGATACTTCTATTCTATCACCCCACCCTTGAACTCTTTATTATTGATCTTCGTCTTCCCTTATTTTGGAAAGACGAAATCTCGTACTTGGTATAAGTTTGATATATAGACAATACTAGATATACCCCACGGGCCGGTCACATTAATGATGACCCTTTTATATATGATTAAGGGAATACCATAGGTGATGTGTTTGGTGTTAAAGACTTGAGGATTCAATACCATGATTAGATAAGTTGGAACATAGCTTTATTAGATGTATAGCCTTATGTGATAGATGGATAAATTCTAAGTTGGATAGCAGTGCATTGTCAACTCGAGAGGAATTTCTTTTGGATTGTGATCGAGTAAAGCTTAGATTGGGAGAGGTTCAAGCCAATTCAATTTTGAGAATTTTAGAAGAATGACTAAGATGATGAGGATTAATGAACTTCAAAATTCTTGATATTGAGGACCAATATTTATACCTTAGGTACATGATTTAAATTTGGAATAATGAAGGTAAAATCATCAATTTGAATTTAGAGGATAAAAATATAGAATTTCAGACTTGAACATTGGTGGATTGCATTTAAATTATCTTTAATTTGATGATTGGAATTAAGAATTTAAAATTTAATGGTTGGACTACCTATTTGAAATGTTGAGGATGTGAATGGAGTTTTAAAAGTCGAAGCATACAAAATATAAGTGAAAATGGGAATAATATTGGACTCGGATTACTTCTAGAGGAGATTATGATAGTTAGAGATCGGGAGGTAAAATTTACATGCTTATTTAAATTTTGAAGATGTTATAAGAATTTAATTTAAATTTGGATATGGATATGGATAATTTGAGAAAGTGAGAAAAGATAACCATAGGTGGAAATTTTGATTGGAACAGTGGTCATCTTAACCTTGAAGTGATTGCAATGGATATGATTAGAATTTTGATTATCGCAAGGAGATTGCGATTGACTTGCCTTATGTACATAAAGGATTAATAGATTATGCCATATTTTAATTTCGAGGACAAAATTTTTATAAGTTGGGTAGATTGTAAGCCCCCTGATTTTCAGGAATGATTAATTTGGACTTTTCATAATTTTCTGGAATTTTTCGGGATTTTTCTGTAATTAAAACCTAGGCTCTTGGTAATTAAATAATTTTTATTTTGCTGTTAAATATATTAGAATATTATAAAAATAATATTTTTGGGTGTAAAATGAAAAACTGGACTTAGGATAAATTTTCTGGAATTTATTGGGCCCCGGACCTATTTTTAATCACCTAAAAACTATTAATTAATTAATTATTTATTTATTTATTTAATTAATTAAACCTAACCCGAGCCCGGCCCAACCGGCCCAGCCCAACCGGCCCCCCTAGCTATCGGGTCGGGTCGGGTCCGCCCGACCGAACCCGCCCGACCCGCGACCCGCCTCTCTTCCCCAGCCTACTCCCCGCAAGACCCGATCGGCCCCCGCGTCAGGCGCCGCGCCGTCCGCTGCTCCGCCAGGCCCACGCCTCGCGCCCCGCGGCCACGACGCCACCTGGCCGCCTCTCTCGGCCCCCCCATCCTCCCCCACCACCTATAAAACCCCCCGTCCGGCTCTCCGGTCACCTCCCTCCTCCGCCACCGCGCCAGAGCTCCGCCGCCTAGCCTGGCCACTCCTCCCTCTCCCTCCCCTATATAACCCTAGACTCCGGCCGCCCCCTCGAATCCCCAACACCCTAACCACCGCTCCTCCTCTCCGCCGCCGCTGCCAGACTCCGACGCCACCCCCGCGAGGCCGCCCAGCCGCCCGCAGCTGCTCCCCTCTCCTCCTCCTTCCTCCTCACCCTCGCCTCAACGGCCAACCCCGACCTCGATCCAGCCCGACAGCCGCTGCCGGCCGTCCCCCGCCCGCTCCGGCGCGCCGCCGCTGCCGGCCTGTGCCGCCACCCTCGCCTGCACCGCCCCGCTGCCCTGGCCCCATCCGGCCCGCCTCCGGCCGCCTGAGAACCCCCAAACCCTAACCCTAGTTCCTGTGTCGGACACGTGTCGGACACGTATCGGACACGAGATTTCGGGTTTTTTGGACCCTCTTCAGGTACGCGTATCTCCCTGCTCGTTTATCCGTTTTCGATTCCGTCAGTTGCGTTGCGTAGCCTGCATGACCCCCTCGGTGACCGCGCAACCTGCTCGGGGCACCGCGTCCTGTGGCGATCGCGAACCGCGATCCAAAAAAGAAAAAATAACGTCCCATATCCGACCTTCCTGGAATACCTCATAACTTTGTGTACACATGTCGGATCGAAACAAAACTTGCGCCATCGGACTCGTAGCAATACGCTGGTCCTGTGACCCAAGTTTGGTTCGATTCTGAGAACGTTGACGAAATCGCGTGTCTTGGGTCCCACAAGCCCCACGACGAGCAATTTTATGATCGGCTCATCGGAATCCAATTCTGGAAGTTCCGTTAGGTTCGTATCATCGTTCCTAACCTGTTAACACTAAGTTGGACAGATTTGGAGACCTTTGACCCTGACACATTTTTCGGTGCAAAGCGGGCCCACAAGTGGACCCCATTTTGACCCGAAATGTCATTTTTGCCCTTGTCTCCAAATTGAACTCAAGGACAGGCATTTTTAGCTATTTGATATCTTCTGAGCATGATGGTAATGGTTATTTCAGCATCCGGAGGCATATCTGGAAATTTTCTGAGGACAGAACCGTAGTTGGAATCCAAACATCCGGCAAGTACCTGCACTTCAAGTTTATTCTTTATATTATGATAATTAGTTTCTTGCTCTACTAGCACCATTGGATGATTACACTTAGTGTTATAATTTGGATTTCATGTCTCAATTTTCGTGTCGGGAGGGAGAATACTAGGAGGCATGTAGTTTACCCTTTCCCTCCTGTCCTGACTGCTAGCTGTTGAGTACGCGACTGTACCATCAACCCGATACTCGATTATTCCTGACTGCTAGCCGTCTATGACGTGCCTGATTAGCCTTATAAACTCCTACATGCCAACTATGTATTCTAAATACACAATTTCACACACATAGTTTCTTTGTCTTGTTGCAGTTCCATTTTCTTGTTTTACTCATATCCCTGATTTCTAGCAATTAACCCTTAGTTAATTTTACTACTTATTATGTATAATTTTATCGTGATGCTTAGTCAGTTTTTTACTACTTGTCATAATTATTTAGTTTAAGCTTTGTCGTGTATTGGTACTTTGCTCCTTTCCTGACTGGATCCGTTAACATTTAGGCGATGATGAGGACTATGCCCCCACCTTTTATGGCACATATGGCGTAGCAGATGATACTTTTGAGGAGCCGGTTCTTACTCAGGAGACTACTTTTGAGGAGTAGTTAGCCAGTTAGTTAGTATTTTTTTCAACATAATACTCGGGTTTGTTCCCGATTTATCTTCTGGTTCTGTATTAAACTGTGGATTGGATGTCACAATTTGTCTTATGAAATCTTAGCATTCCTATTTCCTGTTATTATCCTTGCCTATTTATTCTTGTGAATGAGCTAGACTTTAAACTACCTGTGAATATGATCTAGACAGCGTACTACCGCCGACACTGCGGCGTAGGCTGGACGTACTCGCGAACCGGTGTCCGAATTATCTGGGTGCGGGTCGTGACAGTCAGTGTCAGTGCCATGTGTGTCATGTGAGAGAGAGAGAGGGAGAGACAGAAAGAGAGAGAGAGAGAGAGAGAGAGAGAGAGAGAGTTAGGGTTTACCTAGAGGAGGAGGAGGAGGAGGAGGAGGGGGGAGGACACGGCCGGAGGGGGGAGGACGCGGCTGGAGGAGGGTCGTCGGGAGTGAGGAGGGGGCACCGGAGGGAGGAGGGGAGCCGGAGGGGGAGGACGCGACCGAGGGGGGTCACCGGAGGGAGGAAGGAGGAGCCGGAGGGAGGAAGGATGAGGGGAGCCTTCGAAATTTGGGAGAGGGAGCGGGAAAGATCGAAGGAAATGGGGGGAATCAGCCCTAAGTAAAAAATTTAGCGACATTTAGCGACGCCAATAATGACGTCGCTAATTTAAAATTTAGCGACGTTTTAACGTCGTTTTAGCGACGCCAATAATGACGTCGCTAATTTAGAATTTAGCGATATTTTAACGTCGTTTTAGCGACGCCAATAATGACGTCGCTAATTTTGCGACATCTTAAACGTCGCTAATGACGTCGCTAAATATCCAAAATATATACGTCACAAAAAACGTCGCTAAAAGTCGCTAAATAAAATATATTAGCGACCTAAATTAAACTTATAGCGACTAATCTTTTAAAAACTGAATAAAAGTTGCTAAACGTCGCTAAATGTCGCCAATTAGCGACGTATAGCGACATTTTTACATGGAGTCGCTAAATTAGCGACGTTTTTACATGGAGTCGCTAAAAAACGTCGCTAATCCCGCTTATTCTAGTAGTGTTAATCATCTGTAGGATTATTCTTCTCGTACGGTTTCAACTGTCTAGACTTATATAATATGACCTTTATATTTTGCATTAGCAGATATAACAATCTCAATCTTGATGCATCGTGTTATAGATCTAGAATCCCTTTATTTCTTCTAAAAGTGCAAGAATTGGAGTCAAAATGAGCTGCTTCTTTAGCTCTTGGAAGCAATTTTTACAGTCGTCTATCCATTGAATGCTACTCCCTTTTGGGTGAGGCTAGTTAGAGACAGTGCAGTTTTGAAAAATTCCTTCACATATCTTAGATAGTAGTCCGTAAAACCTAGAAAACTTTGAATCTTGCTAGTCGATGTGGTCGTTTCCAATCCACTATTGCTTTAATTTTCTTTGGGTCCACAAAGACACCTTTTACCGAGATAACATGTTCAAGAAATAATACGCTACTTATCTAAAATTGGTAATTGCTTATATTACCATATAGGTGGTGTTCATGTATAGTCTGAAGTACAACCCGCAAGCATTCTGCATGGTCGTCTTAACTTTTAGAGTAGATCGTGATATCATCGATGAATATGATCACAAAATTGTACAGGAATAGTCTCAAGACTCTATTCATCATATCCATGAAAGCAACTATTAGTTGAACCAAATGGTGTGACAAAAAAATTATAGTATCTGTAGCTTGTGCAAAATATCGACTTTTGCACATCATCTAGTTTGATCTTGAATTGGTGATAGCCTAAATTGAGATATATTTTTGAAAATATGGTTTCTTCTTGTAATTGATCTAATATATCATCTATCCTCGGTAACAGGTATCCATTTCAAATTATTATAACTTTGTTTAGCTTTCGATAGTCAATGTATAGCCGCATTGATCTTTCTTCTTCAAAAATAGTTCTGGAGCTCCCTACAGAGAAATATTAGGCTAAATATATCCTTAACAATAATTCATGTAGCTAAACTTTGAGTTCCTTTAGTTCTGCATGTGTCATCCTATATGGAGCCTTGGATATTGGTCGAGTGTCTAGAAAAGTATCGATAGTAAATTCTATTTCTCGATCTGGTGGCATTCAAGATTCATCTAGAAACACATTGGTGAAATTAGCCTTGACTTTGGTCTGATTTGAGTCTCCACCTTTCTTCTAAGTGTGTCGAACATAAGTCAATTACCATTCATAAACAAAATATAATATACGTCGAGCATTTACTGCCAATATAACTATTGCTAATCCTAACGTCGAACCACAAAAAAAGGATAATTCAGTTTTCCCAAGTTGACAAAACACAACTCTCTTCTCCGTACAATAGATTGTCATATTACACGTGCCAAGCCAATTCATCCCGTGAATAATATCATACTCCTTAATGTCATGGACTATCATATCTAAAAATAACTTTCTAGCTCCAATGCCAGATGTAACCATTTCTTTAGATTAAGTTAGCATGTATTATCACTCATGATGGAGTACTAATACTAATAATGTCATACTCAGTATATGCTATTCGGCAAAATAAACTAATATAAAACTATCTGTAGCACCATAATAAAATAAAACTCTCACATGTATTTCATTAAATAATAGTATATATGTCAACATAGTATCCGAGACAATATCCTCCTCTTGAGTCAATACATAGACTTGGCGCGTCAGATCGCTAATTCTAGACATTCATTGTGCTTCATGCGAAACTCGTAGTGCCTACCTACAATTTTGTTGTTGCTGGTCCCTTGGAGGATTTTGGATCATCCTTTCACCTTATCATTCATGAACCATGTGGTCAATGCAACCACATTTTAAAAATCCACCCCAATACTCTATGTCCATGTGTCCATACTAGCAATACTGTACTCCTGGATACTCCTGGATTTAGCCCTCGGTTCCTAACAGTTATGATCCTTTAGTGCCTCAGATCCTTCTGTTTCATGGGAATTCTTGTTAAAGTCATGATGACTACTCCGTATTATTCTTTGAAGATATGGGTGATGGAATTGCTCCATCTCGAAAGCTGCTTCATATGACTTTCTATATGTCATATTTTTTATTCACAATATCACTTTATATGCAGTCATTCAACTTATACTTAAATTTTTGGATAAATGCCTTCTTGTCTAGTTTTAGGGAGTCAACAAACATAGCAATTTTGGAAAATTCAAAATCATAATCATTTACTAACATGTTCCCAAGCTTAAGTATGATGAACTTGTCCTCCTTTCTCTGATGAACCACTGGAGGAATATAATGATCGAGAAATGGTTACTTGAATACTTCCTAAGAGTTTTTGGTATCATGATTACCGCTGCAAAGTGCCTTCTTCTTAGCCTTCCACCAGTCTTGCACTTCAAATATATTTGCATGGATGCACATACCACTTTCTTGGATCCATGCATGCCTATGAGCTCCAACAAGCCCTCTATTTTAGACACTAATCCTTCACTTTATGAGGTTCTGCTATCCTATCGAACTGTGGTGGATTCATCTCCTTGAACTCAGAAGCCTTAAATATAGATCTCTTAGTCGACAATTAGGGTTCTTCAGCTCCTATTACCCTAGTCTCCTGAGTCACAACCACTTTAGTAGCATTATTGGCTACTATTGTATTAATTACTAGCATAAAGGTATCCATTTCCTTCTGTTGCACATTAAACTATGCCTAAAATTGTCGTTGTTGAGCTTCAACTTGTTTCTTTTTTATTTCCATCAAATACTACACCTTCTATATTAGATCGATTGTAGTTGTCGCTTTTGGAGCTGCTCAGGTTACTTCCTTTCGTCAATGCTAAAAAAGAAGTAATTATTATTAGTATTCATAAAATATTATGGACTTATTGTATGAAACTATTATTTCATGCAGTATAAAATCAAAAGACATTCAACCAGGAAACCACATCAAGAGTTCTTCAAAAAAGAAGAAGAAGAAATAAAATCATATTTTGATACCATTATGTCATGCCCTGATTCTGCCGAATTAATAAGTTATCACAGGTTTAATGCCATACAAGTCTAAATTACACTAATACAAGACAAGAACGTATACATATATTAAACCATATTGAATTATAAAATTTAAGCAATATTTTAAGTAGAATGTAGAAGATACAATATAAGAAGAAATAACTCTTTTTATTCAATACTTGTAGCGGAGTATATAACTTTTCTTAAAACAACCGAGGATGCCAATTCCACTTACAATTTATAAAACTGACATATTGACATAAAATAACATCATCCCATATATAATGCCCTCTTATTACATTGTAAGAATAAAACAACTTAAACAAAAAAGGAAACTTCAAATGCTTTGGAAAAGAACTTCAATGCTTTGTAGCCTACTGAAGCCCTTGAATGTCAGTGTTGTTCCTAGCACCTATGGGGGATAGAGTCAGGACATTGGGGAATGCACTGGGGCGGTATTATCCCAACTCATCCAAACCAACACAATAAACATATGAATCATCAAACTATTTATATGATCTTTCTACTTCAGCTAGAGTTTGTCAACAATTCACAATCTAGATCTATAAAGCATGAACTTAACCATATCACTTGTACAGTGACATCTTACCTACCACCGACTTGTCCATCCCTGCAAAACATGGATTAGCACTTACTGCCCCTATAAAAATAATCATTAGCAATACAACATGTCTATTTGACAATCGTTGGTAATTTTAACACCAAGATGGACTATACAGGGTATTACGATGCGCCTTTTTAGTCCGGGTAGCTAGTCCCATTGAAGGTCCCAAAATATATCGTAATAATTTTCCTTTAAGATGATATGGTCCCGGTGACAGATACCATTTGAGGAAAGCCATACCTTATGCCCAAGTTGTCTATGACCATGCAAATGCGTATGCTCTAGTTACATATCATATCTTACATGGTAATAGAAATTGAAAGTAAATGCAATGGAAATCTCTACTCGTACATCTTATTCCTCAAGTCTATGCTAGTAATCTCGTATTCGCGTTCAGGGTTATCATAATGGTGACCATTGGCACCAAATTATTTCTATACCGCTTTCCATATTAAAGGTCATACTACAACATCGTTGAATTACAAGCTTAAGAGCTATTATATCCTTCTCAAGCATAGATGCACTAATAGTTTATAGTTCTAATGTTTCTAGCAATTGTAGTAACAACACACAAGTAGCTTCTTTTATTGTTTACTTCTTACCAAGGCATTATTGATCCTAAGGATGTTGCAAGAAAATAAATAGAATTTTTTTATTAGAGCATGAAGCTAAAGGAATAAAGGTCCAAGACCACCCACTGGTTAGAGAATAGTCTAGAGAAGGAGAACTACTACACAACGACCATACTCTGTTATGGGTCCTCTACTGTGGCACCAATATTGGGTCAATACTCTTCTATCTTTTCTTTCTCTTTCTCTCAAATCCAAAAATAAATGAAATTTTTTTATGAAATGAACAATGAAATCATCATTCATCAAAATAACTACAAAAAGACATTCATCAAAACAAAGTAGCAAAATGTCCAATAAAAACAACAATTAAAAGGTATGGGAAGAGACTTTTCACTACAATAAAAATACCTTTTTATGATGGCTAAAAAGCGTTATAAATGACTTTTTATAACGCTTTTTAGTAAGCCCCCAGGCGTTATAAAAACCACTCTTATAAATGTTTCTAAAGTGGCTTGATAAATGTTCTATACATATATAACACTTATTTTCCAAAGTGTTATAAATAAGTTTCATATATATATATATATATATATATATATATATATATATATATATATATATATATATATAACAATTTGAAAATTAAGTCATATATAGATTTTCTATTTATAGCGCTTTGAAAATAAGTATAATATATATATATATATATATATATATATATATATATATATATATATATATATATATATATATATATATATATATATATATATATATATATATATATATATCACATTTTAAAATGTTATAAAAGCAATACACAATACTGCTCGATTTCAAAAGAATTAGAACTAGATATAACATAAATATATTCAATATATCAATTTAATAAACACTTAAAACATTTATTTTAAATTAAAAATATCATTTAATCTTATTCCAAAAGTATATAATACCACAATCTTAATTATATTTTTCCAAAATAGATCTACAACCATATATACCAGAAATTAAACTAAATCTCATCCACTAGTCAGCAACCCCCTCAAAACTGTCAACAGCTTCCTCAAGGTTCAACTTTCAACAACGCACCCTCAAAGCTATCAACATTACCTTCAAAACTGTCAACAATATCCTCAAAAACTGTCAAGTAGAACCCTTAAAATGAAATTATCAAACAACAATGTGATATGACTATTTATAGCAAAAACATATAGAAAATCATCAGTTTCGATATATCAATAGCTCTTCATTAGTTGCTGATGTAACCATTAACAGCTAAATGTATCAAATAAGATAGCACATAACTATTTGATGCCATGACATGTCAGTGTTGTAGCTTAGTCTAATAGGAAGGTATAAGAACACTCATCACTGAAAAACTTCTTTAATAGAATAATATCCTTTCCACCCACAATAGATGCTTTTATTTAATTTCTTTTAGATAAAAGTACACCACAATTGAATAATGTGTAAATATTGTCTGATAAAAGAAAATGGAATATTTAGACTTCATATAAGTTGTAAAATTAGTGTTTGGATCTCCAAAAAATAATAATTAGTATTTGGGTCTCAAAAGTGTCGCTAAAAATAATTAGTGACACTTTTGGTACACTTTTGGTGACACTTTTGAGGCCAAAAGTGTCACTAATTATTTTTGGCGACACTTTTGAGACCTAAATACTACTTATTAATTTTTTGAGACACAAACAATAATTTTACAACTTATGTGAGATCCAAATTCTAAATATCTCGAAGAAAATTCTTTATTAAATTGACAAGAAAAGACAAAAAAAGCCAAATGTTTGTATTAGTGGGAGTCAGTATCTGACTTACAGATGCCAACACATACGTATCAGTGCCTGTATCGACCGATTCTGCAAAACTTGTTTTTAAGTAAAATCGAATCACCAATGCTAAACTACTTGTTGAGGACGCTGCCTTGACATGTACTTTGTATAAACCTCAAGCGGAATGAGGATGCAGTTGCACCTCAAGCGGAATGAGGATGCAGTTGCACGTGATGCAGAGTGAATATGCTAACAGGCAACACTGGCACCCATGCCCTCGTCTGTGCAAGATTCCTGTAATTCTCATTACTTGAATTCCTAAAACATTCACATAAGTGTTAGCACAAGCTATAAAAACTGCAAGAAGGCTTCCAAAATTCCTCTAACAAGCTTATCTAATACTGTTTGTTAGATCCTCAACATCAAATTAGTCAGATAATCGATCTTCGACAGAAAGACAAAGTTTATTCAGGGACAAGCCCTAATTTAAGGAAGATTTACTTTCTGAGAACAGTAGCTTCCATTTAAATCTCTTGGAACAACAAACCTTGAAAAACATAAATGGAACTTGTTGTAGAAAAGCCGCTTATATAAGTTCCCTCATCATATATGTTCTCGCAGTGTCACACCCGATTTCATATTTGGTATTTTTTGAATTTGTAGAATTTAATTTTTTCTGATAATGTGTTTTTGTTATTGAGAGAGACTATCCGAGATCAGTAGAATACCCATTGGCATTGCCATAGACCCGGTTTAGGACCCGCATGTAGAATGGACACTTGGTTCGGTACATTTGATTGAATCCATGACTAAACCATCTTCCTCTCCTCTTAGTATATATATATATATATATATATATATATATATATATATGAGTATTTTCTCTCTCCTCACTCATTTTATCACTTCACTCTTCTTTCTTCCTTCTTCCTCCTCTCCTTCAAGCACCCTCTAGCCAAACTCTAACCCTAGGAAGAAGTTGCTGTCACTAGAAGCGTAGGAGGTAGAGGCTAGGAGCCACCCAAGGCAAGTACATCTTGCTCAATGGTGAAGCCTTAATTTTTGGATTATTTTTATACATGTTATTTTAAAAATATATTTGATGAACAATGTTCTCATTGAGTTGCTGATCATATTTAGTTCTTGGAGTTTTGGATTTTGATGAGTATATTTAAGTAGATCTGAATTTGAAGTTTAGGATTTTTGTGGGTTCCATATATTTTTCGTGATTTTGATCTACTAAAACATGGTATTTTAGAAAAAAATAGTTTTTTGGTTGATGAAGCACTTCGTTTCGAGCATTTTGACATTTGATTCACTTGATTCGGAGTTAAAATGAAATTTTTATGAAAAAAATAATTTTTGAATTTTTTGGAGTTTTCGCCATGGCTGAACCTGCTGTTTGGAGAAGACCAATTTCTCTTGCGGCAAGCATCATATGCGGCCGAGAGTTCCATGCGGCCTGACCTCTATGCGGCGGGACTCTCTGCATAGCCAACCAATATGCGTCCATCTTGTTGGATGCATGACTGTTTATTACACAAAGTGTTCTAGAACTATGTCCTTGAACTCCTTGTGTATTCACTTGCTGAACGAATAAAAAATTTGCTAAAGTCCAAAGAAAACACCCATGCGGCCAAAAGAGCATGCAGCAAGCAGACTTATATGGCAGTGCCCCTATGCGCCTCTTTTCTTTGTGGACGCATAGACTCTGCTTTGCCTTTGTACATCTTTTTATGATTCTTATCTTATTCTCCCTGACATATTTTTATGGTATATCCCATCAATCATCTTTAGTCAATTCTCTCTGATACGCATTTATGACCCCTCACTCAGGACTTGGGTGCATGCGGCCAGTGAGTACATGCGACCAGTGGGCGCATCCTGCCAGAAATTCTTGTATGCCTTTTGTGTTCATTTTAATTATGTCCATTTAATAACTCCTTTTAGTGATTATTGCCGTGTGCTTTCTTATATTGATACAAGTTTATGTTACCATACAAGTTTTGCTTGTAGTTTACAAGACAAGTTTATGTAAAAGTTCACAATCTTCACGATACCGTAGAAATATTTGTGTATGAAATCCATTGCATTTGGCATCGGACAATCGAGTGTGAGTATTGCCCAATGTATCGCGTGTCGCGAATACGATGACTCGTGAAAAGCTCATACTCGTGACTCGTCATTCTAGGAACTCAATTGTCCACGACTCGAGAACTTAAAATAATTTAGTAATGATTAAACAAGATAAGATTTACCTAGATCATTGGTAGGAAAGAAAATTGCGCTACCGACTACCCCAATCTCTAGGGCCCCATGCTACATGGAACAACCCTACTACGTAATGTCTCCATGACTGGACAAGTTTACGCATGCTGCGGCACTTACAAGACAAGTTTATATACAAGTTTATGTTACACGACATGTTTATGTTATAAAGTAAGTTTATAATCACAAGTTTAAGTTTATGCTTACAAGTTCAAATTTTTGTTTATGACAAAGTAATAAGTTTTATTGTAGTGATGTTAATGTGCATTTAAGTTTACTCGACATGCGTACCCTTGGCCATCCGGGTTGACTGCAGTGTCGGTGGTAGCAACATTCTACAAAGCATGTATTTGTTAGTAATTAGGTTTGTGATAACCCTAGTTATTTAATATAGCAAGCAGTAGGCATGGTTGGCTGCACAATAAATGTTTGTCTATTCGTTAAGCTCGCCCTTTTAATTCATTCTTTTGGCACGTGGTTAGGGTGCTAAGTTCTGCTCGGGTGAAGGTCTGCAACTCCGGTCCTTGTTTGGTTTAAGGGCTGTGGTCCCGATCCAGAGTAGTTTCTATGCCCTCTTGCCACTCGTCGTCTAACTTTCCTTTATAACACTTGTTATCAGTTCTTCCAGTTATATTCTTGAGACAAGTACATTTGTACCGTGCAAGTCTCGATCCACATTTATTTGTTATGTCTCTTTTTACTGTATGTTGTGATGTGTTTGGTCTATCACCTTGAGCTCCTTTGTGGTACTTGTTGCTTGGGATTCTAACCCCACTGTTTTTGTATTTTTAGATTACCCTGAGGAGAACTAGGGTCCACCACACTTCCAACAAGATGGCTCGCACTCGTAGGACTGCGACCGAAGCTCATGAGTGTGTTTTCTTCTTCCACCCCTCGTATTGTTATTTTATTTTATGGTATTTTAGTATGAGGCATTGTTAGCCCCTTATTTTAAAATTACTTCTCTGACTTCGGTCAACATGATGTATATATATTAGACCATGACTGGTATATTGGATCATGTATAATTATACTCAATTAGTGCATTATTTTGTATTCACTAGCTTCATGATCATATGTGGTATGTAATTTGTGACGCCTTTTTACTTTCATATATGATATACTCTTAAAATTGTTGTTGATGGATTGAGATAATAGGGTTTGTCGGCCTTAGGACTGATGTCATAGCATGCTAGAGTCCACCCATATGTCAACTTTAGCACATTGTGGCTTACTTCGATATTCTGTAAGGTGTGGTAAGTCATATCAGTCCTCATATTTATCTAGTATTCTGGGAGCGGGGCGTGACAAAGTTTTAGTAGTGGCCCATGTAGGTCTCAATTTTCAGACTTGTTAGAGGACTCATTTTTTTAGAATCTCAATCCTCTTTTTTACTTCGATTTAACTCCACTTGTAACTTGTACTTCTCGCACTCCTTGAAACTGCAAGCTTGCTTGACATGATTGTTCCATTCGTATCCCTTGTTGAATATTCTTGTGTCCTTATCCTTCAGGGATACCCCACCCGCTCCTCCTTCTAAGGGTTCTGTTGCACCGATAACTCCAGTAGATCCAAAAGTAGGCCAGGGTCAGATTCCGTTATTGAACCAAGAACAAGCGTCAGTAGCTTTTTATCAGCTGGCTCCGCAAGTCACGCATACCCGACTAGCACAATCAGCTCCACCAGTCTTGCCGGGAGGGCCAGTTCTGCCCGCTCCACCGTTCATGCCAGCCCAGCCAACCCAGATAATAATACCAGTTCTTCCAGTACAACCAGGCAGGCAGGCTCGCTGGCCATGTTAGAGATAATCCAAGCCATGATGATGGTAAAACAACAACAACATCAACAACAACTACAGCTTCAGCAATAAGTGGTCCAACTCTGCCAGCAGTTTCAGCAGGGACAAGAAAAGACCAACACTACTCTTTGCCAGGGAGTTAGAGTAGCACTCTAGAATAGTGGGCGTTATACTCACAACTCGGTGACCAATGTTAGTCACATGCGCCCAACCCAGTTCCTCAGTATGGAAGATGCAATTTCAGCAAATTCTTGGCTCCGGGACTTTGAGGCTATCCTGGATGCAACTAAGACCCTAGAAGATAAGAATGTAGCAGCCGTAAAGCTACAACTGTCAAATCTTGCCCGAGATTAGTGGGCAGCACAAGAAATGTCGCTTTCTTAGTCCATTGACTGGAGGACGTTCCAGGAGCATTTTTAGGAGAAGTATTTCCACACCACTGCCAAGTTCCAGCTCCAGCAGCAGTTCATCAACCTCCGCCAGAACAAAAGATTGGTCGACCAGTATACGACCGAGTTTTGCTGACTCAGCCGATTTTCTCCCCAAATGGTAGCTTTCAAAGAGGACCAAGCCAAAAGATTTGAGCAAGGGTTACATCTTGAGCTTCAATAGTTTACGGTGGGCCATAATTATACCACCTATGATGCGATTCTCAGGGCAGCTAGGTCCCAAGAACTTGCCGACCAAAGATTAGTAGTAAGGACTGAAGGCCAGAAGAGGTCACACTCATCCATGAGAGGCATCAGTATTCAATCATTACCTCCAACCCCAACAGTCAGAACTATTCACCTGCTAGCACCTCCAGCCTCCATAGTAACCTCAGTGCGATCCACTAGGCAGTCTGTATCAGCAGACTACGGTAAGCCAGGGCACACCAGAGATCAGTGTAGGAGGGTCAACAACCAGTATCTCATATGTGGGGCATCCGACCACATGATTAGTTCATGCCCGCTTCTGTACCCATAGGCTTCTTCAGTCCGACAGTTTCCAGCTCCTTCTCGGGCAATGATTAAAGGCTCGCTGGACCAACATTAGCAGTTGGACCACTAGCCCAGCATCCTCTCCTGACGCAGACCCAACAGTTCCAACAGCAACGTCTGGCGCAGTATGCATAAGTCCAGCAAGCCCAACAAGCAAGGCAGAACCACCAGCAAGTTAGAGCCGCAACCCCTAGATATTGGCCTGACGAAAGGTTTGGCGACCTATAGTAGTTGTTAGCCGAAGGCTCTATGATCGTGGGGAAGATTTTTGAGTCTCTATAGCTTACCTTATTCTTGGTTTTTTGTCGAACGATCTTGTGTTCCGACATGTTCAAAATACGATAGTCGTTTCGATTCTTTTGTTGAGCAAAGGCGAGTTCTTCGCCCCGCTCTTTTGCCTCCATATCTCGTGGAACATGATGTCTATCATACGACCCGACTGTGAATGAACGTCCTGGATCGGAGTCATGTCCTTGATCAAATTATTGGTAACTTACCCAAGGCTTGGCTTTTATCCATTTTTGTGAGTCAGCATAAATCAAGCGAGGACGAATTCCTAATTAACTGACTCTGGGTATATGTATCCATATGCCTCCATTTTTCCCGTGTGCTGATTTTGTGCATTTATTCATTAGTTACTTTGCAGTTATCTTTTTATTTTAGTTACTTGCTTAGTATAATCCTTTGATTAGTGGCATGTGATTTATTGAGCTTTCTCGTGTGTTCCAGCTCGATTAGCCTTGGTAAAATTTTGAGGACAAATTTTTTTTAAGGAGGGTAGAGATGTCACACCCGATTCCAGATTTGGTATTTCTTGAATTTCTAGAATTTAATTTTTTCTGATAATGTGTTTCTGTTATTGAGAGAGGCTACCCGAGACTAGTAGAATATCCATTATCATTGCCATAGATCCGGTTTAGGACCCACATGTAAAATGAACGCTTGGTTCGGTTTATTTGATTGAACCCATGACTAAACCATCTTTCTCTCCTCTTAGTATATATATGAGTATTTTCTCTCTCCTCACTAATTTTCTTATTTCACTCTTCTTGCTTCCTTCTTCCTCCTCTCCTTCCTGTTTCCTACAGCCAAATCCTAGCCCTAGGGAGAAGTTGCTGTGACTAGGACCGTGAGAGGTAGAGGCTAGGAGCTACCCAAGGCAAGTACATCTTTCTCAATAGTGAAGCCTTGATTTTTTGATTTTTTTATATATGTTGTTTTAAAAATATATTTGATGAAAAATATTCTCATTGAGTTGCTGATATGTTTAGTTTTTGGAGTTTTGATTAGTATATTTGAGTAGATCTGAATTTGAAGTTTAGGGTTTTCATGGGTTCTATATGTTTTTCGTGGTTTTGATATACTAAAATATAGTATTTTAGAAAAATAGTTTTTGTGGTTGATGGAGCACATCATTTCGAACATTTTGGCTTTTGATTTAATTGGTTTGGAGTTAAAATAAAGTTTTTATAAAAAATAATTTTTGGTTTTTTTTGAGTTTTTGTCATGGCTGAACCTGCTGTTTGGAGAAGTCGAAGTTCTCATACGATGAGCATCATATGTGTCAATCCCCAGCCCCGCAAGACCGTTCATCCTCACATGGGCATGATGTCGTCTGAGCCTAAGTTGCGCTCGCACAAGGCCAGACATAGAACGGGTGGTAAGATAACAAGTTTGCAAGGTCGATATAGTGGAAGCATAGAATGAACACAAGTATGATACAAAACTAGCTCTTTTATTGATTCTGAATAAGTATTTAAGCATCTCTCACACTCTCTCTCTCGAAACAATAAAGGCGTGCCAAGTTATCTGACTGTTGTCTTTTTGGAAGATCGTTCTTTATGTAAGTTAGTACTCAAAGCTAATTCATGTTCTTTCTCAAAATTCTCACTAATGGCAACTTTTACTCCATCAAGTTTAAAAACTTTTTTTGTATTAGGTACTACATCGTCATTAGGAATGTTCGTGTCTGCAACGATATTTTTCTCTTCGTCTTATTTTGACGATGCATGTGCTTCTTTTTCTAGAATGTTAACCTCTTTACTACTTCTCAAAATGATAGAACCTGGAGTTTCTTTTGGATTTTCTATCGTTTGATATGGTAATTTCTCTAAGCTTTGTGCCTCTAGCTTATTAATTGCAGTTGTCATTTGGCTCATTTGATTGTTCAAAATTTCGATACTAGCCCTCGTCTTCTGTTGAAATTGTAAGTTATTAATGTCAATAGACTTAACAATATCTTCTAAAGATATACCGGAATTAGAAGTTTGGCTCGGTTGTAGGTATTGCTGCTTGCATTGCTGGTAGCTTGGGCAATTTTGAGTTGCGGGCTGATTTAATTGTGGACTCTCATAGGTAAAATTGGAATGATCTCTCCATCCTAGGTTGTACGTGTATGAATAGGGATCATACTTCATTTGTGGTAGTCCAAGAAAACCATATGCCGCATCCACTTATTCATTGGGCTCCTCTTAAAGAGTTGGGCACATATCGATTGGATGTCCTACTATTAGACAAATCCTATAAGCCTTTATTATTTTTATGTTACCTACAACCATCTGAGGAACAAGCGAAGTTAAACTAGAAATTTGTTGTTTTAGGGAAGAAATATTTACCTCATTTGCATGCCTAGATGAAAGATCTAGCAAAGTGCCAAATAGTTGAGAATTGGCCGCCTTTCCTGTTATCGAATTTTTTTTTTGCTCTAATAAAAAAAATTTAATTGCAAGAAATAAATAGAGGTCACTAAAAGCATAAAAATTAACTAAAATTACTCCCCGGCAACGACGCCAAATTTAGTATGCTGTCGTAGGTACCCAAATTATAAAACCTTTACTCTTAAAATTATTTGTAGTAGTAAAAGTAAGGATCGATCCCACGGAGAGTAATTAGTTAATCTTTATGCTATGTGAAATAGGATGGGAGTGGAGTTTTGAATAAAAGTAAATTAAGAAGAGCTATAATCAATTAAAGTATTAAAATCAATCAAAGGAACAAATGTTGGTCTCAGTCAACATCCACCATTGGAATCTTAAAATTGATCATTGATGCAAACATAAATTAACTCATACTTTGAATATTCATCGTTGAAAGTATTTCCTATCTCTCTTAGGTTTATATAATTAGAAATAAGCAATCTAATTAGCTTTAATTATTAAATAATCCAAGACAAGCGCTGAAGATTTAATCAAGTAATTTCTTAAAGAACCAAAAGATCGATGAAGGAAAACAACACAAGCACAAGCGGTTGCATTTAATTTAGTCAAAAAAATTTCTCCTAAGATCTAATAAAATAAAGTAGTTCATTAAATTTTGGTTGCTTCACAAATTAGAACAATCAAACAATTACGGTTTTGATGTCTAATTTAGCAGTAGATCGAAATAGATAATAGACTAGTAGGCCTCCTATTAATTAAACAAAACAATTATGAAAGTAGGCATAGAAAAATATTCAATACTCAAAGCATAAATCAAACATATGAAAATAATTTAGATCTCACAAGTTTTTTGATTTCAAGGCTTCTGTTTTCTTCGACCAACAAGACTTTTAGCTCCGCACGTTCATGAAAACTTCAAAATAATATTGGAGAAAAGAAGAGTTGTGTGTTCCTTTTCTTTTTCCTGATTTCTACCCCTTTTATTAACTCTAAATTAGTTATTTAAAGCTCACAATATCTTCCCACAAATCCTCTAAGAGTTACAACAACCCAAATAATAAAATAATTTTTTTGAACAAGTAGAGAAATGGTTAATTCAGTTCCACTTTTCGTGCACAACATAGTTGACTAACTTCAAACCTGATTTGGTTCATGATGCAGCTAGAATCTCGGAAAACTCAAAACAGTAAACTTGTACCTTTATCTCTTAGCTTTTGAATCAATTTAGATCAGCCCGATTGGACTTCGGATGAGAAAGTTATAATCATTTTTCGAATCAAAACTGTCCAAAATTGATAATTAGCTCCATTTTGCATTTAGTGACTCCAATTGTATCCTAGATCAAAATATAAAAATAATGAGGATCTTTAGACATCAAATGAGCATAAATGAGTATACATTAAGGAATAAAAATATGATATTTTATGTTCTCATCACTTACCAACTTACCATTCATCATTCCCTGTCCAAGGTAAACCAAGTTAAACCGAGAACGAATATATATAATAAAATCCAAGGAAAATTGCATAAGCAAATACAAGTGTCACGAGCAGGTTCTGATTCAGGTGTATGAGTTACATGGATACTCAGGTGTTAAGATACAGATATAGATACAGATGTGTTACTCAGAGAAGTCGCCTACAATCACGCTGGTTGCCGCAATCGAGTTAACTTAATCTATATGACAGAAGGTCACTGGCATAACTTTCATAGTGTACAATGTAATCATGAGGCAAAGATGGTATGTAAGCAAAAATATACACAGAGGGCATTGCATCCATCCCGCCACTAACAGATGACTACTCAGAAGGTTTCGTCTAGATCGGATCGGCCCTAGTGCCCCGACGACCATCCGCGGAACTTGATTCAAAAAATCTCCCTTATGCATAGTTGTCCGTGACCGCACATATCCTCAAGTATTCCAGATTCTCGTAGGTACAGGTACAAGTACAGGTTCAAGTCAGGGTCTATCAGGTATAAGTCAGGATCTTATTCACAACTTATCGACTCCCCGAGTCGTCAGATTCAGTATAGAACGAGTATTGATTCCAGAGTTGTCATGATATTAACTTGCTTAACTTTTTATGCTGCAGTCCCCTAGTTCAGAAAATGCCTTGGCGACCTAACAGTCTTGAATACTTTTAATGTTTCTAATACTTGGCTCGAAATGACTATCTTGATAGCCTTCCTGCCTCAACTGAGTGAATCATAGATAATAAAGTGCATTAATTCGTGGCATGCATTTAAGTGACGAGCATAACAAATATATAAAGCAGACAAGCATTGGAACAGTATGAATATAACTTTAAGGAAATATACGATATAGCCTTACTTGAAAACATAAGCGATTACGCTAGCACGATCCAAAAGAGGTAGTACGAAAAACTAACAATAAACCAAGTTTTATTTCCATGTTCTAACACAAGCAATACAAGATGAGATTATTCCCTTAGCTAGGTGCATTGTATTCTTATTAGCATACAAGTGGTTATTGCCTAGCGGTCTAGCATGTATATCCAAATTCTTAGGTGTGCTAGCCAAGCAAAGACAAGTTCATCGTAGCCACCCACCTGAACGATGGCTTGCCTCGGCCAAGTGAGACTTCGAGTGAACCGCTGCAACTCCACGTCCAAGTGTCGATATATCGTTTGAGTCATCTTGCATAACTAAGCAAAGTGGGCTGTTACATAATACACCACTCAAAAGAAGTTTTGTCCTCGAAACTTAGTAAGATAGAACTTATCCACGAACAACACTTATATTCCAAACTTGAACATATCACGTTTATCTTCAAATCCTCGAGCACACTTATCGTTCCTTTATCCATTCCAAGTCCGTCTGTACCCTTACAGTCTATCAAATCCTTGCCTCAATCTCTATTGCGCCTAGCGCAGAGCTACACTACTCAATACAAGGGTCTGCTATAACTTGCTCACACAAGGATCAAACTAAAACTAGGTTGAACCACCCGACGTTCTATCACTTAAACTTTTGAGTCATGAACACGTCCCATCAATCACTTGGTATCGCCTGACTAAATCCAGTGTTACGTCTAACCAACATCCTAAAAATCCTTAGAACTTCAGTTTCAATATCCACCAATTCTTTTCATGTGACATTTCTAAATCTAGATCCAATCGTATTTGATCCTTTATCCAGAGCCATCGCTCAATCATGCAAGAAATTTTATACTATTTTCCAAGTTTATCACTTGACGCCAACATGTTTTATCTTTCGAAAACTTTATTCACCGAGCAAGACTTAGCCAATCCCTGATTTATACCTCATGCCTATAACAATCATTTTCTTCCAAACATGATATACATTCCGATTATATCGTCTGCATCCTAACCAAGTCAAAATCTAATTTTGTTCAATCTTTAAGAATTATCTTCAACTTATCTACCCTGACACATATCAACTTATATCCAATCCATTTATCAATACTTCCTTTTTGTTTTTAACCAATCATTTCTATTACATGATTCATCATTAAGTATCTCTCGCCTTATAAATTACCATGATACCACGAGCAATGTCGATCGAAAACCAAGTCAATTCTAATTCGATTTCAAATCTTGGTATTGCACTACCATTGAGAACATCTTTCAAGCACACGATTTTTCATTCATATTCAATACGCATCCAAGTTTTTCCATTATTTATTTCATACGTTCAATACCAACACGAATCTGACAAGTCCTCGATATTAACTTATACTTTCCTTCGCACGTTCCATTCGATTTCAAGTAATTATAACGATAATCCCCAATTCTATCGTTTGTGCCAATCACGTCGAACACTAACTCTTCAAAGGCACATATCATGAAAACTACGTCCTAATTTTTAACTATCGCTACCCCAGCACTGAAGTCTTACCCAGGCAAATTCTAAGGTTGATCACACCAACTGAAATCTCGTCAAGGGTCGTCTGCCTAACCACTAGGTCATCTCACCAGGTCATAGTTATAATTTCGATCACCATCCATAATATGCAAATCTAGAGTACCACGCTCACCCAAAACTAAGGCCAAACCATTGATCGTTCATACGGGGTATTCTACCTAAGCTTGCATTACTCAGTTTTCTAACATCAAGCATAGATCATCCTACCCAAATAAAATATCTCAAGCCAGGGATACGAGTCTGTTCAACAAAGCCATCCTAAGGTAAAATTTATTGCAACACAATCCTTGATGCATCATGTAATATCGTATGTCAAACGTATCAATCTGCATAGTATATCTCCTCAGAAGTAGCCGATAAAGTCTACTTATCTATCTATCCAAGTTAAGTTCACCAAGTCATGATTCAAATCTCTAAACAATAATTCTCATATCGTATTCTCTAAATCGGTTGACATAATTCGCGTATTCGTTCATAAAACTATCAAGCACTACTTGCATCAATTTTCAAGCTTGTCGCACCCCGATCCCGTAGGGGCCGATCGTCCTCGCTTGGTCACTACGGAACCGCTTATTCGTCCTCGCATGGACGCGATGCCGTGCAAGCCGAAGTTGCACTTGCACCAGGCACATACCTGCACAAGACACAAATTTGACGAAAATATACATATATAGGCACAGAGTAAAATTGCAGAGAACCGAAGTTGAACATATTTGATAGCACACAAAATACTTTCTTTCATTGAATACTTGAAGATTGGATTACAAGAGCTTGCTTGGCTGAGTTACAAAATATGCCTTAGAAGGCTTACAACTCTTTTTACATTCCCAAAATTAGCCACAACGCCCATTACATTATGTCCTTGTAGTAGGACCAAAATAGCAAAATATCTAGCAGAAAAAGAAGTAGCCCACTGGAGAGGTAAGCAGCGGAGGAAGCAGCACGAACACAGTCCTAAGGAAGGGTGCGCACACACTGATTCAGATTCAAGAAGCTTGCCAAACTCTCGCTTCCAGTACCTGAATATTTGCCCACAAATGTGGGTCAGTACTACCACATGTACTGGTGAGCGACCGTAGCCAAACTCACCTTAGAAATCCACACTAAGTAAGCATATGAAGCTAGCATTATTAGGTGATCTTTCTTGTTGTCTAGTTTCTTTTTAACAATTCATGCAAGGAAACATAGACGATATATGGCATATGCATATGATATTTCTTACCCACGGCCGAGCGGTTATCCCTACAGCAGACACACAAGTTAGCCACAATTTGCATATGAATAACTTGTGAATGAACATAGGCATCAAGTGTTAGGTATGCAAGAAGGTAAACCTAGCATGCTCCCTAACTATGTGATGGTCCATGGGTTGCCCCATGATTAGCAGCGGTCGCCCAAGGTTCAGCTCTTCACTGGCACACGCGGGTGTCGGCAGCTGTGACCCAAGGTTCAGCTCTTCACCAACACTCCCGAGTGCAAGCAGCTGTGACATCATGGGTTTCGCATCACACTAATAGACATATCGCCCCACTAGACCCCCTTACGAGCCGTATACCTCAGGGCGATCCGAAAATCTCTTCCGGACCGAGCGGTTCCCAGTGCCCCAGGAACCATTCGAGAGATGAGACCTTGTGCACAAGTTGTCCGAGACCAATGCATGATATGAAGTATCTAACAGATATAACACTACAATGCACAGTTCAAAGAAACGAACACACAATTTCCATCTCTTATTCTTTTCCCACATAACATATTTGAAACATAGGGACTTGCCATAATTCGGGTCGGGCAGCATAGGGGCGAAGAACATGCAACATAATTGATAGCAGAAGCATAATTCTAATACTTTAAGCATGCAGTTCATTTTTTTAGCTTATCTTTTTAGTGAGGCAACATTAGTGAACTAGAGATTCTTTTCATTAGGCATGTGAACTGAAAGATTCATCGAAGGGCCTAAGCCACTCACCTAATGAATCGAACGAGAGGATGGGGAAGCCTTAAGCGACGTTCACTCTTTGGTTATGTGTCCTGAAAATGCAACAATACCTGGTTAGCATACTTCAATCTCTTTCCCTTACGATTCGAAAAGAAAGCGCAAGCGAGAAAGCGAAATCATGAAAACCAAGTCATCGAAAGCAACTCAAAACCAAAAGCAACACAAAATCAAGAAGAAAAGCAACCAATGAAAACTCTTGGACTTATTTCAATAGAAATTGTTCCATCAATTGGAATGTTTCATTGCACTTCGTCCGTGTTGATCTGGCGGTAAGGTTTCCCCGAGACTCGATTCTCAACCGAGTCGAAGCAGCTTAGTGTTCCATAAGTAACCGTTCGGAGCAGGACGTTACAAAGCTAACTTATCCTCAATTTTGATTCATTCTCCAACCATATAGCAATCCTCAAAACTCACCATGCTATCCCTTGTTATGCGTTCATGTCATCTGAGTCATAATTTATATCAAATCTCTTCCTAACCATCAATTCTGTTGCATCGATCCAAGATCTGTCTCAAATATTTATTTTCTCAAGTCTACATTGATCACAAATCTATCATACATCAACTAGAGAATCCTCGAGCCCATGTCTACCAATCTTTATTGCGTTCTATTTTATCGAGTTCGTCCATATAACCATCAAAAAATTTCTTTGTACTGTATCACATCATTCAACCGATTATTAACGTCTAAGTTATACACAAGATCAATTCCTTATCATCATTCGTGTATCATCAACCAACTTGATTCCTATTTCTAACATCAAATTTGATTCATCCATTATGTCACTACCACATTTTCTAGAAAAAGGGTATTTTAGTCATTTCATAATTAATTAAATATTGTACATGTTAGATAATTATTTATTATATTATTTAATTATTGTTAGATGTTAGTTATTTATTTTGAATTTGTGTTAGTAGACCTAACTAGTTTAGTTTGGACTCATGGACCAACATGTATTAATTGTTAGAATTGAGCCCATTTTGAAGCCCATTCATTAGGAGGATGATTAGTTTAATTAAACCATTAGACTAGGACCTTTCCTCCTTAATTATTTCTTCATGAGAGGCCCCAAGGGATATAATAGACTTTACATAGTGGCTTGAGGAAGGGGCAAGGGGAGGCCAGCCTATTAAATAAGGGGGGAAAAGTTTCTCTCTCCTCTTTTTATTTGAAATATAGATCTAGAATTTTCCTCAACCAAATTCCTTCATTCCACATTATTTTTCCTACCAAACTTCATTCCAATTCTTTCCTAAATCACCATTGAAGACTAGTGGAGCAAGGATCTAGAAGAAAGAAGCAAGGATCTACAAAGATGAGCAAGGATCTACAAGTTGGAGGCCAATTTTATCACATTTGGATGTTGCATTAGGAATCCATCTTCCAATAGGTATAATTTAGTTTTTTCCCTTAATTTAGGTTATAAATTTGAGAATTAACCATGAGAAAATAACCCATATACATAGGCTACCCATAGGATTTGGTTTTGAGTTCATAGGAGGCCTATTGAGAAAGTTATGGTATTTTTTGTGTCAATTTTAGGGGAATTCCGAGATTGATACTTGTTGTATTTGTCAATTGGTCCAATATATCAACTTGGCATGTGTTTGTGTGTTTGGTGCTAGTGTTGTGTCCATAATTGGGTACGTGTAGGTCGTATCCCAATAATTTGGTGATACGTGTTGATTTGAGGGTTTTCCCTCCGACATGAGACTTTGTGTATGTCACATTTTGACACGAACACGTAGTTATGTGTTTGACCCTTCGTATTATTCATAAATAATATATTAGACTTGCTCGTATCCTTCGGGGTATATTTGGATGTGTGGTGGACTCGTGTCGCAAGCATATCACAGATCTAGTGTGATACGGGTGCGATGCACTCTACGTGTTTGTTGCATTTTATTTCTAGATCTATTTTTTATTGTTCTTAGTCATTATAATATGTAATTATATGCATATATATATATATATATATATATATATATATATATATATATATATATATATATATATATATCTTGTTATGTATGTATATATTTATATGTGTTAGTGTATCATATATCTATATACCTATGTGTAATATATAAATGTAGCTATACTACTACTACATATGTAATAGCTATTAAAATAAGTAGTGTATATATATAAGTTATATGTATATATAAGTCATGTTATATATATATCTACTTGCATGTTATATATATATATATATATATATATATATATATATGATACTATATCTATAACTATGTGTGTATGTTATACTATATGTATATAATTATGGAGATGTATATATATATATATGGATGAGCATGTATATATATAAATAGATATAAGTGGTATATATTAGTGTATATATATGTGTGTGCTATTGTATAGGGGGGGACTCGACGCTTTAGCGACAGTAGAAGCTATAGCGACAGCAGCAGCTACGACAACAGCAGCAGCAGCATTCAGCGACAGCAGCAGCAACAACATTAGCGACAGCAGCGGCTACACTAACAGCAGCAGGAGCATTAGCGACAACAGCAGCAACAGAAATAGCGACGACAACAGTAACTGCAACAGCAACAACAGTACTAGCAACAACATCAGAAGCATTAGCGACGGCTGCCGCATCATTCAGTGACAGTAGCAGCAGTATAGCGACAGCAGCAGCAAATGCAAGCTCAAGGGAGCAGCAGCGTATATCGGGGAGGGCTAACAAGTTGTAAGTCAGCTAGTTGGGTTAGTAGTATATGTTTTGGTTAGTATAATAGTTAGTTAGATATGGATAATATGTGGTAACTATACATACATCTATATATGGTGAGGTATTAGTAAGTATCTATATGTATGATAAGGTTTTGTTGGATTCTTAAACTATATATATATATATATATATATATATATATATATATATATATATATATATATCATAAGTATTGTATTGTAGCTTAGCATCTATGTTTTAGTATGTTATATTTAGTAGCTAAATGTTTAGCATATGTTAAGTTGAATGTTAGCTATGATTGAGGCTTTGACAATTACCTTGAGATACCAAGGTAAGTATCAAGGTATTTGAGGACACCCAAGGTATTGGATTTCGGTATCAAGATGGATGTTTAGTGGTGCGATACCGAGTTGGTTCAAAACCAAGGTATCCATTTAGTATTTGTAATTAGGATTTATATATTTAATATTTCTTGAATGTACATATGTGATATTTTATATCTCTTATTTGCGTATCTTGAGATACGGTATCTTAGTATCTTAGTTTTAGCTTGTATGACCTAGATTCTTAGTGTATGAACCCAACATCTTTGAGATAGACTCATGCAACCTAACAATATGTAGTTTGACCAAGTTTGACCAGTTTGACCAGTTTGACTTAGAGTTGACATAGTTTGACTTAGAAATGGTTCTTTGACCTAGATGTTGACTAGTTTAACTTATTTTCTTTCCGAAACCCTGTATTGATGTTATATTCCATATCTAGGTCTTCGAGGCACCGTATCAGACATCTGTGAGACTATTCACTGGACTTCAGGCAAGTACATTCTCTGATAGTTTCTTATTTATGATATCCTCTATGTTTATTGTATTTAGTGTAGATATCCATATTTTCTTGACACGATGGTTACACGGATTGGTATATCCGGATCTCGTCATGAGATATTATTCCTTGGTATATGGTGTATCTTGTGCAAGCCTTATTTTATTGTTCTTCTTGTACATGTACAGACACTGATTCTCGGAAAGACTAGCTATCTTCTTGGGGAATCTTGTGCCATAGCGTACCATGGATGGATCTACTATACCAGTCGGGGTGGAGAGTATTTTAGTGTAGATATGTGATCATACCCTCCTTGTGTATGTCTTGTTCCTTGTGAGTGTTGATCATACACCGCACGTATGATTAACTAGACCTTTTACTCTTGTGCAAGTTTCCAAGCCGATCACATATTAAGCTAGTACTTACACACTTTAGTCATTAGTATTCTTGTTCATTGTCATATTGTTCATTATTGTATTTATTCCAGTATTTTCTTATTGTATATCTCTTGTATCTATTATTGCATCTTGTATATTCACATCTATTTACTGTTACATAGTTTTTATCATTGATTAGAACTGTTGTTAGAGATGTACTCTGCTCCTTTCCTGACTGGATAATTTTTTCCCAGATGACACTGAGGAGTGGTATCCTACACATTACGGACCTCAGGATGTTGTGGGCTTAGAGTCATAGACCCCGGCTCAGGAGTGACTTGTCCCGACTGAGACAGATGACCCAAGACTTGTAGCTTCTTAGTATTCTTTTGTACTTGATTTGTCTCCAACTTATTTGTTAGTATTTCTTCAGACTCAGTGATATTATTATTTGATTCATGAGTTGTATGTGACTATTCTTTTCTTTATCGTACGTATTTCCATCTTAGATTTGTGATTGAGTATATTAATATTGTTGGTGGTTTATTATATTGTTAGATAGATTACCCAAACCGCGTTCTATCGCCAATTCTATGGCGTAGGCTGGGCGTTGTTCTCGACTTGCATCCCTACATCTGGTGTGAGTCATGACACATTTTTAGTGGTAGCCCATGCAGGTCTTCGAGGTCGTAATTAGTACGATTCGTAGTGGTGCTCTTATTTGAGTGCTATACGAGCCTGTTTCAGGATATATGATATAGGATGAGAATACTCAATCACATATAGGAAAAAAACTTTTTTTGATTCATTCAACTATTCTTCCTTGATATTGATATTTGATCTTTAAACTGTCCTTCCTTGAGTGTCTTACATCTTATGCCATATTGATTCTTTCTTTCGCTTTGTCTTAGGATGCCGCCTAAGACTAGATCACAGCAGGGGAGAGTAGCTTCTGAGAGGTCTGCGACGTCCCGAGGGCCTGCACCAGTCACTTCTTCGGTGATTGGAGTGTCAGCTGCTTTCGGAGGTCCACCACCTACTCAGAGGACTGTGCCAGCTGTATCTGAGGGACTTCCACCTCCACTTTTCGTACGAGCAGATGTGACACAGATGTTTACACTATTTTGCGAGATGCTGGAGGCGTAGTGGGCTCAGTCTGAGGCACGTTAGAGGTAGACCGACGTCTTGCGGCAGGGTATCGAGAGTGCTCATCAGCTTGATCATGCCATAATAGAGAGAGAAGTTCTGGTCCAGCAGCAGGATGCTCCTCAGGTTGCTCAGCTTCGTCCAGGCAACATTCAGGACTTCAAGAAGCTGGAGCCTAGGGTCTTCAAGGGTACGGAGGGCATCGTCTATGTTGATGATTGGCTCGAGGATATTGAGCATCTTATAAAGGTATCCCTTCTTTCTAAGGATCTGAAGGTTGAGGCGGTAGGGCTTTAACTGTTCAATATCGCCCGTACTTGGTTCAGGAATAAGCCGATTCTTGTTGACGCATGACAGTCTTGGTAGGTGTTCAAGGACCTCTTCAAGAAAAAGTTTTTCGCTCAGGCAGACATGCTGGACATGTGGAGGCAGTTTGAGAGCCTCATTCAGGGGAGTGTATCTGTTGAGGAGTACGCTGCAGAGTTTGACAGGTTGAGCCAATTTACAGAGTATTTGCTGAGAGAGCCGGAGGTTCGGGCTATTAGATTTTGCGAGTGTCTAAACTGGGAAGTAAAGATCCTTATTCCGTCTTTTTATGAGACATACTTGGAGATACTTGCGGAGGCACGCAAGGTTGAGCGGGAGTTGGGTTTGAATCCCAAGAGAGACCGTGATTCTTTTTTGGTGGCCAACAGCAGTGCAGTATCTGCCAAGCGTCCTCATTTCCAGTCCAGGCCTTTTCAGCAGCCGTAGTAGCACCAGACTCCAGCTAGGGCACCATTTCACCAGGCACCACAATAGCAGAGACAGTTACAATAATCTTTTTGTCACTTCTGCAAGAAGCCTGGCCACATCTGGAAAGTTTGCAGGAAGAGGTTAGGAGTTTATTTGTATTGTGGTACTGAGGGACATCAGCTGAGGGAGTGTTATTCCAATCCTCGTTGTGTAGTTCAGGGAGCAGCTTCAGCTCCGAGGACACAGGCGAGACCACCTGCAGTACAGCCGAGGGAACTGCTTCCAACCCAGCAGCAGCGTTATGTCCAGCATCAGCAGAAGGGAGGTGCACGTCAGGGACGAGCGTTTGCTATGACCGTCGAGGTGGACGAGCCCATTGGAGATGTCATCGCAGGTTCTATTCGTCTTGATTCTACTCCAGCTTTAGCTTTGTTTGATAGGGGTGCATTCCATAGTTTTGTATCTATTTTTTTTGCTCTGAAGCATGGTTTGGTAGATGAGTCATTCCTTAGGACTTGCAAGATCATGACCGGGGGAGGCATTATCCTGGTTAATAATATTTTCAAGGATCGAAGAGTTACTCTGGGAGGCCGGAAGTTGAGTGTGTGTCTACTTGTAATGTCACTTTCGAGCTACGATATTGTACTCGGGATAGATTGGTTGAGTAGGCACCGTGCTAGTATAGATTGTAGAGGAGGTAGAGTTTTGTTTGGTTCGCAGGAGAGCCAGAGTTCAAGTTTGCTAGAGGAGCTGCAGAGCAGGAAGAAGGCATTATTTGTGGAGCTATGGTGGGAGACAAGGAGTTGCCACATCCGTTGATAGCAGAGTTCTTGGATATGTTTCCTGAGAAATTGCTAGGATTGCCGCTAGATCGAGATATTAAATTCTCTATAGACTTGGTGCCAGGTGCAGAACTAATTTCGTAACATGTCTATAAAGTAAACAACAGCGAGCTGGTCGAGCTGTAGAAGTAGGTGGACAAATTACAGGATAAAGTGTTTATTAGATCGAGTTCTTCACCGTAGGGAGCCCCGGTATTGTTTGTACCAAAGAAGGATGGATCAATGCGCTTGTGCATTGATTATAGGGCATTGAATAATCTCGCTATCAAGAATAAGTACCCTTTACCATGGATTGATGATTTGTTCGATCAGTTGAGTTGCGCCAAGGTATTTTCTAAGATAGATTTGAGATCAGGCTACCACCAAGTAAAAGTGAAGCCGGAGGACATACCGAAGACCGCTTTTAGAACTCGGTATGGTCAGTACGAGTTTATGGTGATGCCGTTTGGGTTAACTAAATCACTGGAGGTATTTATGAACTTGATGAACAAGGTGTTCTATCAGTATCTTGACAAGTTCGTGGTGGTGTTCATCAATGACATACTCATATACTCGAAGGTACCAGAGGAGCACTAGGAGCATTTGCAGATTGTGTTGGATATGCTAAGGAAGGAGAAGCTATTTGGGAAGCTGTCCAAGTGTGAGTTCTTCCAGGAAAAGGTGGAGTTCTTGAGGCATGTTGTGATTGGTGATGGCATTACAGTGGATCCGAAGAAGATCGTAGCAGTGGAGTCTTGGAAGACCACGAGTTCGGTAGCAAAGATTAGGAGTTTCTTGGGATTGGCAGGCTACTATAGAAAGTTTATGCAATATTTTTCGAGGATTGCCGAGCCGATGACCAGACTCACTAGGAAGGATATAGAGTTTGTTTGGACGGAGGATTGCTAGGTTGATTTTGAGGAATTGGAGAAGAGGTTGTCGTCTGCTCCTATTTTAACGTTGCCATTAGGGTCTGGAGGTTTCACTATTTATAGTGATGCATCGGGAAAATGTTTGGGTTGTGTTCTTCAGCAGAATGGGAAAGTGATTGCCTATGCTTCCAGGCAATTGCGTCCTCATGAGAAGAACTGTCCTACCCATGATTTGGAGTTGGCAGCAGTCATCTTTGTCCTGAAGTTGTGGAAACACTATTTGTAAGGAGAGTGTGTAGAAATCTTTATAGACCACAAAAGCTTGAAGTACGTTTTCACGCAGAAGGACTTGAACATGAGCCAGCGTCAGTAGTTAGAACTGATGAAGGATTTTGATATATCTTTGCAGTATCATCCTGGGAAAGTTAATATAGTTGCTGATACCTTGAGCATGTATCTGGTAGCTATGTTCTTGATGCATGATCGATACTTGTTGGAGGACTTGGAGAGCTTGGGCATTAAGGTGGTACTTCCTGGTTTGGCTATGCAGATGTGGGGATTGCAGATACATTCAGAGTTGATGGACAGGACCAAGACAATCCAGTATGAGGATGTATCTCTCAGAAGCATCAGAGCTCAGGTCAGAGCAGGATTGGAAGATGAGTTTACGATTGTCGAGGATGGTTCTTTGCGGCATGGAGTTAGATTGTATGTGCCTAGTAGGGAGCTGAGTGAGAAGGTGTTACAGGAAGCGCACCGCTCTCAGTATTCCATACATCCAGGTGCCAACAAGATGTATCAGAATATACGAGAGAGTGTGTGGTGGTATGGCATGAAGAGGGAAGTGGCATAGTTTGTATCTAGATGCTTAGTGTGCCAGCAGGTGAAAGCCGAGAGGCAGAGGCCAGAAGATTTACTTCAGCCATTACCCATTCCAAAATGGAAGTGGGAGCACATTACTATGGATTTTGTGTCCAGACTTCCATGATCTCTAGGAGGGAAAGATGCAATTTGGGTCATCGTTGATAGGTTGACCAAGTCGGCCCACTTTTTGCCTTTCAAGGTGGGTTTGTCTACGGAGAAGCTGGCAGAGATGTATGTGAGGCAGATCGTCAGGATACATGAAGTTCCCATCAGCATAGTCTTGGATCGGGATAGTCGTTTCATTTCTCATTTCTGGAGGAGTTTGCATGCGAGTTTGGGCACTCAGCTCAAGTTTAGTACTACATATCATCCCCAGACAGATGGGCAGTCCGAGAGGACTATTTAGACTCTCGAGGATATGCTGCGCACTTGTGTACTAGATTTTAGAAGTTTTTGGGAGGACCATCTCCATTTGGTAGAGTTTGCTTACAACAACAGTTACTAGGCTAGTATTAAGATGTCACCTTTTGAAGCTCTGTACGGTCGGAGATGTCGTACTCCCTTGTCATGGGATGATGTTGGAGAAAGACTTTTGCTTGGGCCAGAGATGGTTGTGGATGCAACGGAGAAGGTTCAGTTGATCAGAGACATACTTCGAGTGGCACAGGACAGACAGCGACATTGGGCCGATAGACACCGAGACACAATTTAGATTAAGATTTTAGATTTTTGTTTTGTGCTTGTTATTGGCCGATAGCCACCGAGACATACTTGAGGTATAGTTTTAGATTTTTGTTTTGTGCTTGTTATTGGTCGTTTGTTATAGATTAAGTTCTTAAGGTGGTATTTTATTCTAGGTGGGTGGTTTGGTATTTCTGAGGATTTCTCCAACACGAGACACGATTCGCTTCGGTGGAGGCGGGAAGTTTAGTCCGCGATTCATCGGATCTTTTACTATTCTAGAAAGGGTCGGTGCAGTTGCTTATAGACTAGACTTGCCACCTGCATTGGAGGAAGTGCACAACATATTTTACGTGTAGCAATTGAGACGGTACATGGTAGATCATAGTCATGTGTTGGATCACTCGGAGATAGAGGTGGGCCCTATTCTTAGCTATCTAAAGCAGCCAGTTGAGATTCTTGATCGGAGATAGAAGGTGCTGAGAAACCAGACTATTCCTTTAGTATGCATCGCATGGAGGCATCACTCTCCAGGTGAGTCTACCTGGGAGAGAGAGAGAGGATGAAATGCGAGAGCGTTATCCATATTTGTTTGTGCCTTGAGGTATGTTCTTTCATAGTTAAATTCTGTTCTTTTGTTATATTCTGTTATTTTTTGGGAGTAGTTTTCGTCTTTGAATTTTGAGGACAAAATATTTTAAGGAGGGTAGACTTGTCACTACCATATTTTCTAGGAAAGGATATTTTAGTCATTTCATAATTAATTAAATATTGTGCATGTTAGATAATTATTTGTTGTATTATATAATTATTGTTAGATGTTAGTTATTTATTTTGGACTTGTGTTAGTAGACCTAACTAGTTTAGTTTAGACTCATGGACCAACATGTATTAATTGTTAGAATTGAGCCCATTTAGAAGCTCATTCATTAGGAGGATGATTAGTTTAATTAAACTATTAGACTAGAACCTTTTCTCCTTAATTATTTCTTCATGAGAGGCCCCAAGGGGTATAATGGACTTTACATAGTGGCTTGAGGAAGGGGCAAGGGGAGGCCGGCCTATTAAAGAAGGGGGGAGGAGTTTCTCTTTCCTCTTTTCATTTGAAATTTAGATCTAGAATTTCTCTCAACCAAATTTCTTCATTCCACATTATTTTTTCTACTAAATTTTATTCTAATTCTTTTCTAAATCACTATTGGAGACTAGTGGAGCAAGAATCTAGAAGGAAGAAGCAAGTATCTACAAAGAGGAGCAAGAATCTACAAGTTGGAGGCCAATTTCATCACATTTGGAGGTTACATTGGGAATCTATTGTAACACCCCGTTCCGCTCAAGCGGACTGCCGACTCAATCGACAATAGTGCAACTGTCCCGACCCGCTTTGCCTCGATCAAGAAGCAAAGGATATCCAGACTTGTCCCTACAGAAATTCAGCTTAGGCTTTCAGAGGCTCGCTCAGACGTATCGCTCTACCGAGGCGAATCATCGCTAAGGTGGGTGGCTACGGTGAACTTGTCTTTGCTTAGCCAGCACACATAAAATCTGGAATGTTCATGCTAGTCGCTAGGTGAATCACCCCTGCATGCTAATAAATCCAACGCACCTAGCTAAGGGAATAATCCCAACTTGTATTGCTTGCTAGAACATGGAAATGAAATACTGCTTATATACAGACCCTCGCATGCTAAGTCCCTTAACGGTTTCATCTCTCGGCTTACCTTCGGGTCCGAGCAATCGTGTTTACTTGTGTCCCTTAGAAACGCATGCTTGTCTGCTTATGAATGTCTAACGTTATTATATTGTGCAATGTTTAAGCAATCCTGAACGTATGAATGGAACGTAGATGCAATATAAATGAATCATGCTACTGCTTGTCTTGTACTCACGTAGCCTCCGGGCGATAATCACGTAGCCTACGGGCGCACGTAGCTTACGGGCGATATTCACGTAGCCTACGGGCGATAGTCACGTAGCCTACGGGCGCACATAGCCTACGGGTGATAATCACGTAGCCTTCGGGCGAATGAATGTTATTGTTCGATCACGGACAACTTGTGCACAAGGTATAGTTCCTGCGGGCGGCTGCTGGGGCACTGGTACCGTTCCGGCTCCGGACGAAACTAACGTTTAGTCTCACGTACTAGGACAGGGTGGTATGCGGCGCCTAACGTTCTTGCACGTAGCAAACCATCTTCGTCACAGACTAGTGTCCATTATGGCATACGCCAGTGATCACCTTGTACTTAACTTGTTGCATGCTTGCTTGTAAACGAAAGATAACTAATTCATCCTCGCTTAGCGGCTATCCGCGTGCGAGATACTGTATCGCATCATGAACAAATAAACTGAACACCTGAACGATCTTGAAATAAGTACTCGTGTTTGCATAGGTTATGCCTCCTGAATGTTTATACATGCCCCTGCTTAAATTAACAATGTTTGCCTTGGACAGGGAAGGATAAATGGTAAGTTGGTAAGTCTCGTCGTGTTTCCTCTAACATCGCACGGCGCACTGCCCGACACGATAGGCTATTCAATGTTTGCATGAAACTGATCCTAAGGCAACTAGAAAGACAACTTAATAGTTGTGCACGGAACCTGTATTACGTGTTTGGATTTGTCGAGCGGGCGAGTAGCTTCCCCACCAGTGCATTCAATGTACTGATAATCCACCAGTTTGTATGCAGGGTGCAGGAGAACCTCGTTCGGTGCGGATGCCTCCTTCGTGCGTGCTAAGGCCAGGAGTTCCCTCTGAAGCCTTGCAACGGTGCGTCCGGGACTGAAGCACATATACAAGACATAATATTGGAGCGTCGCCTGAACATCGCCTGTACAATCATTCCACAGTTGTAGCCACTTGGCACGCTTTTACTGTTTCAGAGAGAGGGGCTTGAGCGACTTGTAATCTTGGCTATACGCCGCCTGTAACACATGTTCATATTAAATAAAGAGCTTGCTTTACTTCAACTTGTGTTTTAATGCTTCCGCTATATTTGTCGACTCAGTGAACCTATTATCAAATCGCTATGCGTTCCTAAACTCCGCTGCACTCGGACAATCTGTGCGACTCTGTGGTTTAGAACTCTTGCCGCCAACCAATGAACCATGGCCTTGCACGGGCGTGTCTCACGCTCGTGCGGCATCACGCCCGGATGGGTTAAGCGATCGTCCTGCGGGAGCGCTGGCGAGGGTGATTCCCGCCTAGCGGGGATGGCCGAAATAGCCTGCGGGAGATTGGGGCGTGACATGTTGGTATCAGAGCCTGGCTCCTACGCCTTTGGCCTTCAATTCGATATCTCTGTTTCGAAAGCTCGTTCGTGGGTTATGTGCACGCTCTCTCTCAATGCCTCGATGGGATGTTCCAACAATAAGTCTAAATACTTTCAAAATATATTTTGAATGATATGCTTGCTTGTCTGGTTGTATGCTGCGAGTGGCCTTTGTGCCAACCTGTGCGAACCCTTTGAGAGTATCGCTAGTAGCTTGTCCGATTTTCACTAACCCTAAGTTTGGTTGAATGCATCTATTCGAAGGACGCCTTGAACTAGTGCACCATCCAAGACTTAGGAAAAGGTGAAACTCGAGTGCTAAGACTTCGCTATCACTGAGCTGGTTGACGTGTTCACGCTAGAAGTGCACTTCGAAAGTGCGCACGATCCAGTCTAAGTGATATGCTAATTTCGACGCTTGTGTAAGTGAATATCCAAATGAACAAGTACAACGACTTGTCTAGGATTGCCCCAAACCCTAGCTCACTGCTTGTCCTTAGTAAGTCTCGAGGACGAGACTTTTTCTAAGTTGGGTAGGATGTAACACCCCGTTCCGCTCAAGCGGACTGCCGACTCAATCGGCAATAGTGCAACTGTCCCGACCCGCTTTGCCTCGATCAAGAAGCAAAGGATATCCAGACTTGTCCCTACAGGAATTCAGCTTAGGCTTTCAGAGGCTCGCTCAGACGTATCGCTCTACCGAGACGAATTATCGCTAAGGTGGGTGGCTACGGTGAACTTGTATTTGCTTAGCCAGCACACATAAAATCTGGAATGTTCATGCTAGTCGCTAAATGAATCACCCCTGCATGCTAATAAATCCAACGCACCTAGCTAAGGGAATAATCCCAACTTGTATTGCTTGCGAAATGAAATACTGCTTATATACAGACCCTCGCATGCTAAGTCCCTTAACGGTTTCATCTCTCGGCTTACCTTCGGGTCCGAGCAATCGTGTTTACTTGTGTCCCTTAGAAATGCATGCATGTCTGCTTATGAATGTCTAACGTTATTATATTGTGCAATGTTTAAGCAATCCTGAACGCATGAATGGAACGTAGATGCAATATAAATGAATCATGCTACTGCTTGTCTTGTACTCACGTAGCCTCCGGGCGATAATCACGTAGCCTACGGGCGCACGTAGCCTACGGGCGATATTCACGTAGCCTACAGGCGATAGTCACGTAGCCTACGGGCGCACGTAGCCTACGGGTGATAATCACGTAGCCTTCGGACGAATGAATGTTATTGTTCGATCACGGACAACTTGTGCACAAGGTATAGTTCCTGCGGGCGGCTGTTGGGGCACTGGCACCGTTCCGGCTCCGGACGGAACTAACGTTTAGTCTCACATACTAGGACAGGGTGGTATGCGGTGCCTAACATTCTTGCACGTAGCAAACCATCTTCGTCACAGACTAGTGTCCATTATGGCATACGCCAGTGATCACCTTGTACTTAACTTGTTGTATGCTTGCTTGTAAATGAAAGATAACCAATTCATCCTCGCTTAGCGGCTATCCGCGTGCGAGATACTGTATCGCATCATGAACAAATAAACTGAACACCTGAACGATCTTGAAATAAGTACTCGTGTTTGCATAGGCTATGCCTCCTGAATGTTTATACATGCCTCTGCTTAAATTAACAATATTTGCCTTGGACAGGGAAGGATAAATGGTAAGTTGGTAAGTCTCGTCGTGTTTCCTCTAACATCGCACGGCGCACTGCCCGACACGATAGGCTATTCAATATTTGCATGAAACTGATCCTAAGGCAACTAGAAAGACAACTTAATAGTTGTGCACGAAACCTGTATTACCTGTTTGGATTTGTCGAGCGGGCGAGTAGCTTCCCCACCAGTGCATTCAATGTACTGATAATCCACCAGTTTGTATGCAGGGTGCAGGAGAACCTCGTTCGGTGCGGATGCCTCCTTCGTGCGTGCTAAGGCCAGGAGTTTCCTCTGAAGCCTTGCAACGGTGCGTCCGGGACTGAAGCACATATACAAGACATAATGTTGGAGCGTCGCCTGAACATCGCCTGTACAATCATTCCACAGTTGTAGCCACTTGGCACGCTTTTACTGTTTCAGAGAGAGGGGCTTGAGCGACTTGTAATCTCGGCTATACGCCGCCTGTAACACATGTTCATATTAAATAAAGAGCTTGCTTTACTTCAACTTGTGTTTTAATGCTTTCGCTATATTTGTCGACTCAGTGAACCTGTTATCAAATCGCTATGCGTTCCTAAACTCCGCTGCACTCGGACAATCTGTGCGACTCTGTGGCTTAGAACTCTTGTCGCCAGCCAATGAACCATGACCTTGCACGGGCGTGTCTCACGCTCGTGCGGCATCATGCCCGGATGGGTTAAGCGATCGTCCCGCGGGAGCGCTGGCGAGGGTGATTCCCGCCTAGCGGGGACGGCCGAAATAGCCTGCGGGAGATCGGGGCGTGACATCCATCTCCCAATAGGTACAATTCAGTTTTCCCCTTAATTTAGGTTCTAAATATAAGAATTAACCATGAGAAATCAACACATATGCATAGGCTACCCATAGGATTTGATTTTGAGTTCATAGGAGGCTTATTGAGAAAGTTATTATGCTTTTTGTGCAATTTAGGGGGAATTTCGATATTGACACTTGTTGTGTTTGTCAATTGGTCCTTTAGATTAACTTGCCATATGTTTGTGTGTTTGGGACTAGTGTCGTATCCATAATTGCGTATGTGTAGGTCGTATCCCAATAATTTGGTGATACGTGTACATTTGGGAGTTTTTTCTCCGACAAGGGACTTTGTACATGTCATATTTTGGCACAGACACGTAGTTATGTGTTTGACTCTTCGTATTATTCATAAATAATATATTAGACTTGCTCGTGTCCTTCGAGGTACGTTTGGATGTGTGGTGGACTCGTGTCGCAAGCGTATCATAGATCTAGTATGATACGGGTGCGATGCACTCCACGTGTTTGTTGTATTTTATTTCTAGATCTATTTTCTATTGTTCTTAGTCATTATATATATATATATATATATATATATATATATATATATATATATATATATATGTATGTATATATCTTGTTATGTATGTATATATTTATATGTATTTGTGTATCATATATCTATATACCTATGTGTTATATATATTTGTAGCTATACTACTACATATGTAATAGCTATTAAAATAAGTAGTATACATATATAAGTTATGTGTATATATAAGTCATGTTATATATATATATATGTGTGTACGTATATGTGACGATATATATATATATATATATATATATATATATATATATATATATATATATATATATATATATATATATATATATATGATACTATATATATAACTATGTGTGTATGTTATACTATATGTATACAATTGTGGAGATGTATATATATATATATATATATATATATATATATATATATATATATATGGATGAGCATGTATATATATAAATATATATAGTTGGTATACATTAGTGTATATATATGTGTGTGCTAGTGTATAAGAGAGGGGAGGGGGCTCGACGCTTTAGCGATAGCAGCACCTATGGCAACAGCAACATTCACCGACAGCAGTAGCAGCATCAACAGCATTAGCGACAGCAGTGGCTACAGCAACAACAGTAGCAGCATTAGCGACATCAGCAACAACAGAAACATCGACGACAGCAGTAACCACAATAGCAGCAGTAGTAGTATTAGCAACAACATCAGCAGCATTAGCGACGGCAGCAACAGCATCAGTGACAGTAGCAGCAGCAATAGCGACAGCAGCAGCAAATGCAAGCTCAAGGGAGCAGCAGCGTGTATCGGGAAGGGCTAACAAGTTGTAAGTTAGGTAGTTAGGTTAGTAGTATATGTTTTGGTTAGTATAATAGTTAGTTAGATGTAGATAATAGGTGGTAACTATACATATATCTATATATGGTGAGGTATTAGTAAGTATCTATATATATGATAAGGTTTAGTTGGATTCTTAAACTATATATATATATATATATCATAAGTATTGTTTTGTAGGTTAGCATCTATGTTTTAGTATGTTATATTTAGTATCTAAATGTTTAGCATATGTTAAGTTGAATGTTAGCTATGATTGAGGCTTTGACAATTATCTTGAGATACCAAGGTAAGTATCAAGGTATTTGAGGACACCCAAGGTATTGGATTTGGGTATCAAGATGGAGGTTTAGTAGTGTGATACCGATTTGGTTCAAAACCAAGGTATCCATTTAGTATTTGTAATTTGAATTTATATATTTAATATTGCTTGAAAGTACATATGTGATATTTTATCTCTTGTTTGCGTATCCTGAGATACGGTATCTTAGTATCTTAGATTTAGCTTGTATGACCTATATTCTTAGTGTATGAACCCAACATCTTTGAGATAGACTCATACAACCTAGAAATAGGTAGTTTGACCAAGTTTGACTTAGAGTTGACCTAGTTTGACTATTTTGACTTAGAAATGGCTCTTTGAGCTAGATGTTGACTAGTTTAACTTAATTTCTTTTCGAAATCTCGTATTAATGTTATATTCTATATCTAGGTCTTCGAGGCACCGTAGACTTCAAGCGAGTATATTCTCTGATAGTTTTTCATTTATGATTGTAGAAGCATAAAAAATACGCTGGATAGCTATACGCAGCATGTTGATGCAGGGCAGCGTAAACAGAGGACCTCAAAGCCATCCGACTTGCAACAGAGCTTTTTCGCTGAGCACAGCATAAAAATATAGGCTCAAGGACCATCCGCATAATGCAGTATGTCCAGGCTGCTTCAGCATAAACAGGGTGCTTCATCGCCTATATGGCGTAAAACTCATCCGCTTTCAATGCAGCATTAAAGTATACGAGGGACGCTTCGTATTCTTCAAAATGAACCTGTCAAATTATGCAATGAACCTGACGTCTGGACTCCTGACAAAGAGTACTGCACGATAACCCAAGCGACGGGTATCATGATGGCGCGGCACTGCAATCCAGGCTATCATTTACTGCAATTTCCTTTGCGTAAACCACTTTTACACATACGAAGGAATACGCTGCCTAGTTTTACACATGCCGATGTGAGCTGTTTACGCTCCGCAGAAGACAAACAGCCGGCCACGTCAAAAGCTGCACTTCGTACAGGGCTCGAGGCACGTCTCTGCATTTAATGCGCAGAGCAGTGACAGTTTCTCGAGGCACGTCTCTGCACTTAAAGCGCCGAATACTGACAGATGCCCAAGGCACATCTCTGCACCTGATGCACAGAAGGGTGGCAGGCCTTCAAAATACGTCTCTGCATTTAATGCACAGGATAATGGCGGATCTCCATATTTAATGCTGAGGATTTGATTAAATGTCACCGAACCGTCGTTTAGTGACATCCCCTTTGCGTAAACTACTCTTACGCATATAAGGGAGTACGCCGCCCAGTTTTACACAGGCAGACATTAGCTTCTTACGCTCCGCAGAAGGCAAACAGTCGCCACATCAGCAGTTACTCTTCGTACAGGATTCGAGACGCGTATCTGCATTTAATGCACAGAATGATGGCAAATCTTAAAGATAAGCCTCTGTATTTAATGCTCAGGATGGGGGCAGATCTCTACATTTAATGCAAGAGATTTGATTATATCTCCAAGAGCCGTAATTTCGGCTAAAATGTCCACATCATCTCGGCTTCTATGCCTGCTCGGCTTCTATGCCCACTCGGCTTCTATGCCCACTTGGCTTCTATGCCCACCCGGCCTCTATGACCACTCGGCTTCTACGCCTACTCGGCTTCTATGCCCACTCGGCTTCTACGCCTACTCGGCTTCTATGCCCACTCGGCTTCTATGCTATGGTGACAGTCATTGGCTTCTACGCCAACCTCTTCTACACAATAGATAACTACCTACGTGGCTTCTACGCCGTGATGTTCACAGCAGATATACGTGTTCTGTCCCTTAATTGGACACGCGTCACATGCTCACTCAAAAGGTCATCTATACGCAGGCATTGGTTATTTTAAACCGTCGTATAAAAGGGTGCTGTACTTTCCACTACTCGGTTTCTACGCCGACTGTGTGGTCACTGTCACTAAAAACTCTATAAATAGAGACCTCTATCAACAGAGGAAAAGGTCAAAGAAATTGGTCGAAGAAATTAGGAGAAAAATTGATCAAGAGATCCAGTATCAGATCTAACGGTCAAAGAGATTGGAGGTCAAGAGAGAGAGGAAAATCTAGAGCTAAGGCAAAGAGAAGGGATCGACGACTTTGGCATCGAGCATCCACCCTCTTTAGCAACCTGCGAAGCTGCTTCCTATCTTCCACGGCACTTCTTCAACATTGTGTGGTCCAAGGGCTAAAGTGATCGACTGCAGATCAGACACCTATAGCAATATTTACCCAGATTAAATAATTGTACTCAGACATCCTCGTATAGGATTAAATTGTACAATCTTGTTTGTAAACAGAAAAGTAGGATGGGTTTTCGTCTAAGACCTCATTTTCTATATTATCAAATCTTTTCCCGTTTATTATCCTAAACAAGATGGTGACTCTGCTGGGGGCATATTTTTCTTCTGATGAGGAAGCTATTGCTCAATACGATGCGGTATCCGTGGGATCCGTAAAGAAGACACTGGTCGTCCAGTTCGACCAGTCTGCCTATGAAGACATGCTTCGAACAAAGGGTAGCTCTCACTCCCTCTCCGTCCAAAACAACAGGAAGCTACGCAAGGTCTGGATGCCCAAGACATCCTCTACCATTCCTGTGGACTCTCTGATCTCTCCGATCTCTTCGATCTCTCCGACCAATAAGGTTGTAGCATTGCTCCCTCCGCGCCTTGCGCATAAAATTCAGTCGCCTGTCTCTGGCAGGACCGACAAAACTTCTGGCAAAGCCTCAGCGCTAACCCAGAAGTATAATCCGCGCCTTGCGCGTAAAATTCAGTCGTCTGTCTCTGGCAGGGCCGACAAAACTTCTGGCAAGGCCTCAGCGCTAACCCAGAAGTACAATCCGTGCTCTGCGCATAAAATTCAATCGCCTGTCTTTGACAGGACCGACAAAACTTCTGACAAAGCCTTAGTGCTAACCCAGAAGTATAATCCGCGCTCTGCACGTGAAATTCAGTCTCCCGTCCCTGGCGGAATAGACAAAATTTCTGATGATGCCTCAGCGCCAAATCAGGAATCACAAATGCACTCCGCGCATAAAAATGCATCTGTCTTTCGTAGAAAAGCAGATGATCCCTGCAACCTACGCAAGGGAAAACAAGCGGCGGACTACTCAACTTCTCGACCTTTACGCCAGCCAGGGAACAATATGCCTGCCCTCCGGATTATGCGAGAAGCTGATGGCCGACTAAGCACATCCTCAGCTTCACGCCAACCAGAGCAGAGCTCCAAATTATGCCAGGAGAAGCCCCTCAGCATAAAGAAGGCTCAATTTACGGAAAGACACCCTCCTCGGGGATTATCCGCCACCCAGATGGCCAACCTGTTGTATATAGGTGGCACAGGGAAAACTATGACTCCCAACATCCGCATGCCCACTAATGTGAACAGAAGGAACAAACCATCATCTTCTTCTTCGATAAAGACTCCTGACTTGTGTGAATTTCTGATCCAGAAATACGAAGACAAGGGTCATGAACAGGCTTCAGTTCCCCTAACGGTCAAACGCGGAGAGATCTTGTGGGAAGATGCATCAACATCTAATGTCGTCATGACAGGTGGACCACGTAAAGATTCTATCTTTATTATTCCTCCAACTCACGACGACCAGCATCCAATAGTCTTCGGTCGCATACGGAGCAGCCCGATCATACAGGAAGAATTTCGCGAGCCTGAAACTGACAGAATACAAACCCACAGATATAGCCCGCAGGCGTTGAAAATTATACAAGGCATGGGTTATGATTTGAATTTGAAACAAGGCCTCAACTATGAAAAGGGCAGACGAACACCGTTGCATAGTAACTCTTACTGTCAACAAGCTCATTTTGGGTTGGGGTATACTGCATCTCTTGCGAAACCCAAATCTTCAAAGTCTAGTCCTATACAGCCAGAGGCAGGTCCTGCTAAACCAGCTTCGGTGGACAGACGCCACGACATGCCTGGGGGTAGCCTACCTCGACAAAACAGGGCGGCATCCAAAACTGGGGGTAGAATTCCCTCAAGATTCGAAGATGATGCAACGACGACGATCTTCCCGGAAGACCATAAAATTCAGACATCGGGAGCCCGAAGACCAAAAGGGACTTTCTCCTTCAGTGAAGATGACATCATTGAAATCTTCGATATATTGATGAAGGAATGCAAGCTTCAACTACCCAACATCAGACATCCTGAGAGGGCTGGCAAAGTTGATAACCCAGATTATTGTCTCTTCCATCGGTACACTCATCACCCCACAAGGGCGTGCTATGTGCTAAAAAAGAGAATTCAGGAGTTGATCGAGGCCAAGGTCATCACTTTGCATCTGTAAACCAAGGGACGGTCATTACCAATTGGATTTTTATTCTTTTTATGTGACAATTTTGCTCTCTTCAAGAATGTACCTGAGGAAGAGTCCCTAAAAGTTTCTCTAATGGATTCTTCAGGAAAATCACTCCACAGTGAATTGTCCAGACATAAGTTTATGTTCATCATCCAAGCATTTCATTCATTTCCCCAGAAGTTTGTCATGTTCATATTACCTCTGAACAAACCTTCTCGGTTCTTGGCTACCGATTATCATGCTCAGATTACCTCTAATATCGGCTGTCATCTCAACTTAACGCCCGTACTTAACTCTAAGTACGCCAGCGGTGTTAGGTCCACAAAAACTGCCATGTCCATATTACTTCTGAGCAGATATGCGCCTCCATCCCCGATGGAATTGCATCCCAGAAGTTTGTCATGTTTATATTACCTCTGAATAAACTCTCCGAGTTTCTGGCTATCGATTATCATATCGGCTGTCATCTCAACTTAACACCAGTACTTAACTCTAAGTACGCCACCGGTGTTAGGTCTACAAAAACTGCCATGTCCATTTTACCTCTGAGCAGATATGCGCCTCCATCCCCGATGGAATTGCATCCCAGAAGTTTGTCATGTTCATATTACCTTTGAACAAACTCTCCGAGTTTCCGGCTATCGATTATCGTATTGGCTGTCATCTCAACTTAACACCCGTACTTAACTCTAAGTACGCCAGTGGTGTTAGGTCCACAAAAACTGCCATGTCCATATTACCTCTGAGCAGATATGCGCCTCCATCCCCGATGGAATTGCATCCCAGAAGTTTGTCATGTTCATATTACCTCTGAACAAACTCTCCGAGTTTTCGGTTATCGATTATCATATCGGCTGTCATCTCAACTTAACACCCATATTTAACTATAAGTACGCCAGTGGTGTTAGGTCCACAAAAACTACCATGTCCATATTACCTCTGAGCAGATATGCGCCTCCATCCCCGATGGAATTACATCCCAGAAGTTTGCCATGTCCATATTACCTCTGGCAGGTCTTGTCCCAAACCTATTATTTGTACTCTCGTGCGCAACGAATAATAGGTCTACCAAAGAACTTGTGGCGTATCCTCAATGCCATAGTGTAATGGAGGTGGTCCCAAATATTACTTTCACTCAAGATGGCATGCTGTTAAAACATAACAGGCATGACAGACCCCTCTATTATATCGGGTACATCGGTTCTATAGAGGTCGACCGGATTTACATAGATCTAGGATCGTCAATCAGCATCATTCCTCATAGTCTGCTCAGACCGCTGAGGATCCCTACTAGCGAATTGGTTTACACCACCACTACGATCGTGGGTTTCAACGCCGGAAGAAGTAAGCCGTTGGGGAAGATTCGCCTGAGGATCCAAATTGGCAACCTCGGATCGGTGGCTACGTGTTACGTCATCGATTCAGAGGTGTCCTACAATATTCTGCTGGGTAGACCTTGGATCCACGACCACAACATTGTTCCTTCGACTCTACATCGATGCTTTAAATATGTAGACGCCCGAGGAACAGTACAAACGGAGATTGCTGACCTGAACCTGTTTAAAGGAGTAGAATCCTACTACTCTGATACCGTGTTGTACTCTCAAGACTGCACGGAAGAGGTGTCAGCCGAAGCAGAGAAGGAATCCCACCGGGAGCCAGAGCAACCCTCTGCCAAGCAACCTCTGTCAATCAAGGTGAAAGGACGAACTACTCGTCCAAAAGCCATAAAACCTATGGCTATCCACCTGAACGAGATCAGGTCAGGAAAAGGGGGTAATCCTCTAGTGATCACTTTGAACCAGAAGCCTCCACCCTTGGTCATCAACCTCCGGCGCAACAGGCAACCGAGTGATGTAAATGCGACAGGGAACGGAGTTTCAGATGATAATAAACATCCTCTTTTCCAGTATATTGATGCCCAAATTCTAAATCAGGAATCCTCTCCCTGCGACGATATAGAACCTATAGCGCAAAAATTCTTGGAAGCTATAGATTCCTATCATCCGTATATATGGGAAGTGGCATCATCATCCAATGTCACCATGACATATGGATCGCATGAGGATTCTATCTTCATTTTCCCGCCTACTTGCAGCAGTCAGCATCCAATAGTCTTCGGCCGCATGCGCAATGAACCAACTGTGCAAGAGGATTCTTCCGACGACGATGCCGGTAAGATGCAGGTTCATAGATACAGCCCGCAAGCTCTGAAGATCATGCAAAATATGGGTTATAACTTGAAGCTGGAACCGGGTTTCAACTACGGGAAAGGCAGACGAATGCCGCTGCATAGCGACCCCTACTATCAACGAACTCGTTTCGGGTTAGGGTATACAACCTCCCTCGCAGCTCCTGAGTCAAACGAGGATATCTTTTTCTCCTCTCAAAATGGCTCAGCACCCTCCGACTTATCTCATGCTCTCGAGTAAACATTATCAGTAAATATGGTAGTGACGGATTCCTTCGAATCAGACGAACAAGAATCCGAACCGTTTGAGAATGACGCTTGGGCTCAGCAAATGAATACACAATGGGAGTTCCGCTTCGAGCAGAGAGAACCGTCCACTGAAGACAAAGTTATCCAGATTGATGTTGGGGATAAACTTTCGCCAAAGTCGATATTTATCAGTAACAATCTTTCCGAAGCAGAAAAGAAAGAAGTTATCCAGCTGATAAAAGAATATATCGACGTCTTTGCGTGGAATTATGAGGATATGCCAGGCCTTGACCCAAAGGTAGCTACTCATAAGCTCAATATATTGCCCGATTCGAAGCCTGTGAAGCAGCACCAACGCCGGTTCTGTCCAGATATGATGGACGCCATTGAAGCTGAAATCAAAAAGTTGATAGCATGCGGCTTCATCCGTGAAGAGCAACATCCCGACTGGGTCGCTAATGTCATCCCGGTCATGAAGAAAAATAGGAATGTACGCGTCTGCATCGATTACCGAGATCTGAACGCAACCTGCCCCAAGGATGAATTTCCTCTTCCCATCACAGACGTCATGATTGACAATACATGCGACTTTGAACGTATGTCTTTCATGGACGGATTTTCAGGATACAATCAAATCAAGATGCATCCTGAAGACGAGAAGCACACTTCCTTCCGGACACCATTGGGGGTATATTGCTATACGGTCATGCCCTTCGGATTGAAGAATGTCGGGGCTACGTACCAATGGGCTATGAGTAACATATTCCATGAGCATTTATGCAAGACAGTGGAGTGTTACGTGGACGATATAGCTGTCAAAAGCCGACTCAAGGATAATCACATCCAAGGCTTGAAGACAGTATTTGACTTGATGCGCCAACATCAACTCAAAATGAATCCTACAAAGTCCTTTCTAGGGGTATCTAGTGGCAAATTCCTGGGATTTGTCATAACCGCCAAAGGCATTCAAGTGGACCCTGATAAAGTCAAGGCCATCTTAGAAATGCGACCGCCCCGCAATCTGAGGGAACTCAGGGGATTTCAAGGTCGTCTGGCTTATATTCGGAGATTCATATCCAACCTCTCTGGGAGATGTCAGCCATTTTCTTGTCTCATGAAGAAAGGTGTATCCTTCGTATGGGACGAAGCCTGTCAACAAGCGTTCGGTGATATCAAGCGCTTCCTCACCAGTCTGCCAGTTCTGGTGCCTCCTGTCATAGGAAGACCATTCGTGCTGTATGTTCGAGCGATGGATCATTCTCTGGGAGCTCTTCTTGCACAAAAGAACGAGATGGGTCACGAGCAGGCTATCTACTACCTCAGCAGGATGATGGTCGAAGCCGAACACCGGTACAATCCAGTGGAGAAAGAATGCTTGGCTCTGATATTCGCTATTCAGAAAATGCGACACTATGTCACAGGCCAAACCATTCACATCATCTTCAGGATCAATCCTCTTCGGGTACTGATGAACAAGCCAAGTGTTCTTAATTCCCGACTCACAACTTGGGCGATGTTATTGACACCGTATGATATGGTGTACGTCCCCCAGAAGTCTGTCAAAGGCCAAGCATTGGTTGACTTCCTAGCTGCTCATCCGATCCCGGAGGCCTCCAAACTGTACGAGGACATTTCTGACAAAGTTGTAGAATATAATTCCGCAACGGAAAGTGATGTATGGCAACTGTTCTTCGATGGTGCCTCCAGAACTGGTCCCAGGGGAAACGTGGTTTTGGGAGTAGGAATTGTCCTGGTTACCCCTGATAAGCTCGTCATCTACCGAGCATATTCTCTTAGCGAGCCCTATTCCAACAATGTGGCGGAGTACAACGCTCTACTAATCGGCCTCCAAGTCGCTAAAGAATTGGACGTCGAATCTCTGGAAGCTTTCGGTGATTCTCTGTTGATCGTCAATCAAGTCAGAGGAATATATGAAGTCCGAAATCCAGACCTCATCCCCTATCACCGAGCAACGGTCGAGATAGCCATGACATTCAAAAGATTCTTCCTAGAGCATGTACCTCGATCTCAGAATATGGAAACTGATGTCCTAGCCAGTCTAGCTGCAGATTTAGTTACCCCTATAAGAAGGCAGAATTCGATAATCCTTCTTAACAGAGATTTATTTTGTGTAAAAAATAACTTCCACATAGAATGCAGCTACGCGGTGGATACAGGTCCTCCCAGGAGAGACTGGAGAGCTCCCTTTATAGATTTCGTAGCATACAGAATCTTGCCAGAAGATCCTAAAGAAGCGGTATCCGTCAAAAGACGATCATTATGCTTCTATTTCGACGCGTCGTCACAATGTCTATATCGCCGGTCTTATGACGGACTATTATTACGATGTCTCTCTGGTGAGGAAGCACAGCGAATTATCCGTGAAGCCCACGACGGCGTATGCGGAGCGCATCAACCCGGTCCTAAGCTACATGATCGCATCAGGAGAATAGGCTATTACTGGCCTACTATGATCACAGACACAATAAAGTGTGTAAGACAATGCAGAGCTTGTCAGGTCCATGCAAACTTTATCCATCAACCTTCCGAATATCTACATCCTACGGTTGCGTCCTGGCCTTTCGAAGCATGGGGTATGGATATCATTGGTCCTATTCACCCATCTTCTTCCAGAGGTCATCGGTTCATACTGGCCATCACGGATTACTTCTCCAAATGGGCAGAGGCGATCCCTCTTGCTGAGGTGAAGGCATCTAATGTGATCAGCTTCATCAAGCATCACGTCATTTACCGCTTCGGGATACCCCGAAGGATAATCCACGACAATAGGCCTCAATTCACCAGCCAAGCGTTTCATCAATTTTGCGATAAAAATTGGATACAAAATGTCACCTCTACGGCATATAATCCTGCTGCTAATGGTTTGGCGGAAGCTTTCAACAAACCCATTATCAAGCTCTTGAAGAAGTTCGTCTCCTCGAACAAAAGGGATTGGAATGAGAAGCTGGAAGGATGTCTCTGGGCATATCGCACAACGGTACGGGCACCAACAGGTTGCACACCATTCTCATTAGTCTACGGGAGTGAAGCAGTTCTCCCCATCGAGATCCAAATTCTGTCACTCAGGATAGCCATGGCTAATGAGTTAACTCAAGAAAAGAATGACCTGCTAAGGCTTCAAGAGCTGGAAGGATTAGACGAGAAACGCCTCCAAGCTCAACAACGCATCGCGCTCTACCAAGCAGGCATTTCCAGGACTTTTATCAAAAAGTGAAGGAAAGGGTGTTCAAAGTCGGTGAGCTAGTTTTAGCCGTAAGAAGGTCGATGATTCTTACTCACAGAAGTAAGGGCAAATTCCAGCCCAAATGGGAAGGCCCTTATTTGATCAAGACGACATTCTCAAATGGCACTTACAGGTTAGCCCAGCCTAATAGAGACCTGTTAATGGCTCCTATCAATGGCAAATTCCTGAAAATGTACTATGCTTAACCTCCTCTGCTCAAGTGGAATATGGCGAAAACCTCATTCTGACAAAACTACTTCTAAAACGAAACTAGTTGGATCGTACTCTATCATGTCCATATAACCTCTGAATAGATATATCCTGCTAAAACTTACCGAGAGTATATCACATCCATATTACCTCTGATATCACTTTTACCCAAACCTGTCATTTATATTCCAAAATGATGGGGCCACAAAGTCAGATGAAAGCCTCTTTATTATTCCCAAAAAAGAAGCGGAAGTACATTGAAAAGCAAAAGCAAAAGTACATCATTTTGGGGGAGCAGTCAGGTAGCGAAGCTGCTGCGCCAGTGCGACCATCCTCTCAGTCCTGGAATCCAAGACATCATGGCGAGCCCGCTCCAGCCGTGCCTCATCGTTGCTCAGGAGGGACAGTTCGAATCTAGCCCGAAGAAAACCAGCACGGGCGACTCCTGCACGCGCCAAGTTTTGTTGTGCTACTCCTAATCGGCTATCCGCCACAACTAGAGCTTCCGACGACTGAGAAGCCCACTCTTTTGCCTGAGCGAGTTTCTTTTCCAGCCTGAGGACTCTCGCTACATTCCCTTCGTGCTCGGCCTGGCACTTTGTTTGAAGAGCGACGACCTCCTCCAGGACGATTTTTCCTTCATCCATCTCCTGTTGATGTGTCTGGATGGATTTATTTATGCCTGCCATCTGTTTGGCAAGCCTCGCAGTCATGGAGTCGTATCTAGCCTGGACCAGATCTTCAACATTGTCTTGAGCTAGCTGCAAGTACTCGTTAATGGGTTGCTCCAAACTATTAACTATCTCCTTCAGCGTTTCAGCTAGCCCAGTGTCGTCGAATTCTCGGATCGGCATTATCGCGGACTGGGAGGACCTCTTCAGCGACGCAAAGCTCAGATTCTTCGCCGACACCCTTGATATTAACATTTTCAAGTGGTGTAGAAGATATCAGTGTACTGCTCGATCAGCACAGCTAGACCCGATTGGACGCTGGGGGTGGCCTCGATATTGGCAAATCCTCCTCCGAGAACAACTGCAGATGATGTTGCCATGGCCGTCGCCTCAACAGGTGGTGCGACGAAAGAAGAAGCGCCAATACCGGACGACGATACCAGCATACTCACATGAGGCATTATCGCAATGACAGGCTCGTCCTCCTCTTGAGATATCGGGACCTCGTCGACAGGCGAGCCGGCACCCGAAGATGTTTCTTCTTCAAAATTAGCCACCTCCGTGTCGCCGCCAGGACCTGACACAGAGCCGAAGAGCGCATCTACACTGCCCTCCCCGAAGAGGTCTTCCCCTGAAAAGAGGATGAAAGGAAGTTAGTATCGAAATGATGGTAACTTTTCTAAAAAGAGGCGTGAAGACGACATTTACCCATGGCCGACGACATATATGTCGCATCTACGGCCTGTACAGCTAAATCATTTCTTAATGATGCTAAGCGAGCTGTCATACCTGGAGAAAGGGTTCTGCTAACTGACACTGGCAAATAGTCTTCCAAGTCCTCGTCAAATTCCAACCGAGGCTCATCGGCAGGAATCTCGCCGGGTGCACTGACAGGCACGGCAGGGGTCTCTCCCGATGCTGATCCACGTAAAGATATACTCAGCCTCAGAGTCGACCTCGTTCCACTACCTGAAGCAGTAATAGCAACGGCGGCCTCCAGCAGAGATTCTCTGGCACCACCGGCCGAAACATTAGAGGGTCCCTCTCTAAAAGGCGAGGAACCTCCAATCGAAGAATCATCCCCAACCTGGGGAGATGCAGGCTCACTTCCAGGAGCCTCAATACCAGGAATCCGGAGAGGACGATTAACCATCTTCTTCTTTCTCTTGTGAGGGAAAGTTTCCTTCGGAGTAGGAGCCCTTCGCTTCTCGGAGATTACCAAAGGCCCCGCAGGCAGAGGTACTTCACCCCTCGATACCGCCAACAGAGGCTCATCGGGAGTGACGGACTCCCCACCCTCGTCGGAAGAAACCGAGGGGACTTCGACTCTTCCCCCAGACTTGGAATAGGGCACCCTAAAACTTCCATGCATATCAAAATCGCGATGGAAGGTGTTCGTTGCCACATAGAAATGTGCATACGAGTGCAGGATGCGCAGCTCCGTGGAGAGTGTGATGATCGACACAGTAAAAATTGCTCTAGTGCAACCCATGAGGAAATATTGCCATCCTCTCGCTCCATCAATGAGTCCACCCCTAGATCGGAAGTTGGTGACGGCGTTGCCCACGTGCAACTGATCATACCCAAACTGCCTGGCAAACCGACTAGGCAGGTAGGGCTCCAAGAAGCAATAGTCTTCACTCTTGTACAGTAAATGGGAAGGTCTAATGCAGACCAACCAATTAAAAGCTTCAGGAGAAAGATTGGTCTTCTCTCTGCCTGAATCCTCAAGCCTAATCCCCGATTGATTGCGATGTACAGTGGGGACAGTGCAGAAGAGCTTCCAGCTGTGACTGAAGCCCAGTACCCGCCGACAGTTTAGAACCATGGCCACATTCTAGGAAGATTTTTGGTAGTTCAACAAGAAACTAGCCCCCGAACTACTGCCGGAGCTGGGAGACATAACCCTGGGGTTATGAAGAATTGACCATCCTATCAGATACAGGTATGGTAATTCTACCCTGGGAAAGCTATCCTGCCGAGTCTCATCGGCGAGCAGCCCGTCAGTCATGGCCCTCAGGCCAGCTTGAATGCGGCACACTATGGCAGGAAGCAAGCCCAGTCTTGTCCCGAACACCAGACGTACTGCAGGGCATAGCGTGTTGCGATAAATTCGGTTCGCAGATGCGACGCCAGGTACCACCACTCGGCGCAGCCATATGGAGAAGAAGCCAGCCAGTTGAGCTTTCCTGGACAGAGGCCTACGGCAGTGCCTCAAATAACTATAGGCCTTAGTGCCTACAGGATACTGTCCTATCCCTTCGTCGAGGATCAGGTCCGGAGCCCCAGCGTCTACCATGAGGTCGTCGACTACCTGAGCATTAAGCGCGTTCAGAGGATTCACAGGCAGATCCTTGCCCTCCAATACCTTCTCCGGCTTAGCATTCTGGGACCGGTGAAAGAAGAGGTAGGACGTCCATTTATTTATGTGAGCCAAATCTGAGGGCTCACCATAAAAAGCGGTGCAAGCAAGGTAGTGGCACATCAGCTCCTGATACACTTCCACTACCCGAGGATCTGAATCCCCCAGCTCCCGGTTCGTAGGAACATACTCTTCATACGGAGTATCCCCCATCGGCAGTCTCGAGATCTCTGCCATCTCATGAAGGGCCAATCCCAACTCCCCCAGTGGAGTGGCAAAAGTTTCGGTGAGCAAAATATATCACTCCATCAGTGCTAGAAACAGGTTGGGGTTAGAAGGCAACCCAACACTGGTGGCACTCACAGCTGCAAACAGACCAATGCTCTCCAACTCGGTCTGAAAATGCTTCAGGGCCCAATCAACTAAGCGAGCCCATCGAAGGTTTGTAGGGGTGATCCATCCACCGCACCGAGGGTTCACCTTAGGGTATACTCCCCCGTGCCCCATAAAATCATTGTAGAAGGTCGATAATTGGACCGGCTGGATCACTAAGCTGCCTTCACTCGAGACACTGCCCGGGTACAGTCCCCTGAACATCGTCACATTGCCGGAAGGGCGGCTGACAAACGACCCCTGGTCCGCTCCTTTCAGATGAAAGATCTTCCCCGGCCTGCCGTGAAGATCAGGAGTCAGCGTCCACGATATCCTCCTGGGATGTGTGGCATGGAAGAAAGCCGAGATGGGATAGTCTCTCGGCATCTTGGGCAGATACAAAACCAAGCTCCCGGCAGGGAAAACCCAGAGTTCTTTCTTGGGCTTCGTCTGGGACTGCTTGTCAATCATGTCCCCAAAGAGGAAAGCCGGCTTTATGTATTGGTCCCCGTCTATGTACGTCAGGGGCTCCCCGTTGATCAGGTTCAGCAGCGTTCGCTCGCCCTGAGCCGATATCAGAATCTCCCTTCCTTCAGGATACTGCGGCCCGGAGATAGAAAATGTCACGTGTGACAGATCCTCCAGATAGTTGGAGTGCAGCATCCCGGCGGCAGAACCCATCACATCGGCTAGCGGAGACACATGCAAGTTGACTACAAGAGTGCAAGAAAAACACGTCAGTTCCTATAACTAGACATTACAGATCTTGCAGCATACGCCAAAAATCAATAGTCTGTGCTTTACGCCAAGACCGTAAAAACTTGACCATTACGCAGGAATCCATTTCCTAAAGCGTAAAGTTCAAGGCTGGCAGTACATAGTCTATGCTTTACGCCAGACTGATAAAGTTGAGGTATTACGCCAGAATCTTCATCCAGAAGCGTAACACTCAAATTATATACGCCAACTTTCGACATTCAAAGCTTTTACGCCAGACTGCAAAAATATAGAGTTTTTGCGCTGACATATTAGAAATATGGGCGTAAAATATGAAACGTCTCTGTGCATCATCTTCCTCAAAGAGGCTATCAGCACAGAAGACGACCTAGCGCGGTCACGTACAACGTGTGCAAAAGATTTTCAGTCGTTCTTTTTTGTCCCAAATGCTCTACCTTTAAGGCCGGGTGCACTGCTCGTCGGCGGGATACTTCGCTCAGAATGAAGTTCGCCTTGCCCGACCGAAGACGCTCTCTCTTGAGCAGAAGAACGAAAAGAAGAATCAACCTTCTTTTCCTTAGTGGAGGGGACTTATTTTGGGGCCATTACTGGAAACTTTGAAATCTCGGAGAAGAGACGAAGAAGAACTCGAACAGACGAAGGCTTTCTTTCGCAGAAGACGGATGAAAAGTTTTTCTCTCAGAAACTTGGGGTATATATAGAGTTCGGATGGACTCCTCGAAATCCCGAACCAAATCTTCTAATTAATATCTGGTTATGATTGGGTACTACGTCAGCCTATTACTCAGAGAAGGCGGACAGTCAGCGAATTCGAAAAGTTTTTGCGCAAAGCAGATTCGTGGTTTTCATGCTAAAAAGCTTTCTACGCTCGACGGCTACAGATCTACGGTTTTACGCTCACAGGCTATAAGTCTATGGTTTTACGCCCGGATGCCTTTGTGCTCGGTAGCTTTTATGCTCGAGAGGCTACAAACCTACGACTTCACGCTCAGCAGCTACAAATCTATGATCTCACGCTCGGTGGCGTTTAGTTTACGCTCAGAGGCAACAGATCCACGACTGCACGCTCGGAAGATTTCCTTTTCACAGGCTACAAATCTACAGTTCTGCACCAAGGAGCTTTCTACGCTCGACAGCTACAAATCTATGGTTTTACGTTCAATGGCTACAAGTCTATGGTTTTACGCCCGGATGCCGTTGTGCTCGGTAGCTTTTATGCTCGAGAGGCTACAAACCTACGACTTCATGCTCAGGAACTACAAGTCTACGATTTCACGCTCGATGACGTTTAGTTTACGCTCAGAGGCTGCAAACTCATGATTTCACGCTCTATGACTTTTCGCACATCTGAAAGATGCGCAGGCCAGTACAGTACATCTGAACAAATTCTCAATACGGTCAATCGCAGGAGTTCACACAGAAGATACTCCTTCTTGAACTCAAGATACCCCAAGTACCCGAAGCATACGGAGTTCAACATTGAAAATTACTCTTCTTCATGGATCGATTCGAAGTTCATCCAGAATCTAGTCTGAATATTTCGTCTGCAAATTCAAGATGGCAACTCAGTTCTTGACAGCCATTCCTCGCCCTGTTCCAAGGGATTTTCGAGAAATCATTCTTGAAGACGACGGTCTGAACAAAAATTCTATTTATCAGAAGTAAAAACAGTTCAGAATTCTACGCGGTCCCTAACAGCAGGACAGTTCGAACACTCGACTGCTAAAACGGCTTTCTGTGCATCCTTAGTTAGGCGTAAAAGACAGGACAGGACCTAGCGCTCTTTCTATACAGAGTCGGCGTAAAGAATCAGACGTGTCGAAGCTACACATATTCAGACTTCACAGCAAAGTATGGCAAGATGATCATATGCAAAGAAGAAAGACAATTTTATTAAAATTAAAAGCATGATTACATGAGGGAAATCCAATCTACAAGGGTTTTCTTCATTCTTTATGACTATATATGAGGGAAATCCTGTCTATAATAGGCTTCCTCATCGTCGTCTGAAGATCGCACCCAGAATCTGTTCTGCCAGGTTCTCGCATCGGTGAAGATCTTCCTCTTTTTCCATGGCGGTTCATCGACATCCACAGTCGATGAACAAAAAGATGATCAGTGGCGGGAGGATACCAAAACTGGGCATAGACCCATCCTCCAACAGAAGGAAAGCAGGGTAAATCTGCTTTCCTACAACCAACGCCACTCAAGGACGGCAGTTACAGTTTGTCTGCTCTCGTCCACGGAGGTAACGGGAGAAGGCACCGCTTGCAAGCGGCATGGCAAAATGCGACCCTTCTTCTCTCCCGAAGAACCACCATACAAAGTTGCTGATTATCCCGAGCAAAGGAGGCTATGATATCCTTCAATGATTCATCGTTGCAGAGGATATTTGCTCGAAGACGCCATCTTTTTTGGCTCCTTACATGCTGGAAGAACATGATCTCCTTCCTCAAATCGACCCGACGAACTCCGGCCATCATCTCTGTGTGGTGAAGGAAGTGTGGGAAGAATAGGATAACTCCTCAGCCTTTTTATAGGCGAAAGAGATCACCGATCCCCAATAACTCTACCATAAAGTCAGCCATGAAAGAACGTGGCAGGTTTGACCATTTTAGGCTCCATTTAGAGCATTTCGAGTTACGAGGAACGGTTCATGCTTCATTCAAAATGTTTCAAATTATGAGGAATTTAAAAGCTTTGAAGGGGGTCTTATAGAAGCATAAAAAATACGCTGGATAGCTATACGCAGCATGTTGATGCAGGGCAGCGTAAACAGAGGACCTTAGAGCCATCAGACGTGCAATAGAGCTTTTTCGCTGAGCACATCATAAAAATATAGGCTCAAGGACCATCCGCGTAATACAGTATGTCCAGACTGCTTCAGCGTAAACAGGGTGCTTCATTGCCTATATGGCGTAAAACTCATCTGCTTTCAATGCACCATTGAAGTGTACGAGGGACGCTTTATATTCTTCAAAATGAACTTGTCAGATCATGCAATAAACCTGACGTCTGGACTCCTGACAAAGAGTACTGCACGATAACCCAAGCGACGGGTATCATAATGGCGTGGCACTGCAACCCAGGCTGTCATTTACTACAATTTTCTTTGCGTAAACCACTTTTACACATACGAAGGAATACGCTGCCTAGTTTTACACAGGCCGATATGAGCTATTTACGCTCCGCAGAAGACAAACAGCCTGCCATGTCAAAAGCTGCACTTCGTACAGGGCTCGAGGCATGTCTCTGCATTTAATGCGCAGAGCGGTGACAGTTTCTCGAGGCACGTCTCTGCACTTAAAGTGCCGAATACTGACAGATGCCCAAGGCACGTCTCTGCACCTGATGCACAGAAGGGTGGCAGGCCTTCAAAACACGCCTCTGCATTTAATGCACAGGATAATGGCGGATCTCCACATTTAATGCTGGGGATTTGATTAAATGTCACCGAACCGTCGTTTAGTGACATCCCCTTTGCGTAAACTACTCTTACGCATATAAGGGAGTACGCCGCCCAGTTTTACACAGGCAGACGTGAGCTTCTTACGCTCCACAGAAGGCAAACAGACCGCCACATCAGCAGTTACTCTTCGTACAGGATTCGAGACGCGTATCTGTATTTAATACACAGAATGATGACAAATCTTAAAGACAAGCCTCTGCATTTAATATGCAGGATAGGGGCAGATCTCTGCATTTAATGCAAAAGATTTGATTATATCTCTAAGAGCCGTAATTTCGGCTAAAACATCCACATCTTTTCGGCTTCTACGTCTGCTCGGCTTCTATGCCCACTCGGCTTCTATGCCCACTCGGCTTCTATGCCCACCCGGCCTCTATGACCACTCGGCTTCTACGCCTACTCGGCTTCTACGCCTACTCGGTTTCTATGCCCACTCGGCTTCTACGCCTACTCGGCTTCTATGCCCACTCGGATTCTACGCCTACTTGGCTTCTATGCCTACTTGGCTTCTATACCATGGTGACAGTCATTGGCTTCTACGCCAACCTCTTCTACACAAGGGATAACTACCTACGTGGCTTTTACGCCGTGATCTTCGCAGCAGATATACGCGTTCTGTCCCTTAGTTGGACGCGCGTCACATGCTCACTCAAAAGGTCATCTATACGCAGGCATTGGTTATTTTAAACCATCGTGTAAAAGGGTGTTGTACTTTCCACTACTCGATTTCTACGCTGACTGTGTGGTCATTGTCACTAAAAACTCTATAAATAGAGACCTCTATCAACAGAGGAAAAGGTCAAAGAAATTGGTCGAAGAAATTAGGAGAAAATTTGATCAAGAGATCCAGTATCAGATCCAACGGTCAAAGAGATTGGAGGTCAAGAGAGAGGAGAATCCAGAGCTCAGGCAAAGAGAAGGGATCGATGACTTTGGCATCGAGCATCCACCCTCTTTAGCAACCTGCGAAGCTGCTTTCTGTCTTCCACGATACTTCTTCAACATCGTGTGGTCAAGGGCTAAAGTGATCGACTGCAGATCAGACACCTATAGCAATATTTACCCAGATTAAATAAATTGTACTCAGACATCCTCGTATAGGATTAAATTATACAATCTTGTTTGTAAACATAAAAGAAGGACGAGTTTTCGTCTAAGACCTCGTTTTCTACATTATCAAATCTTTTTCCGTTTATTATTCTAAACAATGATATCTTCTATGTTCATTGTATTTAGTGTAGATATCTATATTTTCTTGACACGATGGTTACACATATTGGTATATCTGGATCTCGTCATGTGATGTTGTTCCTTGGTATATGGTGTATCTTGTGCAAGTCTTGTTTCATTATTCTTCTTGTATATGTCCATACACTGATTCTCGGGAAGACTAGTTATTTTCTTGGGAAATCTTGTGCCATAGCGTACCATGGTTAGATTTACTATACCAGTCGAGGTGGGGAGTATTTTAGTGTAGATATATTAACATACCCTCCTTGTGCATGTCGTGTTCCTTGTTAGCGTTGATCATACACCGCACGTATGATGAACTAGGCCTTTTACTCTTGTGCAAGTTCCTAAGTCGATCACATATTAAGCTAGTACTTACACACTTTAGTCACTAGTATTCTTGTTCATTGTCATATTGTTCATTATTGTATTTATTCCAGTATTTCCTTATTGTATATCTCTTATATTTATTGCTACATCTTGTATATTCATATCTATTTACTGTTACATAGTTTTTATCATTGATTAGAACTGCTGTTAGAGATGTACTCTACTCCTTTCTTGACTGGATAAATTTTTTTCAGATGACACTGATGAGTGGTACCCTACACATTACGGACCTCAGGATGTTGTGGGCTTAGAGTCAGAGACCCTAGCTCAGGAGAGACTTGTCCCGACTGAGACAGATGACCCCGGACTTGTAACTTCTTAGTATTCTTTTGTACTGGATTTGTCTCCAGCTTATTTGTTAGTATTTCTTCAGACTCAGTGATATTATTATTTGACTCATGAGTTGTATGTGACTGTTCTTTTCTTTATCGTATTTGTGCACATTTCTATCTTAGATCTGTGAATAAGTATATTGATATTGTTGGTGGTTTATTATATTGTTAGATAGATTACCCAAATAACGTTCTACCGCCGTTTCTGTGGCGTAGGCTGGGCGTTGTTCCCGACTTGCATCCGTACGTCGGGTGCAGGTCGTGACACATTCTTCCGAATTATTGTATATCATCTAATCCGAATTCTCGTACGTGCTAACTCTTTCTTGCACAATCGCTTGATTAAGCTATCTTCCAATCGTACTAGTTCCATTCACATCCAATCTTATTCACCTATAGTCACATTCGAGTTCCATATATCGCTGAGTCTGGATCATGCACACATTTGAGGCATCCCCCAAGTATATATTTTAGCCAAGCTTAGCGATAGTGAAGTCGGTTATGGTGAAGGCACCACAAATTAATGAAACTTTCAATCTTTGACTCGAAGTTCATCTGTTTGATTCAATTTTCACATATCACATAATCTATTCTGATTTTATTATTCTTCCTTGACCAAGTCATTCGTTTCAAGTCTTTATCCCACATTATTCCAACTTCTACTCAATTTTTACAGAACCGTTCGAGTAATTCATGTACGAGATACATTATATCAATTTTACTAGGCTACACAAGTTCTAAGGCTTTGTACTGATTTCTTGCACACTTTGTATTGCTGACCAGCTCGTTGCTATCCTGAAATCCATGATCCAAAGAACGTCCCTCAAAGTTTACCCAAACACCACTCAGGTTCAAGATACACGAAAAATTCTTGAAACCATGTTAGTATCGCTAAACAACCAACCGATGCGTTCCATAAAAATCTAAGCACGATCCTCAATTCCGTATCAAAGGTATCATCTTTCCCCAAAATCAGCTTCATTGATAGGTATCTCTCAGTTTTATGATTCGAATCCAACTTATCTCATTCGAACAACATTCTAATCTCGCACACAAATATGCTAGTACCAAACAAGTCAAGTATGTAACAGCCATTGCTCAGCCCACAAGGTCTTCTGTATAGCTATCCTAATCAAGCAAAATACCCATATGAGATCCATTCAACTAGCTAGACTTATTGTATAGAACATCCCGAGGAACATTGAGAGAGTGTCTAACGTATTACCCACGAATGTAGTTTCAAGCAGAAAGAATTGATACAAAACCAAGGACGTAAAGCCGAGTGTTGATACCAATATGTCACGCCCCGGCCCCGCAAGACCGTTCGTCCTCGCATGGATGTGATGCCGCATGAGCCTTAGTTGCGCCCGCACAAGGCCAGGCATAGAACGGGCAGAAGGATAACAAGTTTGCAATATCGATATAGCAGAAGCATAGAACAAACACAAGTATGATTCAAAACTAGCTCTTTTATTGATTCTGAATAAGTATTACAAGCGGCGATCAAGATCTCTCTCTCAAAACAATAAAGACGTGCCAAGTGGCTTACAACAATGAATGATGCATAGACGATGTTCCAACATTATGTCCTGTGTATGTGCTTCAGCTCCAGATGTAAAACTCCAAGGATCCATACAAACTCCTTACCTTAGCGTGCACGAGGGGACACTCTATGCCGAACAAGGTTCTCCTGCACCCTGCACACAATCTGGTAGGTTATTAGTATATTGAATGCACTGGTGGGGAGGCTTCTCGCCCGCTAAACAAATCCAAACACGATCAACTAGTTATGTGCACTCTATCATTGTTGTCTTTCTAGTCTTTTCCTTAGCATCAGTTTTATGGCAAAGATATAAAGCCTAACTCGTGTAGCAGTACGCCATGCGATATGGGAGTAACACGATGATACTTACCAACTTACCACTCATCCTTCCCTGTCTAAGGTAAATTAAGTTAAACCGAGAACGAATATATATAATAAAATCCAAGGAAAATTGCATAAGCAAATACAAGTGTCACGAGCGAGTTCTGATTCAGGTGCACGAGTAACATGGATACTCAGGTGTATTATACTCAGAAGTCTCAAGTGTTCAGATACAGATATAGATACAGATATGTTACTTAGAGTAGTCGCCTACAATGCAATAACTCACACGCGGGTTGCCACTATCGAGTTAACTTAATCTATATGATAGAAGGTTACTGGCATGACTTTCATAGTGGTCAATGTAATCACAAGGCAAATATGGTGGGGAAGCAAAAATAAACACAGAGGGCATTGCATCCATCATGCCACTAACAAACGACTACTCAGAAGGTTCTGTCTAGATCGGAACAGCCCTAGTGCCCCGGTGACGGTCCGCGGAATAAGATTCAAAAATCTTTCTTGTGCACAGTTGTCCTTGATCGTGCGTATCCTCAAGTATTCCAGATTCTCGCAGGCAGGTATAGGTTGAAGTCAGGGTCTCTCAGGTACAAGTCAGGATCTTGATCAGATTCAGTACAAAACGAGTGTTGATTCCAGAGATGTTATGATATGATCTTGCTTAACTTTCCAGGCTGCAGTCCCCTAGTTCAGGAAATGCCTTGATGACCTAACGGTCCTGAATACTTTTAATGTTTTCAATACTTGGCTTGAAATAACTATCTTGATAGCCTTCCTACTTCAACTGAGCGAATCATAGATAGTAAAGTGCATTAATTCTTGGCATCTATTTAAGTGACAAGCATATCGAAAATGTAAAGCAGACAAGCATTGGAACAATATGAATATAACTTTAGCCTTACTTGAAAACATAAGCGATTACGCTAGCACAAGCCAAAAAAGGTAGTACAAGGAACTAACAATAAACCAAGTTTCATTTCCATGTTCTAACATAAGAAATACAAGATGAGATTATTCCCTTAGCTAGGTGCGTTGTATTCTTATTAGCATGTTATTGCCAAGCGGTCTAGCATGTATATCCAAATTTTTAGGTGTGCTAGACAAGCAAAGACAGGTTCATCATAGTCACCCACCTAAACGAGGGTTGCCTTGGCCAAGCGAGACTCTGAGTGAACCGCTAAAACTCTAAGTCCAAGTGCCGATATCTCATTTGAGTCATCTTGCAGAACTGAGCGAAGTAGGCTGTTACAATATGCGGCCTAGAGTTCCATGGCCTGACCTCTATGCGGCCTGGACTTTTTGTCACATAGCCAACCAGCAAGCGTTCATCTTGTTGGATGCATGACTGTTTATTACACAAAGTGTTTTGAAACTAAGTCCTTGAACTTCGTGTGTATTCACTTACCGAACGAATGAGAAATTTGCTAAAGACCAAAAAAATACCCATGCGGCCGAGAGAGCATGCGACAAGCGAAATTATGTGTCAGTGCCCCTATGCACCTCTTATCTTTGTGGACGTATAAACTCTGCTTTGCCCTTGCACATCTTTTTATGATTCTTATCTTAGTCCCTGACATATTTCTATGGCATGTCACATTAATCATCTTTAGTCAATCCTCTCTGACACATATTTATGACCCCTCACTCAGCAGTTTGGTGCATGTGGCCAGTGAGTCCATGCGGCCAGGAATTCTTCTGCTCATTTTGTATTCCTTTTAATTATGTCTATTTAATAACTCCTTTTAGTAATTATTGCCTTGTGCTTTCTTATGTTCATACAAGTTTATGTTACCAGACAAGTTTTGCTTGTAGTTCACGAGATAAAATTTTGTACAAGGTCACAATCTTTACGACTTCGTGTGAATGTTTGTGTATGAAATCCATTGCATTTGGCATCGAAAAATCGAGTATGAGTATTGTCCAATGTATCGTGTGTCGCAAATACGATAATTCGTGAAAAGCTCGTACTCGTGACTCGTAATTCTAGGAAAGTTCTCAAGTATCCACGACTCGAGAACTTGAAATAATTTAGTAATGATTAAACAAGATAAGATTTACCTAGATCATTGGTAGGGAAGAATAACGCGCTACAGGCTACCCCGATCTCTAAGGGTCTCATGCAGCATAGAACAACCTTGCTAGGCAAGGACTCCATGACAGACCAAGTTTACGCGTACTGCGGTACTTACAAGATAAATTTATATACAAGTTTATGTTACAAGACAAGTTTATGTTATAAAGTAAGTTTATGATCACAAGTTTAAGTTTATGCTTACAAGTTCAAATTTCTGTTTATAATAAAGTAACAAGTTATGTTGTAGTGATATTAATGTGCATTTTAGTTTACTCGACAAGCGTACCCTTTGCCATCCGGGTTGACTGCAGTGCCGGTGGTAGCAATATTCTTCAAAGCATGCATTTGTTAGTAACTAGGTTTGTGATAACCCTAGTTAGTTAATTATAATAAGTCGTAGGCATGGTTGGCCGTGCAATGAATGTTAGTCTATTCGTTAAGCTCGCCCTTTTAATTCATTCTTTCGGCGCGTGGTTAGGGTGCTAAGTTCTGCTCGGATGAAGGTCTGCAACTCCGGTCCTTATTTGGTTTAAGGGTTGTGGTCCCCATCCAGAGTAGTTCCTATGCTCTCTTGTCGTTCGTCGCCTTACTTTCCTTTATAGCACTTGTTATCAGTTCTTCCAGTTATATTCTTGAGACAAGTGCATTGGTACCGTACAAGTCTCGATCCACATTTATTTATTTTATCTCTTTTTGTAGTATGTTATGATGTGTTTGGTCTATCACCTTGAGCTCCTTTATGGTACTTGTTGCTTGGGATTTTGACCCAACTGGTTTTGTATGGCCAGATTACCCCGAGGAGAACCAGGGTTCACTGCACTTCCAACAAGATGGCTCACACTCGTAGGACTGCGGCTGAAGCTCGCGAGTGGGTTTTCTTTTCACCCCTCGTAGTGTTATTTCATTTTATGGTATTTTAGCATGAGGCAGTGTTAGCCACTTATTTTGAGATCACTTCTCTGACTTCAGTCAACATGATCTATATATTAGACCACGGCTGGTATATTGGATCATGTATAATTATACTCTGCTAGTGCAGCATTTTGTATTCACTAGCTTCATGATCTTATGTGGTATATAATTTGGGATGCCTTTTTACTCTCATATATGATATACTCTTGAAATTGTTGTTGATGGATTGAGATACTAGGATTGTCGGTCTTAGGACTGACGTCATAGTATGCTAGAGTCCACCCATATGTCTTCTAGAAAACCTTAGCACATTGCGGCTTATTTCGATATTCTGCAAGGTGTGGTTGGCCATGTCAGTCCTCGTATTTACCCAATATTCTGGGTGCGGGACGTGACACGCAGCATGAGGCCATTAAATATTATTATCTGAATTCTATGCAGCAGCACTATATAAGATGTAGAAACACTATATAAGTAAGAATTTTAGAGAACGTAAAACCTGGCAAAGAAAATCGTGCCAATATTTAAGAGAAATAAAGATATAACTGCTAACAGTAAAAGAAAGATGGACCATCTTCATACTATAAACATAACACACTGATAAGCATAACCTGATACAAATAAACTTGCATGTTGTGGGATCAACTGCAAACAGATAAACAATAGACCAAACTACAAACAAATAAACTGACAACATAGAAAAAATTTCAAAATCATTATAAGAATGATTTTAGAGAAATGAAGGAATAATTGCAAACAGATAAACTATTGGCATTAAAACAACAAGCCTGCAACCTTAGCCAAAATAACCAAAATGGAGAACAATTCCATATCCATTAGTGAAGGGACTAAAAGTGTCTACAAACTTCATCAGTAAAGCAAACTGGTAGATAAAGCCACCTATAAAAGTTATCTCATCGTAGCCAAGATGAAGGAAATTGAAGCAAACTGAGATAACATTTCAGAGGGTGGAGAAGAAACATAAGCAAGCTCCCATGATAGAGTCGACAATAAAGGTAGAAATATGGAGTGCATACCAGTAGCAAAGGGCATATGTAGGTCCACACAATATTTTGCTAGAAAAGCTACATAAGAATCACCATACCACATGTGCATCCAACGGCGGTGGATGATTCCTTGTTAATGTATCTATCCAACTGAATATCATATTGTGTGATAAATATAAGGCTTTCCTTGCATGCTTCTTGCATATATTCCCAGCAGCGGTTGTGTTAAATTTGGCTCAAACATCCTGATGCAGAGGAAAAACCCCACTCCAATTGTGCTTTTGTAGATTTTTGAACATCCTAAAAAGACAGAACAAAAATAAAATCAGGAAAATAACATCTATTAAATACCAAGAATAGGGCAATAAGTCAATAATTACATTAAACTCCATATAAGAAGCACGCTTTGCAAGCCACAATGCGTCCATCATAATGAAAATGACAAAAAAAGAGGGTATCAAATGCTCTTTTATCTTCTACGAGTTGCTCCAAAAATCGAACTCCAACTCTTGAAGTCGGTATACCTGTAGCATAAGTAATGGAAAGCCTTCGTATAAAAAATACCCATACAATATTTTTTCTTCTGGAGAGTGCTACCAGGATAATCATATGCCAATGTATATCTTGGGCCATTTGAATATAAAAATAATAGATAAGTAGTAACCTATGGTCCGCTCAAGAACAATATGTAAATGTGTTTGAAACCATAAAATCTAGCTTTTACAGAGAGTCCTATTAGCTCATGAAAAACTCAAAAGGAAACATGAAAAGTTTAATGTTAATGCATTTATCACTATCCAGCAATGCAGCAATACGCTATTTGTAATACAACAATGCACATCATCCTCTAGTGACTGTAGGCAAAAGTTTATTATACAAAACATATGCTTCCATGCTTCAGATGTATAAGAGTATATAGATATCTGCACAAGAAATATTGGTATTTGTATTTTAAGAGTAAAAGTCTGTACATTATCCCCACATATTATTCTCTTGAACCTAAAGATAAGAAAATAACAACAAAGTCTTAGGATTTTGACAACATCTACATTATTTATCATCAAACTCATTTATTAAATATAACAAAGAAAGAATTCCAACCAGGCAAGGACAAGTATTATGAAATAACACAAGTACAAACTGAAATATTTGTAGCAAGCATGTATTATGAGATAACACAAGTATTATGATATAACACAAGTGTTATGGATTTTTTCTAAGTCTCTACACCTTGTGTCATTTTGTTCCTCCAGAGTGTATAAACGAGTACAAGCTCCAAATTCCTCTCGGTACATACCATAAGCTATGTTCGGACGAAGCTACATACCTTTGAGGCATCAAGAACCATCATCACAATGTTTGATACTTTAAAACAGCAATAACCTGAGAAAAAAATATATGATAACTTCCATTTGTTATGCACTAAAGAATATAATATATTCAGAAAAGCTAAAGAACGAGACAATGAATATAATTAGTAGGAAAGAATTAGCAAGTCATCAAGACAATGAATACATAAGAACTTGCAGAAGTTTAACAAGTTTCTTTTGAGTATAAAATGATTATAAGTGCTGAAATAAACATAAGGATTATTAGTTAAAATTTAAAGAATGAGGATCGCCTAAACGATATGATCATGTCAGTGTTACCTATGATTATGACACAAAGAAATCTTTAAGCTTTGGTATAATTAGGATCATTATACACAAATAGAAGAAACTAAAGGTATGCCTAGAACAGAAAGAGTGGATCAATGGAGCATACAAAATAGAAAGGAAATACTATGCATACAAAAGACATGTAGAACATCATAAATCAGTATAAAATAGAGCAAAGACCTAAAAACATAACTAGAAAAGAAACATAATAACTTCTATTGTAGCGTCACTAGTCCATACCTTTCAAGTCGACATGTTGTCGACTTTTCATAACACAAATAAAATCACTAGGATTAACACTTTCCAGAGAATTAAGAAGCCATTTCTTAAGGTCTTTTTATCATATAGATTTGCTTGTACATGTATCTGAAGACAAGTTAACATGTGCAGACACACAAAAGTGTATGATTAATTATAAGTTTCAAATATCTAAGTGAGTCAAAATTGAAGTTAAAAGTGCACAAGAAAATAAGGAGGAAAAACCAGAAACAAGAGAGCTGCTCCATAGCTCATCTTTGCTTAAAGAAAGAATGCAATGAATGACTTGTGCTACAACTCAAGCTAGTACTTCCAGTACCAAATAAGAAAACAACTGACCCCTATTTATAACCACTAGTGATTATGAACAATAAACAATGACTCCAAATCCACTAGTACACTATTATTACTTGCATAAGATACAAAAAAGATATCTAGATCTTCTAGTCTATATTATTTTCAGAGTTAAAGAGGGACAATAAGCAGCTCAATAACTCAAGAAAAAGATGTCCATGCAAAGTAGAAACGCCTTTCTTCTTTGTGCATTGCATAATGGCTCCCTTGAAAAGCATTTTATAATTATTATTTTTCAGCCGAGAAAGAATCTGTCTGTTTGTCTATCTATTAACGATCAACATATAACTCACATAACCCCTCCACATTTATGCACCATCACATCTATTCTTCCTTTCTAACTTGGTGAAATTCCTCAAAAGATGAAATATACAGTATCAAAACTAATCATACCTATATGAAATAAAAGTTTTGAGGCTTACCTTTCCAAAACTAATCATTTGATAGAGCAACTCATACGTGTATAATCGAAGATATTAATTTAGCGACATAGATAATTAGTATTTTCTCGGTATAAGAAAATAAAAAAAAATATTGTTTTTACTATCTACATAGTATCAAGCTTTCAAGGCTTGGAATTCTTAGGAAATATGAGTTTAGAAGTTACAGTGTCGCTTGATCAAGTTTGCATAGGCGAGGTCGTAAATACTTCTAATTTGTGCATTAATGGGATATCTTTCTAGAGTAGAAATTTGAGGTCCTATTGATCATTTGGCTGAACATTGACACATCATTTAGCAAAAACAACACAAGGATTTCGAACATGAATACCCATTTTTTCCAAGTATATTGGCACCAAGTCAACGAAGTTTAATTAAGTTGGGAAGCAGTAGTAGAAAATTGGTTAATTAATTTTTAAAACATTATTGATTTTAAGTGTGCACCTAGGAGCTAAAATAGAATCCCAGTTTGATTGGAAAGACTTGCATGATGATGATAAGACTGGGATGATGCTTCCTTCAAGAGGAAAAGTCTGGGATGATGCTTCCTTCAAGAGAAAAAGTCGACACCCACTACAGGATTGGAGTTAGCATAAACCTATAAATTAACTTGACCAATCGTATAATTGTAGAATATCTATCAAAATCATATGTCTCCATTTCTAGCTCTCTATCACAACCACATACAGGTCTAACATCATGAAACAACTGGATGATATTTCTAGCTCACATAACAATGCTTGAATACTAGTCATTCCTAACATAGAGCACCATCAATAACCAAAAGAACAACAAAATTAAGAAATCGAAATCCTAACTCAATAAGGAATCGAAACCCTAACTAATCCAATGCTATCTGCATAAGGTCACATCAAGAACAAGCAATCGAAACCATAACTCGATGAATTCAACAGGAGAAAATAACTCACAACTCCATTCGCAATTAAAGTAGTGAAGAAGAACTTATGATCCATCTGATAATCCTTGTAGCCGAGATCTACACCAAAACAACAATAATTATCAAAAAATACCCCCAAAAAACAAAAAAGTCAGGAAATTGGGGGTGAAATCACAAAAAAATGGACAAAAATATAGATAATTCTAACCTCTGCCCTTCATTGGTTGAAGTCCCCCTGGAGCTCGGGTTAGGGAAAGTGTCAGCTTGGAGGATCTATTGTCGGCACCACTACTTCTTTTCTTTGTGTTGTGGGGGGTTTCAGGGTTAGGGTTAGGGGCAGGTTAGGGTTGGGGGCGGGTTAAGGTTTAGAAGGAGGAGGAATTTGGGGGTTCTCTTCTTTTCTTTTTATTTTCTTTCGACTGGTACGGATCTGGTAGTCTGGCCAGCACGACTAGTCCAAGCATCTGACTACCAAAATAATATCAAGTAGAAGGAGAAGAAGATGATGGAGAGAAGGAGATGAGGAGAAGGCAAAGAAGTTGATAGGTTGTAGAGAGGAATTCTTCACGAGGAGAACAAGAAGGAGCAGTAGTTAGGGGAGAGAGAGAGAGAGAGAGAGAGAGAGAGAGAAAGGAAGAGAGAATTTTTTTAAGTTAGGGGTGGGGAAGTTTTGAACTGACCTGAAAAATAGCGGGCCGAAGCAGCGAGGAATATTTTTTGGAACTTTTTGTAACGTTCAAATATAAAATTGTCATAAAAATACGTACTATATATAACGTTTACATATAAAAACGTTATAATGAGCGAAAAATTCTTCATATAAAAGGTCATTTTTGAATATTTATAACATTTCCATATACAAAATTATAATAACATTTTTGTAAGTGTTATAAAAGGGTATTTTTGTAGTGTTTATATAGAGGCCATTTTCTAGACACAATTTACTGTATTTTGAACTTATTCCAACATAAATCAATCAATAATTAGGACATGATCTTAATGCATTTGCCCCGATCAACTAGATGCCGAAAGGTTTTTCCAATTAACCTAGTTTTGACTAAGTTATACTAGCCACAAGCCAATACGATGCCACCGCCAGGAGCGAGACACTATATCAAGTAGGTATGAACACGTACATAGCCTAACAATTCTAACTCTCGTACACAAGTAGTAGTTATTTTGAATCAAGAACTGACATGAAATATGAAAATATGTTAAGCATATATATAGTATTTGATACATATGTCAAAAGAATTAAAGTTGTACTTATCTTAGGCTTTAGACATTTGAATTACATGCCGGATATCTGACAAGGAAACATAAGCACTTGCACTACTAAGCCCAAGTCCAAGATAATCTAGGCCTAACCAATTTGTAAAGATTATACTTTAGTTAAATCCTTTAAGTATATAGATGTATACATATTTTTTCCTATTACTTGTTATATATTTAATTTAAATACTTTTATCTAACTCTTTATTTATTTAAAATTTGAAGAAATATGCGGTCACTAATAAAGAACTTAAGAGGTTTCTTATATGCTGATCTTCTCAATGACGTTGACGATCCGGAGTTAATTTTAGACGTTCTCTTATTTACCTGACCACCTCAATAGTTTGAGCTATCATTTGAAGTCCAAGCATCTGCCTCTCACCAATGTCATCCCATGCTAATAATGGTGATCTATATTTGTCACGTCTAGTCCCAAATACATAGGACTAGTCTATGACTATGCCAGCTAGTATGCATACGAAGGCTACTCTAATATATGGAACCTATGAATACACACTTATGTTATATATGAACTCTAGTTTGCAAGATCTATAACAGGTTATAGATAATTATATCAACTAATCTCATCTATAGGATTATCAAATAAGTACTAAGCAAGTAGCAGCAATAAAATAAATTACAGATTAAACTATCCGGCATAATTAAATAGTCGGGTGGAGACAAATCCACTACCAAATAACTATCATAAAATTAAGTAAAGAAAATAGTCCACTCTCATAAAATGAAGTAAAAAAATACTAAAGTAAGATAGACCAACTGTTGATATCAAGGGAACTCGAAAGGTGTGAGGAAGGTCCACTATAGAAGAATCTAGTTCAGGTCCGTACACTTAGATATTATTGATCGTCCAAGCCTGAAAGAAAATTAGGTCCTCAAAGAGACATAGCAAGGTACAATAATATGCTAATATAAACTAAAATATAAATATGTAAAGGATGTTTCAGACCATCTATATGCACATATTTGAGGACAACTTTCGTACACATGTGCAAGTATAGGCTAAAATAGGAATCCATTTAGCTTGAGGCTAGTGGTATACATTTACCGTCCACTAGTCATCTGTAAACTTGCATAATGATCAGCGAACGTCATAATCTATCTATAAATAGTGCCATCACTCCCATAGTTCCTCCGGATACTATAGTTCACAAATTTGGATAGCCCATACGCTTAGTGATTGTCCTCCCCAGCCCCATAAGTTTAGCTAAGTATTATACACAATATGTCCAGTTTGTAACTACTAGGGATACTAATATACTAATCATAGCAGTTATGTTCTATCCATCATACATCATGTACGTATCAATGACCATTCATGTACGATAGTCTATACCCTATCATGAATATAATATACCATGCCATGTGTGTGTGTTAAGGCCGATGAGGTATGAGAATATCCTATAACATAGGGTAGTCCACTAACAACTATGTCAACATGCTAAAAAACATAAATAAGAAATCAATAGACATCATTGATCACACCCAAGGCTAGATTGAACGTACAATACATATCTCATGTGAAACATAATGCAAGCTAAAATACAAGGATAACAATAGATAATAACAAGGTATAATTGCCTGGTTCGTGGTTGCTGACGATACAATATGTCGAACACGAGAGAATATCAGCACCCGTTGATAGATCTGGAGTCTTAGCATTGACTGATACAGTCAAACTTGATCGTATCAAGGGAACCCAATTCAAATGTACAAGTTATGTACTAGAAATATATTAAGACTACAATGTTATTACCAAGTTCTTTGATTAGAAATTTAGGATCGACCAAGCTATTTAAATTATGTAACAATTATTAGGACTAAATTAAATTAACTTAAATGGGTTAATAAAATTAAACATAAACGTGTTTAGCAGTTCATTGACATAATAGGTATAATCAAAGTAAGTTATTGCCGTGAGTACGCAAGTTTGAATAGGGAGTATAATAACATATTATGGAAGAGAGTGTACTAGAAAATAAAAGTATGAGTTTAAAATTTGATGTATGTAAATCATATTGAAAAGATTATCTGGGAGGGTGCACACTAAATAAGGAGCATGCCAATATCTCTTGACACACAATGCCTCAAAAGGTGCTATCCAAATGCTCGCTTGGAAGCTGGTTTTGTAGGAGAACTCTGTTAAGTGCAGGTAATCCTCCCAAGTTCTACTAACGTCAATAGTGATCAAGGCATATCTTCTAAGTTCAAGATCATACACTCTGACTACCCATCTGTCTGTGGATGGTATATTGAACTTAATCTTAAGCAGATGACCAAGATCTGCTGAAGACTTTACCAAAAGTGTGACATGAACTTGGATCCTCTTTTTGATACTATACTAACTGGCAGCCTATGCATCCTAACTATCTGCTTCAGGTATATGTCGGCCAACTGCTCTATCGTGTGACCTACTCTAAAAGGTAAGAAGTGAGAAACCTTTGTGAGTTAATCCACTATCACCCAAAGAGTATCTCTACTAGCCACTATTAAAAATAAGTTTATTTAGCGATGCATAATAATGTCACAAATAACAATTTCAATGTATTTGGTGTGTCACACAAAATCTTGTCACTGAATCACTAAACATAGATATACGTTACACTTGCGACATATTTAGCAATGTAGTAGGCATTGCTATATTTTCTAGGATTAGCGACGTTGGGCGACATCAGAGATAATGCATCACTAATATTGTGACTTAAGCATAGTCATTGTTTGTTGCCAACCCTAGGAGGTCTAGCGACTTAAGGAAGGAGGTTAGCGACAAAAGGAAGGAGGTTAGCGACGTCGTAGTTGACATGGCATAGTCTGCCATATTAACATATTGGCAATGTTCTGCAACATGTAGCGATATCTTAATATACAACTTAGCGACATCGTATATGTCGCTAAACATATCTATACTTTCCAGTTTTAGCAATGTATACCGACATATACGTATAGTGATGTTTCGATATATGTTAGCAACCTATGTTTGGCGTCATTGAACATCGCAAAACGTATATTATTATATTATGAGACAATATAAATATATCAAAAAATATATAAAAATATGATATACAAAAATATATCACAAAATCTGTATTATATTATAAAATATAATATACATAAACAGAGAATATAAGAAAAAACACAATTATGATACAATACATAATTGATCATATTGTACAATACAAAAACCAACCATAATGTACCAACCATAATGTACCAACCATAATGTACATAACCAACAATAAGTCTAATATAATAGCTCTATGATATAATGATGAATGTCTAATACAATAAAAAATGAAACAGAAGACCCAAGAAATACATACCAATTAAAAATAATCCAACTAGGGATAAAACACACATAAATTATGAAAACTATATCCAAGCTAAGACTATTGGATGGGGGGAGGATAAGGAATACCTAATCAACACTGCGATCTATGATGTGGTTTTCTGTGAAAATGATTGTCCTGACTATGAAGGTGGTGGAGGTGGTGTCGATGCCTGTGGTACTGTATGGCATATCTGCTCCAATGCTAATACTTTAGCTTTGTAGGAATTAATGGTCGTCATCATCCATTATGCTATAGTCTCGGTAAAAGAAACCTATATCGTCTACAAAGCGCATCTACCCTATGCTCCATCGAATCAGCCTGCTACATAACAGTGTTGCATCATTTGGCTCATATTCCAGAGTAACTAGGTTATCTCCCTGAGCTCTAATATGTTGTCATGACCCGCACCCAGATATTAGGGCATGAGTACGTGGGTACAATTAGCCTACGCTGCAACATCGATGGTAGAATGCTGTCTATGTCAACAATACTATCTAGCCATCTCGCACAATAATATATGTAACTTGTCAATGATATCTCAACTCCATATGAAGGACAATATGGCAATATATAATGATAATCAATACTTAATAACAATATGCTAGAGGAAGATAATCGCACGATATCATATAAAGGAATAAAAATCTCAAAGTCACAAGTCGAGAATAGTCACAACCAATATCCAAGTCTATGAGTCTAACCACAATCACAATAAGTCTAAATATCAATAACAACTAAAATGTCTAAAATCTGGAGACAGATCCAATACAATAAGAATACTAGCTAAGTCTCCACAATAACTAGTTGAGCCTCCTTAATAGATGGTACTGGCTCCTCCTATGGTACTAGTGCAATCTCAACTAACTCTCCGTCCTGTGGGTCATAATACATAGGACACCAGTCCTTTAAGTAATCATCTAAAAAATATATCTAGTTAGGATGGAACGAGTACAACCTAATAGCAGTTTCAAGTTAATTGATAATGACTATAAACATTAATAGTGAATGTAATACAAAAAGAGAAAACAATGAGCAGATATTATAGTATGGCAAGAAAAGAAAGACAGGTAATCTAGAACAATAAGGCAATATCAATACACTATAAAATACAATAAAGAGAAGAACTGATACTACAGTAAGTGCTTTGAAATACTAGTTAGATATATGATCGGCTTGGGTTAAACATTGAATAGTTTCACGAAATAATACAATCACATGTACAATATGATTGGTTGTTGTCTACAAGTAACACAATCACGTATGATTGCTTGTTGTCTACATTATACAAGAGAACAACTCAACCATACGTGAAATATATTATTAGTTATTGTCTACAATATACATAATTTTAAATATTGTCTAAGGTTCTTGATCATGAATCTTTATAGAATTTCCCGGCCTCGACTAGTACAGGGATCCAAATCATGACACGTCATGACACGGTAATTACTACGCAAGCTCTATAATATGAGCACGATGATCACGGTCTATATAATCATGATAAATATTAAGGTAATCACTGAGGAGTAAAATCTCATGATGAAGATCCAAGTATACCAATTTATGTACCATCGTATCAAGAATCAGGTAAAATATTACTAAATACTTGTATTGATATAAACTATCAGAGAATGTACTCGCCTTCGATCCTGAGCAAATGATGCAAATTGGTGTCCGAACTAGTGTCACACTAACCTATATTTAAAATTTTATGTCATTTGGTGTATTGTAGTAATAAACAAGCTTAAATAAGCTAAAATATAATTTTTAGGTCAAAACTAGGTCATACTAGTCAAAATAGGTCAAACAAGCTCAATACCTCGATTCTAGGTTCAACAATAGCTTCTAAGTTGGTTACAAGGCCTAACTAGCTAATACCAGGTGATATTAGGCTATACCTAGGTTTCTAGGTCCATAATAGTAAGTTTAGATATACTAGATATCTTATATACACTATCTAGACTCATATATCTTGGTATCATATAGTATCTTAACTCATATTCAATACCTTGACCTATTACCTAGTTCTAATATATTACCTTGATCATAACTTGGGATCTAGGACACTCAACTAATACTCAAAACCTAATTTTAATACTTGACCTCTACTCCAAGGTACTTGAGTACCATGGTACATATGTGAATATCACATGGCACCAAGGTATCACAACCACCTAACATTGATATAGGGTGCCAACTCATATTTGATACGCTTTGGTATCAAGGTATTCCCAATACTATTTGACACTAACCACTACTAACACACTCACTCTCTTGGCCAACACCACAAGACACCAACCAAGACTTGGTACTAATTCCTCATCCATAGATACATAGATCCACCCACAATTATAATGATACACCAATATACTTCCTTCATAAACACACATGTACACAAATAATATCCTCAAGTATACCACGGTAACACTTCACTAAGCCCAAACCTTGTTGCATCAAGCTCCCCTCAAGCGGAACTAACCCACTTTCAAACTATATTCGGTGCACAAGCTCGACCTTTCCTTACACACGGTCAGCACAAGTCTGCAGGAACCAAGTTTCTTTAGTGCACATGATGCACTTCTATGCAGGGCATAACTGTATCCTGATATACTGCAGATGCAACTGCATTACTCCTCCTCTTTCATTGTGTAATACTGTACAGTCCAATTTCCCATAACCTGCTGTTCAACTGCATCTCACTGATGCTTAACCTTGCATTGAGCTACTATTTTAGACTCTCCACACACTAATCACTCCAAGATACTCTACAATAACTCTCAAATACCACACACATCACAATGCTAAATTGGTATCCATGGCACAAATACCCAATCTCATAACTAAACACATCATTCATACCTATGTCCCCCTCAATACTGCTACTGCTACCTAGATCCAAATAAATTCAAACCCCTTAAACACTTGAACATATCCCCTCATCCCCAATTGATACCTACTGCCTGTAATTCTATATATCACTAAAAACATACACATGCACATATATAATGTTATGCACCCAAATACTGATACTCACCTGTATCCTATGAAACACTTGCACCGATACTAGTATCTATGATACCCAGATCTTTATGGATATACACACAAGAATTTAGTTCCCTGTGCACAGATACCCCCACCATGTAAAAGAATGGCACACTTACAACCAACACACTGATATCAACACTAACATATAATCTCACTAATACAATGGCTAAGTTCCCTCTACCTGCAACATCCGAGCCCAACTTTACTGGCCATAATGCTGGCAGGTGTGAACTTGAGCTTCCCACACTAGCAACCTCATGTATCTCCCTCCTCCTGCACACCTAGACACACAAATACCTGGTGCACATCTAATACTGAGTACACTTATATATATATATATATATATATATATATATATATATATATATATATATATATATATATATATATATATATATATATATGAGAGACAGTCCCCTAGGTTGTAACTTAGTGGTAAAGCTACGGGACATTACTGAGTAGGTCCGGACATCAAGCCCCGACATCGGCTAAGGGGTGGGTGGAAGTTTCGGGTAGGAAAATTATATATATATATATATATATATATATATATATATATATATAGACACTAATACTCGGACACATGCACTCATGCCACACTACAGGTACACACCTATACTTGCACTTGCAGGCACTCTCCCATGCCTAAACACTAATATCAGTGCATCCAAACCTCTATTACAGAACCTCAAAGTAGTAGTTTCGGTTACCATTCCTCCTCACCGCTGCTATATGCAGTCCAGGACCCTAACACCCACACACTCTTACATATATAACCCAATACAACTCATACATATACATAAACACACACCTATTAACATATAAACACACACACTATATAATTCACAACACAAAACTAACACAAGTCCAAATATCAAGCACTTAACATGCACTACTCTACGATACACACTAAAATATATGATACTCTCATGGTACACCGCCAAACTCCACACCCTCACGATACAAACCCTCATATCACTTAGAATATATAATTTATGATATATCCTAATTAGATAGTAATATTTAATGCAATAAATGAAGAATTAATACCCATTGGCCAAAAACCCAAAAAAATACTCAAAATACTGATACGTATCATGGCGTATCGCGACATGGACTCTACATATCCACTTGTCAATGAGTAAACACTAACAAGTCATAAATCACATCCTAAAATCTTTGAAGAAGCATTCCTACGAACACCTAATGGCCCAAACTCGGATTTTTCTAATTTGGCCACAAATATCAATATAACAATCACCATATTGGCTTCTAACATCTGGTTCTTCTTCCTACAGCTAGTCCTTAGCCATGAAAGGGTTCCTAAGGGTTTATAATCTATATTAACCATGAAATTAGGTGGAAATAAAAATTATTCCTATTGGAAGACAAATTCCAATGAAACTCCTCTGGGTGGACACAAAATAGACACAAGCTTATAAAATCTCCTCTCCAAGTAGTGCTCCTTACAATCCTAGCTCCTAGGCCTCCCTAGTGATGAATATGAGTAGGAAATGAGGGAAAATTGGATAGAAATGGTGGAGATTTGATTTAGATTTTGGGGAATAATTTGGGGATAAAATGAAATAGTAAAATAAAAATAAATGGTGCTACTCTTTCCCTCTATTTGGGCCGGCCATGAGATGAGGGATTGGGCAATCTAAAATTTCCTATTTACCTTTAATAGTTGTCATGAAGGTTAATTAGTTAAGGGAATGGTTCAAATTCTAATGAGAAGAATATTCTATTCATTCTCCTTAATCTAATGAGTCAAACCATGACTAACTAATTGGTTGAACCAATGGGCCATGTCAAGTCTAGTTGGGTCCACTTGGACTCACTAGCACTAAGTCTATCCAATATGATAGCTAACTAACCATATAGTCCATTCTAATCTAACACATGCACCTATGCCAAGCCTAAAATAAATATACATATAAATACATATAATATAAACAACGTGAAATGACAAAAATATTCCTATCTGGAAAAGTGGTAGTTATTATCCTACCCTCCTTAGAAAAATTTTGTACTCAAAATTTAAAGTTGGTCATACCCTTTCTAGGTCAAACCCCCAGTCTAATCTGAATTATACAAGCATTCAAATTAAAGAAATCACCAATTGTCATCTCATGCATGGTTATGGTCTCTGTCCGTCGTGATATTGCAGTCTCTATCAAGGATATACTAATAACTATACTAACTATATAGCACAAAACTACTAAGAAACTATAAGGTACTAGGAAATCAATCAAACAAATAGATGAAAAGGACAGGAAGAAAGAACAAAACAAAATCTGCTAACCCATCACCTGCAGCATCAATCTCCTCGACCGTCATCGCAAAAGCCCTGTCCTGCTAGGGTGTCTTCCTACGCTGGTGCAGGATAATTTGCTGTGCCACAGGTATCTTAGCTGGACCCCTACTTCATGATACTCATGAAACATCTACATTGATACTTCACTCCACCATTCTAGGATAATATTTATAGGGTACCTATTCAAATTCCTCTAACTATCTACATAAGTCACTAACTCCTTTACTTGCCATTCCCCTCTTCTCACTGTTGTATGAATCTCTGTATATCCAAAACATGCCTGCTGACATGATACAAATCCTAAAATCATCCATTGGTATGCTACTCTCCATCATACTCTTTTGTTCCCTGATATTGTTGGTACTAATTACTAACTTACTCTGACACCTACCATAGAAATATTGTTACAAGGATACTACGTTATGGATTGTTTCTAGGCTTATACTCTGATACCTATTGCTCACATACCCTACCAGGAGCTACTCATAACTCACAAGTTATACTCTCAACAATAAATAATGATACTCAACTTGACACCAAACTATCTTCAAGTTTCCAAACTACTGCACTATCCAAAGAAGCTGTCTCAGGAACAAATAAAGGTAAAACTCTATAATAAACTGAACTAGAGGCACTAAAGATATCCCTATCCTTAGCTAATAGGGGTGATGGAACATAATTCAATGATAACAAGATTGAATGATAGAGACGATATGTTAAGAACCAATTTAAGATATAATATGATAATCATATACTTCTATATGATATAATGTTACCAAGAATCTTTGCCATGCCAATAAGCATAGCTGTAATAAACTATAGAGTCCGTAACTAAGGTATATATCTCTAGAATCATGGTATCTAGAATTTTTTATCTGTCACATGCTTGGCTGTGAAAACTATAAATTCCATAACTAAGGGTAATTTATCCAAAATTAGGCTCTATGTCTTCGCCACGCCAGCTAATATGGTTGCGATAAACTCTAGACTCCATAACTAAGGCAGTGGTTACCTTTTCTACTGTTTTTATCTATTTATGTTATCAGAATATACCTCAGCTTAGTCCATAAGATTCATCTTGATACAAGAATCAAATTCAACAACGAATAAGTATAAAGGCGAAGGTAAAACAAAGCAAGTGAAAATAGATTCAAAATAAGATTCTCAAGGGTTATCCTAGGAATCTCTCAAGAAATTCTAATTTGTGATTAGTATTCTCTCATCCTATATCCTAGATCCTACATCCTATCGGAGGCTCGCAGCAGTACAACTAAGTCGTTGTACTACCACGATATCGTACTAATTATGAAGCCTGACCTACATGGGCCACCACAAAAATGTGTCATGATCCACACCCAGATATTAGGGCACGAGTACTTGGTTATGTCCAACCTACGCCAAAGAATCGATGGTAGAATATTGTCTAGGTCAACAATACAATCTAACCTTCTCGTACAATAATATATATAAATTGTCAATGATATCTTAACTCCATACGAAGGACAAGATGACAATATATAATGATAATCAATACTTAATCACAATATGCTTGAGGAAGATAATCACATGATATCATATAAAGGAATATAAATCTCAAAGTCACAAGTCAAGAATAGTCACTACCAATATCCAAGTCTATGAGTCTAACCATAATCACAATAAGTCTAAATATCAATAACAACTCAAATATCTAAAACCTGGAGACAGATCCAATATAATAAGAATACTAACTAAGTCTCAACAATAACTACCCGAGCCTCCACAACAATTGGTACTGGCTCCTCCTATACTATTAGTACAACCTCATCTAACTCTCTATCATGTGGGTTATAATACATAGGACACCAGTCCGCTAAGTAATAATCAAAAAAATATATCCAGTCAAGATGGAACGAGTATAACCCAATAGCAGTTCCAAGTTAATTGATAATGACTATAATATTAATAGTGAATGTAATACAAGAAGAAAAAATAATGAGCAGATATCATAGTATGGCAAGAAAAGAAAGAAAAGACAGATAATCTAGAGCAATAAGGCAATATCAATACACTATAAAATAGAATAAATAGAAGAACTGATACTATACTAAGTGTTTTAAAATACTAGTTAGATATGTGATCGACTTGGGTTAAACATTGTCTACTTTCACGGAATAACACAATCATATGTACAGTATGATTGTCTATTGTCTACAAGTAACACAATCATGTATGATTGGCTGTTGTCTATAAGTAACACAATCACATACAATTAGTTATTGTCTATATTATATAAGGGAGTAACTCAACCATACATGAAATATATGATTAGTTATTGTCTATATTGCAACTCAACCAAATGTGAAATGTGTGATTAGTTATTGTCTATAATATACATGATTTTAAATATTGTCTAAGGTTCTTGATCACATATCTTTCTAGCATTTTCATGCCCCGACTAGTATAATGGATCTAAATTATGACACGTTACGACATGATAATCATTATACAAGGTCTATATTACGAGCACGATGATCACGATCTATATAATCACGGTAAATATCAAGATAATCACTGAGAAGTATGTCACGCCCCAGTCCCAAAATACGTAGGACCAGGAACAAAAGTAAGCATGCCAGTCGTATGTATATGGCAACTCTAATATATGGATACCATAATACACACGTACGCTATAATATGAATGTAAACTCACATGTGGTATATATGTTATCATAAGTCACAGAAATACTTATCTCATCCACACAATAAGTCACAGAAAGTAAATAACTAAACTAGAATAAAGAGTCTGAATAATCCAACAATGATAGTAGGGTGGAGACAAATCCACTACCAATGACTATATCAATACTAAAATGAGGGAGAAGGATAAATCTCCAATATAAATAAGATGATGATATAAAGGTATCAGCGAAGCGATCCATCGCTAGAGAGAATTAATGATGCTCAGAAGGTAAGACCTCATCGAAAGAGATAAGTAGTAAGTCCTGATCCATGCTCCTGCGAATAGTCATGAATATCTACACCTGAAAAGGGACCGGGTCCTCAGAGGGACATAACAAGATATATAGAAGCAAGCCAATTTGAATACAATAAACATGCATAATGTTTGAAAATATATAAGTACGTTGTATAAGACAATCTATATGAATGTAAATGAGGATAACTTTTCAACGTATGAGCAAGGGTAGGCTACTCGATCTAAGCCTCACAACTCACACACCCATCTAGAACATCAGAAATTGACATACCGCGGGGGTAGCGACCAACGTGTGACTCCAGAAATTGACATACTGCGGGGGTAGCGACCAGCACAACACACTCCCATAGTGTGAGCTAGATACTATGGTTTACCAGAGTGGTTAAAGCCCATATGCCTACTGATTGTCCTCTCATGATACTAAGTGTCATGTGTGTGTCAACATATCTAATATATAGTAATGACTGAAAGAAACTACACATGCAATGAATATACAGAAATGTAATAAATATACAGAAATATAATAAGCATACAAAGTACTATAAATAATTTGGCAATGTATCTTGCCTGGTAAGAAAGCTGCAAAGTGTAACGTCCAGGAGTCAAGCACACAGGATCAGAAGCTACGGCCTCAGAATAAACGTCTCTGAATGCTAAAATAAATATCACCAATGTTCCCAGAATAAGCGAGATAGCTAGAAATCAATACCCTTTCATCCAATTTGGACACAGGGGCAAAACGGTAATTTCGGGTCAAAGCGGGGTCCACATGTGGCCCACTTTGCAGCGAAAAGTGTGCCAGGGGTAAAGGTCTCTAAAAGGGACAAGTTATAAGTCAAATCAATTCTAAACGCCAATACCAACTCAATGGTATGTCCAATTTTGGATTCTGGTGAGCTGAACACAAATTCACCCAAAAAGTCAACCGTAGGGCCCACAAATAGGTGACTTGGTCAACTGTCTCAGAATTGCATGAAACTTGGGTCACAGGACCAGCGCGATACTACGAGTACAGTAGCACAAATTTTGTTGCATTCTGACGAGCGTACAATAAATGGTGCGGTGTTTTGCAAAAGTCACGATATGGGGACCTTTCGCGGATACGGTGTGATTCCGACGCGCACACACGTGCAAATCAGTTTTCGCAAAAGCTCACACGTCTGGGTATACCGTGCGCAACTTTTGGTGCACTTGGTACATGACGGAGCAGTCCCCCGCGCTCCGTATCGCAAATTTTAATATTTTAAAAATAGTTTTTCATGAGTTTTTAACCTAATTTATTTCTGCATATAACACCAGATAAAATAATGTAGTTGACAGAGAATGATCTCGGTCAGGTGGTCTTTCCATAGCAAAAAGAATTTCTAGGTTTGGATTCCTGTGGTGGAAGATACGAGCCCTTGAACAAGGGTCATCGCAACAGATTTTTAGTAGTTTAAAAATATGATTTTTCCTAGAGTTGGCGTCAATTTTCACCTAGGTTTGCACGCTGCACGATAGAAACTAATCTACGGAATTTAGAGCGGGATAGGTGAGGATCATACAGACGAAGACGGGGTCGAGTTTGGTCGAGCGATGGTGCAGAAAATGAGGTGTAAACAGGGGTACGTTGCAGCAAAAGGATGTCGCGGCGTGGGGGCGTTGACGCGGACATGGACGTGCGGTGGCTGCTCCAGCGGCCTGCGGTGGTGTCGAGGCTGGGCGGCGGTCTTAGGGCTGCGACATCGGGTCAGGGGTAAAGGGTATAGGGCTATGGTTTAATAAATATTATATATATAGATAGAGAGAGGTCGAGAGCGAGAGGGGGCGGGTGAGGGTTTCCCTTGGGCTGGGTTGCGGGTCTGTTCAGCGGGGGGGGGGGAGTGGATTTTTAGTAGCGGGTTTGGGTAGTTTTAGGAGCGGATTTGGGTAGTTTTAGTTTTTTTTCTTTTTCTTTTATTCTCTATTTTCTTTTATTCTTTTTCCTATTTTTATTCTTTTCCTTTATTCTTTCTCTTTCTATTAATAAACTATATATATATATATATATATATATATATATATATATATATATATATATATATATATATATATAATTCTAGAAATTATATTGGTGCATACAATAAATCTATCAATCGTCCACAAGGTCTCCTATATGTAAATAATTAAGGTAAATTAATAATTGCTCCATAAATCCTCTATTGCACAAACGCCTAGAAATAAAAATTAAATAAATTCTATTTCTACTAATGAGCTAATAAATACTATAAATCAATTAATAATTAATTAAAATAGTTAATACGGTTTTTAAAATTAGGGGTTTTACATTCTACCCAAATTATAAAAAAATTTGTCCTCAAAATTGGCACTACCCATATCCATAATGAATCACTATAGCTATTACACTTTATTTCTATCTAGCAGTGCTTCCTAAAGTCATGGTCAGTCACCTTAATACTTTCTCATTTATTGTCCATACATTATTCTATTTCTAACTCATCTACACTTCCCAACTTACAAAAGTTCCACTAGTAGCCAAAGTCTCTTGAGGCTATTGTCTAGGTTGTTAGACGAATTTATTTATTGGGTCAAGAATCTTGAGATACCTGTCTGGAATCTCACAACCATGATTTTTTTTGTAACCGTCAAGTATCGTAGTCTAATATTGCCATGCCACCTGACCAGTATGTTTGTAATTACTTCGACTACTCTACTATAACGGTCTAGCTGCAGCTGTCGCTAGTTCGCTAGCGAATTGTCATAGTTGTCAGTTCGTAACAAGTGCCTTCAATTTTTTTCTAAGCATAGTCTAAGTTTTAGGGTAACAATTAAGGTCTTGGCTAACTTTATAAAACTATTGGAAGTATGAACTAATTCAACAATCTAACAGATTCCTACTGGACTAAATGATGCTACTTAAGGGTTAAATTAATAAAAGAATACAGATACTGCTATAGTACATATACATAAGGGTTATTATTATGAAATTATCCTTTAGTTATTAATCATTTACTAAACCATTTATGTTTTAGCTAACAATACATGGGTGAGGTTGATATAAACCAAACAATTCATAATGGTACGAAAGGATACGACTACGATAGGAAGAATTTAGCACGATATAAGGGATGGAGATGGAAGAGAAGATGAGCCACCCAAGGGGCGAGATGGTAATAGGAAGAGAATACTACTACTGCTACGAGTGACATCTATTAGCATTGCGTGTATGCCATCTGTGTAGAATATTAATACATCCTCAAATCTGCTAAACTACCTTATATATAATTCTACGTCTATTTATACATCTAAGATCCCGTGTTATAAAGGGGGTCATGAGTATGAAATGACACATATAACTAAGGTCGTACCTGTATCTACGACTTTCTGTGCCTGCGCTCTCTTATTTGTTATCATGAGTGCTCGGCCTATAGGGTATATCTAGTACTCTCCGTGTATCAACTTATACTAAGCACGAACGTTCGTCTTTCCAAAATAGGGGAAGACGAAAAACAATAATAAAGAGTTCAAGGAGGAGGTGATATAATACAAGTACGGGATTCAAGGGGATTAGAGAATTTGAAAGGGAGTTGCCAAGGCAGTTGTGGATTAAAATTTTATTTTGGTAAATTCCTATTTGCATGTTCACATCAGAACAGTTATGTACCTGACATGATATGCTCTGACCAGTCTAGAGGGTAAGTATATTCGTCTAACAAGTTGAGTCAAATATATCTCAATCCACATAAAGTAGTGATACAAAGATCGAACCAAGCGCACTAGGGTTGATCAGACCATGATGCACTGATTCTGATTTAGACAATATATTAGTGTGGGCCCCCAATAATACATATGTCATGAACAAGCTCAATAAAAGAATAAGCTTGCAAAACTAGGCTATAATAGCAGCATAAGTCGAGGTAGTAAAAATATAAGTACGCTTGATTATGATGGAGGAAGATACAGAATAATCTAAGTTCACCAAGAAGATCGGTGTTGTACCTCTACAGTTTTTTTTTATAATAACTCATTGTCAAGGTCTCTAGTCGACCAAATGGGTGTATGGGCCTCTAAGTTCTACAGTCTGGATAAACACTATCTTTTTATGCAAGTCTATAGTTGGTGTCATTCATTTATACTTCATTAACGAGTCAACAGGACTATGTGTTACTAGGTTATGAGGCATACTATCCAACTTATAATAATTTAACTAATAGTGTTATTGATCAACAGAGTGTATATACCTAGTACAAGGCACCTTCCTAACCCCTATCAAGCATGAAAGAAAAGATAAGATTTAAGTTGAGAAGGGATCAAGCAAGATACAATGCAAGCAATCAAATGAGAATGCGAAACAAAATCAATGGAGGTGATAAATAAGTGGATGAGATCCTATATTCTAATCCTATGCACAGGCTTGCTCGGTACAGTGACATAACCGAGACAATATGCTCTTGACCTACATGAGCCACGACAAAAATATGTCACGCCCCAGTCCCAAAATACGTAAGACCAGGAACACGTAAGCATGCCAGCCGTATATATATGGCAACTCCAATATATGGATACCATAATACACACGTACGCTGTAATATGAATATAAAATCACATGTGGTATATATGTCATCACAAGTCACAAAAATACTAATCTCATCCACACAACAAGTCACAGAAAGTAAATAACTAAACTAGAATAAAGAGTATGAATAATCCAACAATAATAGTCGGGTGGAGACAAATCCACTACCAATGACTATATCAATACTAAAATGAGGAAGAAGGATAAATCTCTAATATAAATAAGATGATGATATAAAGGTATCAGTAAAGCGATCCATCACTAGAGATAATCAAGGATGCTCAGAAGGTAAGACCTTATCGGAAGAGATAAGTAGTAAGTCCTGATCTGTGCTCCTATAAATAGGCATGAACATCTACACCTAGAAAGGGACCAGGTCCTCAGAGGGACGTAACAAGATACATAGAAGCAAGCCAATATGAATACAGTAAACATGCATAATGTTGAAAATATATAAGTACGTTGTACAAGACAATCTATATGAATGCAAATGAGGATAACTTTTTGATCTATGGGCAAGGTAGGCTACTCGATCTAAGCCTCACAACTCACACACCCGTCTAGAATATCAGAAATTGACATACCGCGGGGGTAGCGACCAGCGTGTGACTCCAAAAATTGATATACCGCGGGAGTAGCGACCAACGCGACACACTCCTGTAGTGCGAGCTAGATACTACGGTTTACCAGAGTGGTTAAAGCCCATACTTCTACTGATTGCCCTCTCATGATACTAAGTGTCATGTGTGTGTCAACATATCTAATATATAGTAATGACTGAAAGAAATTACACATGCAATGAATATACAGAAATGCAATGAATATACAGAAATATAATAAGCATGCAAAGTACTGTAAACAATTTGGTAAGGTATCTTGCCTGGTAAGAAAGCTGCAAAGTGTAACGTCCAGGAGTCAAGCACACAGGATCAGAAGCTACGGCCTTAGAATGAACGTCTCTGGATGCTGAAATAAATATCATCAACGTTCCAAGAATAAGCGAGATAGCTAGAAAATACTACCCTTACGTCCAATTTGGACACAGGGGCAAAACGGTAATTTTGGGTCAAAGTGGGGTCCACATGTGGCCCACTTTGCACCGAAAAGCATGCCAGGGATAAAGGTCTCTAAAAGGGACAAATTATAGGTCAAAATAATTCTAAACGTCAATACGAACTCTAAGGTACGTCCAATTTTGGATTCCGGTGAGCCGAACACAAATTTGGCCAAAAAGTCAACCGTGGGGCCCGCAAATAGGTGACTTGGTTAACTATCTCAGAATTGCTTGAAACTTGGGTCACAAGACCAGTGCGTTACCATGAGTCCAATGGCGCAAGTTTTATCGCATTCTGACGAGCGTACAATAAATGGTGCAGTATTTTGCAAAAGTTACGATACGGGGACCTTTCGCGGATACGGGATGATTTCGACGCGCACACACGTCCAAATCAGTTTCCACGAAAGCTCACACATCTGGGTATACCGTGCGCACCTTTCGGTATACTTGGTACATGACGGAGCGGTCCTGTTTGGCGGGATGCGCTCCGTATCGCAAATTTTAATATTTTAAAAACAAAATTTCATGAGTTTTCAACCTAAATTATTTCTGCATATAACACTAGATAAAATAATGTAATTAACAGAGAATGATTTCGGTCAGGTGGTCTTTCCATAGCAAATTTTTTTTCTAGGTTTGGATCCCTATGGTGGGAGATACGAGCCCTTGAACATGGGTCATCGCAACAGATTTTTAGTAGTTTAAAAATGTGGTTTTTCCTAAAGTTGGCATCGATTTTCATTTAGGTTTGCGTGCTGCACGATTGAAACTAATCTACGGGATTTAGAGAGGGATAGGTGGGGATCATACTGGCGAAGACGGGGTCGAGTTTGGTCGAGCGATGGCGCAGAAAAAGAGGTATGAAAAGGGGTACGTTGCAGTGAAACGCTGTCGCGGCGTGGGGGCGTTGACGCGGACGTGGACGTACGGTGGCTGCTCCGGCGGCCTGCGGTGGTGTCCAGGCTGGGCGGTAGTCTCAGGGCTGCGACGTCTAGTCAGGGGTGAAGGGTTTAGGGCTAGGGTTTAATAAGTATTATATATATAGAGAGAGAGGTCGAGAGCGAGAAGGGGCGGGTGAGGGTTTCCCTGGGGCTGGGCCGCGGGTCTGTTCAGCGGGGGGGAGGGGATTTTTTGTAGCGGGTTTGGTTAGTTTTAGGAGCGGGTTTGGGTAGTTTAAGTTTTTTTTCTTTTATTCTCTATTTTCTTTTATTCTTTTTCTTATTTTCATTTCTTTCTTTTTCTATTCTTTTTCTTTATTCTTTCTCTTTCTATTAATAATATATATATATATATACATATATATATATATATATAATTCTAGAAATTATATTGGTGCATACAATAAATCTATCAATCGTCCACAAGGTCTCCTACATGTAAATAATTAAGGTAAATTAATAATTGCTCCATAAATCCTCTATTACACAAACGCCTAAAAATAAAAATTAAATAAATCCTATTTCTACTAATGAGCTAATAAATACAATAAATCAATTAATAATTAATTAAAATAGTTAATACTGTTTTTAAAATTAGGGGTTTTACACAGTAACATCTCATGACGAGAATTCAAGTATACCAATTCGTGTACCATCGTGTCAAGAATCAGATAAAATATTACTAAATACTTGTATTATAGTAATTATCAAATAATAAAAACTATCAAGAATGTACTCCCTACGGTCCTAAGAAAATGATGCAAATCGGTGTCCAAACTGGTGTCACACTGATCTATATATATGAAATTCTATGTCATTTGGTCTATTTGAGTAAGAAACATGCTTAAATAAGCTAAAATATGATTTCTAGGTCAAAACCAGGTCATTCTTGTCAAACTAGGTCAATACCTCGATTCTAGGTTCAATACTAGCTTCTAAGTTGGTTACAAGGCCTAACTAGCTATTACTAGGTGATACTAGGTTATACCTAGGTTTTTAGGTTCATACTAGTGAGTTTAGATATACTAGATATCATATGTACACTATCTAGACTCATATATCTAGGTATCATTTAGTATCTTAACTCATATTCAATACCTTGACCTATTACCTAGTTCTAACATATTACCTTGATCATAACTTGGGATCTAGGACACTTAACTAATACTCAAAACCTAATTTTAATATTTGAACTTTACTCCATGGTACTTGAGTACCATGGTACCATATGTGAATATCACATGGCACCAAGGTATCACAACTACCTAACATTGATATATGGTGCCAACTCATATTTGTTACACTTTGGTATCAATGTATTCCTAATACTTTTTGATACTAACCTCTACTAACACACTCACTCTCTTGGCCAATACCACAAGTCACCAACCAAGACTTAGTACCAATCCTTCATCCATAGATACATAGATCCACCCACAATCATAATGATACACCAATACACTTTCTTCATGAACACACATGTACACACAAAATATCCTCAAGTGTACCACTGTAATACTTCATTAAGCCCATACTTTGTTGCATCAAGCTCCTCTCAAGCGAAACTAACACACTTTCAAACTGTATTCGGTGCACAAGCTCGACCTTTCCCTATACATTGTAGTGCCTCAAATCCCGATCCGACCGGGATGTGCACTACGTAATTGGGCTTGTGGCTAGTCCGTTTTAGTCATAACTTAGAACTTCGGCATCTTTTTGCCACGGACGAAATGCGATGATCCTTTCCAACTCATGGAAAGGCCTCTATTGAAACGAGTCCAATAGTTTTCGTGTTTGGTTGCTTGGTTTTCTTGATTGCCGCTTTGGGATTTGATTTGGTGTTGCTTTCGATTTGCTTGGTTTTCGCTGCTGGTTTTATCGTTTGGAGCTTTGATTCTTGGGGAGTTCGGCAAGGAAGGATAGGCAGGATTCTAATTGGTGCTCGTGCTGTGCAGGTCCGCGTAACTGACGTTTGATCGTCGCTAGGCGGGAATCTTTGTTTCAGCTACCTTTTCCTTAACCAGTGAGTGGTTTGGACCCTTCTTTCCTACTTCTTTACGCCAACATCTTTAATGTTTCAAATGTTCACTCGATGATGCCCGGTTGGACGCCTAGGAAATCCTTGCCACAATGCATGCCAGCCACTAAGAAAGGAACAGGGGATTTTGTAGACTAATATTTCTATATGCTTGCACACCTTATAACTGAGTTTGTTTATAATGGGAGTTGGTTGTTGGTGGCGGCCTAGTGCCTCGGATAGAGTTTTGAACTTATGGGATAACTGAATCGGAACACCGCGCTGAGAAAATATGAACTGTTGCATGAGAAATATATTGCTGCTTAACTTCTTTTGTTTAATTCGATGCATTGTATGATATATGAATTGTTCATGCATTTGCATGGTCTGGGACAACTTGTGCACAAGGTTTGGCATTTCCTCGAAACGGCTTTCCGGGGCACTGGAACCGTATCGATCCGAAGGGAAATATTTGATTCGTGCTCGTCACGATGCATTGCGGGACCTCCAGCAGGGCTTGCTACCCGGGCTGATAGGGCGCACCGCTAATGCTTGAATATGTCCCTAAGGTGTCGATCACACCAATGACCGCATAGACTAGAACACATGCTAATCTATTGTCTTGTGCAGATGGTAAGTATACTTGTGTTTCGTTGCAGGGAAGGCGTGCATCGGTTGAGTAAGCAATCGATGCACTGGTTGGATTCGCTATTATTTTCATTCCTATCAAAACATGCAACTGATATGAATTGAATTCACTTGCCTCTTTATAGAAGTCATCTTAATGCATGCTCGCCCCTAATAAGCTAGTGTCGATTTAGTCGAGTGGGTTCATCCCGCTCACCAGTACAAGTTGAGTACTGACCCACGTTGTGGGCAACTATTTCAGGCACTCAGACGGTGCAACGCTAGTGGATAGACGAGGAGGCGTTAGGAGCACCTCTATTTTGAAGTATAGTTGGAGTCAGATCATTTTGGAGGCTTGGACTTTCAACCTATACAAGGGCGTAATGTATGAACGACGTGGACTATCTGATGGAGCGCGCCCTGCCTTTTGAGTTTATCTTTTGTAATGCAAATCAAGTAGCCGAGAGGCGCATCAATGTAAACTCTATGTAAATTACTCTGAATTATCAATGAAAAAGCATGTTTCTTCCTGCACTGTGTTCAAATCTCTGTGAATGTGTTTTATAAATTGTGTTTCAAAATTGGTTCCTATAACTGCAAGTTCTTGCCTTGTACGAGCGCAACTCCAGGCTCGTACGGCATCACGCCCCAAGCGAGGACGAATCGGTTCCGTAAAGGATCAAGCGAGGACGACCGACCCTTTCGGGATCGGGGCGTGACATATTGGTATCAGAGCCTAGGCTTTACTTCCACGGGATTTCAAAAGATTATAAAGGAGTTTGATGCGCCTCTCAATTGAGTTGCGTTCGGCGTCCGCTGCATGGGAAGAGTCGCTTATACAATGAGCCCATAGATATAAAATCTATCATTTTTGGAGTGTTAACAAGCTACTCTCTTTTGTAGCCATGGCTAAGAAGAACACTGCAACTGCCAGCAGTGCTCAACCCATTCAGAGCGATCCAGCAAGCTCTGGAGAATCCGGAGGAGCGGGTTCAACCGGAATGGCGGAACGGCTTATGCACCTCATGGAGGCGCAGCAACAACAAGCTGTTACCCAACAAGCTAACATACAAGCGCAGTTTGCTTCTCAACAGAAGCAAATGGATATAATGATGCAACTGATTGCATCCCTGGTACCGAGCAACGGGACATCCGCAGCGACGCCTGTCACGTCGCCAGCCGTGGCGGTAGAAGATGAGTCAGAAGAGACTCAGCCTACAGCAAGGAACTCCTGCCGTGCAGCAGAGTTCACAAAAATGCATCCCCCTACGTTCAACGGACGAGCGGAGCCGGACGTGGTATTGGGGTGGATTGCTAAGCTGGAGGGACTTTTCAACCTGGTTGGCATCCGGGGATCCAAGCGAGTTGCCTGTGCATCGGTTCAGCTGGAACTGCGTGCGCATGATTGGTGGGAGGCAACGAAGCAAGGAATTTACGATGCCAATCCCAACTGCAAAATTACTTGGGAAATGTTCAAATCTGCCTTCATTGAACAATATATTCCCCGAGCCGTGCGTCAACAAAAAGAAGACGACTTCAGTAATCTGGTGCAAGGAAGTTTGTCTGTTGACGATTACGACTCAGTATTCGCTAAGCTAGCAAAGTTTGCTGGGCAATTCTTGCCTAATCAGCAGGCGTGGTGCTATCGATTTCAGAAAGGTTTGAATGACGATTTGCGTAGGGACGTCATCAACCAAAGATGCCAAACATATAGGGAATGTTACGAAGCGGCTCTGAACAGCGAACGGATCTTCGGGCGCCCTCTCCCAAAGACCGAGGTACAAACCCCCCGTACCAATAACAATAAACGTCCTCATGAAACGGGAGGGTCTGGAGCACACAAGCGTTCGTATACGTCTGATAATAGGGGCCAATCCCAATCACTGAACTGCAGCCGGTGCGGCAAATCAGGGCATAAAGTGAATGAATGTCGGGTTCAAGGATGTTTCAAATGTGGTCGCCTGGGTCACAAACAGTTTAACTGCAGAGAGGGCAAACCGAATCAGAATAATGGAAATCAAAACAAAGGGCCTCCAGCAAGTGATGCCAATGCTGTGCCAGTGAATCCACAACGCCAGGGTGCTCAGGGCCGAGTCTATGCATTGACTCGGGATGAGGCATCTGTATCCGACACTGTTGTAACAGGTACTCTACTATACCGAGAATTATCCGCTAGAGTCTTATTCGATTCAGGTGCTACGCATAGTTTCATATCTGCTGATTTTACTGTTGAGCATAAATTAGCTTCTACTGCTTTAAATATGAACCTTTGCGTAAGTACCCCTTCGGGAGTCGATATGCCCGCCCATGCGATCTGTAGGGATGGTTACATTTGCATCGGAGGTAGGAAGCTTTCCTTAGATGTCATTGTACTAGACATCAAGGATTATAATATTATTCTCGGTATGGACTGGTTGGGTGCTTGCCATGCAACAATCGAGTGCGCGGAGAAGCGAGTCGTATTCCGTCTACCCGGCGAGGCAGACTTCTACTATTCGTGCAGCGCTGCACCAAAGACGGCAATGGTGATATCAGCAATTTCGGCTAGGCGTATGTTGCATTCGGGCTGTGAAGGGTACTTAGCTTCTGTTCGAGACACCCGGCGGGAATGTGCAGATGCAGCTCAGGCTGAAGTCATTGCAGATTTTCTCGACGTGTTCCCAGACGAGCTGCCTGGAATGCCTCCTGATCGTGAGATCGAATTCAGCATTGACACTTTTCCGGATTCGCGACCGATATCAAAGGCACCTTATCGCATGGCCCCAGCAGAGCTTAAGGAACTTAAAGTTCAGTTGCAAGACCTGTTGGACCGAGGATACATTCGTCCAAGCGTTTCTCCTTGGGGCGCTCCGGTGCTGTTCGTGAAAAAGAAAGATGGATCCATGCGGCTGTGCATTGACTACCGAGAACTGAATAAAGCGACCGTGCGGAATCAGTACCCACTGCCAAGAATAGATGACTTGTTTGATCAGTTGCAAGGTGCAAGAGTTTTCTCTAAAGTTGATCTCAGGTCAGGGTATCACCAGTTGAAAATCAAATCAGAGGATATTCAAAAATCTGCTTTCAGAACCCGTTACGGACACTATGAGTTCCTCGTGATGTCGTTCGGTTTGACGAACGCCCCTGCAGCTTTCATGGATCTGATGAACCGCGTGTTTCGGTCGTTTGTGGATAAGTTTGTAGTCGTGTTCATAGACGACATACTAATCTATTCCAAGAACGAGGCGGAGCACAAAGAACACCTGAAGATCGTACTGCAGACATTACGAGACCATCAGTTGTTCGCTAAGCTCAGCAAGTGTGAGTTCTGGTTGAACAGCGTGGCGTTCCTTGGTCATGTCATCTCGGCCGAAGGCGTCGCCATAGACCCGAAGAAAATAGAAGCGGTGGTGGACTGGAAGCAACCTACGTCAGCCAGCGAAGTTCGAAGCTTTCTGGGCCTTGCGGGATACTACCGTAGGTTCGTGAAGGATTTCTCTAAACTGGCCTCGCCTATGACTCGCCTTACTCAGAAAGGGATTGCATACGAATGGGGTGATGACTGCGAAGCCAGCTTTCGGGAACTTAAGCGGCGTCTTGTTTCAGCTCCGATCCTTGCACTTCCAGATGGGGTAGAAGAGTTTCAGATATACAGCGACGCTTCAGGACTCGGCTTAGGGTGTGTGCTCATGCAGAGGGACAAGTTAATATCGTACGCCTCCAGGCAACTGAAGCCACACGAGAAGAACTACCCGACGCATGATCTGGAATTGGCGGCAATCGTGTTTGCTCTGAAGTTATGGAGGCATTATCTTTATGGTGTTGCTTGCAAAATCTTCATAGATCACAAGAGCCTCAAGTATCTATTCACCCAGCGGGAATTGAACCTCCGGCAGCGGCGTTGGCTAGAACTTATTAAGAACTATGACCTAACGATCGCGTATACTCCGGGCAAGGGAAACGTCGTTGCTGATGCTCTGAGTCGGAAGCACGTGGGCTCGTTATCTATAGACAACCGTTTACTTCAAGATCTTGAGGCAATGGGCATCGAGTTTCGAGTTCGGCATCAAGGAGTGCAGCTGGCACCACTCCATCTTGAACTGGGTTTACGTGGTAGAATCAAATCAGCTCAGGAGGGCGATCAGTTCTTAGCGAAGGTGCGCGGATTGATCTCGGCGGGGAAGACGTCTGACTTTGTGGCAGGCGAAGATGGGGCCTTACAGATGAAAGGGAGGCTATGTGTTCCTAACGACCCAGAACTCCGAAGGGAAATTATGGCGGAAGCACACTACGTAAAATATTCTTTACATCCGGGGAGCACTAAGATGTATAAGGACTTGCGCGGGACCTTCTGGTGGCACGGTATGAAGCGGGATGTGGCGACCTTTGTGTCACAGTACATGGCCTATCAACAGGTGAAAGCTGAGCATCAGAGGCCCGGCGAGGAACTGCAGAACCTCGCTATTCCCGAGTGGAAATGGGACAACATCACTATGGATTTTATTATGGGATTTCCGAAGACGCCACGGGGGCACGATGCGATTTGGGTCATAGTTGATCGTTTGACCAAATCAGCCCACTTTCTTCCCATAAAAGTTACTTGGAGCGTCGATCGGTTAGCACAAATTTACATAGATGAGATTGTCCGATTACACGGAGTACCTGTCTCAATCGTCTCTGACCGTGACGGACGCTTCTTATCTCGTTTCTGGACTAGTCTACAAGCTGCTTTGGGAACCAAGCTACAGTTCAGTACTGCATACCACCCGCAGACTGATGGACAGACAGAGAGGACAAATCAGATACTCGAAGATATATTACGGCTGTGTGCTATTGATTTAAAGACTAGTTGGGACACGCATCTTCCTTTGGCAGAGTTTGCGTACAACAACAGCTACCAATCAAGCATCCAGATGGCACCGTATGAAGCACTATATGGGCGAAGGTGTCGATCTCCAATCTGTTGGGACGAAGTCGGCGAGCGGCAGGTACTCGGGCCAGAGCTGGTAGAGCAGGCAGTTGAAAAAGTTCGCTTGATTCGGGAAAGACTCCGCACAGCACAGAGCCGACAGAAAAGTTATGCTGATGCACATAGAAGACCCTTGGAATTCTTGGTCGGGGATCATGTCTTCTTGAAAGTGACGCCGATGCGAGGTGTGATGCGTTTCGGCGTGAAGGGCAAACTGAGTCCCCGGTTTGTCGGCCCCTTTGAGATACTAGAACGAGTTGCAGCTGTGGCGTACAGGATAGCACTACCTCCCGCCTTGGCAGAAGTGCATGACGTATTCCATGTTTCCCAACTACGGAAGTATGTGCATGACCCAAGTCATGTGGTTAGTTTTGTACAGTTGGAACTGCGCGCGGACTTGTCATACTCAGAAGAACCGGTGCAGATACTGGATCGTAAGGAAAAAGTACTTCGCAACCGTACGATGTCCTTGGTTCGCGTGCTGTGGCGGAACCATTCAGCTGGGGAATCAACCTGGGAAATGGAATCGAAGATGAAGGAGAAGTACCCTTCATTGTTCATTCAGTCGGAGGTAGGGCCTTGTTCTTACGTTTCGGGTCGGCCTTGTTCTTAAGTTTCGGGTCGAAACTTTTTCTTAGTGGTATATTATGTAGTGCCTCAAATCCCGATCCGACCGGGATGTGCACTACGTAATTGGGCTTGTGGCTAGTCCGTTTGAGTCATAACTTAGAACTTCGGCATCTTCTTGCCACGGACGAAATGCGATGATCCTTTCTAACTCATGGAAAGGCCTCTATTAAAACGAGTCCAATAGTTTTCGTGTTTGGTTGCTTGGTTTTCTTGATTGCCGCTTTGGGATTTGATTTGGTGTTGCTTTCGATTTGCTTGGTTTTCGCTGCTGGTTTTATCGTTTGGAGCTTTGATTCTTGGGGAGTTCGGCAAGGAAGGATAGGCAGGATTCTAATTGGTGCTCGTGCTGTGCAGGTCCGCGTAACTGACGTTTGATCGTCGCTAGGCGGGAATCTTTGTTTCAGCTACCTTTTCCTTAACCAGTGAGTGGTTTGGACCCTTCTTTCCTACTTCTTCACGCCAACATCTTTAATATTTCAAACGTTCACTCGATGATGCCCGGTTGGACGCCTAGGAAATCCTTGCCACAATGCATGCCAGCCACTAAGAAAGGAACAGGGGATTTTGTAGACTAATATTTCTATATGCTTGCACACCTTATAACTGAGTTTGTTTATAATGGGAGTTGGTTGTTGGTGGCGGCCTAGTGCCTCGGATAGAGTTTTGAACTTATGGGATAACTGAATCGGAACACCGCGCTGAGAAAATATGAACTGTTGCATGAGATATATATTGCTGCTTAACTTCTTTTGTTTAATTCGATGTATTGTATGATATATGAATTGTTCATGCATTTGCATGGTCTGGGACAACTTGTGCACAAGGTTTGGCATTTCCTCGAAATGGCTTTCCGGGGCACTGGAACCGTATCGATCCGGAGGGAAATATTTGATTCGTGCTCGTCACGATGCATTGCGGGACCTCCAGCAGGGCTTGCTACCCGGGCTGATAGGGCGCACCGCTAATGCTTGAATATGTCCCTAAGGTGTCGATCACACCAATGACCGCATAGACTAGAACACATGCTAATCTATTGTCTTGTGCAGATGGTAAGTATACTTGTGTTTCGTTGCAGGGAAGGCGTGCATCGGTTGAGTAAGCAATCGATGCACTGGTTGGATTCGCTATTATTTTCATTCCTATCAAAACATACAACTGATATGAATTGAATTCACTTGCCTCTTTATAGAAGTCATCTTAATGCATGCTCGCCCCTAATAAGCTAGTGTCGATTTAGTCGAGTGGGTTCATCCCGCTCACCAGTACAAGTTGAGTACTGACCCACGTTGTGGGCAACTATTTCAGGCACTCAGACGGTGCAACGCTAGTGGATAGACGAGGAGGCGTTAGGAGCACCTCTATTTTGAAGTATAGTTGGAGTCAGATCATTTTGGAGGCTTGGACTTTCAACCTATACAAGGGCGTAATGTATGAACGACGTGGACTATCTGATGGAGCGCGCCCTGCCTTTTGAGTTTATCTTTTGTAATGCAAATCAAGTAGCCGAGAGGCGCATCAATGTAAACTCTATGTAAATTACTCTGAATTATCAATGAAAAAGTATGTTTCTTCCTGCACTGTGTTCAAATCTCTGTGAATGTGTTTTATAAATTGTGTTTCAAAATGGGTTCCTATAACTGCAAGTTCTTGCCTTGTACGAGCGCAACTCCAGGCTCGTACGGCATCACGCCCCAAGCGAGGACGAATCGGTTCCGTAAAGGATCAAGCGAGGACGACCGACCCTTTCGGGATCGGGGCGTGACACACATGGTCTGCACAAGTCTGCAGGAACCAAGTTTCTGTAGTGCACATGATGCACTGCTATGCAGGGCATAACTGTATCCTGATATACTGCAGATGCAATTATATTTCTACTCCTCTTCCATTGTCTAATACTGCACAGTCCAATTCTCTATAACCTGTTGTTCAACTACAACTCACTAATGCTCAACCTTGCACTGAGCTACTGTCTCAGACTCTTCGCACACCAATAACTCCAAGATACTGTACGCTAACTCTCAAATACCACACACATCACAATGCTAAATTGATATCCATGGCACAAATACCCAATCTCATAACTAAACACATCATTCTCACTTATACCCCCCTCAATAGTGCTACTGCTACCTAGATCCAAATAAATTCAAACCCCTTAAACACTTGAACATATCCCCTCATCCCCAACTGATACCTACTGCCTCTAATTCTATATATCACTAAAAACATACACATGCACATATATAATGCTATTCACCCAAATACTGATACTCATGTGTATCCTATAAAACAATTGCACCGATACTAGTATCTATGATACGCAGATCTTTATGGATATACACACAAGAATTTAGTTCTCTGTGCACAGATACCCCCACCTTGTAAAAGAATGGCACACATACAACCAACACATAGATATCAACACTAACACATAATCTTACTAACACAATGGCTAAGTTCCCCCTAACTACAACAATCGAGCCCAACTTCACTGGCCACAATGCTAGCAGGTGTGAACTTGAGCTTCCCATACTTGCAACCTCATATATCTCCCCCCTCCTGCACACCTAGACACGCAAATACCTGGTGCACATCTAATACTGAGTACTCTTATACTATATATATATATATATATATATATATATATATATAAGACAGTCCCCTAGGTTGTAGCTTAGTGGTAAATCTACGGGACATTATCGAGTAGGTCCGGACATCGAGCTCCGACATCGGCTAAGGGATGGGAGAAAGTTTCGGGTAGAAAAATAAAAAAATAAAAAAATAAAAATAAATAAATAAATAAATAAATAAATAAATAAATTATATATATATATATATATATATATGAGACACTAATACCCGGACACATGCACTCATGCCACACTACAGGTACACACCTATACTTGTACTTACAGTTACTCTCCCATGCCTAAACACTAATATCAGTACATCCAAATCTTTATTGCTGACCCTCAAAGTAGTAGTTGCGGTTACCATTCCTCCTCTCCACTGCTATATGCAGTCCAGGACCCTAACACCCACACACTCTTAAATATATAACCCAATACAATTCATACATATACATAAACACACACCTATTAACATATAAACACACACACTATATAATTCACAACATAAAACTAACACAAGGCAAAATATCAAGCACTTAACATGATTACTCTATGATATACACTAAAATTGATGATACTCTCATCGTACACTGCCAAACTCCACACCCTCACGATACAAATCCTCACACACTTAGAATATATAATTTATGATATATACTAATTAGAATAGTTATATTTAATGCAATAAATGAAGAATTGATACCCATTGGCCAAAAACCCAAAAAAATACTCAAAATACCGATACGTATCATGGCGTATAGGCGGCATGGACTCTACATATCCACTTGTCGACAAGTAAACACTAACAAGTCATGAATCACTTCCTAAAATCTTTGAAGAAGCATTCCTACTAACACCTAATGGCCCAAACTCAGATTTTTCCAATTTGGCCCCAAATATCAATATAACAATCACCATATAGGCTTCTAACACCTAGTTCTTCTTCCTACAGGTAGTCCTTAGCCATGAATGGGTTCCTAAGGGTTTATGATCTATATTAACCATGAAATTAGGTAGAAATAAAAATTATACCTATTGAAAGACAAATTCTAATAAAACTCCTCCGGGTAGACACAAAATAGACACAAGCTTCTAAAATCTCCTCTCCAAGTAGTGCTCCTTGCAATCCTAGATCCTAGGCCTCCCTGGTGATGAATATGAGTAGGAAATGAGGGAAAATTCGATGGAAATGGTGGAGATTTGATTTGGATTTTGGGAGAACAATTTGGGGATGAAATAAAATAGTAAAATAAAAATAAATAGACCTACTCTTTTCTTCTATTAGGGCCGGCCATTAGATAAGGAATTGGGCAATCTAAAATTTCCTATTTGCCTTTAATAGTTGTCATGAAGGTTTAATTAGTTAAGGGAATGGTCAAATTGTAATCAGAAGAATATTCTATTCATTCTCCTTAATCTATTGAGTCAAACCATGACTAACTAATTGGTTGAACCAATGTGCCATGTCAAGTCTAGTTGGGTCCACTTGGACTCACTAGCACTAAGTCTATCCAATAGGATAACTCACTAACCATATAGTCCATTCTAATCTAACTAACACATGCACCTATGACAAAAATATTTCTATGTGGAAAAATGGTGGTTATTATCCTACCCTCATTGGAAAAAATTTGTACTCGAAATTTAAAGATGATCATACCCTTTCTAGGTCAAACCTCCAGTCCAATCTGAATTATACAAGCATTCAAATTAAAAAAATTACCAATTGTCATCTCATGCATGGTTATGGTCTCTGTCCGTCATGATATTGTAGTCTTTATCATGGATATACTACTAACTTGTAACCTCTGTATCCTGAAATTCTTGCTTAAATGTTGTTATTAGGTTAACTTGGGGCTATTGGAATTTTTTCACAATTTTTGGTTAATTAAAAACTAGTAACAGTAAATTTTTAGGAATTTTAAGAATTTATTTTAGTGTCAAACATAATTACAAATGTCCCAAACTTTTATTTTTGGTTTTAAATAATCAAATATATTTTCTAGAATTTTTTAAGAATTTTCTGAGTATTATTATTATTTATTAGGAGTTATTTAGGCTAATAACTATTTTTTAGGACTTCTAGAATTTATTGTACAAGTCTAGGAATATAGAATTGACCCACATAATTTTCTAGTATTTATAATAATATTATATATTTTCTGAAATTATTTTAGAATTTTTGGAATAATTTTAGTATTTATTTTTAGTTAAATGGGTAAAACTAATATTTAGAGTTTCTCCTAATTATAGTAGGAAACCTATGAATAAAAAATTATCCCAAGTATTTTTCTAGGGTTTTTAAGTTCAAAATATATTTAATGTAATTTTTCCAGATTTTTATGATTATTTTTAATGTTTATTTTGAGTTATTTAGATTTAAAATGACTTAAATAATGTTTTGATAAAGGCAAATCAAAAACAAATAATATAAACAAAATCATCCAATCAGATTCTGACACGTGTTAGCCTATAACTTTTCATTCAGCGGCGGCTCATCCAACATCTATATATATATAAATATATATTATAATAACCATAATTATCCCATTATTTTAGAGAGAGAGATTTTGGAGAATTGTCATCTAGGATTTCCTTTATATTCTAGAGCCATTACTCATAGCTCTGGACTCCAAACATAACCTAGTTTCTTGCGTTAGAAGCGTATTGAGGTTAGTTTTCTGAATATGTAAATTATTTCACAAAATTCTAAATATTAAATTCTGCAAAATTCATAGAGTACAACTTGTCCAATAATAGATGCGTCTCCGTGTTTTCGCGATTTCGGGAGAACCAGGAATCAAAACAATTAACGGTTTAAAGTTTCGGGAAGGTAATGTCGAGATAATTGATATATGTTTTTCCTAGGATTTAATATAAAATATTTTTTTACTGTTAATTCTGTAGAACTTCTAGGTTAACAATCAACCACCGTTGCACAATACAATTTTGTATGTGCAATAATTTCCAAAAAAATTTGAATCCGGATGAGCCATAAATTCCAACATATTTGTGACACTAAAATCTATAAGAAACCATGCATGAAAGTTGAGTTTGTATCGGTTGACTTTTCGGTCAACAGATCGCCTCGATTTGCGTGTCCCGAGTTGATAAAATTTAGTTTCTTTGGATATAATTTAGAAAATAACCTAAAAATTAGAATAATAAGATTAAAATAAGATTTTAGAGTAATTTTTCTAGAATTAAATAAATTAAAATAAAATATCTTTTGACATGGTAAATTCGTAATACATATGCTATTTGGACTGTGACTTGGATTCCGACTCGTACCAGCTAAGGACCACAGGCGAATACATTTTCTGACAGTTTTTATTATGTTGATCATCTCTATGATTGTAGTTGTATAGCGTACATAATTCTGACACTATGGATACACGAGTTATCATTATCGAGACCTGTCACGAGTAGTCGTGATTGGAATCCATCGTGCAAGCTGGGGACAGGAAGATATTAGTAGATTATGTGGTCATACCCAACTCTACTTGCATCATAGCTCACCCCACACCTCACGTTGGGTACAGCCTGACCATTACATGCCTTATAGCCTGTTATGTATGATTAGCCTGACTGTTGCTCACATCATAGCTAACTGGATGGTTAGCCTGACCTTACATGAATCATAGCTAATCATATGTAATAAGCCTGATCTGTCCCAAGCCGATCACATGATATACTGATGTTTCACACACTTAGCTAGATGCTCTAGTCATGTATTTCCAGTTTATTGTTCTAGCATTCACTTATATTCCAGTTCATTGTTCTAGCATGCACTTATATTTCTGTTCATTGCTAGCTGTACTATTGATGATGATATATTCTTCAGCATTTCTTATTTGAGTATTTCATACTCACCAGTATTTCTTATTTCCAGTATTTATATCAATCTTGTATTTCTTGACACTGTATTATAGTTTTTGTCAATATACATGGAACTGCTGTTAGTACTTGTACTTCACTCCATCCTGACTGGAAATATTTTTCCAGACTGCGACTTAGAGGACTTGTTTTCGGCATACGTGGAGATTTGGATGTTATTGTTTGCAGGTTAGACTATTTTTGTTGTTTAGACTTGTGTTGTATTTCGTTTATTTTCTTCGATATCTTATCGTACTTTAGTTTTTGTGATTGAGTATTCCCATATTATATTATGATATCTGTGTCTCCTTATGGAGTTGATATCATTGACAGGTTGTGAGTTATATTTAGTATTATAGAGACCTAGACAACGTTCTACCGCCGATGCTATGGCATAGGCTGGGCGTACCTACGGGTCATGTCCAAATTCTGGGTGCGGTCGTGACACATTTTTACTGGCGGCCCATGCAGGTCAGGTTTCGCAAGTAGTACGATAACGTGGTAGTGCGACATCTTAGTTGTACTACTATGAGCCTGTGATAGGATATAAGACATAGGATACTAGGATGAGAGAGGATACTCAATCACAAATTATTTCTTGAGAGATTCCTGTGATGACCCTTGAGAATCTTATTATAATTTCCAATTTAAATCCTTTCTCTTGTTTTCGTCCGTTCTCACTTGTTGATATCGAATTTGATTCTTGTTGATCAGTTGTTAAATTTAATTCTTGGTGTCATTTTTGACTTTGATTTCATATCGAGATAAATTTTATGGATTAAAATTTATGGTATCATCTGATGACATATGTTGATGAGGACATTGAGAAAGGTAAAACGTCTACTTTGGTTATGGAGCCTAGAGTTTATCGCAGCCACATTAACTGTCGTGGCAAAAATGTAGGAACCTTACCTTGGATGTACATATCTTAGTTATAAAATTTAGAGTTTCTCGCAGCCATACCAGTTGGCGTGGCGAGGATTCTAGATGACATGATTATAGAGTTGCATACCTTAGTTATGGAACCTATCGTTTATCACAGCTATGCTCACTAGGGTGGCGAGGATTCTGAGTGTCATGATTTTGGACATACGTATATGATTATCAGGTTGTATCTTAAATTTGTTCTTAAAGTATCATCTCAATACTTATCCACTTCTGTTATTATAGGACCTTGTTCCATCATTTTCTTTGCTAGCAATAGAGATACCTTCAATCCTTAGTCCAGTTCCTTTTTAAGCCTTAATTTATTTGGGATTCCTTGTTAGTGTGATAATTGATGAATTATAATTAGGTCTGTGTCTTGTATTAGTGTTGACTGAGTATGGCTTGTGAGTCTGTAAGTGTTGTTTGGTTGGACATGTGAGCAGTAGGTATCAATCTAGAGTTAACCTATAACATAGTACCTTATAGCAATAGTTCTATCATATGTATCATTATAGTTAGTATTGGTACTATAGGTAGAAGAGAGAGTAAAGAGTATCAGTGATGGTTCCAGGAGTTAGTGTCAGAGTCAGCATGCCAGTCCTGGATAGTCATGAATTCATGTAGTTGGGTGATCCATGTAAACAATTAAGTATCAAGAAAATTATGTCAAAAATTAATGGAGCATGATATTCAATTTGGTGGTTGATACTTGGGTGTGTCAAGAGTTAAGAAATGTATATGCATAAAGGGTGTTAATGAGTGTGCCTTAGTAGGAGGGTACCCATAAGTGGATAGGAGAGTGTGAGGGAATACGAATACATTGTGCTAAGTAGTAAGTCTTATGATACAGATAAAAGTAGGACCTTGATGTGATTAGATATGAGTGTACCGGTATATGACTAATGATGGATGTATCACTTGATATTGAGGCCAGTGATGGATTGGAAGCAATAGATGGAAGAGTGTCTAGAAATTATGTGCATGATGTACAATGGATGATGAGTGTCAGTGTGGGAGTTCATAAAAGTGGAAGCATGAGTATTAGAAAATTCTAATAGTGTGTCATGGGTTGAGAAATATCAAGATTGGTCATGGAAGGTATGAAGTGTATCACTGATTAGTGTATCAGTCTGTACACTAATGATGAAGCTAGTGTTACTATACCAATAGTTCTAGTATTTCTATATCAAGGATTAGTTGAGAATTGTGCTAGTAACAGTAAGTACTTCATGTGATAATATTAGATTGGTGTATCAATTAATATTCATAAAAAATTATTGGAAGTAATAGTGCAAGTAATCCAGGCAGTACAAATTTTAGTACACAATTGAGGGGTGTAGACAATTGGTGTATTTGTGTGTACCTTGAGTATTAGAGACTGTGAGTATATATAGGTATACTTAGATAGATGTGGGTAAGAAATATGTATTAGTATATGAGTGGATGATGTGCATGTGTAAGGATCTGTTGGCTTGAGCATGCTTGAGATGGCACTGCAAACTGACTTGGGTGTCCATCTAGAGTTGTATTAGAGGGAGCAGTACTTAGTGTGTTGTGTTGCACTTGGCGTGCACTTGAGTGATAAGAACAATTAGTATAAACAATTACAGTAGGTAAGAGAGTTAGCAGTGGGTGTGCTTATAGTAGAAACAGTGGTACCAAAGGATAGGGGTATCAAACTTGGGTGCATCATTAAACCTATGGTTATGTTAGAGGTTCTTGGTATCAGATTTAAGTATGAATAGACAGGTATGTGCAATAATGATGTATTCATGGATATTTTGTGGACTAATGATTAGTTGATATGGGTATCAGTGTACAGGGATAGGAATTAGTTAGTGAATGTGCCAGGTTTAAGTGTATGTTAGAGATTGAATATGTCCATGTGATGGGTTAGCAGATTATGTTCTTTTTTTCTTCTATTCCTTTTTCGTCTATTTTATTTATTGATTGATTTCTTAGTGCCGTAGCTTGTATCAGTAATTTTTTTGCTAGAATGTAGTTAGTAGTACACCCTGACAGAGACTGCAATACCATGACAAAACAGACCAAAACCATGCATGTTTTCTCTAGATTGCATGTTGTATGACTGTAGGTAGGATTTTCATAGACCTTGATTGTTGGGGTTTGACCGTAGTGAAGATTAATGAAGAGGTTATGACTGGACAAAGAGAGATAATGTGCCTTAAATTTCGAGGATAAACATTAATTTAAATAAAGAGTTGAGAACTTAATATGGCAGAATCGACGATTTTGTTAAATCATTGATTTTTATGAAGATTATAATATGATTGAATTTGTCATTAAAATTTGAGAAATTTAAGAAGATTATCATTATATTTATTTGACTACAAGATATAAATTTTAAAACTTATATTTTGAATGTTGTATTTGAAAATTTCGTAAGTATTACAGTGTTTGAGTATTGTGTGAAAAAAGAATCGAGGAATAAGATCACAAATGGATTAGTGTTTGAATTCAATTGGTATGATATTTCAAATTTTATAAATATGCATTGATTGGATTTAAAATTAGAGGATTGGATATTAAATTTTTGTATTTAGTTATTAACTTAAAATTTTGGAGGGGATTGTGATAAGAATGGAATTTGATTATAATTTTGAAGATTTTCAGGAATATGATAATTATAGAATTTTGAAAATTTTGTGAAATAACAATATGGATATACGTCATGATTATATGGTTTGATGAATTAAAATTTCGATGGTAAAAAAAAAAACTATTGAGAATTTTAAATTTCGAGGATAATTTTTTTTTAAGGGGGGTAGACTTGTAACCTCTGTATCCTGAAATTCTTGCTTAAATGTTGTTATTAGGTTAATTTGGGGCTATTGGAATTTTTTCACAATTTTTGGTTAATTAAAAACTAGTAAGAGTAATTTTTTAGGACTTTCAAGAATTTATTTTAGTGTCAAATATAATAAAAAATGTCCTAAACTTTCATTTTAGGTTCTAAATAATCAAATATATTTTTTAGAATTTTCTGAGTATTTTTAGTATTTATTGGGAGTTATTTAGGCTAATAACTAATTTTTTTAGGACTTCTAGAATTTATTGTGAAAGTCCAAGAATATAGAATGGACCCACGTAATTTTCTAGTATTTATAATAATATTATATATATTTTGAAATTATTTCATAATTTTTGGAATAATTTTAGTATTTATTTTTAGTTAAATGGGTAAAACTAATTTTTAGAGCTTCTCCTAATTATAGTAGGAAACCTATGAACATAAAATTGTCCCAAGTATTTTTCTAGGATTTTTAGGTTCAAAATATATTTTCTGTAATTTTTACAGATTTTTATGATTATATTTAATGTTTATTCTGAGTTAGTTAGATTTAAAATGACTTAAATAATGTTTTAATAAAGGCAAACCAAAAACAAATAATATAAAAAAATCATCCAATCAGATTCTGACATGTGTTATCCTATAACTTTTCATTCAGCGGTGGCTCAGCCAACATCTATATATATATAAATATATATTTTAATAACCATAATTATTCCATTATTTGAGAGAGAGAGAGATTTTGGAGAATTGTCATCTAGGATTTCCTTTATATTCCAGAAGCCATTACTCATAGCTCTGGACTCCAAACATAACCTAGTTTCTTGTGTTAGAACCGTATTGAGGTTAGTTTTTTGAATATGTAAATTGTTTTATGAAATTATGAATATTAAATTCTGCAAAATTCATAGAGAACAACATGTCCGAAAATAGATGCGTCTCGGTGTTTTTGCGATTTCGGGAGAACCAGGAATCAGAATCACTTACCGTTTAAAGTTTCAGAAAGCTAATGTCGTAATAATTAACATATGTTTTTCCAAAGTTTTAATATGAAATATTTTTCTACTGTTAATTCTGTAGAACTTCTAGGTTAACAATCAACCATCGTTGTACAATACGATTTTGCATGTGCAATAATTTCTAAACAAATTTGAATCCGGATGAGCCATAAATTTTAGCATATTTGTGACACTGAAATCTATAAAAAACCATGCATGAAAGTTGAGTTTGTATCGGTTGACTTTTCGGTCAACAGATCGCCTCGATTTGCGTGCCATGAGTCTCGAGTTGATAAAATTTAGTTTCTTTGGACAAAATTTAGGAAATAACCTAAAAATTAGAATAATAAGATTAAAAATAAGATTTTAGATTAATTTTTTCAGAATTAAATAAATTAAAATAAAATATCTTTTGACATGGTAAATTCGTAATGCATAGGCTATTTGGACTGTGACTTGGATTTCGACTCGTACCAGCTAAGGACCATAAGCGAGTACATTCTCTGAAAGTTTTCATTATGTTGATCATCTCTATGATTCTAGTTGTATAGCGTACATAATTCTGAGACTATGGATACACAAGTTAACATTATCGAGACTTGTCACGAGGAGTCGTGATTGGAATCCATCGTGCTAGCTGGGGACGGAGAGATATTAGTAGATTATGTGATCATACCCAACTCTACATGCTTCATAGCTCACCCCATACCTCACATCGGGTGCAGTCTGACCATTACATGCCTCATAGCCTGTTATGTAGGATTAACCTGACTATTGCTCGTATCATAGCTAACTGGATAGTTAGCCTGACCTTACATGAATCATAGCTAATCATATGTAACAAGCCTGATCCGTCCCAAGCTGATCACATGATATACTGATGTTTCACACACTTAGCTAGATGCTCTAGTCATGTATTTCCAGTTTATTGTTCTAGCATTCACTTATATTCCAGTTCATTGTTCTAGCATGCACTTATATTTGTGTTCATTGCTAGCTGTACTATTGATGATGATATATTCTCCTGCATTTCTTATTCGAGTATTTCATACTCACCAGTATTTCTTATTTCCAGTATTTATATCCATCTTGTATTTCTTTACATTGTATTATAATTTTTGTCAATATACATGGAAGTGCTGTTAGTGCTTCTACTTTGCTCCTTCCTGACTGGAAATATTTTTCCAGACTGCGACTTAGAGAACTTGTTTCCGGCATACGTGGAGATTTGGATGTTATTGTTTGCAGGTTAGACTATTTTTGTTGTTTAGACTTGTGTTGTATTTCGTTTATTTTTTTCGATATCTTATCGTGCTTTAGTTTCTGTGATTGAGTATTCCCATATTATATTATGATATATGTGTCTCCTTATGGAGTTGATATCATTGAAAGGTTGTGAGTTATGTTTAGTATTATAGAGACCAAGACAGCGTTTTATCGCCGATGTTGCGGCGTAGGCTGGGCGTACCCACATCTTATGCTCAAATTTCGGGTGTGGGTCGTGACATAACTATACTAAATATATAGCACAAAACTACTAAGAAACTATAAGGTACTAGGAAACCAATCAAAACAATAGATGAAAAGGACAGAAAGAAAGAACATAACAAAATCTGATAACCCATTACCTGCAGCATCGGTTTCCTCGACCGTCATCACAAAAGCCCTATCCTGCTAGGGTGTCTGCTTACGCTGGTGCAGAACAATTTTCTATGCCACATGTGTCCTAGCTGGACCCCTACTTCATTATACTCATGAAACATCCACATTGATACTTCACTCCATCATTCTGGGATACTATCTATAGGGTACCTATTCAAATTCCTCTTACTATCTACATAAGTCACTAACTCCTTTACTTGCCACTCCCCTCTTCTCACTGCTGTATGAATCTCTGTTTATCCAAAACATGCCTGCTGATATGATACAAAACCTAGAATCATCCATTGGTATGCTACTCTTCCTCATACTCTCTTGTTCCTTGATATTGTTGGTACTAATTACTAACTTACTCGGACACCTACCATAGAAATATTGTTACAAGTATACTATGTTATGGGTTATTTCTAGGCTTATACTCTGATACCTATTGCTCACATACCCTACCAGGAGCTACTCGTAACTCACAAGTTATACCCTCAACAATAAATAATGAAGCTCAACTTTACACCAAACTATCTACAAAATTTCAAACTACTACACTATCCAAAAAGCTGCTTTAGGAACAAATGAAGGTAAAACTTTATAATGAACTGAACTAGAGGCACTAAAGATATCTCGATCCTTAGCTAATAGGGGTGATGGAATAGAATTCAATGATAACAAGACTGAATGATAGAGACTATATGTTAAGAACCAATTTAAGATACAATATGATAATCATACACGTCTATCTGATATAATATTACCCAGAATCTTTGCCATGCCAATAAGCATAGCTGTAATAAACTAAAGAGTCCGTAACTAAGGTACTTACCGCTAGAATCATGCTATCTAAATTTTTTTTCCTGCCGCATGCTTGGCTGCAAAAACTATAAATTCCATAACCAAAAGAAGTATATCCAAAATTAGGCTCTATGTCTTCGTCACGCCAGCTAATATGGTTGCGATAAACTCTAGACTCCATAATTAAGGTAATGGTTACCTTTTCCACTGTTCTTATCCATTTACATTATCAGAGTATACCTCATCTTAGTCCATAAGATTCATCTCGATACAAGAATCAAATTCAACAATGGACAAGTACAAAGACGAAGGTGAAACGAAGCAAGTGGAAATAGATTCAAAATAAGATTCTCAAGGGTTATCCCAGGAACTCTCAAGAAATTCTAAAATGTGATTGAGTATTCTCTCATCATATATCCTAGATCCTACATCCTATCGGAGGCTCGCAGCAGTACAACTAAGTCGTTGTACTACCACGATATCACACTAATTACGAAGCCTGACCTACATAGGCTACCACTAGGTTCGGCAGCGGATCACGAAATCATGGCGATCTTCTCTATCTAATGAATGAGGAGTCTGTTTGAAAATCGTCCGCCCATTTATGATCCTGCTGGGTTCTTTTTTGAAGAACTAGTGAGTCAACCTCAACCTGAGTCAGAGGTATATGATGAGCTTTACAAAGTTTGAGTCATAGGGTCGCCTTTGGAAGCTAAAGCAAAAGTTGTTGAAAGCTGGGAGAAAAAGCGAAGCCCTCCTCCTCTACCTCCAATATTTGTCAATACAATGTAGGTGAAAGTCAATCTTTAGCCCATTCACATAAAGATCCCGTAAAAATGTGTCACGATCCGCACCCAGATATTAGGGCACGAGTACTTGGGTACGTCCAGCCTACGCTGAAGAATCGACGATAGAATGATGTCTAGGTCAACAATACAATTTAACCATCTCGTCAATAATATATATAAATTATCAATGATATCTCAACTCCAAACGAAGGACAAGATGACAATATATAATAATAATAATCAATATTTAATCACAATATGCTTGAGGAAGATAATCATACGATATCATACAAAGGAATATAAATCTCAAAGTCACAAGTCAAGAATAGTCACAACCCATATCCAAGTCTATGAGTCTAACCATAACCACAATAAATCTAAATATCAATAACAACTCAAATATCTAAAAGCTGGAGACAGATCCAGTATAATAAGAATACTAACTAAGTCTCGACAATAACTAGCTGAGCCTCCACAACAGCTGGTACTGGCTCCTCCTATACTATTAATTCAACCTCAGCTAACTCTCCATCATGTGGGTCATAATACATAGGACACCAGTCCGCTAAATAAACATTTAAAAAATATATCCAGTCAAGATGGGATGAGTACAACCCAAAAGCAGTTCTAAGTTAATTGATTATGACTATAAACATTAATAATGAATGTAATACAAGAAGAAAAAATAATGAGCAGATATCATAGTATGGCAAGAAAAGAAAGACAGGTAATCTAGAGAAATAAGACAATATCAATACACTATGAACTAGAATAAATAGAAGAACAGATACTACACTAAGTGTTTGAAATACTAGTTAGATATGTAATCGACTTGGGTTAAACATTATCTACTTTCACGGAATAACACAATCACATGACAATTATGATTGGTTGTTGTCTACAAGTAACACAATCACGTATGATTAACTGTTGTCTACAAGTAACACAATCACATATAATTGATTATTGTCTATATTATATAAGGGAGTAACTCAACCACACATGAAATATATGATTAGTTATTGTCTATATTGCAACTCAACCACATGTGAAATGTGTGATTAGTTATTGTCTATAATATACATAATATTAAACATTGTCTAAGGTTCTTGATCACATATCTTTCTAGTATTTTCTTGCCCCGACTAGTACAATGGATCCAAATTATGACACATTACGATATGATAATCACTATGCAGGGTCTATATTATGATCACGATGATCACGATCTATATAATCATTATAAATATCAAGATAATCACTGAGCAGTAACATCTCATAACAAAAATCCAAGTATACCAATTCGTGTACCATCGTATCAAGAATCAGGTAAAATATTACTAAATACTTGTATTATAGTAATTATCAAATAATAGAAATTATCAAAGAATGTACTCGTCTGCGGTCCTGAGCAAATGATACAAATCAGTGTTGGAACTGGTGTCACACTGACCTATATATATATATATATATATATATATAAAATTTCATGTTATTTGGTGTATTTGAATAATAAACATGCTTAAATAAGCTAAAAATATGATTTCTAAGTCAAAACTAGGTCATACATGTCAAACTAGGTCAATATCTCGATTCTAGGTTCCACACTAGCTTCTAAGTTGGTTACAAGGCCTAATTAGCTAATACTAGGTGATACTAGTTTATACCTAGGTTTCTAGGTTCATACTAGTAAGTTTAGATATACTAGATATCATATGTACACTATCTAGACTCATATATCTAGGTATCATATAATATATTAACTCATATTCAATACCTTGACCTATTACCTAGTTCTAACATAATACCTTGATCATAACTTGGTATATATGACACTTAACTAATACTCAAAACCTAATTTTAATACTTGAACTCTACTCCATGGTACTTGAGTAGCATGGTACCATATGTGAATATCATATGGCACCAAGGTATCACAACCACCTAACATTGATACAAGGTGCCAACTCATATTTGATACGTTTGGTATAAAGGTATTCCCAATACTACTTAACACTAACCTCTACTAACACACTCACTCTCTTGGCCAACACCACAAGACACCAACCAATACTTGGTACCAATACCTTATCCATAGATACATAGATCCAAACACAATCATAATGATACACCAATACACTTCCTTCATAAACACACATGTACACACAAAACATCCTTAAGTGTACCAATGTAATACTTCATTAAGCACACACCATCTTGCATCAAGCTCCCCTCAAGTTGAGCTAACACACTTTCAAACTATACTCGGTACACAAGCTACCTTTCCCCATACACGTTTTGCAAAAGTCTGCAGGAACCAAGTTTCTGCAATGCACATGATACACTTCTATGCAGGGCATAACTGCATCCTAATATACTGTAGATGCAACTGAAGTACTCTTTTTCCACTGTCTAATACTGCACAATCCAATTCCCCCATAACCTGTTGTTCAACTGCAACTCACTAATGCTCAACCTTGCACTGAGTACTGTTTAAAACTCTCCACACACCAATCACTCCAATATACTCTAAACTAACTCTCAAATACCGTACACATCACAATGCTAAATTGGTATCCATGGCATAAATACCTAATCTCACACTAACACACCACTCTCACCTATGTCCCCCTCAATACTGCCGCTGCTACTTGGATCCAAATCAATTGAGACCCCTTAGATACTTGAACATATCCCCTCTTCCCTAACTGATACCTACTCCCTCTAATTCTATATATCACTCAAAACACATACATGCACATATATAATACTATGCACCCAAATACTGATACTCACATATATCCTATGAAACACTTGCACCGATACTGGTATCTATGATACCCAGATATACACACAAGAATTTGGTTCTCTGTTCATGGATACCCCACCTTGTAAAAGTTTGGCACACATACAACCAACACACTGATATCCACACTAACACATAATCACACTAACACATAATCTCACTAACGAAATGGCTAAGTTCCCCCTACCTACAACATCCAAGCCCAACTTCACTAGCCACAATGCCAACAGGTGTGAACCTGATCTCCCCACACTTGCAACCTCATGTATCTCCCCCCTCCTACACACCAAGACACACAAATACCTGGTGCACTTCTAACACTGAGTACACTTATACTATACATATATATATATATATATATATATATATATATATATATTAGACACTAATACCTGGACACATGCACTCATGCCACACTACAGGTACACACCTTTACTTGCACTTGCATGCACACTCCCATGTCTAAACACTAATATCTGTGCATCCAAAGCTCTATTTCAAACCCTCAAAGTAGTAGTTGCTTCTACCATTCCTCCTCTCCACTGCTATATGCAGTCCAGGACCCTAAAACCTACACACTCTTACATATATAACCCAATACAACTCATATATATACATAAACCCACACCTATTAACATATAATCACACACTATTTAATTCACAACACAAAACTAACACAAGGCCAAATATCAAGCACTTAACATGCACTACTCTATGATACACACTAAAATCTATGATACTCTCATGGTACACCCCCAAACTCCACACCCTCATAATACAAACCCCCACATCTCTTAGAATATATAATTTTTGATATATACTAATTAGAATAGTTATATTTAATGCAATAAATGAAGAATTGATACCTATCCAAAAATATTCAAAATATCCATACGTATCATGGCGTCTCGCGACACGAACTCTACGTATCCACTTGTGGACACGTAAACACTAAAAAAATCATGAATCAGATCCTAAAATCATTGAATAATCATTCATACGAACATCTAATGGCCCAAACTTGAATTTCTCTCAATTTGGCCATAAAAATCAATGTAACAATCATCATATAGGCTTTTAACACCTAGTTTTTCTCCCTATAGGTAGTCCTTAGTCATGAAAGATTTCCTATGGGCCAAATATCATATATTAACTATGACATTGAGAAGAAATAGGAATTATACCAATTGGGAGTCAAATTCCAATAAAACTCCTCCGGGTAGACACAAAATGGACACAAGCTTCTAAAATCTCCTCTCCAAGTAGTGCTCCTTGCAATCCAAGCTCCTAGGCCTCCTTGGTGATGACTATGAGTAGGGAATGAGGAGAAATTGGATGGAAATGGTGGAGATTTGATTTGGATTTGGGGGAGAACAATTTGGGGATAAAATAAAATAGTGAAATAAAAATAAATGGAGCTACTCTCTCCCTCTATTAGGGATGGGCATGAGATGAGGGATTGGGCAATCTAAAATGTCCTATTGTCCCTCAATAGTTGTCATGAAGGTTTAATTAGTTAAGATAATGGTTCAAATCCTAATGAGAAGAATATTCTATTCATTCTCCTTAATCTAATGAGTCAAACCATGACTAACTAATTGGTTAAACCAATGGGCCATGTCAAGTCTAGTTGGTCCACTTGGGCTCACTAGCACTAAGTCTATCCAATAGGCTAACTCACTAACCATATAGTCCATTCTAATCTAATTAACATATGCACCTATGCCAAGCCTAAAATAAATATACATATAAATACATATAATATAAACAATATGAAATAACAAAAATACTCTTCTCTAGGAAAGTTGTGGTTACACACTCGAGCATCTTAAAACATGACATGATTGGCTGGCTCGTTCAGATGGGGCTGGGATTTGGGCACTAAAGTCCTCCGTAACAACTCGTCTCAAAGATCGGCAATGTGTTAGTCAATGACCTTCTAGAATCATGTTGACTCCTATAAATTTTGTGTGGTCCTCGAATGTGTACTAGTAGAGAGGGGCCTGGTGGTCTGCTTCATAATATGCGTGTTGTATGATCCCGTACGGTAGTATGTACCACTTTAGAGACTACTAGAGACAATCATCCATAAATCATCGTCCGACGGAGCTGGAGAGACCTACAAGAAAGTATCAGCCTATCTCTCTCTCTATTTACGATAATAGCCGGTTATGTCGCAAGCTCATAGAGTATAACATACTCATCCTACATTTTATATATCTCTCGATAAGCTTACTTATTACTATCTCTTCGTCGTGCATGTTATTACCAATATTTAAGTAACCTAACTGCTACGTGAATATACTTGAATATTACAAGTCACATTGTCACGACCCGCATCCAAAATTTGGGTCCGAGTACATGGGTACGTCAAGCCTACGCCGCAGCATCGGCGGTAGAATGTTGTCTAGGTCGCAATACTAGCTAATCAATCTCACACGAATATCCAACTCCATAAGGAGACACATATATCACAATATAATATGGAAATACTCAATCACAAAACTAAAGCACGATAAGATATCGAAGAAAATAAACAAAATACAACACAAGTCTAAACAACAAAAATAGTCTAACCTGCAAAAATAATATCCCAGTCTCCAATATGCCGGAAACAAATCCGGTACCATAAACCGCTAAAAGAACTAACTGAATAACTAGTGATCCCGGCTAGACCTCCCAGAATCATACCTAGCTACAAGGTCCAAGGCTGCAGCTACTCTCCCTGTGGTCCATAATATGTCGGACACCAGTCCTCTAAGTCGCAGTATGGAAAAATATTTTCAGTCAGGATAGAACGAAGTACAACCCAATAATAGTTTCAGTTAATCGATAAGGACTACAAAACAATAAATAGATGATGCTATATACTGAAAGAAAATAATAAATAGATGCAATGACAAAATAAGGAGAACATGCAATATAGGCAATATGGTACAGTTAGTGCATATATGAAAGAAGAGAAAAGAACTACAATATCATATACGTGTGATGTAGTATATGAAACTGAAATAAAGAACTGTAACTATTCTAAGTGTTTAAAATATCAGTCTATCATATAATCGGCTTGGGACAAGATCAGGCTTGTTACATATGATTAACTATAATTTATGTAAGGTCACGCTAACCATCTGGTTAACTATGATACGAGTAATGGTCAGGCTAATCATATATAACAGGCTATGAGGCATGTAATGGTCAGGCTGCACCCGACGTGAGGTGAGGGGTGAGCTATGATGCATGTAGAGTTGGGTATGATCACATAATCTACTAATATTTTCCTTGCCCCTTACTAGTACAGTGGATCCAACCATGACACGTTATGATACACGATAAATGTCTAATATATCATGTACGATGTCTAATATCAATGTCGTATAAAATATCAATATGGTAGTCAATGTAACATCTCATGACTGTAGATCCAATCTGTATACTAGTCCGTGTAGCACAGTGTCAGAATCAGATGCAACATTTCTAAATACTTGAATTATAGAAATTATTAAATAACGGAAATTATCAGAGAATGTACTCACCTGGGGTCCTTAGCTGGCAATACCAATAGCCTGCTCCCGAAGTCTCGCAGGATGATCCAATGGTCCTATATATATATAATATAATATAATATAGCATCCGTCATTACACTAACACACACACACAAACACAATTACACTACGCTCGAAACTACGCAAGGGTGTGATATCTGGTCAACTAGCAAGGTCAAGTGCGCATGTCTATACGCACAGGTGTCATGTCCTCGAATACTGTGTACAACAAGACAACAACTAACACTAACATAATATCCAAATCCAAATCTCGTGTAGCACTAACACATGGTCCATCTAGCAGGTTAGGGTACACATAAGGCCATGAGTCCAAAATATATTTGATATAAATATATACATATAGCACTTTAGTATATTACCTAGTATTACCCAATACTATATATATTAATACACCTAGGGTCATACTTAACATATATAAATATGTGACAACCACTACTAATAACCAAATCCCATAAAGCAATATTAACCCTAATTACTATTCAATTAATTACAAAACCTAATTACCCTTAATACTAATTACTATTAAACGTACACGCATGCACACTAGGCACTAGGGTTCATGACTCCGCAGTGTTACGCAATAACACAAAATAAAAGAAGAGGGGACAAGTTCAAACCTTGGGCTGCGCGTGATCGAGGAGGGTGACGTTGACCGGAGAGGGTGCCTGGGCTCCGGCGAGGGCTGTGATGATGATGATGATGATGACGCGGGGAAGCTTTGTTAGCCGAGACCGACTAGAGAAGCTGGCAATGGGATTCCGTGAACGACGAGAGGATAGGCAGTCACGACCCCAATGCTCGGTGGGATGGGGTGATGTCCGCACGGCACGGTGACCTCGACGAGGGTCGACGACGGATGTTGGTGGCTGATGCTCCTCGGTTGAGGGCTTCCAGGCTAACTCCCTGGCGGTCGGGGTCGATCGAAGAAGAAGGTGGAGGTGGTGATGGTGTTATAGATGATGATGAGGACAACAATGATGATGGAGGAGTCGAGGTGGTCGTCGGTTGTTGGAGGAGTCCAGCGGTCGGGTTAGGGGGTATAGTCGTGGGGTGAAGTCGGGGAAGGGATATAGTTGGCTATGATCGGGTGATGAGGAGGCTGATATAGGGTTGCTGTGACGAGGACGGGGACGTCGAGGGATCGACGATGGCGAAGGCAGGAGGTCGTGGGGCGGGGCTGTGCTCAGTCGAGGAGGAGGAGAACGGGAAAGTCGGGGTCGGGTGGACTGTGGTCAGGGAGAAGTCGAGGATGAAGACGACGATGGGGAGAGGCGGTGGTGAAGATGATCGGAGGAGATGGCGGTGATGGATGTGGTTGCTGGCGGTGTCGACGCTGCTCGGGTCGACGGTCAACGGGGGTGATGCTGGTTGCAAAAGCGGATTCTCGGCGGGTGATCACCGTAGGGAGGTCGGGAAGATTAGGGTGATGACTGTCATCGGGTCGGGGACGTAGAAAGGTGGTGGTGACGATGGTAAAGTCGGTGGTGGCGACGAGGTGGTCCGGCGGGATGTAGGCTGTGCTCAGGCGGGGTGTTCACCGAAGGAAGGAGAGAAGAGGGTGGCTATGGGTTTGTTAGGGTTAGTTTCAGTTTGATGAAGGAGGATGGTGATGATGATGTAGAAAAATAATAAGGAGAAAGAGTTTTCACGTAGGAGAGAGAAAATGGTGATGCTAGCCTAGGGATTAGGGCCGGCCATGTGCTCATTGGGATATGGGATGTTGCTCATTAGGAAAAGGGGTGAGGATGAGGGATTATATAGGAGGGTGTGTGTGGTGAGGATGGTGCTTCATTTTGAATGAAGGGCCAAGATTTAACATGAAGGGGAGTGTACAAACAAAAAGGGGAGAGAGAGAGAGTTGGACCGGTCAAAGAGGGAGGGAGTTGTTTCTTCATTAGCTTTGACCAATAGGATGGTGACACCTCATTGCATTTTTGCATAAAAGCCCCCAAAATTGAAAAATTGCACAAATTAATTGGAAGTACATAGGATTAAAATTAGGTGGGACACAAGTGTCATGGACATAGAAGACTCAGAATATAATATTGTGATAATTTGGGTTGTACAAAATGGGTCGAGATTGTGTCTCCAATTTCGACTGGAACGCACAAAGATGGAAAGTTGGATTTATTTAGAATAAAAAATAAACGTCTACGACGAATATTGTGCGACTAAAATGAAGCAAAAGAGAGCATATTTATAAGTTACACATAGGTCAGAATGGAAGACGGACACGTCTAGGACAAGGGTGTAAAATTTGTTGGAAGATAAAAGCTAATGTAGCGCTCCAATTATCGAAGTAATGGTAAGGTACAACAATCAAATAAAATCACAACAATTAAATATAATCCCTAATATTAAATCCCAAAAATGCTAATTAAAGTCCATAGTCCTGTAATTTGGTCATAGGTTCTACTAGTGGGTTTCTAGGTCCAGTCCACTAACTGATGCATTAAAGAACAGTAATATATATATATATATATATATATTAACACAATACTTATACGAAATAAATAACGAAAATACCCCTTAGAAATTTTTTTCTCGAAATTTAAGATCCTCAATAGTTGTATTTATTTATTTATTTATTTATTTATTTATTTATATATTTTATTTTTACCATCAAAAATTAAATTTATCAAACCATATAATCATGAAGTAAATCCATATTGTTATTTCATAAAATTTTCAAAATTCTATAAATATCATATTCCTGAAAATCTTCAAATTTAAAAATTAAATTCCATTCTTATCACAATCTCCTCCAAAATTTTAAGTTAATAACTAAATACAAGAATTTAATATCCAATCCTCAAATTTTAAATCCAATCAAAGCATATATATAAAATTTGAAATCTCATCCAAAAAATTTGAATTCAAACTCTAATCCATTAGTGATCTTATTCCTCGATTTCTTTTTTCACACAATACTCAAACAATGTAATACTTACGAAGTCTTCAGATACAACATTCAAAATAATTTTTTTTATAAAATTTATATCTTGCAGTCAAATAAATATAATGATAATCTTCTTAAATTCCTCAAAATTTATGACAAATTCAATCATATCTTAATCTTCATAAAAATTAATGATTTAACAAAATCGTCAATTCTGCCATATTAAGTTCTCAACTCTTTATTTAAATTAATATTTATCCTCGAAATTTAAGGCACCTCTCTCTATCCAGTTATAACCTCTTCATTAATCTTTACTACGTTCAAACCCCCAACAATCAAGGACTAAGAAAATCCTACCTACAGTCATACAATATGCAATCTAGAGAAAACATGTATGGTTATGGTCTGTTTTGCCATGGTATTGTAGTCTCTGTCAGGGTATACTACTAACTACATTCTAGCAAGAAAACTACTGATACAAGCTACGGTACTAAGAAATCAATCAATCAATCAAACAGACGGAAAAGGAACAGAAGGAGAAGAACAGAACAGAACCTGCTAACACAACCATGGGATTAATGATGCATCCAAAGTTTGATACCTCTATCCCTTTAGGTACCACTCTTTCTACTGCAAGCACACCCACTGCTAGCTCTCTTACCTACTATAATTGTTTATACTAGTTGTTCTTATTACTCAAGTGCATACCAAGTGCAACATACCACACTAAGTACTACTCCCTCTAATACAACTCTAGATGGACACCCAAGTCAGTTTGCAGTGCCATCTCAGACATGCTCAAGCCAACAGATCCTTACACATACACATCATCTACTCATATACTAATACACATTTCTAACCCACATATATCTAAGTGTACATATATATACTCACAGTCTCTAACACTCAAGGTACGTACAAATACATTAATTGTCTATAACCCTCAACTGTGTACTAAAATTTGCATTGTCCGAATTACTTGCACTATTACTCTCAATAATTTTCTATCCATATTAACTGATACACCAATCTAATATTATCACACGAGGTACTTACTGTTACTAGCACAATCCTCAACTAATCCTTAACATAGAAATACTAGCACTCTTGGTATAGTAACACTAGCTTCATCATTAGATTACCTCGTCACACTTACTAGAACTCATGATCACTTGTACTAGTTATTAACTTCTATAATACACATGCTTCACTTTACTCCCAAAGGCAGGCATATGGTTCCATATCTCGATTGATGTATAAGTATCTCCCTTTAACCTTTTACAGACTGATACACTAATTAGTGATACACTTCATACCTTCCATGACCAATCTTGATATTTCTTAACCCATGGCACACTATTGGAATTTTTTAATACTCATGCTTCCACTTTCATGAACTTCCGTACTGACACTCAACACCTATTGTGCATCCTACACACAATTTCTAAACACTCTTCCACCTATTGCTTCTAACATATTACTGGCCTCAATATCAGGTGATACATCCATCACTAGTCATATACCGGTACACTTATATCAAATCACATATCAAGGCCCTTCTTTTATCTGTAATACAAGTCTTAATACTTAGCACAATGCATTCTTATTCCCTCATAATCTCTTATACACTTATGGGTATCCTCCTACTATGGCACAGTCATTAATACCCTTTATGGGTATACATTCCTTTACTCTTGACACACCCAAGTATCAACCATCAAATTGAATATCATGCTCCATTAATTTTTCAACACAATTTTCTTGATACTTAATGGTTTACATGGATCACCCAACTACATGAATTCATGACTATCCAGGACTGGCATGCTGATTCTGATACTAACTCCTGGAACCATTACTGATACACTTTACTCCCCCTTCTACCTATAGTACCAATACTAACTATAATGACACCTATTATAGAACTATTGCTACAAGGTACTATGCTATGGGTTATCTCTAGATTGATGCCTACTGCTCACATGTCCAACCAAGAAACACTTACAAACTCACAATCTACACTCCCAATAGTCAATACTGATACTCAAGACACAGACCTAATTACAAGTCACCAATTATCATACTACCATGGAACCCTAATGGAAATAAGCTCTATAAGAAACTGGACTAAGGACTAAAGGTATCTCTACTGCTAGCAAAGAAAATAATAGAAAAAGGTCCTATAATAACAAAAGTAGATAAGTATTGAGATGATACTTTAAGAACCAATTTAAGATACGATCTGATAATCATACACGCCTGTCCAAAATTATGACACTCAGAATCCTCGCCACGCTAGTGAGCATAGCTGCGATAAACGATAGATTCCATAACTTAGACATACAACTCTATAATCATGTCATCTAGAATCATCGCTGTGCCGACTAGTATAGCTGCGAAAAATTCTAAATTTCATAACTAAGATATATATATATACATCCAAAGTTAGGTCCCTATGTTTTCGACATGCCAGCTAATATGGCTGCGATAAATTCTAGGCTCCATAACCAAAGCAAATATTTTACCTTTCTCATTGTCCTCATAAACATATGTCATTAGATGATACCGTAATTTTAGTCCGTAAAGTTTATCTCAATATAAAATCATAACAACGACACCAAGAATTAAATTTAACAACTGATCAACAAGAATCAAATTCAATAACAACAAGCGAAAGCGGACGTGAACAAGGAAAAATATTTAAATTAGAAATTATAATAAGATTCTCATGGGTCATCCCAGGAATCTCTCAAAAAATAATTTATGATTGAGTATCCTCTCTCATCCTAGTATTCTATGTCCTAAATCTTATCGCAGGCACACAGTAGTACAACTAAGACGTCGCACTACCACGACAATGTACTACTTGCGAAGTCTGACCTGTATGGGCCACCACTAAAAATGTGTCACGACCCGCACCCAGAATTTGGGCACGAGTACGTGGGTACGTCCAGCCTACGCTGCAGCATCGACGGTAGAATGCTGTCTAGGTCATAATACTAGCTAATCAATCTCACACGAATATCCAACTCCATAAGGAGACACATATATCACAATATAATCTGGAAATACTCAATCACAGAACTAAAGCATGATAAGATATCAGGGAAAATAAACGAAATACAACACAAGTCTAAACAACAAAAATAGTCTAACCTGCAAAAATAAAATCCCAGTCTCCAATTTGCCAGAAATAAATCTGGTACCATAAACTGCTAAAAGAACTAACTGAATAACTAGTGATCCTGACTAGACCTCCCGGAATCACACCTGGCTACAAGGTCCAAGGCTGCAGCTACTCTTCCTGTGGTCCATAATATGTCAGACACCAATCCTCTAAGTCGTAGTCTGGAAAAATATTTCTAGTCAGGATGGAACGAAGTACAATCCAATAGCAGTTCCAGTTAATTGATAAGGACTATAAAACAATAAATAAATGATGCTATATACTGAGAGAAAATAATAAATAGATCCAATAACAAAATAAGGAGAACATGCAATATAGGCAATATGGTACAGTCAGTGCATATATGAAATGAAGAGAAAAGAACTACAATATCATATACGGGTGATGTAGTATATGAAACTAAAATGAAGAACTGTAACTATTCTAAGTGTTTAAAATATCAGTCTATCATGTGATCGTCTTGGGACAAGATCAGGCTTGTTACATATGATTAACTATGATTCATGTTAGGTGAGGCTAACCATCTGGTTAGCTATGATGTGAGTAATGGTCAGTCTAATCATATATAACAGGCTATGAGACATATAATGGTCAGGCTGCACCCGATGTGAGGTATGGGGTGAGATATGATGCATGTAGAGTTGGTATGATCACATAATCTACTAATATTTCCCCCGCCACCAACTAGTACAGTAGATCCAACCATAACATGTTACGATACACGATCAATGTCCAATATATCATGTACGATGTCTAATATCAATGTCGTATAAAATGTCAATATAATAGCCAATGTAATATCTCATGACTGCAGATCCAATATGTATACTAGTCCGTATAGCATAGTGTCAGAATCAGATGTAACATTTCTAAATACTTGAATTATAAAAATTATCAAATAACGAAAATTATCAAAAAATGTACTCGCCTGGGGTCCTTAGCTAGCAATACCAATAGCCTGCTCCCGAAGTCTCGCAGGACAATCCAATGGTCCTATATATATATAATATAATATAATATAACATCAGTCGTTACACTAGCATACACACAAATATAATTACACTACGCTCGGAACTATGCAAGGGTGTGATATCTGGTCAACTAGCAGGGTCAAGTGAGCGTGTCTATACGCATATGTATCATATCCTCGAATACTGTGTACAACAAGACAACAACTAGCACTAACACAGTGTCCAAATCCAAATCTCGTGTAGCACTAACACATGGTCCAACTAGTAGGTTAGGGTACACATAAAGCAGTGAGTCCAAAATATGTTTGATATAAATATATACATATAATACTTTAGTATATTACCTAGTATTACCCAATACTATATTTATATTAATACACCTAGGGTCATATTTAACATATATAAATATGTGACACCCACTACTAATAACCAAATCCCATAAATCAATATTAACCCTAATTACTATTCAATTAATTATGAAACCTAATTACCCTTAATACTAATTACTATTAAACGTACACGCGTGCACACTAGGCACTGGGTTCATGACTCCACAATGTTACGCAACAACACAAAATGAAAGAAGAGGGGATAGGTTCAAACCTCGGGTGCGCGTGATCGAGGAGGGTGACATTGACTGGAGAGGGTGCCCGAGCTTCGGCGAGGGCAGTGATGATGATGATGATGATGATGGTGGTGATGATGATAATGACGCGGTGAAGCTCTGTTAGTCAAGACCGACTAGAGAAGCCGACAATGGGATTCTTTGAACGATGAGAGGAGATGCAGTCACAACCCCAATGCTCGGTGGGATAGGGTGATGTTCGCCCGACACGCTGACCTCGACGAGAGTTGACGACGGATGTTGGTGGCTGATGCTCCTCGGTTGAGGGCTTCCAGGCTAACTTCCTGGCTGTCGGGGTCGATCAGAGAAGAAGGTGGAGGTGGTGATGGTGTTGTAGATGATGATGAGGACGACGACGATGATGGCGGAGTCGAGGTGGTCGTCAGTTGTTGGAAGAGTCCGGCGGTCGGGTCAGGGGGTATAGTCGTGGGGTAAAGTCGGGGAAGTGTAAACTCCCTCATCCAAAATAGGTATTTGTGTATATTTTATATTATTATATTTATTATAGATGTTGAATTTATTTAGAGTATTATCTTAGTTAATTAGAAAATAATTTATTTAGTATATTTACTTATATAAATATTTATTTAGAATTATTTTTAGCCTATTTTAGATTATTGAGATTTTTTTCATAATTTTTAGTTAATTAAAAACTAGTAACACTAATTTTTGAGGACTTTAAAGAATTTATTTTATGTTCAAACTTAATTAAAAATATCCCAAAATTTTATTTTAGATTCTAAATAATAAAATATATTTTCTAGAATTTTTTGAGAAATTTTCAATTATTTTTAGCATTTATTTCGAGTTAATTATGAAAAACTGAATTAAAAACTAATTTCTAAAAAAGAAAACCCAAAAAGTAATTAATTCTGTCCAGTCAGCAAACAGGGGGCCCACCTGTCAGCTTCCCGCAGCAAACAGTGCCGGGCCCGCCTGTTAGTGACTGCGGGGCGGGCAGCGTTGGATGGCTGCCACGTGTCAAGATCTGAGCCGCGACTGCTTTCTCTCTCCTCTATATATATATTAGTTTAAGTTTATTTCTAGGGTTTTTCTTCAGCCGAATTTTGGAGAATTGCTATCTAGGGTTCCTTCATCTTCCAGAAGCCATTGCACATAGCTTCGGACACCAAATGAGGCCTAGTTTTTGTGTTAGAAAGATATTGAGGTTAGCTTTCTGATTATATAATTTGTTTTGCGAAATTATGAGTATTAAATTCTGGAAAATTCGTAGAGCACAGCATGTCCGAAAATAGACGTGTTTCGATGTTTTTACGATTCCGGGAGAACCAGGAATCGGAATCATGAACCGTTTAAAGTTTCGGAAAGCTAATGTCGAGATCATTGACATATATTTTTCCCAGAATTTAATTCGAAGTATTTTTATACTGTTAATTCTGTAGAACTTCTAGGTTAGAATTTAACCATCGGTGCACGATACGAAACTTGTATGTGTCATAATTCCCAAACGAATTTGAATTCGGACGAGCCGTAAATTCCAGCATATTTTTGACACTGAAATCTACAGGAAATCATGCATGAAAGTTGAGTTTGTATCGGTTGACTTTTCGGTCAACAGATCACCTCGATTTGCGTGCCATGAGTCTCGAGTTGATAAAATTCAGTTTCTTTGGACAAAATTTAAGAATTAACATAAAAATTAGAATAATAAGATTAAAATAGGATTTTAGAGTAATTATTCCAGAATTAAATAAATTAAAATAAATTATCTTTTGACGTGATAAATTTGTAATACATAGGCTATTTGGACTGTGACTTGTACTCTGATTCATACCAGCAGCAGGACCCCAGGTAAGATACTTTTCCAAATTGCTTACAATATTTTGCATGCTTAGTATATTTCTGTATATTTATTGCATTTCTGTTTATTCTTGCATGTGTAGTTTTCTTTCAGTCATTACTATGTATTAGATATGTTGACACACACATAGCACTTAGTATCATAGAGGACAATCATTAGGCGTATGGGCTTTTAACCACTCTGGTAACACCGTAGTCACTAGCACGCACTATGGTGGGTCGTGTCCGATGGTCGCTACCCCCGAGGTATGTCGATTGATGGAGTCCGAGGGTCGCTACCCCAGAGGTATGTCGGCTGATGATGTCCACTGACGAGCGTGAGATTGTGAGGATTAGATCGAGTAGCCTACCCTTACCCATACGTCGAAAAATTATCCTCATTTGCATTCATATAGATGGTCTTGTACAGCGTACTTATTTATTTTCAAATTATATGCATGTTTACTGTGTTCAAATTGGCTCGTATTTTCTGTATCTTGTTACGTCCCTCTGAGGACCTGGTCCGCTGCCAGGTGTATCTATTCTTGAGTATTTGCAGGAGCACAGATTGGATGGCTATATATGTTTCGTGGATGTCCTCTCTTCGAGCCCGTGATTGCTAGATGGTGTTCTTATATGGTGTTGTTGTGTTATACTTATTTTAATATTTGCTCTTACATTCGAGTTGGTAGTGGATTTGTTTCCATCCAACTATCATCCTTAGATATTTATGTTGACATCTAGTTATATAGATGCTGGTTATTATTTATATTGATTTTCTGTGGATGAGATTTAGATTGTACCCTATGACTTGTGACATATGTTTATACCACTTGTGGATTAATTTTCATATTACAGCGTACGTGTGGATTTTGGTTTTCATATATTGGAGTTGCCATATCCATGCGGCTGGCATGCTTACGTGTTCCTAGTTCTACGTATTTTGGGACTGGGGCGTGACATGTTTTTGTGGTGGCCCATGCAGGTCGAGAGCATATTGTCTCGGTTACGTTACTGTACCGAACAAGCCTGCACCTAGGACTAGAGTATAGGATCTCATCCACAATTGACTATGACTCATCTTTCTTCTAATCTATTCTATTTGAATAATTGTATCCTGCTTGATTCCTGTACTCCTATAATAGTTCCTTTAGTATAGTCTCTCCTAGAATATAGAAGTTCCTGTTGTTAGATGATAAGTATGGTAACCTTCCTATTAAGAGTACAACTAGAGTGCTGACACACCACTAAGTTTAGGATGTCTAGTAAACCCTAGAATTCCTTATCTCTAGAATTGGTTTACCATTACCTCCTGATGTGTTATAAGGACTTGAGAGTAGTATAGACACTACTAGAGCTAGTTAGAAGTTTACCATTATGGTTGCCCCTAGCATTGAGAAACCAATAGAAAACCAAAGTGAATATTAGGACTGAACCTAACCCACGCCGTTAGATGAGTATTGGAGAACCATAAATTTAGATTCTTGTCTTGAGATAAGCAGACAGTACCTTAGAAAGCCAAGAGCAATGCATAGAATATTTTTCTAATCATACCTCAAACACATAGACTAGCATACCCCTTTCCCTTGGAAAACTATGATGCTATCTAGAGCCCCTCTATTTTCATATATTGTTCCCCTGTGACCATAGCGTTCGCTAATTGTGCGACGATCAAAATTACGTTCTTCTTTTCTTTATCTTTCAACTCGTGCCACCTGACACTTCTGATAGTAGGCCAAGTAATTTATTTCTTTGTTAAGGATACATAGTTTGCTAGGATTATAGTTGTAATCTTAAATTTTGAAATTGTGTGCTTAGTAGTTAGAACTTGATAGTTAAGTTATTCTTGTAGATTGAGACCTGATGCTTATCCCTTAGTTTTAAATTGCGTAACTTGTACCGCACCTCAATACGAGTTATATTCCCTTTCCCTTGAGGCCAGTAACTGTCCCATTCTTACTATTGACACTTGCACTATGACTAAGAGTTAAGACGACCATGACCTATGTAATATAAGAGGATACCCTAACAAGTACCAAGACCCTTTCTCGAAGACCTTAACAGGAGCTTCTACGGTACCCTTAAGACTGTCACAGTATTAGTTTATTGTTTTAAGTTAGGTAGTATACCTCACAACCTAGTATCACATAGTCTTTTGACCTATTATTGAAGTGTGATTGAACAACATTAATTGTATACTAGCATAAGACGACAGTGGTTATTCAGACAATAGAAGTTAGAGGTCCTTGCCCACATTTGGTCGACTAGCGACATAGACAAGGAGGTTGTATGATAACTGTAGGGATTGTAGAGTCTTTTATTATTGTTGCTTAGTTGTTTTATTTTGTGAACTTGAATTAATTTGTACCTCCTTTCATTATCATCTAGCGTACTTATATTTGCTGCACTACCTTGACTTATGCTGCTATTATAGCCTAGTTTTGCAAGCTTACTCTTTTATCGAGCTTGATCATGAGATATGTATTATTGGGGACGCCTACTAATATATTTCAGAATCAGTGTATTAAGGTCTAGCTAACCTTAGTGCGCTTGATTCGCCCTTCGTAATACTACTTTACGTGGATTGAGATATGTAGTGATTGGTAGACGAATATACTTGCCCCTAGATATGTCTGAGCGGATCGTATCGGTTACATAACTGTACTAATACGAGCATGCGAACAAAGAATTACCAAAATAGGTTTTCAATCCACAACTGCTTTGACGATTCGCATTTGAATTCCTTAAACTCCTTGATCCCGATACTTCTATTCTATTACCTCACCCTTGAACTCTTTATTATTGGTCTCCGTCTTTCCTTATTTCGGAAAGACGAAACCTCGTGCTTGGTATAAGTTTAATACATAGAGAGTACTAGATATACCCTGTAGGCCGATCACATACTTGAGGATTATTCTTTTGTAATTAAGGACATATCATATATGATATAATCGACGTTGAAGTTTTGAGGATTGAATGACATGAGTAAATAAATTAAGGAATATTTTTCTTAAAGTATATAGCCTTCTGTGATAGATGGATAAATTCTAAGTTGGGTAGCAGTGCATTGTCAACTTGAGAGAAATTTCTTTTAGATTGTGATCAAGTAAGATTAGATTGGGAGATTCAAGTCATTTTAATTTTGAGAAATTTTAAAAGAATGATTAAGATAATGAGGATTTAACGAATTTTAAAATCTTGATATTGTGGACCAAATATTTATACTTTGAGCACATGATTTAAATTTTGAATATTGAAGGATGAATCATCGATTTAAATTTTGAGGATAAATATAGAATTTTAGACTTGAACAATTGGTTAATTAGATTTAAATTTTACAATTTGATGATTTGAATTAAAAGTTTAATTTTGATTGTTGGGTCACCTATTTGAAATATTGAGGATGTAAATTGAGTTTAAATATTTGAATAGTACAAAATTCTTAAGTTAAGAATAGGAATAAGATTTGATTAGAATTGTTTATTGTTCAAAGTCTAGAGAAGATTATGATAGTTAGAAATTATGATATAAATTTTGATGTGGGATGTCATATAGACTTGAGTTAGATTTGGATGTTGATTATTTAAAAATCGAGAAAAGATTACAACAGGTTGAATTTTAATTTAAACAGTGGTTATCTTAATTTTGAAGTGATCGCGATAGATTTGAATAGATTTTGTTATTTAATTTTTTGGAAGAGATTGCGATTGACGTACCTTATGTACGAATGTGAAGGATTTAACAAATTATGCCTTATTTTAATTTCGAGGACGAAATTGTTTTAAGTTGGGTAGATTGTAAACTCTCTCACCCAAAATAGGTATTTGTGTATATTTTATATTATTATATTTATTATAGATGTTGAATTTATTTAGAGTATTATCTTAGTTAATTAGAAAATAATTTTTTTAGTATATTTACTTATATAAATATTTATTTAGAATTATTTTTAGGCTATTTTAGATTATTGAGATTTTTTCATAATTTTTAGTTAATTAAAAACTACTAACATTAATTTTTGAGGACTTTAAAGAATTTATTTTATGTTCAAACTTAATTAAAAATATCCCAAAATTTTATTTTAGATTCTAAATAATAAAATATATTTTCTAGAATTTTTTGAGAATTTTTCAATTATTTTTAGCATTTATTTTGAGTTAATTATGAAAAACTGAATTAAAAACTAATTTCTGAAAAAGAAAACCCAAAAAGTAATTAATTCTGCCCAGTCAGCAAGCAGGGGGCCTACCTGTCAGCCTCCCGTAGCAAACAGTGCCGGGCCCGCCTGTCAGTGACTGCGGGACGGGCAGCGTTGGATGGCTGCCACGTGTCAAGATCTGAGCCGCGACTGCTTTCTCTCTCCTCTATATATATATTAGTTTAAGTTTATTTCTAGGATTTTTCTTCAGCCGAATTTTGGAGAATTGCCATCTAGGGTTCCTTCATCTTCCAAAAGCCATTGCGCATAGCTCCGGACACCAAATGAGGCCTAGTTTTTGTGTTAGAAAGATATTGAGGTTAGCTTTCTGATTATATAATTTGTTTTACGAAATTATGAGTATTAAATTCTGGAAAATTCGTAGAGCACAGCATGTCCGAAAATAAACGTGTTTCGATGTTTTTGCGATTTCGGGAGAACCAGGAATCGGAATCATGAACCGTTTAAAGTTTCGGAAAGCTAATGTCGAGATCATTGACATATGTTTTTCCCAGAATTTAATTTGAAGTATTTTTATACTGTTAATTCTGTAGAACTTCTAGGTTAGAATTTAACCATCGGTGCACGATACGAAACTTGTATGTGCCATAATTCCCAAACGAATTTGAATTCGGACGAGCCGTAAATTCCAGCATATTTTTGACACTGAAATCTATAGGAAATCATGCATGAAAGTTGAGTTTGTGTCGGTTGACTTTTCGGTCAACAGATCGCCTCGATTTGCGTGCCATGAGTCTCGAGTTGATAAAATTCAGTTTTTTTGGACAAAATTTAGGAATTAACATAAAAATTAGAATAATAAGATTAAAATAGGATTTTAGAGTAATTATTCCAGAATTAAATAAATTAAAATAAATTATCTTTTGACGTGATAAATTTGTAATACATAGGCTATTTGGACTGTGACTTGGACTCTGATTCATACCAGCAGCAGGACTCCAGGCAAGATACCTTGCCAAATTGTTACAATATTTTGCATGCTTAGTATATTTCTGTATATTTATTGCATTTCTGTTTATTCTTGCATGTGTAGTTTTCTTTCAGTCATTACTATGTATTAGATATGTTGACACACACATGGCACTTAGTATCATAGAGGACAATCATTAGGCGTATGGGCTTTTAACCACTCTGGTAACACCGTAGTCACTAGCACGCACTATGGTGGGTCGTGTCCGATGGTCGCTACCCCCGAGGTATGTCGATTGATGGAGTCCGAGGGTCGCTACCCCAGAGGTATGTCGGCTGATGATATCCACTGACGAGCGTGAGGTTGTGAGGATTAGATCGAGTAGCCTACCCTTGCCCATACGTCAAAAAATTTTCCTCATTTGTATTCATATAGATGGTCTTGTACAGCGTACTTATTTATTTTCAAATTATATGCATGTTTACTGTATTCAAATTGGCTCGTATTTTCTGTATCTTGTTACGTCCCTCTGAGGACCTGGTCCGCTGCCAGGTGTATCTATTCTTGAGTATTTGTAGGAGCACAGATTGGATGGCTATATATGTTTCGTGGATGTCCTCTCTTCGAGCCCGTGATTGCTAGATGGTGTTCTTATATAGTGTTGTTGTGTTGTACTTATTTTAATATTTGCTCTTACATTCGAGTTGGTAGTGGATTTGTTTCCATCCAACTATCATCCTTAGATATTTATGTTGACATCTAGTTATATAGATGCTGGTTATTATTTATATTAATTTTCTGTGGATGAGATTTAGATTGTACCCTATGACTTGTGACATATGTTTATACCACTTGTGGATTAATTTTCATATTACAGCGTACGTATGGATTTTGTTTTCCATATATTGGAGTTGCCATATCCATGCGGCTGGCATGCTTACGTATTCCTAGTCCTACGTATTTTGGGACTGGGGCGTGACAGGAAGGAATATAGTTGGCTATGCTCGGATAATGAGGAGGCTGATGTGGGGTTGCTGTGACGAGGATGGGGACATCGAGGGATCGACGATGGCGAGGGGAGGCGGTTATGGGGCGGAGCTGTGCTCAGTCGAAGAGGAGGATAACAAGGAAGTCAAAGTCGGGTGGACTGTGGTTGGGGAGAGGTCGAGGATGAAGACGATGATGGGGAGAGGAAGTGGTAAAGATGATCGGAGGAGACGGTGGTGATGGCTGTGGTTGCTGGCGGTGTCAACGCTGCTCGGGTCGACGATCGATGAGGGTGATGCTAGTTGCAGAGGCGGCTTCTCGGCGACTGATCACCGGAGGAAGGTCGGGAAGATGAAGGTGATGACTTTCGTCGGGTCGGGGACGTGGGAAGGTGGTGGTGACGATGGTAAAGACGGTGGTGGTGACGAGGTGGTCCTACGGGATATAGGCTATGCTCAGGCGGGGTATTCACCGGAGGAAGGAGAGAAGAGGGTGGCTATCGGTTTGTTTAGGGTTAGTTTCAGTTTGATGAAGGAGGATGGTAATGATAATGTAGAAAAATAATGAGGAGGAAGAGTTTTCATATAGGAGAGAGAAGATAGTGATGTTAGCCTAGGGATTAGGGTCGGCCATGTGCTCATTGGGATGTGAGATGTTGCTCATTGGGAAAAGGGGTGAGGATGAGGGATTATATAGAAGGGTGTGTGTGGTGAGGATGGTGCTTCATTTTGAATGAAGGGCCAAGATTGAACATGAAGGGGAGTGTACAAACAAAAAAGGGAGAGTGAGAGAGAGAGAGAGAGAGAGAGAGAGTTGGACCGGTCAAAGAGGGAGGGAGTTGTTTCTTCGTTGTCTTTGACCAATAGGATGGTGACACCTCATTACACTTTTGTATAAAAGCCCCTAAAAATTGAAAAATTACACAAAAGGTGAGAATTAGGATTGGATGAGGGAAAATACTATATTTGGTGTGATATAGTGGATGAAAAAGGGTGTGTGGTGTTTACTATGAAGCTTGAGGGTGTGAATGGGGGTTTGGTTTGGTGTTGGTTCTAGTTTTGGGTTAAGTTGGGTCCTTACACCAATTTAATTAAAATTAATATAAATGGTGTTCTAAAATTAATTGAAAGTACATAGGATTAAAATTAGGTGGGACACAAGTGTCATGGACATAGAAGACTCAGAATAAAATATTGTCATAATTTGGGTTGCACAAAACGGGTCGAGATTGTGTCTCCAATTTCGACTGGAATGCACAAAGATGGAAAGTTGGATTTATTTGGAATAAAAAATAAACGTCTGCGACGAATATTGTGCGACTAAAATGAAGCACAAGAGAGCATATTTATAAGTTACACAAGGGTCAGAATAGAAGACGGACACGTCTAGGACAATCGTGTAAAATTTGTTGGAAGACAAAAGCTAGTGTAGCGCTCCAATTATCGAAGCAACGGTAAGGTACAACAATCAAATAAAATCACAGCAATTAAACATAATCCCTAATATTAAATCCCAAAAATGCTAATTAAAGTCCATAGTCCTATAATTTGGTCACAGATTCTACTAGTGGGTTTCTAGGTCCAGTCCACTAACTCATGCATTAAAGAATACTATAATATAAAGTTATATATATATCAGGAAATATATTCACACAATACTTATAATAAATAAAAGACGAAAATATCCCTATTTTAGAATGTGGTAGTGACACACATTAAAGTTAACAAAATATAGTTGATTTGGTTGTACAATACTTACATAGCTCTGGGATGCTCGCTCGTCGATAAGCTTTTTGTCCTTTCTATGGGTGGTCGGGAATACGCTCATCATAGAATCATTATCGTCCCTCTATACCTAAAAATAAAAACCTAAATTATTATTAAACACACACATTTATTAAATGCAATCCTATTAGGAATACAGTCACTATAGAAGCATTATCCTATTATTCCTTAAAACAAACACATTTATTAAATACAATCACATACCATTCAACCAAAATGCTCCATCATCTGTGTCGGTATCAACCTACTACACCACTTGTCGGCCTTGCTCTTAGCTGCCTTATATTTTATCAATTATTTCAACCTACTATGCTACTTGTCGGCCTTTCTCTTAGCTGCCTTATATTTTGTCAATCATTCCTTATTTTATTATCATCAAATCTAGATCTTATCAGGTCCACTGCTTAGGCGTGATCCACCCTTAGATTGTTTGACAAATTGATGATGAGCCATCTGATCATCTATCGTATGATGATTATCTATTGTAGATAAGCTTAGCAAAGACCTTGGGAAACTGTCCCTCGATCATCGTGTCCAGTGTGGTGGGTAATAATATATTTTTTCAAAATATTAGAAAGTAATGTGTTAGGTTAACATAATAAAAAATATATATACAATTGCTAAATTTAAACTTAAATCAAATTTACTTTTACCTTGAGTGTTCGAACAAAAAATTCTTTATTTCATCAGAAGCATCACTATAGTTGATCCAAGGACCATCATAGTTGTATCTAAGAAATTGTCCAAGTACTCTATGTATGGCCGAGGGTCGATAACCTATACAAAGAAAATTATATTAAGGAATAATTAAATATATATATGAGAATAAAAATATAAACTATGTAATTGAAGCAAATTTAAGTTATTTAAATTTGTAGGCCTGTCATGCCAAATCCCCATCCCCGTGTCATCTGGAGCCGCGCATAGAAGATAATCTTGATACAATTGATCCTTAAGCAGAGGACCTAGGATATTTCCTCCTCCGTCTTTATAGTAGCGGTAATGGGAGGAATGCTAGATTCCATTGTACTCATATACGTCTGGACCTGCCATGCCTTAGTCCCAAAATATACGAAATCAGGCCACGTGGCAACGACCATCTATGTATCAGTACCCAACTTGAATGTGTAAGTTGTCCTAGATTTGTGTAGCTATCTATATAACATCTAAATAACTCAATCCATATGACAAGGGCCTAAAGAAATAAGAAGTATTAGTATTAGTCTGCAACCTAATAATCATACTAACCCGAATAGACTCGAAAGGAATAGTATGAGTCTACAAATATTAGGCTACTAAGCAGATATCAATAGTAGAAATAAAATATGAACCATAGAAGAGTAAATACCTGAAATGAGAACTCATAAATAATCCAACAAAAGATCTCTGTAACCCACTCAGCTAACCTGGAAAAAAAATTAGGTCCTCGGAGGGACGAACAAGGTACAAACAACATGCCTATAGTAAAGTAGTAATGACATATATATATATATATATATATATATATATATATATATATATAGGGAGGATCCACATCCCCACTAATTATGCATCCCCATATTTTCAACCATTGGATCTAGTTTAAGTCATCTAATCTTAACTGTTGCTTTAAACCATTCAAAGCAACGGTTAAAATTAGATGGCTTAAACAAGATCCAATGATTGATAACATGAGGATGCTTGGGGATGCAAAAAATTAGGATGCGGATCCCTATATATATATATATATATATATATATATATATATATATATATATATATATATATATATATATATATATATATATATATGGGTCCTTCTATAATACAAAATGCAAAAAAAAATGTATCGATACAAGTAATGGTTTTAACCATTGATTTATGATCCAATGGTTCTTATTGAAAGGGCTTTCTTGTAATATGACTAGTAACAATCATTATGAGGGAACATCATTTATTGTTGTATTTTCTTTTGACTTGTTCGTTACCTGTCATTGTATGTCATGATTCCTTTTCATGATTTACTTCAATTTTTCCATCAACATCCTAGATTAACTCATTTATATTGTAGGTTAAGATGAACTGCTCTAGCAAATAAAGTCAAAACATAGGAGTCAACTTGCACAATTCACTATGAATTTGCCTTATTTGTATGCATACATTAAATTTGTTGTTTGTAGTTAAGAATTACCCATATATATATATATATATATATATATATATTTGTAGTTTGTAGTTAAGAATTACCCATATATATATATATATATATATATATATATATATATATATATATATATATATATATATATATATATATATATATACTCAAGGTGGGTAAACTAGGACAACCGATTAAGTGATACACAACTTTTGAGCACAATCTTCACACGCGTGGGCTTTCTAAATAAAAATATAAATATCTGTAGCTCTACATACAAAATCTCCTGTAAGTAGAGGAGATCCATAGCTCCAAAAATGGAATCTCCCGATAAATATATAGAGATAAGTATATAATGATATGTGTGTCGTAGCCCAAACGCCTAGTAACTGTGCTCCCCGCCTATGTGAGCTCACGAATCATATCCATAATACGCTTGATCATTTCCTCTAACTAGGATAGTCGAGTCTTGACAAATCGTAAAAATATTCAATTATATTCCTAGAACTAATATAGAATCCGGTCTTCCTAACAACATCAGGTACGAAAAGCTGTTTAGATAAAAGTGATGTAATAAGTGTCCTATGGTCCCAACTTACCAATGTAGACACGTAAACAATATCCTGAAACCAATTTATGACTATTGATACCAAATGACACTGATATACTTGTGCATCCGAATCTGACTCGGATGTGAAGTATCGACTAACGGTCCAAAGGGACAACGATACGTACACAAAATGCATAGAATTTAAGAAAAGTGAAATACAAAATGGCAAGGTACACTTGCCTGGTTTCGTGTGCTAAAAAGAATAGGCTGGTCCAACATCTAAGTCCGAGGAGCCAAAAGAACCTAGAGAATGGAGGTAGAACTAAATTTAGCTATAAATATTACGATTTGTAATATACTTAGAAAAATTATTTATAGCAATATAAAACTTGGATCTAAATAATAGGATTCAACATTCCTCTGTACCCTTGTAGTTAAGGGGTTCATAAAGTATTATAATTATCTCCATTATAGTTACTCCTGGTTAATATGGTTGGCTTCCTAGTTACTAAGAATGAAGTGGTGCTACAAGATTCTATTTGCTAATACCACTTTACTGGCAACATTTTAAAAATATAGCTCTTAAGGAAATCTTTCACATTTTATACATAATCAAATAGTGGCTCATTCATTCACTTCTCCATCCATCCATGTTAACTATGCCTATTCCATGACATTCCAATACTTTCATTTATCAGCCGCCCATGAATAACCATATAACACTAAATAATTTCATATACTCTATATTTTCTAACTATCCACACACGCCACATAAAGTTTCTTTAATCCTTTGTTTCATCCAACTCATCCTCCCACTGTCCCATATGTCTCGCCAATAGAGAGCACTTAGAAGGTTGATGTTCCCTTCGAAAACAAAATAAATGAACAAAAATACGACAACCACTTAATCTTCCATCTACAGTCCCATTCAATTCCATTCTCCACTTTTATATTCTCTATTTCTATACCCCTATCCTTCATGACTCCAGGCACATTTCTACCTTCAGACTATGCTCATTATTCTTCCTACCTTACTTGTACCTACCATTTATATCCTCTGCAACATTAATCCATTTTTCTTATTGGAGTCAATATTCCACCCCATGCCAATCTCCACACAACACAAAGCTAAATTTGATACCTCCACTAATGCTCTATTTAAACACATCCAAGAAACAACACATCCCAGTTCCTATCACTCAAATAACTAACTCTATTTCTAGTTCCCATGCATAACATTTCTTAATGTCTGTTAGCTTTCATGCATATAGTTATAGCAAGTAGGATGCCTCATATATATAACATTTAGAAGGAAAGCTTCTACATACATCTATATATCTTAACCACAGAGGTTTGGTCCTCCAACTTTAATGTTTAAGGAAAATATACCAACACACAACCAAATATTTCCTCCATCGTTCCAACATGAGCATCTAATACCCCTACCATCAAATCTCATCAAGAATACACATTTCCTTTTGCATCTTTCAGTAAAGAATCCCATATTGGACTTCCATGGCCATTTACATAATCGATTTATAAGCTTGTTTATACACCTAGGTTTCTTTCTCTTCATGAGCATCCCATATATATATATATGGCACACACTAAGATACGCTTCCCTCTCTATCATGTCATTTAAACAAGCAAAAAAAAACCCAACACTACTACAGTATAAGCATAGTTCTATACAATGTCAAGATTCTCCAAATCCTATGACTACTACCCTTTTCTATTCCTCAAGTGTTACCATTCCATTACCATGCTAAAGATTTTGATCCCACGCTACACATACACCTATTCCTTTACTTCTCAGTGAATGCTATACCTATGAATGAAGGACACAACAACACTATAGTGAACAACATTGCTATACATCCACCATGTCTCTAACACCCAGTACTAGGCTAACCATTTAGAAACACACCAATCGATTATTGGAGTGGGTGGGGTTCCCAATCTATGTAAAGAATATCCCAAAGTAGGATTGAGTATTTCTACATATAATAGGAATACCTCAATTTATTTGGATTGGATATTCCTAAATATAATAGGAATATCTGAATGGATTTGGATTGAATATTCCTAAATATAATAGGAATATGTCAATAGATTTCGATTTGGATTGGATATTTCTATCTATAATAGGAATGCTAGTTGTGGGTTTGAGGCTATATATAGGTATCTCCTGGCCCTAAAATATATCTTTCTAAAAAAAATATAGCAACAAGGAGAGAAAAGGAGGCAAGAGTGCCATTGCAACATTGGAGAGGAGAAAGAAGGATTGGAGGCCGTTTCGAAGAAGGAGATCAGTTTTGGGTATTTTTTATTGTCTTTTTTCTTCGCGGTTATAATCTATTTTCTGTTCCAAAAGAGTTATGGTGATCCGTTTGGATCGGTGAGAAGTTTGTAAGGAGTCGGTGTATTTCTTATTCCATTAGTAGAGGCTTTTCAGGGTTGGACTCCGATTGTCCCATAGTTTTTCCCGCAAGAGTTTTCCACGTCAAAAATATTTCTGTCGGAGATTTATGTTTGGTGTTTTTGGTTTGTGCATTTTGCTCGGTTCACTTGCAGGTACTCTCTGGTTTAGGGAAAGATTTTCGCACTTTCGTTCCCATTAAAGTGATATCAGAGCCAGGTTCTAGAATTTCAGAAGGGTGTCAGGAGTTGACAGGCAAACTAGGGAGGAGAGATGGACGCAAAGCCAGTACGCATGGTAAACCCGAACAATACCAACTATCATTACTGGAGGAGCAAGATGAAGGATCTGCTATTTGTCAAGAAGCTGCATCTGTCGGTATTTGCTTCCGAGAGGCCCAGTGACAAATCCGAAGAGGACTAGAATTTTAAATATATACAGGTGTGTGGGTACATCAGGCAGTTCTTTGATGAGAACATATATAACTACGTTGCCAATATTGAGCACGCGAGGATACTGTAGGATAAGCTGGAATCTTTGTATACCAAGAAGACCAGGTTAAGTAAATTATTTCTGATCCGGATGATGATGGATCTGCGGTACAAAGATGGGGCATCTATTACGGATCACTTAATTGAGTTCAAGGGCATGGTTGACCAGCTATCCTCGATGAGAGTCAAGTTCGACGACGAGGTTCAAGGACTATGGCTGCTGTGTACATTGCCAGACTCGTGGGAGACCATACAAGTATCTATGATCACTTCTAATCCAGAAGGCGTGGTCTGTTTGGAGCTTGCTAAGAGTAGGGTACTGTATGAAGAGTTGCGAAGATATTCTCATGGCACTTCATCCACATCCCACTCAGAGGCGCTTATTTCAGAGAGCCGTGAAAGGGGTAAAAGTAAAGGTCCAGGCGGTGGCAGAGACAAAAATAGGAAAGGTCCAACGGTCGGTACGAGGACTCGGAGTATTACCATTATGGAAAGAAGGGCTACATCAAGCGAAACTATTTCGTTTAGAAGAGAGAGAAAAATAGTGACAAGGGGAAGCAAAGCGAGAACACTACAGCGACGAACTTGACACATAGAGGCGATGTGATTATTGTAGGTGGTGAGGTAGTTATAAACCTCGCCTGCAATGATAACTCTTGGCTGGTGGACTCAGGTGCTTCAGCGTACGTATCTCACAACAGGGTACTATTTTCTACATACACAACAAGAGACTGTGGAGTATTGAAGATGGGAAATAGAGATCTGTCGAAGGCGATTGCCATTGGAGATGTGCATTTGAGGATAAAGACAGGTGCAATTCTTGTTCTCAAAGATGTCCGTCATGTCCCTGATATCCATTTTAACTTTGTGTCAGTTGGAAGGTTGGATGACGAGGGTTTCTTCAGTCTCTTCGGGAATAATTATTGGAAGCTTTCCAGAGGTTCGATGGTGATTGCCAGAGGAAGCAAGAGATCCGGACTCTACTATATGAAAGGCAGCGCACATGGGACACATGAGGTTAACGCAGCTACTGATGCGTCTACTGAGTTGTGGCACAAGAGGGTCAGCCATATCAACGAGAAGGGGATGAGCTACCTGGTGAACATGAAGGTGATTCCAGGGCTAAAGTCTACAAAGTTAGAGAAGTGCACTCACTGTTTGGTGGAAAAGCAAAATATGGTGTCTTTCCAAAGTCACCCAAGTTCAAAAAAGCCGGCGTTGCTCGAGTTGATTCACTCAAATGTTTACGGTCCTATGAAGGTAAAATTTATTGGTGGTGCTTCTTATTTTATAACATTTATTGATGACTGTTCCCGGAAGGTTTGGGTCTATGCCTTAAAGACCAAGAATCAGGTGCTGTCCACTTTCAAGGAGTTTTAGGCCTCTATTAAAAGAAAGACGGGAAATAAGCTGCTATGTGTTCGATCGGACAATGGCGACGAGTATATCAGTTCCTTTGATGCTTATTGCAGAGAGTAAGGGATATGACACCCGAAGACTCCACCAAAGATACTGCAGCTCAACGGTGTAGCAAAACGGATGAACATGACGCTGATGGAGAGGGTGTAGTATTTGCTGTCAAAAGCAAACTTGTCAGGCAGCTATTGGGGTGAGGCACTTTTCATAGCTGCTTATGTTATTAATTTATCTCCTAGTGCTCCTTTGCAGGGTGATGTGCCTGACAAAGTATGGTACAAAAAAGAGCCGTCATACAATCACTTGCGAGTGTTTGGTTGTAAGGCCTTCGTGCATGTACCGAAGGACGAGAGATCCAAAATTGAGCCAAAGACGAGATAGTACATCTTTATCGACTACGATCAGGATGAGTTTGGCTATAGACTCTACGATCCAGTAGAAAAAAGCTCTATAGAAGCAGAGATGTGGTATTCGTCAAGGATCAGACCATGACCAACACTCAGGATTCTGAGATGCCTTCTGAGACTGAGGAATTGCTTGAGTTAGAGTTATTTTGCTTCGAGCAGTTTTCAGAGGACATCGCAGAGGATCCAGTTATGGAGGAGCCAGTACATGGAGTTGCTCCCAACCTTGATCATACTTATGGTGGTCATGGTGACCCTCAGGAGGATGAGCATGCCGAGAAGGTAGTTCCTAGAGGAAATGAGGCTGTAGATATACAACCAGCACTAGTGGTTCCGTTGAGGAGGAGCAATAGTGAACATCGACCATCTACGAGATACTCACTGGGTGAGTATGTGCTACTGACTGATGGAGGAGAACCCAAAAGTTTTGCAGAGGCTATGGAAGACGAACACAGGCAGGAGTGGATGGAGGCTATGCAGGAGGAGATGAGTTCCTTGAAGGCCAACTCTACTTATGATCTGGTACGGTTGCTAAAGGACAATAAGGCTTTAAAGAATCAATGAGTGTTCAGAGTGAAGCAGACAGATAATGCTACTCGCCCTCGATACAAAGTGAGGCTGGTAGTTAAAGGCTACGGTCAGCGAAAAGGAGTAGATTATAATAAATATTTTTTGCCAGTCGTCAAGCAGTCATCTATACAGGTGGTGCTAGCATTGGCAGCCAGTTTTGACTTGGAGGTCGAGCAAATGGAAATAAAGATGATATTTCTCTACGCTGATCTTGAGGAGGAGTTATACATGGAGCAGCCAGAGGGATTCTGTGAGAAGGGCAAGTCATATTTGGTCTGCCGGTTGAGGAAGAGCTTGAATGGTCTAAAACAGGCTTCGAGGAAGTGGTACAGGAAGTTTGAGTCGTTTATGGGGGAGCATGGCAATGCACGGACGACGTCGGATCATTATATTTTGTGAGGTACTTCGCCGAGGATGATTTCATTATTTTTTTGCTTTATGTTGATGACATGTTGTTGGTAGGTTAAAATGCCACCAGTATAGCAGAGTTGAAGCGCCAACTGGGCGCGGCCTTTTTTATGAAGGATTTAGGAGCAGCGAAGACTATTCTTGGGATGGAGATCAGCCGAGAGAGAATCCAAGCTGCTACACTTGTCCCAAAAGAAGTACATTCACCGGATACTTTAGCATTTCAGGATGGACGGGTAGAAGAAAGTGAGTAACCCCCTTGTGGCTCACTTTAAGTTCACTAAGAAGCAGTCTCCATCTATTGAGGATGATATGGAAGATATGGAGCGAGTTCCATATGTGTAAACCCCCTCGACCAATTTAGGATTAATTTAATTTAAATTGAGAGACTAAAATTAATTTGGATACAATTAGGATTAATGTACAACAATTATGTGTCTTAATATACCTTACTGTAGATTTGATGTTTGGAGTGCTACACTAGTAGTTACCTTCAAACAAAGTTTATATACATTTTCTAGACATGCCAGACTACCCATCTGACCCTTGTGTAACTTTTAAACACTCAATATTGTGCTTCATTTTAGCTGCACAATATTCGTTACAAATGTCCATGAATAATTCCAATAAATCCAATTTCTCTTAATTGTCCATTCCTACTTGAAATTGGAGGCACAACCACAACCCAAATCCCTATAACCCAAATTAGGGTATTAACCTATTCTGAGCCTGCTACGCCCATGACTCTTGTGTTTCACCCAAATTTAATCCCTTGTGTTTTCAATTGACAAATGAACGACGTGTGCAATTATTTGTAATTAAATTAATTGGAGGCCAATTTCACCCAAAGTATGACCTAACCAAGCCTGTACACCCTTTCATGTAGACAAACCCCCACTCCAAAGAGCCTTGGCCGGCCCAAATCCCGAGGTTAGTCCATAATTCTCCTCCTATATAAATACACATTTTTTCTATACATGAAACACTAAAATTATAATCATCACCACCACCTCAACCCTATAGCCGAACCCTTCCTCCTCATCAAACTCGAGCATCCTCTCCTTCCCCCGATCGGCCATCCACTACCACCTCCAGCCATCACCACCTCAAGCCATCCCTGCTGTCCACGCCGGACCACCACCCAGGCCGCCTACACAAACCACGCCACCGCCATCAACTCTCCATTAAACCAGACCCCTTGCCGATCTCGACTGCCCCCGGCCCCGGCCACCGCCTCCAGCACCGCCGATCACCACTGTCAGGCGGAGCACCACCCTTCCCACGACCTGACCGCCATCCCAGCACCGTCCCAGCCCAGCAACCGCCAGCAACCGTCGCTGTCAGGCCGCTGCTGTGATTGCTGCACTCGCTGCCGCTGTTTATTGCTCGACGCCTGAGCTCTGTCGACCACCGGCAAGCGTGCACATCGACAAGGCAGACCTCCATCCAGCCTCGATCAGGTAAACATCGTTAAACCTCTTTCCTTCAGGATTAGTTATGGGATGGTGTCGTTGTGTCGTTTGTGTCATTGCATGGACACGAGTAAATGTTTAACCCTAGATGTGTGTGTTTGTATGATTTACTAGATTAATTAGTAATTAATAGATAATAATTACCCTAATCACAAGACTTGTTATTAGGGACTTGTACTTCACCTAAAAGCGTAGACATAGACCTAGTACCCTTAACATGGAAATAAGGACAAGTATTGTACAAGACATAGTAGTTTCGTAAACCCTTAACTTTAGTAAATTATTGTCTCGAGGCACACGGTAACTGAGGAAAGGACACGTGTGCATCCTAGCTATGTGCACATGCGACGCTGTAGTCGACCAGCCGTGACCCTTGCGTCAGTACCTAAGAGCAGTGTCGTAGTTTGTGTATGTATTGCTTTAGTGTCTGATGCTAGATTGCTATACTATATTGTGTGTTTAGGGTCACTAGACCAGCCAGGAGACACTGCAGGAGCAGGCTATTGGCATTCACAGCTTGAGGACTCAGGCAAGATACCTTGCCATATTTACTATTTAATTTAAATTATGCATATGCTGTATGTTATCTTGTTGCATTCTTTTATACAACTGTGAGCATCCGAGATTGACTCGGGTGCAGTTGACGGATGCGTCGATAAGTGGTATACTTGACCTAGTCACTAGCATACTCACCCCATTGGGAGGGTACTCCGATATCTTCCGAGACCAGACACTCTTACACGTTTTACTGTGATAAATTCATATTGGGATACAGGTTCGCGTACTCGACTAGCTATCGGTGCGTGTGATATGCATCATGGTTAGTGCATAATTTAGGATTTGTATTAGTAGAGACTTGGCATATAGATACGTGGTATGCAAGTCGAGTATTCGACTTATGTATCTACATTAGGCGAGGAGGACACTAGTAGGCGTATGGGATACACACATTGGAATCCATAATATCCAGAGGAGCCACGGATCTAATGACTCCCTTTACACTGTTGTCACGTTCTTCGGAGCGATATGGACGATATACTATACTGCTGCCACGTTCTTCGGAGCGATTTAGACGATATACTGCACTGCTGCCACGCTCTTCGGGGTGTTGGACGTTATGCCTATGTCTATCCATACGTACCAAAGTTGTCCTCATATTGCATTAACTTAGATGGTTAGCACACCCTTATTGTATTTATTTTATTCAATATTTTTATATATGACATGCTTCTATGTATCTTGTTATGTCCCTCTGAGGACCTGGTACCTTTCCAGATTTGGACGAGGCATATTACCCTATAGTGTACGGACCCAGACAGGATATGAGGTACGCTACCATGGAGGAGCTAGAGGTGCTACCGTCAGAGTTTTCGTGATCAGTTGGTAGGCCTTCTGCCTAGGATTGGGAGCATCATTATCTAGTCAGCCGATGCCCTAGTCGTTACTCTTTTTATCTGTCATTCAGTACTTTTATTTCGTTATAGTAGTGGGTTTGTTCCCACCAGACATTCTTTGTTTGTACTATGATATTCAGACTGAGGTTTATTTATAGTATTTATTTTAGTGCTTCTTGCTGTTTATATTATGGATGAGATTAGATTTCTTGTTGTTGATTGATATTGGACCTGTTAGTACTTTAGGACAGCGTAGCACTCTTCATTAGGATCCATTAAATTGGGATATCCTCGGAGATGCGACAATTGGCTATTGCCACGTGGCCTAGTCCCATGTATTTTTGGGACTGGGGCATGACATGGTTTTAGTGGTGGCCCATACAGGTCTTATTTTTTGCTTGTGGTATGGTAACATGCCCAGCGAGCTTGCAATAGGATAGAAATTACTAAGTCTCATCCACTTTGGTTACGTCTTCGAACTTCCTTCGTATTACTTCTAAATATCTTTATCCTGTTTGTTTGATTTCGTACTCTTTTAATGAAGTCCTATCTCTTGCAGCAAGATAAACTTGTGTAGTGGACGAGGAGCACCCGGTGCTGTGGTGCCAACCGACACCACCCAGAGAGAGAAGATACCCCAAGGACTACCTGGAGAACAGCTACCACTACAGGCCCCGTTGATTCATTGGCGCGAGACTTCGCAGGGCGATCCTACCCAACAGCACGAGGGACAGACTTTCCAGACGATCCCCACACAATATTTCGAGGGCCAGACTTTAGGAGCTACACCGATGCCGCAAACCGAGAGGCCAACATCTTAGGAGACACCTACTGCACAGCTAGAGGTTCCATTACCACCACCTCCACCTTTTCACCTCAGATGCCACAATCAGATGGACATCCACCGATGCTACAGTTCTTCCAGACTATGATACAAGCACAGTGGTATCAGACCGAGACGTTGAGACATAATTTGATGGCAGCACTAGAGAGGACACCTGTCACAACACCAGTACCAGCACCTCCACCAGCCCAGACAGGTGGTACTGTAAGATGGTTCTGACAGATGGGACCAGATACTTTTTCGGGCAACAAGACTGTAGAGCAGATCTCCGATTGGGTCACCAACACGGAGATGCTACTAGAGGCTTCACAACTGCATCCAGATCTTTGGATGATTGCAGTGAGGGCCCAACTAAAAGGCAACGTCCATCACTGGTAAAATTCTATTGAGAGCAGTGTAGGTAAGAACCAGACTTGGGAACAGTTCTTAGAGTACTTTAATATAAAGTATTTTCCAGCTACAGTCAAAAATTCCCTGTACTCCCAATTCCTACATCTATAACAGAGGAATATGATGGTAGACGCATATGACGTAGAGTTTAGCAAACTTAGCAGATTTGGTGCCGTCCTGATATCCAACGACCTAGAGAAGGCCCAGAGATTCCATCATGACCTCACTTTCGAGCTGCAGAGGTATACCACCACCCAGGCAAGGATTTCTTATGAGGAGGTTCTTTCATAGGCGAGGATCCAGGAGGCCATCAGCAAAGGAGCAAGACGTTCCAGCATGACCACACCAGCCAGAGCCCAGCCCGGAGCAGGAGGACTGATCCGTTATCCTGGAGCGCAGACACAGCAGAGGATATCACCATACCAGCAAAATAAGCTTTTGACTTTCTACCACTGTGGTAAGAGAGGTTATTTTGAGAAGGACTGCCGGAAGAGACTGAGGATATACCTGATTTGTGGATCGAGCCAGCACCAAGTCCGAGACTGCCCACAGCGCAGAGAGGCAGCACCACAGACCGGACGGAGGCCAGCAGCACCAGTTCCGAGGATACTACCCCCGTCGGGAGGCTAACCTCCACCAACACCCAGAGGATTTCAGAGGGGACCACCCTTGGCCCCACAGGAGGCACAGTTTGATCGAGCCCGACAGCAGACCGGAGGGCAGAGGCACGGACAGGCCTTTGCACTAGCAGCTACTGAGGAGGAAACCGAAGGAGAAGCTATCACAGGTACCATTTTAGTTGCTTCATTACTTGCGACTGCATTATTTGATTCTGGTGCTATGCTATCGTTTATATCTAGTAGATTCGTAGCAATGCATAGAGTAGCTACTTCCCCTTTACCTAAGAGTTGGAAGATTCTTACCGGAGGAGGCATCGTGTTGGTTACCAGCACTAGTAGAACGTGCTCGGTAGTCGTGTGTGGTAGAGAGATGAGAGCGCGATTCTTGGTACTTTCAATGCCATTCTTTGACGTTGTGCTAGGCATGGACTGGTTAAGCCAGTATAATGCCGTATTGGACTGCCGGAAGGGTAGCGTCACTTTAGACCGCAAGATCAACCGGAGTTCGAGTACATACGAGGGACCGTCGAGAAAGGAGTAGGACAGATAGCTGCAACTTACATGGCTATGGATTTGGTACCCCCACCGATAGTTAAAGAATTCGAGGATGTTTTCCCGGAGGAATTGCCAGGCTTACCGCCAGATAGAGACGTGGAGTTCACTATTGAGCTAGTACCCGGAGCAGCACCAGTATCTTCTAATGTATACCGATTAGCGAAGAAGGAGCTAGATGAGCTGAATGTAGCGCCCCGTTCCTCCTATTCGAGGAGCGCGGCTAAGAAACACAAGACGGTATCGTTCGATCATGATAAATTGAATTAAGAACTCGTCCTTGTTATGGATTTGTTTCTTCGGAATTGATTCCCATATTCAGTGGACCGCGCCCCAAGAATCGGCTTAGCGGCAGAGTCAGGAGGGACCTCTCCGCTGCTATCTTTTATTGCCTCGGTTTTTGATGTCGCTTGTTGCTTTCATGCTTTGAGTTAGTTTTGGGATTTGCTTGTTTTCCTTGAACGGTTTTGTTGGTTTTTATTGTTTTCGTTCATTGAACTGCACTTCAATTTTGAGATTATAAAGAGAGGAAGAAGTATTAATCGAGCTGTTCGTGTGCAGGTGAACGAGCAGTAGGCGGCTTGCGAGCAAAGTCGTGAAGTGCCTCTTTCCTTCTTCTTTCCAACTTCTAAGTGAGTGGCTACCAACCCGATTAGCTAGCCCTGCTTCCAAGGTTTTGGAGAGCTAATATATATATATATATATATATATATAAGGGAAGGAGAGAGAGAGATGGATTGGAGGCGGGTTTCCGCGGGTGAAGTGGGGCGGGTCTGGTGTGAAGGTTTGCTAAAGGGAATATAAAGGGGCGGCCAAAGCAAAATCGTGAGCTGCTTAGTTGCTGGGTTGGTAAAGAGTAATTGCTTTAGTTATTAATAAGTTATGATTATTATTATTATACTAATATGAATAGTAACTTACTTTAATAATTTTTTCTTTTGCTTTCTTTCGTTAAATATATATATACACATATATATATTTGTATATATATATATATATATATATATATTCACACATAAGAAAATTTATATAATAGGGTATTGCACATCTTTAGGCTAACAACTGCTCAAGGGGTCTCCTACATGGAATAAATTCTGAAAAATTTCTGATGGTCCCACAAGTCATCTAAGTGCCCGAACACCTAACATAAAAATTATTAAAAATCTATTTCTCCTATTTGGACCTAATTACTACAATTTAGTTAATAATTAATAATAAAAGGGTATTTACGATTTTCTAGGAAGGGGTTTTACACCCTCGTCGTAATGGGAGAGTTATGGTACAACCTGACATATTCATGTTCTTGGGAGAGTCATTAAACTTCATCCTTGAGGAACAAGATTCTGATCCCTATACCTATAGTAAAGCACTTCAAGATAAAGATACAAAATTTTGGCAAAAAGAAATAATATCTGAAATAGAATATATATATATATGGATTCTAATCAGGTCTGGGAGCGTGTAAAACCACCCACTGGTGTAAATGACATTGGATGCAAGTGGGTTTATAAGAGAAAAATAGGTTCAGATGGTAAGGTTGAAACCTTTAAAGCTTGGCTTATTGCGAAAGGTTTTACTTGAAAAGAGGGTATTGATTATGAGAAAACTTTTTCGCCGTAGTCATGCTTAAGTCTATCCAGATTCTTTTATCTATTGCAGCTCATCTCGATTATGAGATTTTTCTAATGGATGTCAAGATAGATTTCCTTAATGGAAGTCTTGAGGAGAATATCTATATGAAGCAACCAGACGGGTTCATTACAAAGGGCCAAGAGCATCTTATTTGTAAGCCCAAGAAGTCCATTTATTGACTTAAGCAAGCTTCTGTATCTTGGAACATCCATTTTGATCAAGTGATAAAATCCTATGGATTTGATCAATGCCCGGATAAAAAATGTGTATACAAAAGGTGTGATGGAAATGTGGTAGTATTTCTAGTACTTTACGTGGATAACATCTTGCTCATTGGAAATATTGTGAAGGTGATATCTAATGTAAGGGTATTGTTATCCAAGCAGTTTGATATGAAGAACTTGGGAGAAGTTTGTCACATCCTTGGGATAAAAATTCTATGAGATCGCAAGAAAAAGATGTTGGGCTTATTCCAAGCTACCCATATCGATACTATACTAACTCATTTTAGCATGCAAAATTCTAAGAAAGATTTCTTACCTTTTAGGCATGTAATTGCTCTATCAAATGAGTAGTGTCCAAGGACACCTAAAGCGATAGAGGACATGAAAGTGGTTCCTTATCCTTCGGCAGTAGGAAGCTTATTGTATGCAATGCTATGTACGAGACCAAACATTTGCTTTACCGTTGGCATGGTTAGCAGATACCAGTCTAACCCAGGACAAGATCACTGGAATGTGGTAAAGCATATTTTGAAGTTCTTGAAAAGGACTCAAGATTATATGCTGGTTTACCATACAAATAGTTTAGTGCCTTTGGGATATACAAACTCAGATTTGCAGTCAGATAGGGATTCCTAGAAATCTACCTCAGGTTATGTATTTACTTTAGGAGGTGGATCTATAGTATGTAGGATCATCAAGCAAAAATGTATTGCTAATTCCACCATGGAAGCTGAGTATGTGGCAACCTCTGAGGCAGCCAAAGAAGCGGTTTGGCTTAGAAACATCCTAATGGACTTAGATGTGGTACCTACTTTGCCTAAGACTATTACACCTTATTGTGATAATAGTGGTGCAGTTGCAAACTCGAAGGAACTGCGAGGCCATAAGACAGGTAAATACATTGAGCGCAAGTACCACATGATACAAAATTTTGTAAAGAGAGAAGAAGTTGCTGTGATCAAGATAGCATTAGCAGACAACCTAGTTGATCCCTTTACAAAGAGTTTACCGGCTAAGGCTTTTGATAGTCATGTTGAGGGAATGTAAGTCAGATGCGTAGCAGCATGACTTTAAGTATAAGTAGGAGATTTGTAACTGTAATATCCCGTTCCGCTCAAGCGGACTGCCGTCTCAAATGGCAATAGTGCAGCTGTCCCGACCCGCTTTGCCTCGATCAAGAAGCAAAGGATATCCAGACTTGTCCCTACAGGAATCCGGCTTGGACTTTTAGAGGCTCGCTCAGACGTATCGCTCTACCGAGGCAAATTATCGCTAAGGTGGGTGGCTACGGTGAACTTGTCTTTGCTTAGCCAGCACACATAAAATCTGGAATATTTATGCTAGTCGCTAGGTGATTCACCCCCTGCATGCTAATAAATCCAACGCACCTAGCTAAGGGAATAATCCCAACTTGTATTGCTTGCTAGAACATGGAAATTAAAATACTGCTTATATTCAGACCCTCGCATGCTAAGTCCCTTAACGGTTTCAATTCTCGGCTTACCTTCGGACCCGAGCAACGTGCCTGCTTATGTTCCTAGAAACGCATGCTTGTCTGCTTGAATGTTGTCGTGTTTTCATCCAACTCCGGGAGACTACTCGGTAGTCGTTCCGTGTATGATTGACCCTGCAAGTATCTAGGACCGTTAGGTTACCAGGCATCCCCGAACCAGGGGAATGCGTCAAGACAAGTTATTGTACAAAGAACAAGATCCAAGTATCCCGTGTACTCGTGTACTCGTGTTCCCGTGCACTCATATTCTCGTGTTCTCTTGTTCAAAGTGCACGCGTGATCTCGTGTTCTCGTGTATCTCGTGATAATTGAATGACCCAAAAAGAAAGTGCATGTCGCAGACAACTCAGAAACGAGGTATAGTTCCACGGACGGTCACCGGGGCACTGGGGCCGATCCGATCCGGATGGAACTCTTGTGTGGTCCCTCATGTTCGGGCAAGTGGTTTGTAGCACCTCGTGTACTTACGTTGCATTCTACTTTCCCGGGACCACATCACGTGTGTAGTCCATCGTGTGCGGACAAGATGGTTTGTAGCGCATCGTGTACTTTGTTGCATTCCATCTTGGCCTTGGACTACTTCATGTATAATCCATCGTGTATGGGCGAGATGGTTCGTAGCACATCGTGTGCTCTCGTTGCGTTCCATTCTCGTCTGGGATTAGTACTTTTTGGCTATGCCAGCGACTCATGTTCATATAGATAAGTCATCCTCGCTTAGCGGCTATCCGCGTGCGAGTCATTGCATCAAGAATAACTGAGCACACCAAATACTATCCCGTTCAATGACTCTCATGTTTGCATGTTGCATATTGCTTGCCTCCTGAATGCTTATACTTGTCGTGCTTGAATTAACATGTTTGCCTCAAAGTTTGCCTTGGACAGGGAAGGAGATGGTAAGTTGGTAAGTCTCGCCGTGTTTCCTCTAACATCGCACGGCGCACTGCCCGACACGTTAGGCTATTCAATATCTGCATGAAACTGATCCTAAGGCAACTAGTAAGACAACTTAATAGTTGTGCACGAAACCTGTATTACGTGTTTGGATTTGTCGAGCGGACGAGTAGCTTCCCCACCAGTGCATTCAATGTACTGATAATCCACCAGTTTGTATGCAGGGTACGGGAGAACCTCGTTCAGTGCGGATGCCTCCTTCGTGCGTGCTAAGGCCAGGAGTTCCCTCTGAAGCCTTGCAATGGTGTGTCCGGGACTGAAGCACATATACAAGATATAAGTTGTGAACATCGCCTGACCATCGCCTGTACAATCATTTCCACAATTGTAGCCACATGGCACACTTTATGTTTCAGAGAGAGAGGCTTGAGCGACTTGTAATATCGGCTATACGCCGCCTGTAACACAAGTTTATATCAATAAAAGAGCTTGCTTTACTTTAACTTGTGTTTCTATGCTTCCGCTATATTTGCCGACTCAGTGAACCTGTTACCGATCGCCTATGCGATCATGACTCCGCTACACTTGGACAATCTGTGCGACTCTGTGGCTTAGAACTCTAACTGCCAGCCAATGAACCATGGCCTTGCATGGGCGTGGCTCACGCTCGTGCGGCATCACGCCCGGATGGGTTAAGCGATCGTTCCGCGGGAGCGCTGGCAAGGGTGATTCCCGCCTAGCGGGAACGGCCGATTGCCTGCGGGAGATCGGGGCGTGATATGTTGGTATCAGAGCCTGGCTTCTACGCCTTTGGACTTCGATTCAACATCTCTATTTTGAAAGCTCGTTCGTGGGTTATGTGTACGCTCTCTCTCAATGCCTCGATGGGATGTTCCAACAATAAGTCTAAATACTTTCAAAATACGTTTTGATTGATATGATTGCTTGTCTGGTTGTATGCTGCGAGTGGCCTTTGTGCCAACCTGTGCGAACCCTTGAGAGTATCGCTAGTAGCTTGTTCGATTTTCACTAACCCTAAGTTTGGTTGAATGCATCTATTCGAGGGACGCCTTGAACTAGTGCACCATCCAAGACTTAAGAAAAAGGTAAAACTCGAGTGCTGAGACTTCGCTATCACTAAGCTGGTTGACGTGTTCATGCTAGAGGGTACCTTCGAAAGTGCGCACGATCCAGTCTAAGCGATATACTGATTTCGAAGTTTGTACAAGTGAATATCCAAATGAACAAGTACAACGACTTGTCTAGGATTACCTAAACCCTAGATTACTGCTTGTCCTCAGTAAGTCTCGAGGATGAGACTTTTTCTGAGTTGGGTAGGATGTAATACCCCGTTCCGCTCAATCGGACTGCCGTCTCAAACGGCAATAGTGCAGCTGTCCTGACCTGCTTTGCCTTGATCAAGAAGCAAAGGATATCCAGACTGGTCCCTACAGGAATCCGGCTTGGACTTTTAGAGGCTCGCTCAGACGTATCGCTCTACCGAGGCAAATCATCGCTAAGGTGGGTGGCTATGGTGAACTTGTCTTTGCTTAGCCAGCACACATAAAATCTAGAATATTTATGCTAGTCGCTAGGTGATTCACCCCCTGCATGCTAATAAATCCAACGCACCTAGCTAAGGAAATAATCCCAACTTGTATTGCTTGCTAGAACATGGAAATTAAAATACTGCTTATATTCAGACCCTCGCATGCTAAGTCCCTTAACGGTTTCAATTCTCGGCTTACCTTCGGGCCCGAGCAACGTGCCTGCTTATGTTCCTAGAAACGCATGCTTATCTGCTTGAATGTTGTCATATTTTCATCCAACTCCGGAAGACTACTCGGTAGTCGTTCCGTGTATGATTGACCCTGCAAGTATCCAGGACCGTTAGGTCACCAGGCATCCCCGAACCAGGGGAATGCGTCAAGACAAGTTATTATACAAAGAACAAGATCCAAGTATCCCGTGTACTCGTGCACTCGTATTCCCGTGCACTCGTGTTCTCATGTTCTCTTATTCAAAGTACACGCATGTTTTCGTGTTCTCGTGTATCTCGTGATAATTGAATGACCCAAAAAGAAAGTGCATGTCGCGGACAACTCAAAAACGAGGTATAGTTCCACGGACGGTCACCGGGGCACTGGGGCTGATCCGATCTGGATGGAACTCTTGTGTGGTCCCTCGTGTTCGGGCAAGTGGTTTGTAGCACCTCGTGTACTTAAGTTGCATTCCACTTTCCCAGGACCATATCACGTGTGTAGTCCATCGTGTGCGGACAAGATGGTTTGTAGCACATCGTGTACTTTATTGCATTCCATCTTGGCCTTGGACTACTTCATGTACAATCCATCGTGTACGGGCGAGATGGTTCGTAGCGCATCGTGTGCTCTCGTATCGTTCCATTCTCGTCTGGAATTAGTCCTTTATGGCTATGTCAGCAACTCATGTTCATATAGATAAGTCATCCTCGCTTAGCGGCTATCCGCGTGCGAGTCATTGCATCAAGAACAACTGAGCACACCAAATACTGTCCAGTTCAATGACTCTCATGTTTACATGTTGCATATTGCTTGCCTCCTGAATGCTTATACTTATCGTGCTTGAATTAACATGTTTGCCTCAAAGTTTGCCTTGGACAGGGAAGGAAATGGTAAGTTGGTAAGTCTCGTCGTGTTTCCTCTAACATCGCACGGTGCACTGCCCGACACGTTAGGTTATTCAATATCTGCATGAAACTGATCCTAAGGCAACTAGTAAGACAACTTAATAGTTGTGCACGAAACCTGTATTACGTGTTTAGATTTGTCGAGCGGACGAGTAGCTTCCCCACCAGTGCATTTAATGTACTGATAATCCACCAGTTTGTATGCAGGGTATGGGAGAACCTCGTTCAGTGCGGATGCCTCCTTCGTGCGTGCTAAGGCCAGGAGTTCCCTCTGAAGCCTTGCAACGGTGCGTCCGGGACTGAAGCACATATACAAGACATAAGTTGTGAACATCGCCTGACCATCGCCTGTACAATCATTTCCACAATTGTAGCCACTTGGCACGCTTTATGTTTCAGAGAGAGAGGCTTGAGCGACTTGTAATCTCGGCTATACGCCACCTGTAACACAAGTTTATATCAATAAAAGAGCTTGCTTTACTTCAACTTGTGTTTCTATGCTTCCGCTATATTTGCCGACTCAGTGAACCTGTTATCGATCGCCTATGCGTTCATGACTCCGCTGCACTCGAATAATCTGTGCGACTCTGTGGCTTAGAACTCTAACCGCCAGCCAATGAACCATGGCCTTGCACGGGCGTGGCTCACGCTCGTGCGGCATCACGTCCGGATTGGTTAAACGATCGTTCCGCGGGAGCGCTGGCGAGGGTGATTCCCGCCTAGCGGGAACGGCCGATTGCTTGCGGGAGATCGGGGCGTGACAGTAACAGTATACTAAAAATTAATTCTTTAAGCATAAGTAGGAGATTGTTAAGGTTATATACTAATGGCATCACTTTGTATTAACTATATTTCCTTATTTTTTGAATAAAAATCATATGGACAAATATTTGCGTATTGTATTTGTTATAAGGTTAATGCAAGTGTCTGATACTCTATATTATAGATAATATGGTATGCGGTGTCACACAGAAGATCAAATTATCAGTTTTATGTAAAACATATAAATAGTTCATACATAAGACCATTGGTTTGATTGTAGTATAATATGGTATTAGTCTATCTTGACTATAGGTTTACACTAGTACACGTTGTGTGTATTGAACATGACCACTTGAGGTTGTTCTCTTTGTACTAACTACATAAGAGAATAAACACCTATGTTATTATGGATTCTTGTGCTCTTAATCTAGATAAAATAACAAACATGTATATACAATGTGCTTTACTTTGACTCATAAAAGAGTGAGATTCATTATGGGTCAATAACCTCTATGAACTGGGTACTGGCATTGTGTGTATGATGGGTTATTGATTATAAAAGAAATCCATGTCCCGATACATCCGGTTGATGATGTCCCCTTAAGGAGCTCATAAGGAATGTCATGTAAACCATGCAGGTGGATTATATCCGACATGACCAATAAAGTTGAGTGGTACTATTTAAGAAAAAATTTGTCGATTAATATAGTTATCGGTAACTTAATTTGATCGACAGATATTCGATATCTTAACATGGGGAGACAAATAGGCATAAGAAGGAGCCCATAAACATAATTTGGGATTAGGAAGGTAGTGCAGTAATAGTTTTTTAGTGTACCTAGCTATAGTTAATGGGCCTGGGTTATGTTCGAGCTGAACATGGGATACCCAAATCCGTTAGGAGACCTAACCCTAATTTTTTCTCATGGTCTTTGTCGTAGCCAATATATATACTCTATTCTCTGGCCATCATATGTATCCAAACGAGCAGCTTTAGATAAATTCATCTTTCACATTGTTATACCCCAGAACCAGAATATTAGAGAGCGGGGGCGGATAAAGCCAGCTATGTATACCAGAGTACTCCGAGATATGGTCATGATTATGAATAAACATGAGTGGTTAATAATATAAGACAACAGTCAATCCTAGGTTAAGAAATCATAGTGTATCAAGCACAAGAAAGAATCCACAATATACAAGATATATGATCAACAGAAGCAAGATAGTAAATCGTCACAAACCATATATACATAGATGATCATGAAGCTAGTAATAAAAAATAAAGAACTAGTAAGAGTATAAGTCATACATGATCAACTCTAGCTATAGTCTAGAATATGCTAATCATTTCATGCCCTGTAGGCAATGTATCAAATCCAAAATACAAGCTAACAGGTGCTCGGGACTAAATAACACAAAAGAATATGTACAATTAGTGGGAGAACAAAATAGAAACTCACTCAATCGATCTGGTGCTCCTGGTGGTCACCATCCATAGGAATGAACGGTAGATCCTAGCTATGCTACTAGATATGGCCAAAAAAACCCAGTAGGGTCAGACCTTAAATAACAAGTACCACAAAGGAGGCCAAACTATGAACTAAAACCATCATGCTATACAAAGCTACAATATCCTAAGCAACATGTTATCACTAGGATAATAATAAGTGCACCGGGAAACATAAAAGAAAATGAGAAACATGTAAAGAAAACAGGACATGTGGCATATACAAGAATCATGTAAGCATACACCGGGTCATGTCAAGTGCACATGGACATGTAAAGTAAACTAGAGCATGTATACAGGTACAAGGTCATGTCAGGTAAACTGGGACAGGGGCATGTATGAGAATCATATAAAGTAAATAAAAATGTGAAATATAAACAGGAGAATGAAAATGAACTAGAAAATAAAATATAATTAAACAAGACAAGATCAGGTACAAGAGCAAGAACTAGTATAACAAGAAGTGGACTCCATCCAACAATCACGGTCAAGAAAGATATACAACTTGATACTTTAACTAACTAGGGTTATCACAATCCTAGTTACTAACAAAATAAAATAACGAGAATTCCCTATGGTTGCATGCGCTGTAGACTGTCCTAGCTATCCAAACAATATTGGCAAGTAGCTATAGTGAATATATGACCAACACGGCCGGAATCCTAATCAGGAGGCTCCGCACGACGGTGAGCTCATATATATATAACACCAACGACATGCAAAATGACACCACTCGATGGTGAGCTAAATAGTACATGAATATAATATACAGGTGCTGGTGCCCCACTTAACGGTGTGCTAGAAATGTGCCCCGCTTGACGGCATGCTACAAATCCGTTATGGCCGACGTCAATATAATGGGACTGCATGCAACCTAGAGATTCTTCCCTCCCATGCTCTTAGCATTAAAGCTTGTTATTAATCCTTAGAAATTTATTTTAGGATTCTGGGTGTGGCATTCCGTAGAATCCATCATAGACATGTGTAGAAGCATAAAAAAATGCAGAAACCATGCGCTCATATTACAAAGTCGCATGCAACAAATCTATGTGACATGAAATGCATGCGACACTAAATACCTAAAGAAGCATGCAACGGAAGGCCTAGGCGCATGCAGATCTGACGTATGGTGTCACTTCTGTAAGTCACCATATTAATGACTCTGACATCAATTAATGACTCTGAGTGCCTCAATTTTGAGGCTGAAAGTAGATGTCAGTGCTTACATCACCATTATAATTACCTTTGTCTGTATCCAGCCATGCAGTACCACGTGGACACACGACAAAATTATACGGCCTCGTCTCCATAAGGCCCAATATTTATGCGACTCTATCTCTATGAGGCCAAGCTCTCTATGCGTCAAAGCTCTCCATGCATCGTAGTCTTTTTTCGGCTAAGTTCTATGAGGTCCAATCTCTATGAGGCCTATCCCCTATGCGGTCTAGCCTTCATGTTGCTCCATGCCATTAAATCTTTTTTGTTGCAATTGAAGAGATCCTCGACTACCAGTGCTGGCCACATCTCGAGGTGACTAAGTCACGCACACAACGGGTAAAAACAACCCATATTACAGACCGAGATCTCATCAACAAGTATATCATAACTAATGCCACATGGCAGCCTAGCCGTGGTATGCGCTCACAGTTGTAATTGTATTCTGTTAAGAATGGTTTTGTGATAACCAGACATGCATGAATAGCATATCCGTGTGCATAAGTCATCCAGTATAGATGACTATAAATAGTTGGGAGGCCTTCCCACACGGGCATATAGAGGTACAGGGATAGGAAGAAAAAGCATACACAGGAGCCCAGTTGATATCTTTCGTGCCTGTGAGCCAGAGACCTAGCAACTTGCCTCGTCGTCGGACCATCAACAGAGTAAATGAGTCAGTTGCAGTACTCGATCTCCATCACACTCCCCATAATCTTAATTATATTTAGATTTCTTGTTTAAGGACTCTTTGTACTTTCTTTGATTTCAGTATACAAAACCAAGTTAGCACAACTGAATTTTTGTATTGGAACAAAAATCGCGACTCTACTGGGGACTTCTTTTTCCACTGATAAAAAGATCATGATGTAGTTCGACGCGACAAAATTGGGATCCATACAGAGAATACTGGTTGTACACTTCGACCAACAAGCTTTTGAAGAGATACTTTCTGAGGGTAGCACGAGCCCTTCACAAAGGCTAGAAAAGCTGAAGAAGACCCACAGGACTTGGGTCGCCATGACCGGTGTGCCTCACCCAACTGCGGAGCCTGCGCTCTTTGTAGCTGATACTCAGGACACAAATTATGCATCCACATAGGCTGTCCCGGCTCATGCAACAGCCATGTCTGAGAGAAAGGGTGCTCAATACCTAAGATATGGCAGAGAAAAATACTACGATGCCAAGAACTTAGGGGCTAATGCATAGTCCATGCGCTTACAGCGAGGTGCATAGAAGAAAAAGCATATAGCACCTAACGCCAGACGCAGGAAAGATGCTACATGTGCTACAGAAAGCAACAAAACTCTGTCTTTGACAAAATTTTAAGCGGTGTTGAATTCCTGCGCCACCCAGAAGAAGGAGAAAGTTTGGACTCATCGTACTATGCGCTAGTGCGCGCTAAGTCAAAAAATTCCAGGACAGTGCAAGCTCTTCAAGATCAAGCAACTTCTCAGTTGACTTACCGTCAGCAAGCACCGCTAACTGTTATGCGTTCTCCTTATATAAAGTTGTATAGGACTGACCCAAGCGCCCAGCTCGCTGGGGCGTATAAAATGGGTCAGTCTTAAAAGTCTTCTATTGATGACTTGGGGGCAGTTCTGGTACGAGTCCCAAGCCAGGAAGCAAAAATACCACCGACATACCCATGCGTTCGGTTTACCCGTACGCATAAAAAGGGTAAAAAGGTGAATCATCCCTCACCTAATTTACATGATGTGATCACTTACAAGCTCAAAGCGAGGGAGACAACTACGACATGTGAGGTGTCCCCTCCGGGGTATCGCTGTGCAAGCATCGTCATCAATTGCTACTGCGCTAAAGTAGTAGCACTTGCAACAAGGTAGTCGGTATTCTAGTGACTGCAACCAAAAGCACTCTCCCAACAATATTTCAAAAAACATGTACAAATGTCAGAGGAGGAGGAGTTTTCCTTTGCCTCGTGTTGCTCTACTTGGATATCTCCCTCCACAAAAGGAGGACCAAAGTCAAAAGCCTCCAACCCTCCACTCTCAACCATCGTGTCAAGAAGGCAAGCCCCAAGAGGACGATGTAACTATCATATTTCCAGAATAGGGATATTTTTGTCATTTTGTATTAGTATAAATATTGTGTATATTTTATTTATATATATAATATACATATTATATATATTGTGACTAATATTATTATTGGTTAGTTGATTAGTCTATTTTCATTAGATTTGACATTAGTGGACCTAAATAGACTCGACTTGATCCATTGATACGATTAATTAGTTAGTCATGGTTTGACTCATTAGTTTAGGAGAATGAGTTAGTATTGAGTTTAGACTATTTGACTTGAGTCATTAGTTAGTCATGACTAGATTAAGTCTATTAAATCTATTTAGACTCAAGAATAGAATATTTTATCCTATGGTTTAGTTAGATCATATTCATAAAAGAATAGAGAGGGACCTTTGTGTCAATTCAAATATTTCTCAACCTAACCCTAACCCTAACCCTAACCATAACCCTAACCCTAATACTAGGCTATATAAGCCTCTTCATTCATGAATAACCTCCATTTCATTCCTAATTAGTTCATCCCCAAAATTAGAGGCAAAACCTAATCCCTTCCCTACCAAATCCACCCTCACTTCTTTATTTCCAACCCATTATAAGGAGCTTGGAGGAGCAAATAAAAGCTTTGGTGTGAAGTTTGCTTGAAGGAGGTGCCCATCTATCTCATTTTGTCCTTTTAGTGTGTTGTATTGGGAATCCATCTCCCAATATATATAACTCTAAAATTTATCTTCTAATTAGGTTCTAATTATTGTATTAGACCTATAGGAACTGTCATGCCCCAGTCCCATAATACATAGGACTAGGAATACGCAACATGCCAGCCGTATGTATACGATAACTCCAATATATTAGAAGATCGTAACACATACGTACACTGCATATGAATATTAAATTCTCAAGTGGTAGTATACTGTCAACACAAGTCACACACAATCTACATCTCATCCACAACATAAATAAAAAAATAGGAAATAAATAACTGAATCTCAAATATGAAGTATCAAAGAATGATAGTCGGGTGGCAAATCTACTACAAATCGACTATACTAAAACTAAATGAGAGAAGAGATCAAACTCTAATATAAGATAAATGTCAATAAAAGAATAGTGTCACTACCATATTTTCTAAGAAAGGGTATTTTAGTAATTTTCTATTTAATTAATTATTGTGCTTGATATATAATCATTTATGGTATTATTTAATTGTTGTTAGATGTTAATTATTTAATTTGGACTTGTGTTAGTGGACCTAACTAGTTTAGTTTGGACCCATGGACCAACATGAATTAATTAGTTAAACTTAGCCCATTTAGAAAGCCTATTGTTAAGGAGATGGATTAAATTAATTAAATCATTGGACTAGAAGCTTTCGTCCTTAATTATTTCTTCATGAGAGGCCCCAAGGGGTATAATGGACATTACATGATTACTTGAGGGAGAGGAAGAGGGGCCGGCCTATATAAGTAGAGGGGGAAAATTCTCTCTCCTTTTTTTCATTTCAAATCTAGATCTAGAATTTTTCACTACTAAATTTCTTCTTTTCCACTTCATTTTCCTACCAAAATTCATTCCAATTCCTTCCCAAATCACCATTAGAGACTTGAGAAACAAGAATCTAGAAGGAGGAAGCAAGGATCTACAAAGAGGAGTAAGGATCTACAAGTTGGAGGCAATTTTATCTCAATTGGAGATTTTATTGGGAATCCATCTCCCAATAGGTACAATTCAGTTTTTCCCTTAAAATAGCTTCTAAATCTGAGAATTAATCATAAAAAATCAACCCATATGCATGTACTACCCATAGGATTTGGTTCCGTGTTTATATGAGGCCTATTGAGAAATTTATGGTACTTTTTGTGTCAATTTTGGGGGAAATTCCGAGAATGACATTTGTTGTGTGTCAATTGATCCTATCGATCAATTTGGCATGTATTTATATTTTTGGGGCTAGTGTCGTGTCCACAATTAGGTACGTATAGGTCGTATACCAATAATTTGGTGATACGTATTGTTTTGGGGGTTTTTCCTCCGACACGGGACTTTGTACATATCGTATTTTGACACGGACACAGAGATCTATATTTGATACTTCGTATTGTTCATAAATATTATATGTTACTTATTTGTGTCCTTCGGGGTACAATTGGATGTGTGGTAGACTCGTGTCGCATGCGTATCCTAGATCTAGTGGGATACGGTGTGATACTCTCCATTTGTTGTGTATGTATGTGTAGATCTAATTATTGTGCTTTTAATTTATGAGTTATATATATATATATATATATATATATATATATATATATATATATATATATATATATATATATATGTGTGTGTGTATTATAGTATATTTATTATAGTGTTTATTGTATCATAGATCTATGTACTATACATGTACTAATAGAATATATATATATGTAGGTTTCTTCTACATGCATTAATGTATATGATATAATATATTATATGGATATATATATATGTATATGTTGATTAAATATATATGTATGTTAATTGGGTAATTATTTTATATATAATTGTTATAGGATTATTTAGATATATGTATAGATGTAATTATAATATATACGTATGTGTGCATAAGGCTATGTTGTAATATGTACATTATTATAGAGGGGGTATATTTATAGTTATTTGGTATTTATATATATATATATATATATATATATATATATATATGTTATATATATATATATATTACTGTTTTTAGCGATAGGGTTAATGACAGAGCTGTTGTTATTAATAGCAGCGGATTCAACAGCAGCCGCTATAGCAGTGGCGGCAACATTTAATGACAGCCGCCACTATCATTAATAGCAGCAGCAGCGGCGGGAAATAGCAGCAGTGGCGACGGTGGGAGTGGTGACGGTTGCAAACCGTCACCAAAGCAGCAGCAGTGCAGAATTCCAATAGCAGTAGCGATGGCGGCTTCAGTGACAGCCAGAACCGTCACTAAAAGTCTGGTATCAGTGTATCTGTGTTCTTCAACACAGTTTTCAGCGACAGATAGACAGATTTATATATATGTGTTTATATACTTATAGTTATATATATATGTATTGATATTGAGATAATATACTAGTATTGCTATATTCTTTATAAGTATAATATTAGTATATATTTATATATTATATATGAGGGTAATTATTATATCAATGTATTGAGTATTACCTTGAGGAGACCAAGGTAAATAGGGATACTCAAGATACGGGGTTTGGGTATCAAGATTATGATTTTTGTTGAGATACCAAGTTGGTTCAAAACTATTGTACCTATTTAATGTGTAAATTGATATTCGATATTATTATACATAATTGTTTGATATATATGTATTGTGATGTTACCTTAAAATTTACGTATCCGGATATACGGTATCCTAATATTTTAAGATGTGGTTTTTATGACTTAGATTTTAATATCTTGATCCAAGATTTTTGTCTTAGACTTGTGCAACCTAGAAATAGATAGTTGACCTTGGTTTGACCTTAGAGTTGACCATAGTTGACTTTTGACTTAGAATTGACTTATTGGCCTAGAAGTTGACTAGTTTAACTTATTTTCTTTTCGGAACCTTGTATTGATGTTGTATTTCATATTTAGGTCTTCGAGGCACCGAGTCAGACATCTGTGAGACTATTCATTGGACTTCAGGCGAGTACATTCTCTGATAGTTTCTCATTTATGATATCCTCTATGTTCATTGTATATAGTGTAGATATTCATGTTTCTCTTGACACTATGGTTACACGGATTGGTATATCCGGATCTCGTCATGAGATGTTATTCCTTGGTATATGGTGTATATGGTGCAAGTATTGCTTCATTGGTTATCTTGTACATGTACAGACACCGATTCTCGGGAAGACTAGCTATCTTCTTGGGGAATCTCGTGCCATAGCATACCGTGGTTGGATCTATTATACCAGTCGGGGGTGGGGAGTATTAGTATAGATATGTGATCAATATCCCTATTGTATCAAGTACTGATTACTGAATAGTGTTAATCATACACCGCACGTATGATTAGCCAGGCCGTATTGCATCTTGCCCAAGCCGATCACATGTTAAGCTAGTACTCACACACTTAGTCATTAGTATTCTTATTTCATTGGCATATTGTTTATTATTATATTTATTTCCAGTATTTCCTTATTATATATATATATATATATATATCTTGTATCTATTGTGCATCTTGTTTATCCACAGCTATTTACTGTTACATAGTTTTTATCATTGATTAGAACTGCTGTTAGAGATGTACTCTGCTCCTTTCCTGACTGGATATATTTTCCAGATGATACTGAGGAGTGGTACCCTACCTATTATGGACCCCAGGATGTTGTGGGTTTAGATTCTGAGACCCTGGCTCAGGAGGGACTTATCCCAACTGAGACAGTTGACCCAGGAGTTGTAGCTTCGTAGTATTCTTTTGTACTGGATTTGTCTCCAACTTATTCTGTATTTTTCAGACTCATTGATGTATTATTTTAGACTCATGAGTTGTATCATGACTATTCTATTCTTTATCTGATTCGTGCTTATTTTTATCTTAGTTCTGTGATTGAGTATATTATAATTTTGGTGGTTCATTATATTGTTAGATAGATTATCTAGACAGCGTTCTACCGTCGATTCTGCGGCGTAGGCTGGACATTGTTTCTGACTTGTACCCTTACATCGGGTATGGGTCGTGACAAATAGCAACTAAAATATCCATCAACTGCGAAGAATCAGGGGTACTCCGAAGGTAAGACCTCCTCAATCTGGTACGAAACGTCAGGTCCGGGTCCGTACTCCTATGGATAGTCCTGCCCGTCTATACTTGGAAAGGGACCAGGTCCTCAGAGGGACGTAATAAGATACTTAGAAATATGCCAATAAAGTACTAAAAATAAACATCCAATGGGTCATTTAACCGTCTATGTGAATGCACTTTGAGAACAACTTTCCAACACGTAGGCTATCTGGCTAAAATGGGATTGGCATGATTCTCTCGAAGAATCAGGGGCCTAAAAAGCATGACGTCTTTTGAACGTCAGAGGCCGCCTGTAGATAATAATATAGGGTTCATCTGACCACGTATCTCCGGCGGAGCGTGCGGGTTACACAAGAAAAATGCAAAGGAGCCCAAACGCCTTACTTGTTGTTCTCCCCATCCCATGCTCTATTCATGCCATATCCATGACACGATGACATCTCTAATAACTGCCAAGGCTTCTAATTCTTTAATTTATCAGCAGTTATCCTTATACGTCGCACGTCCCATACGTACCGGTGGCCAGCCGAATACGCAAGTTCGTGTCCTACATGAGACTCACACTCGTGTAACAACTGTGTCATGGCCAATGAAACATAAGAATGCCTCATGATAATAGGGTGGTCTCATAAAACTAGGTCAAAATGCATAATATATAATAAAGACAAAATACGATACCACCGTCGTTGTACCCAAGTTATTCTTGGACGCACAGTTTATATAGCAGTTAAAATATGTGAATTAAATAAAAATAAAATAAAATTAATGCACCATATGGAATATAAATCATAATACTTGCCTGACAAGCAATCTGCGTAGTGTAAACGTCCAGACGTCAAGCACAAAGGATCAGAATCTATGGCCTCCAAATGAACATCTCCGGATGCTGAAATAAACATCACCAACGTTCTCGGAATTAGCGAGATAGCTAGAAAATACTACCCTTTTATACAATTTGGAAACATGGGCAAAATAGTAATTTTGGGTCAAAGCGGGTCCACATATGGGCCACTTTGCACCGAAATACGTGTTAGAGGTAAATGTCTCTAAATGGGACAAATTATAGGTCAAACAAAATTTAAATGACGATATAAAATCAACGGTATGTCCAATTTTGGATTTCGGTGAGCCGATCACAAATTGGTCCTCAAAGTCAAACCGTAGGGCCCGCGAATAGGCGACTCGGTCAACTATCTCAGAATCGCGTGAAACTTGGGTCACAGGACCAGCGTGATACACGAATCCAATGGAACAAGTTTTGTCGTATTCCGACGAGCATACACAAAGTGGGATGGTAGTTTACAAAAGTCGCGATATAGGAACTTTTTACGGATACGGGTTGATTCTGATGTTCACACACGTCCGAATCAACTTTCGTGAAAGCCCACACATCAGGATATACCATACGCACTTTTTGGTGCAATTGGCACACGACGAGGTGGTCCCGTTTGACGGAACGCACTCCGTATCATAAAATTTTAATGTTTTGAAATTAAGTTTTTCTGAGATTTCTACCTGATTTATCTATGGTTCTATCACAAAATAAAATAAACTAATTAACAGGAAATAATCTTGGTTATATAGGCTTTACACAGCAAAAAGTATATTTCAATTTGGATATCTATGTTGAAAGATATTAGCCTCAAAATATTGGTCGTTGGGACAGTTTTATAACAGTTTAAAAATATAGAATTTTCTTAACTTGGCTTCGATTTCTACCTAGTTTTTAACGCTGTTCAATTGAAACTAATGAATGGAGATTAAAGAGGGGTAGGTTGTAATCATACCGACGAAGACGGATAAGAAAATGATCGAGCGATGAGAAGGAAAATGATGCACGAAGGAGTGGTCATTGTTGTCTGTTGATGCTGCGGTTGTCCGTGCGGTTGCTGTCGCGACCGGTGCTGGCGGCTCTCCGGCGGCGGTGCAGGCGGCTCTCCGACGGTGGCGGGGGTGCAGGCGGAGGAAGGGGATTAGGGTTAGCGTTAGGTTTATATATATATATATATATATATATATATATATATATATATATATAAGGGAGCGGGGGAGAGATGGGTCGCGGGGGTAGCTTGGACCGTGGGGGGGATTAGCTGCGGGTAGGGGGTTGGTTAGTTTAGGTTTTTTAAAATTTTCTTTTTCCTTTTTTTTTTACTTTCTTATTTAATACTATATATATTTATGCATATATATATGAGGTATAAAAAAATACAAAAAAAAATATTTGTACATAAAAATAAATTCTAAAAATCTATCACCCTTTAACAAGGATTCCTAAAATAAAATAAAATAAAAATAGTAGTTTTGTGAAATAATTCTAAATGAGTATTTATCTAAGTAATTCAATCAATAAAATTTATTTTCTAATTAACTAAGAAATAATATAAATAAATTAAATAATTAAATAAATAAATATAATATTTAAAATTAGGAGATTTTACAGGAACCCTTCCATGGCTAAGGACTACCCATATGAAGAAGAACTAGGTTCTTTGGAGGCCTATTGTAAAAGTTATATTGAGTTTTGTGCTAATTTGGGGAAAACTCTGAATTTGGCACATAAAGTATTTGATTCTATATCTATTGTGTCTATTGGCATTATATTATAATTGGGAGTATGCTCACGTGTTCATGATTGGATACGGGGAGTGCGTGTCATTATGTACCATAATACAGAGTCGTAGGAGGGGTATTTTCATGTGTAATGGGTTCTAGCATGCCAATTTTTCATATTTTATTAGAATAGCTATTATATATTTTATTCATAATATATTGGATATTTTAGATGTGTTCTATGAGGTTTGGCTGAGTAACTTAGTATTTGGAGAGCGTAACACAAGAGTATCGAGGTGTGATACTCAAGGGAGGCTTGGTACACACCAGGTGTTTGATATTGGTGTTTGTGTTAGAATTAGTGTTGTATACCTTATGGTGTGTATGTGGGTGTATCATTCTTTTGGGGGATGATGAATTCATAAGTTTGTGTAGATGTGTATGTGTTAGAGTGGTATCAATAAAATATTGTGTGTGCATTGGTTGTGGTATGGTATGTGAAGGAGCTAAGTTGATGTGAGGTGTGTATATGGGAATTGTTTAGCTGAGCAAGACTGCGAGGGAAATACTTAGTTGTGTGTGCTTGGTGAGTATGAGAGATTAGAGGGAGGTGTGTGTGATGTTTGATGTATTAATGCTCAGATGGAAGGAACATTAGCAGCCCAGGATTGTGCTAGTTGTGTGCAACATGTAAATGCAATGAAAATCTCTTGCAAACAGTACTGGATCGGTGCAGGACATGTGTGGAGTGGGAAAGTAAGTAAGGTATTCCTGCAATGGGTGCAGTAACTAAGTAGCAGTAGTTCAGAAACCCACAAACAGTGAATTAATGTATAGGCAGTGACAATTTAGGAAATTATAGTAGTGTGTTTGGGTCAGGAGCAATGCAATGTAGATATAAGTGTTAGGTGTAGCAGTCATGCTCGTATGGACCATAGGGTGTGTCAATTGTATGGAGGAAATGTATCCCAGTGTGTAGGATATGTGGTCCTAGTTTAACCTGGTGTGTAGTTACTGTATGCCTTAGTACTCTTTTTTGTGTGTGCACTTGAGTGTAGGTGTATTGCTACTTGGCTTGATATGCGAGTATGGTGAGGAGAGGGTGTTAGAATTGGTATCATGGATTAGTGTATTGTGTTTAGAATGTATTAGAGTTGAAGGGAGTGTTTGGTGATGAGGTATGAAGTATAGTGAAGCAAGTGTAAGCAAAGGAATACACATGAGGACTGTATTTGGTGCAATCCATATGGACTGTGCTGTAGGCAGATAATTTTGGGCTTTAAAGCTCGGGTACTAAGGTATCTGTTGTGGAGGTAGGTAGGAATTAAGATGGGAGGGGCTCCAATGCTAACCCTGCAGTAGGGAAGGCTGGTCCCTGATTCACTTATATCATTGAGGGAAGACCAGCATTGGCTTAGCAATCACTCAAAGACTGTTGTATATGGGTGCAAGGGCACTTGAGTAGTCCATGTGTTCCGGTAAACAGTTATGGGGACTAACATGCCAATGACAGTATTGAGATGGTGTTAGGGGGGTTCCAGTGTAGGTGTAGAGCATGGTAACTAGTGTTGCATTCAGTTTATAGTAGTTTGGGGAAGCTCAGGTTTAAGTGGAGTATGATGAGTATATCAAGAAGATGGGAGATAGGGTACATCATTGTGTATAAGTATCAGAAATGAATGCAAGTACATTAGATTGAGCAAGATACACTAGGTTAAGGATGGTATGTTCATTAAGGGGAAGTTATCCATGTGGTATTAGTGACCTAGTGAAAATATGATGTGCATCTAATAAGTACACAGTAGCATTGTATAATGTGAGTTAGGTACCAGAGAACCAATGTGGGTTAGTAGGGTAGATAATTGATGTCCTTGAGAGTATAGAGAGTTGAGTATCACATTGATACCAAGGGGTATTAGGATGAGGTAAAGGGTCAAGGTATTTGAGATATGAAATATTAGTTGTGTGCAGGTAAGTTGGGTTTGAGTAGTAAAGAGGGGTTCTCTAATACAATGGGGGCAAGCGGTAGCAGCACTTTGGAGGTGTCAAGTGCAGTGAGGTTAGATATGGAAATAGCTATGGGTAAGCTTAAGTAGTGGCTAAGGTTTTGGTATTAGGAATATCAAGTTTAGCATGGTTTAAGATATTATTGTGGTACCAATATATATGAGTTATGTATATACTAGTAGTATCTAGTATAGCTAATATTAGCTGGGTATTAGCTAATATAACTAGTATAAGACTAGTATGGACTTGTATACCTTAGTACAACCTAGCAAACCTAGTGTAGCAAGGTATTAACCTAGTTTTAACCTAGAAATCACATATTTACCTAGTTTGATTTATTTATCATTCAAGAGTACCAATTGACATTAGAATTATATATATATAGGTCTTCGAGGCACCGTCTCAGTCACTATCTAATATTCAGTACTGGACCATAGGTGAGTACATTCTCTGATAATTTTCATTATATGGCATTTACTATGATTCATGTACTTAGTGATGTTCTACTTGATTCCTGATATGATGGTACACGGATTGGTATAACATGGATCCTCGTCATAAGATATTATCTTTCCTGCTTACTGTGCAAGTTACCCTTACTATGCAAGTATTCTTGTGAACGTGTCATGGTTTGGATCAACTGTACTAGTCGAGAGTGGGGAAGTACTAGCTAGATGTGTGATCATTCCCTTACTGTGAAAGATAAAGTACTGTGAGTGTTAATCATACACCTCACGTATGATTAGCTAGGCCCTATAATATTGTGCAAGTTTCCAAGTCGATCACATGTCAACACTAATACTTCAAGGCACATAATGAGTATAGTTCCTTCTTGTCTATTTTATTTTTACTGAGATATTCTCTATTGCTCTGTCTATTTATTTCTCTGCTATATAATTTTGTTAATCCATTTCCTATATTGATATCGTTAGTTATAATTCAGTTATTTATTCTCATCTTGTATTGCACTCTCTATTACTGTTTTATAATCTTTGTCATTTAACTGAAACTGCTGTTAGAGGTATGCTCGTTGCATCATGACTGAACATATTTTTTAGACGATGACTTAGAGGACTGGTGTCCGACGTATTACGGACCGTAGGAGGGAGTAGCGACCTTGGTCCCTGACATTCAATAGTGATTACCGGGAGGACTAGCCGGTGTCACTAGATACCTTAGTTTTATTTACTAGTTTCTGTACTGGATATGTCTCCAGCTTAGATATTTGGCATATTATATGTATTTGAGGTTCATTGTATTTTGTTGATAGACTATTTAGACTTAGATTTGGTTATCATTATGACTTTATGATTCCTTTCTTCTATTTGATACCGCACCATTATCTTCCTCTAGTTTTATTATGATTGAGTATTAATTTTTATATCAATATCATCTTGTCCTCCGTATGGAGTTGAGATATCATTGACATGTTTATATATTTTTGTGTGAGATGATTATATATTATAGTTGACCTAGACAGCGTTCTACCGTCGATGCTGCAGCGTAGGCTGGATGTACTGATGCACTTGTACCCCTATACCGAGTGCGGGTCATGACAGACAAGCAGCCATACCTACAGAAGGAGTATTTCTGGGTACCCGCTCAAAGACAAGATTGTCATCAACTGGGGATAGGACTTCCCCAAGACCTACGGTGACTCTGCAAGCCAAGGGTAGCAATCCTTCAGGATTCTATAATAATCTGTTGTTTTAAGGAGACAACGATTCCCATGGAAGGAACGTCGAAGTTTCTGTGGGTAGTCAACCTCGTCAAGACAAGGTATCTTCCAATGCTAGGGGTAGCATTCCCTCCGAGTCTTAAGAAGATCCAGCACTGCCAACCTTCCTTGAGGACAACATGACTCAGGGGTTGGAGGCAGGAAGTGAAAGGTCTACCGTCCCCCTATATCTCCCCACGTGATGATGGTGTACATGGTGGAGGAGAACAACTAGGGCACCAGTGATCAACAACACCTTGAGACACTCGAGGCCATGATGCAGACTATGAGTACTTCAATGCAGACCCTGACCCAGACGACCTTGGAGCTCAGAGCGAGCATGGCCCAACAACTAGTGAGGACCTCAGGGCAAGCAAGCCAGGACCTCGGAACCAATGGAGAGTCAAATGCAACTGCTCCCCCTACGAGTGGCAATCAAGTTTTTCCACGATCGTCGGCTCCTTCGCAGTCGGATGATGCCCATGAGGCAATTCAGGAAGTCCGGGAACTACGAGCTCATTTTGACTCGATGAACAACCAGGACGTGTTGCATAAAATTGGGATACAACATCCATATCCTCTCGAGTAGAAAAATGTAGTATACCCGCCCAAGTATAAGCCATTTTCCATGATTCCGTTTGGGAAGACGTACCCTAGTTAATTCATGAATTACTTTGATATAACGAAGGAACATCTACCCCGAGATGACACCCTTCTTACTAAGATCTTCGTCGGAGCCTTGGCCGAGGTAGCCTACGAATGGTTTTACAGCCTTTCGGACAATTGTATTTCATCATTCGAAGACCTCAAAAGCCTATCCTCTCTCTGTTCTATGATGGAGGAATGGATATGACTATGTCCTCCCTTATAGATATCACTCAAAAGGAAAAGGAGCCTGTGCGTGACTACATAGAACGATACAGGCATGCATCACTAAAACTGTCCCCCGATAATCCCGAGTCCAAATTGATGGATACATACCGGAAGAATATTCTACCAGCAGTGAGGGTCTAGACATGTCCCGACTCGCACTCGGATGATCGAGGCACGAGTACATGTGTACGTCCAGCGTACGCCGCAACATCAATGGGAGAACGATGTCTAGATCACAATAAAATCTAACACATCTCACATTAATATATAATATGTCAATGATATCTTAACTCCATAAGGAGGACAAGATGAACATAAGATAATATCGAAACATATACTCAATCACCATATAATCTATATGAAGATTAATGGCACGATAAAGATATAAAAATAATATAAAGAGGTTCCAACACATATTTAGAAATAATATCTCAAACAATAACAATAAGTCTAAGAGTCTAGATAACTAAATAAAAATATGTCTCAACATAGTATAACTCAAAATATCTCAAAGTAGAACAATCCCAAATATAAAATAAATGCTAGGCTTTAAGTCACTACTAATGGATCATCTACTAGAGCAGGATCCTCCTAAAGCTCCTGGATGTAACCCTCATATACTCCTGGTCCATAGTATGTAGGACAAAAGTTCTCAAGATCCTCTGAAAAATGTTTTCCAGTCAGAATTGGAGCGAAGCACATAAACTAACAGCAATTCCAATTAAATTAATAAAGACTATAAAATAGTGAGTGATAAATATACATGATAGAAATATAATACTGGTAATATAAGGAAGTATGAGAAACATCAATCATAGTAAAATAATTAGTAGTGAGTAAGCAGGTGAATATCAGTCACATCATGTACAAGCTGGAATAGATGAATAAAGTAAACGAGCTAAGTGTTTGTAATATTAGTTTGTTATGTGATCGACTGGGTACTAGATCAGGCTTGCTACATATGATTAGCTATGATACATGTAAGGTCAGGCTGACCATATGTAGGATGTAGGGTTAGCTATGATGCATGAAGGATCAAGCTAATCATATCTAACAAGCTATGAGACATGTAATATGGTAAGGCTAACCATACGTTTGGTGCATTATTAGCTATGATGTATGTAAAAGTTGGGTATGATCACATAACTTGCTAATACTTCTCCCGTCCCCCAATTAGTATAGTGGATCCAACCATGATACGTTACGACACATGATTCATGGAGCAATGGGCCAACCTACTCCTGAATCGATGTCTATACATGTACACACATGACATGTATAGGGTCCTCTAGTAGATAACATCTCATGCCAAAATTTAGGATATACTAATCCATGTATCCTCGTGTCAGGAATCAAGTATATAACACTACAGAGCTGAAATTATAGTAATTGTTAAAATAATAAAAATTGTCAGAGAATGTACTCGCTTGAAGACCTGTGATGGAAATAACAAACAATGTCTAAAATGGTGCCTCGAAGCCTTAAATATGAAATATCTAATTTAAATAGTATTTGGAAATATAAACATGTTATACTAGCTTGATACTAGGTCTCTAAGTCATTTCTTGGTCAAACTAGGTTAGTATCTTGATACACAAGGTTTTCTTGGTCCAAACTGGTCATTACCTTGCTAAGCCAAGTTATATTAGCAAATATTAGTTATACTAACTAACATCCATACCATATATATATATATATATATATATATATATATATATATATATATATATATATATATATATATATATATATATATATATATATATAGGGAGAGAGAGAGAGAGACTATACTATATCACTAACCTCTAGTATTATAGTCTATAACCCCATGTACCTAGTTATTTAGAAGTGGTAGTATGAGTCTCTCATAGGTATCATATCCAGGTATCCGCGTTTCACAATTGATATACAATTCCACTTATACTCTCACATTTTCCTTCATCTCCATACTCAACTCCAATCCACTCAGATTACCCTTGCGCACTGCTAGCTCTATACTTCACACATACATGTAACCCCAATATCACCTGCTGCTCTGCATGATGCCAATCCTCCTACACACTCTAGTACACTTAATTCTAACTCCCTTTATATCCCTACATAACACATCAACTAGGACAACCCAACCTAATACACATACTTATGGATATCAGATACACTCCAGATGAACCCATGTATAACTCACCCTTTGAGCCTAACACTGCTGCTCACTGGATACTCACTCTAGACACACATAAACACTCATCAACCCACCAATGTACACAAGGACTCTCTCTCTCAAATACCCTGCAATACCCTCTGTCCAAAAGTTATTATCCTACACACAGGGACACCATACTAAGATGCAAACATGCTCTAGTGTCTGATACTCCTCTATATATTACACTTCACTCCTCACATACTTCTCATTCTGATATAGGCACTCCCTCATGTGTGTGTACACAGAGTCACACTCTCACACACTCTTCTGATACCCTTCAATCTCATACTATTACCAGAACTTCAAACCTTTCCCCCCATATATCTTGCAACTGTGCAACTGAACACAAAAGCACCCCTCCAACTGATACACCAACCCTCTAGTACACCCATTGGCACACTCTAGTACCTGATATATACTAATACCATTTGAACTGAGCTCTTTTTCTTTTCTCACTACACCCTCCAGTTTGCACTATAGGACTCTCAACAACCCCTCTTCACTTGCTTGCACAATCACTCAAACATGGACACTTACTAACATAGCACTAAAAACATACCTAGTGCATCTATACTAAACATAAAACTTCTACTGATACACCTTAACTAAACTAATACACACAACTACCAACACAATCTACCATCCTCACCTTAGTTAACAAAAACAACTCTATAATACCTGATGCCCCTTATGACACACATAAAAACTCATCCCAAAATGTACAGATACTCGGATACACCCTCTCCTGCAGACACATCAAAGCACCCCCTATCTCAGGTGCTGCTAATAATAACCTATTACTGCTGGAGCCAAAGGCACTGCCTGCAGTGCCTACCCATGCAACCACCCTTAGCCTTTGCAGTCACTTGCTGTTGCATTACCCAGCAGAACCATAAGTCTGGACACAACCCCTCTCCTTATCCAACACACTACACATTGATTTCCCCTTACTGCTAACACACTCCCCTCTCCCAAACTATGTATATATCTGCACACACAATCCCAACCGATACTCAAAACCTCCCTCACTAATACTCACTCACTAATGCACTGCCCTCATCACCACATCTCATGTATCACCCAGATACACTGATGCCCAACACTCTAGACAGCATATGAACCCCCAATATAATATGCAAAAGTCTGCATAGTCCCAAGAACTCCACCTGTTAACCCCTTAGATAGGTGCATAGACATCCAAACATTCTAATACACTCCATGTTGCTCCCTAACACAACAACTGCTGCAGTTCACTTATGCAGGCTCCCTATGCAGTGCAGAACAAATATGCACTGCCAACTACCTTTCCTACATCCAAGTGCACACCAACATAATTACAGTAGCAGTCATCCTCTCACTGATTACTTACTGAAATTGATACTCAATATGTATCACACACACAAATTCACAACACAGTGAGCACTTCCCCCCACTATCTCAGTACCACACATAGCTGAACATAGGCCACAAGCCACAACACACAATACATATATAACCAAGTCTATACTAATACACACAACCATACACAATATATCAACACACACAACTCACACACTAGTAAATAAATACACTAACACATACTAAAATATTCTCTACCTGGAATACCATGCAGACACACACAATTATTCTTAAATATTTAATCAAACACCCATGGTGCACCCCTCTTGATACAACAAAACATATATGATACACCCTCTAATTACTATATATTATCATTAAATACATCAAATAGGATATGATACAACTATTCTAATGCACATACAAAGGAAATGACACAAGTGAACACCTACGCATAGAAATTACCAATTCTACCCTCCGTATCATCGGGGTTTCATGACACAGACTCTCCATATCCAATTATGAACATGTATACCCTCTCAAATTATGAATCATAACCTAAAATTATCTATGAGATATTTCTACAAATACCTAGTGGTCCAAATTTAAATTTCTCCCAATTTGGCCACAAAAGTCAATGTAACATTTACAATATGGGTCCTTAGAAGCTAATTCTTTTTCCTATAAGTAGCCTTAGTCCATAGGTGGGTTCCTAATTGTCAAATACAATATTTAGAACATAATAAAAGGATAATTTTAGAGTTATACCTATTGGAAGATGGATTTCTAATGCAACACAGCAAAATGACACAAAGAGATGGATGGACACTTCCTTCAAACAAGCTCCACACGAAAGCTTCCCTTTGCTCCTCCAAGTTCCTTAGAATAGGTTTGGAATAAAGAAATAAGGGTGGATTTAGTAGGAAAAGGATTTCGAATGAAGTAGAATTGGGAAAAAAAATGGAGATGAACTAATTTGTAATAAAAATAGGCTAGAATGAAGAGAGAGACCCTCCCTCCCTATTAATAGGGCCGACCAATATTCATTAGGGTTAAGGTTAGGTTGGGTTGGTTACATGGTCTAAAATACCCCTCTCTAGTTTCTCATAAAGAGGATCAACTAATCCTTAGGAAGAAATATTTTCTTCTTGAGTCTAAATAGTCTAAACTCATTAAATAATCTATTAGTCTCATATTAACTATATGTACACATATCATTAAAAATTTAAATTATAGAAAATTATCAAATACCCTTGCCCTGGAAATGAGGTGGTTACAATCCTACCCCCTTAGAAAAATTTTGTGCTCGAAATTTAAGACTCCTCGCATCTCTTTCTCTTCTGGCTAGTCATAACCTATTCACCATAATTTTCACTACGGTCACAACCTCCTCTAGTCATGGTCTCAGGAAATTCCTATCTAAAATTATACAACCTAAAATTCTATTAAAAATAAATCATCCTAGATTTACCAATCATGCATAGTTACCATGGTCTCCACCTGTCATGATATTACAGTCTCTATCATGAGTTACTACTAACTATACTATAACACAAAATTAATAATGCATGTATAAGATACTAAGAACCACACAAATCAATATATGTAAAGGAAGGGAAAGAACATAACCTGTTAACCCAATACCTGTAGTATTGGTCCCTCGACCGTCACCGCAAAAGCCCTCCCTGCTGGGGTGTCTCCCTCTACTGGTGCAGAACAATTTACTGTGCCACATCTGGCCTAGCTGACCCCTTACCTATATCTAATACTTACATCAATTATTCACTAAGCGTCAACCTAGCCACCATACTTATTATAACGGGTTACTACTTTTATTACTAATGATACACTATAGCTCTCGGTCATGAGCACAGTTAATCTACTACTACACTCTACTTAGGATACTATACCATCAATCTAATATACTCTACTTACTAATATTGGAAAGTAAATCTACCAATACTCAGACTTCTTATACTTTTTATATATGTCACTTGTGTTATCCTCATACCAGGTTACTCGTGTTTCTTATCTATATTTAGTACACTAGCTACTAGGATGCGTGTATCCTAACCCTCCATAATACTTGAGGTACTCTAGATCTTGCCACTAAGGTACTCCTCCCATCTTGATATATGGTTGTATACACAATTCTAACACTAAAAAATTATTCTAAGATACTTACCTGTATCTTGGCAATATAAACATATATAAATATATTTTTATCCACTATGATACTAAATACTAGACACTGCTATCGCACTATTACCATTCTACCCATCATATAATTCACTAATACATAGCCACTCATATACTAATACACTTGCAATGTATCCACACTTACTGAAGCTTACCCCTACACAGGTTACCCTTCCTCTCTTACTGCCTTGAACACTTGTACTTCTACTCTCCTTGATACTCCTTTACACACCCTACCTCAATTTTACACCGATATATCGAGCTAATAATATCCCCTACATAACACTCACTAGGCTAACACTCTCCATATATCACTCATCCTAGTCTTGATACACTCTGGTCACTTATACACTCTAGGCAAAATTGGTGCACATACACTAAATCTATAACTATACTAGACATATACACTTAATACTCTAGGATACCAACTACTAACTATATTCTGACACCTGTCTTAGAACTGTTGTTGTAAATAGTATTACACTATAAGTCACTTCTAAGGTTATACACTGATACCTAATGCTCTCCTACCCAACTAGGAACCACTTACAAACTTACAAGTTACACTCTCAACAATCAAACTAATACTCAAACTGGACACAACATGCCCATAAGTTACCAAACTACTACACTATCCAAAGAAGCTGTCTAAGAAACTAATGAAAGTGAAGCTCTATAAGAACTGAGCTAAAGGCACTAAGCATATCTCTATCCTGAGCTAATAGGATGATGTGACATAACTTAATAATAACAAAGTTGAATAATAGAGATAATACGTTAAGAACCAATTTAAGATACAATCTGATAATTATACACCTCTATTTGAAATCTTGTTATCCAGAATCCTAGATACGCTAGTAAGCATAGTTGTAATAAACTATAGAGTCCATAACTAAGGTACGTACCTCTATGATCATGGCATCTAAAATTTTTGCCCTGCCGTATGCTTGGCTGCGAAAACTATAGATTCCATAACCTAGAGAAATATATCCAAAATCAGGCTCCATGTCTTCGCCATGCTAGCTAATATGGCTGTGATAAACTCTAGACTCCATAACTAAGGCAGACGATTGCCTTTCCCATTGTTCTTATCCATTTAAGTTATTAGAATATAGCTCAACTTAGTCCATAAGATTTATCCCGATACAAGAATCAAAGTCAACAACGAACATCAAGAATCAAATTCAACAAAAACAAGGGAGAGTGAATAGAAACTAATGAAAACATATTTTGAAGTTGAGTTTTATAGTAAGATTCTCAAGGTTCATCCTAGGAATCTCTCAAGAAATCCAAATTTGTGATTGGGTATTCTCTCATCTTAATATCCTATTTTCTGTCGCAGGCTCACAGTAGTACAACTATGCCATCGTACTACCATGACATCGCTCTATTTACGAAGCCTGACCCGCATGGGCCACCATAAAAATATGTTACGATCTGCACCCAGATAATCGGGGCAAAAGTACGTGGGTACGTCCAGCATACGCCGCAACATCAACGATAAAACATTGTCTAGGTCACAATACAATCTAACATATCTCACATTAATATATAACTTGTCAATGATATCTCAACTTCATAAGGAGGACAAGATGAATATAAGATAATATCGAAACAGAAAATCAATCACCATATAATCTATAAGAAAATGAATGGCACGATAAAGATATGAAAATGATATAAAGAGGTTCCAACACATGTTTAGAAATAACATCTCAAACAATAAAAATAAGTCTAAGAGTCTAGATAACTAAATAACGATATAAGTCTCACTGTAGTACAACTCAAAATATCTCAAAGTGGAACAATCATAAATACAAAATTAATGCAAGGCTCTAAGTCACTACTAATGGATCCTCTACTGGAGCAGGATCCTCCTGAAGCTCCTGGATGTAACCCTCATATACTCCCGGTCCATAGTATGTAGGACAAAAGTCCTCAAGATCCTCTCAAAAATATTATACAGTCAGGATTGGAACAAAGCACATAAACTAACAATAATTCCAATTAAATTGATAAAGACTATAAAACAATAAGTGATGAATATATATGATGAAAATATAATACTGGTAATGTAAGGATGCATGAGAAATATCAATCATAGTAAAATAATGAGCAGTGAGTAAGCAGGTGAATATCAGTCTCATCATGTACAAGCTAGAATAGATGAATAAAGTAAATGAGCTAAGTATTTGTAATATTAGTTTGTTATGCGATCGGCTTGGAACTAGATAAGGCTTGTTATATATGATTATCTATGATACATGTAAGGTCAGGCTAACCATACGTATGATGTAGGGTTAGCTATAATGCAGGAAGGGCCAGGCTAATCATATCTAGCAAGCTATGAGACACATAATATTGTCAGTCTAACCATACGCGTGGTGCATGGTTATATATGATGCATAAAAATATGGGGTATGATCACATAACTTGCTAATACTTTTCTCATCCCCCGACTAGTATAGTGGATCCAACCATGACACGTTACGATATTGAATTCATGGAGCAGGGGGCAAATATACTCATGAATCGGTGTCTATACATGTACAAGAATCACATAACATGTACAGGGTCCTCTAGGAGATAACATCTCATGCCGGAATCCAGGATATACTAATATGTGTATCCTCGTGTCAGGAATCAAGTATATAACACTACAAAGCTAGAATCATAGTAATTGTCAAAATAATAAAAATTGTCAGAGAATGTACTCGCCTGAGGTCATGTGATAAAAATATCAAACAATGTCTGAAATGGTGCCTCGAAGACCTAAATATGAAATATCAAGTTAAAACAGTATTTGAAATTATAAATATGCTATACTAGCTTGATATTAGGTCTCTAAGTCATTTCTTGGTCAAACTAGGCTGTACTAGGTTAGTGTCTTGATACAGTAGGTTTTCTAGGTTCAAACTGGTCATTACCTTGCTAAGCCAAGTTATACTATCTAATTTTAGTTATACTAACTAATATCCATACCATATATATCATATAATATATATATATATATATATATATATATATATATATATATATATATATATATATATATAGAGAGAGAGAGAGAGAGAGAGAGAGAAAGAGAGAGAATAAGGGAGGTGAGATGGCACCTCACTCTAAAAACAAGGGTGGCGGTGACGTGGCACAATCTCAACCACACATTTCATAATTGGCAGTTTGCACTTAACCCCTCCCCTCGTTTGTGTGGTTGAGATTGTGCCACGTCACCGCCACCCTTGTTTTTAGGGTGAGGTGCCATCTCACCTCCCTTATTCTCTCTCTCTCTCTATATATATATATATATATATATTTATATATATATATATATATATATATATAGAGAGAGAGAGAGAGAGAGACTATAATATATCACTAACCTCTAGTATTATAGTTTATAACCCTTTACCCAGTTATTTAGAAGTGGTAGTATGAATGTCTCATAGGTATCATATCCAGGTATCAGTGTTTCAGAAAATTGATATACAATTCCACTAATAATCTCATATTTCCCTTCATCTCCACACTCAACTCCAATTCACTCATATTACCCTTGTACATTGCTATCTCACAAGAGCAACTGTGCAGTTCCATACTCTCTAGTTCACACATACTTGCAACCCCAACTCCACCTGCTGCTATGCTTGTTGCCGATCCTCCTAAACACTCTATAATACTTAATTCTAAATCCCCTTATATCCCTACACAACACATCAACTAGGACAAACCAACCTAATACACACACTTATGGATGTCTGTTACACTCCAGATGAACCCATCTATAACTCACCCCTCGAGCCTAACACTGCTGCCCACTGGATACTAACTCAAGACACAAAAACACCCATCAACCCACCAACGCACACAAGGACTCTCTCGAACACCTTGCAATACCCTCTATCCAAATGTCAGTATCCTACACACAGGGACACCACACTAAGATGTACACAGGCTCTAGTGTCTAATACTCCTCTATATGTTACACTTTACTCCTCACATACTTCTTATTCTGATACATGTACTCCCTCTTGTGTGTGTACACAGAGTTACACTCTCACACACTCTTCTGATACCCTCAATCTGATACCATTACCAGAACTTCAGACCTTTTCCCCACCCATATATCTTGTAACAGTGCAACTAAACACAAAAGCACCCCTCCAACAGATATACTAACCCTCTAGTACACCGATTGGCATACTCTAGTACCTGATATACACTATTACCCTTTGAACTGAGCTTTTTTTTCTTTCCTTACTGCACCCTCGAGGTTGGCATATAGGACTCTCAACAACCCCTCTTCACTTGCTTTCACAATCACTCAAACATGGAAACTTACTAACATAGCACTCATAACATACCTAGTACATCTATACTAAACACAAAACTCCGATTGATACACTTTAATTGAACTAATACACACATTTACCTACACAATCTACCATCCTCACCTTAGTTAACACATATAACTCTATAATACTTGCTGCCCCTTAAGACACTCATAAAAAGTCATCCCAAAATGTACATATACTCAGATACACCCTCTCATGTCGACACATCAAATCACCCCCCTATCTCAGGTGCTGCTTCTACTAACCTATTACTGCTAGAGCCAAAGGCACTGCCTGCAGTGCCTACCCATGCTTCCACGCTGACTTAGCCTTTGCAGTAAATTGCTGCTGCATTACCCAGCAGAACCCCAAGTCTAGATACAACCCCTCTCCTTATCCAACACACTGCACATCAACTTCCCCTTACTGCTAACACACTCCCCTATCCCAAACTGTATACATATTTACACATACAATCCCAATTGATACTCAAAACCTCCCTCAATAATACTTACTTACTAATGCACTGCCCTCATTACCACATCTCATGTATCACCCGGATACACAGATGCCCAACACTCAAGACAATATATGAACCCCCAATATAATGTGCAAAAGTCTGCACAGTCCCAAGAACTCCACCTGTTAACCCTTTATATAGGTGCACTAACATTAAGATATACTAATACACTCCATACTGCTCCCTAACACAACAACTGCTGCAGTTCACTGATGCAGGCTCCCTATGCAGTGCACAGATGTGCACTGCCAACTCCTCTTCCTACATCCCTGTGCACACCAACATAATTACACTAGTAGTCATCCCCTCACTGATTACTTACTGAAATTGATACTCAATATGTATCACACACATGCACTTCACAGTGAGCACTCCCCCCCACTATCTCAGTACCACACACAGCTGAACACAAGCCACAACACACAATACATATATAACCAAGTCTACACTAATACACACAAACATACATAATATATCAACACACACAACTCACACACTAGTAAATAAATACACTAACACATACTGAAACATTCTCTACCTAGAATACCATACAAACACACATACACACAGTCATTCTTAAACATTTAATCAAACACCCATGGTGCACCCCTCTTGATACACCCAAACCTATATGATACACCCTCTAATTACTATATATTATCATTAAATAAATCAAATAGGATATGATACAACTATTTTAATGCACATACAAAGGAAATGACACAAGGGAACACATATACATAGAAATTCGGATTTTCTCCAATTTGGCCATAAAAGTCAATGTAACATTCACAATATAGATCCCTAGAAGCTAATTCTTTTTCCTATAAGTAGCCCTAGTCCATAGGTGGGTTCCTAATGGTCAAATTTAATAATTAGAACATAATTAAAGAAGAATTTTAGAGTTATACCTATTGGAAGATGGATTCCTATTACAACATACCAAGAGGACACAAAGAGATGGATGGATACCTCTTTCAAACAAGATCCATACCAAAGCTTCCCTTTGCTCCTCCAAGATCCTTAGAATATGTTTGGAATGAAGAAATGAGGGTGGATTTAGTAGGGAAAGGATTTGTAATGAAGTGAATTTGGAGAAAAATGGAGATGAACTAATTTGTAATAAAAATATGCTAGAATGAAAAGGAGGAGAGAGACTCTCCCTCCCTATTAATAGGGCCGACAACTATTAATTAGGGATAAGGTTAGGTTAGGTTGGTTACATGGTCTAAAATACCCCTCTCTAATTTCTCATGAAGAGGTTCAACTAATCCTTAGGAAGAAATATTCTCTCCTTGACTAACTAGTGGCTCAACTAGTCTAGTCTAAACTTATTAAACATATTAGTATCATATTAAATATATATACACAATCATAAAAGTTTTAAATTATAGCAAATTACCAAAATATCCTTGTCCTAAAATGAGGTGGTTACAAGACATGGGCGCCGATCAGCTCAAGGATTGGACGATGTTCATCATAAGAGATATCACCACTGAAAAGAATTTGAAGGATGCTCGACTATTAGGAATACAGATTCTTGTCACTGATGAATGGAAAAAGTATTTCTTCAACAACAACAACAACAACAACAACAATGACCGCGGCGGTAAAGGGAAGCAGGCCTTTACCGTCAATGTGTCCAAAGGTTAGACTGCATCTACTCAGAAGTCAACCGAAGCACCAAGGCCGAAGGAGACCTAATCCTTCAATGAAGATGACATCATAAATTTTTTTGATGTACTGATAAACGGTAATAAGCTCCGGCTACTCGACATCAAATGGCCTGACGAGGCAGATAAGGTCGACAGCCCTAAGTACTGCCACTACCATCGGTACGTCCACCATCCAACACAGGACTGCTATATGTTAAAAAGACAAATTCAGCGACTGATCAATTCCAAGGCCCTCACCATAGACTTTGAGGACAAGATGATCGCCGCAAATATGGAATCTCTCCAATTTGGTAACTTTCCAGTGATAGAAGCCCAAGATGGCGTGGTTCCTATCCCAAAGGCCACGATGGAGGTCGTTAATCTCCCTTTGGCTCGCAATCAACCAACTGGACTGGTGTCTTTTACCACACCATGAGGCGAGGTTATATGGGTCTACCTAGACATCATCTAAGACTTGATGCAGTAAGCAGCGTCTTCTGCCGACAAGTCCAAAGGCGAGCAGCCTAAACCCTATTATATGGTCTCTTCTTCTACCAATAAAGCCCTGGCAGGAGCAACCAGGTCAGGGCAAATCTACCTGCGTAACTATAATATGATTCCCGAGGATGGTGCACCTCTAACTGCCATACCCGTAACTCCAATGACACCCGAGTCAGGTTTGTCCCAGCCCCCTATGACGGACATGCAAAAATAGAAAGAGGTTCTCTTCGAAAAAATTCTGAGAAAAGATGCGGCACCAGGGATAGACAAGTCCTACAACTTTGACATATTGGTACAGTTGGCCAATAATCCAACAAAGTTGTCACTAGATGAGCTCCTTCGTCTTTCTAACGAAACCTGTGACGCGTTGAGCGAGGCATTACAGAACGTCGACTCCTACTTGGCCCAAGTCAAGCTTCTAGATAAAAATCTTATGGCATGTCCTCACTGCAATAATATGATAGAAATAATTTTGAACATCACGTTCTCGCAACATGACATATTTCTGAAAAAATAGGCACAAGCGCCCTCTATACTACACATGGTATATCGGGGCCATTAAGGTGGACTGAATGCAAATCAACCCGAGGTCATCTCTCAGTATCATCCCATGGAGTCTACTCCAGACCTTAGGAATTTGATGCACCGGTTGGCAGTAACTAGTACGACCATCAGTGGCTTCAACGCTAGAAGAAGCTACCCCTGGGCAAAATTTGCTTAAAGTGTCAGATAGGTAATCTTCGAACATAGGTGACCTGCTATGTTATCAACATGGATGTAACTTGCAATGTCCTACTAGGGCGTCCTTGGATACACGGGTATATGATCGATCCCTCAACTCTGCACCAATGCCTAAAATACATCGACAACGAAGGATTCGTCAGAACAGAATTTGTTGATGTAGATCCTTTCAAAGGGATCAAGGTTTACTACTTTGACTCGGTCTTATAAAAATATACCCACTTAGAGGAAATAGGGGACGATGTCGATGATAAAGTAGAAGTTGATAAAGTACCGGATGAAAACCTTAAGGGTCCATCTCAAAAGTCGTGCTAGCAATACTCCTGCCTCTCTCATGGTTAAGCTTTACTGAAAGGCTCCAGAACCTACTGTGGTCAGCCTGGGAAGACCAAGAGGACCCCCAAGGGAGGAACCACCCATTTTGAAGGTCTCCGAACCCCTGGTGGTGAAACTGCGCAAGAGGCCTCTGAAACCATCAATAACACTGGAGACAGATCCTAAAGGAGATGAGCTTGTTGAGTACATGGCTACCTGTGCCAATGTCCCATCTCTAGATGATATAATACCCACTGAAAAGATACCTTACTTCCTTAATAAAGGGCTGTCTTTGAACTACTTCGATATTGCACATTTGAGTACAATATATTTTTTAGAATACGACCTGGGGGTACAATTGCATACACAAGTACCTACCACTTATGCAGTAAATCAAACATTCCCAAGTCAAGACTCATACTTCATAATTCCAGCAAGGAAGAGAGGAGACAAATCCATCATCTTCGGCAGAGTAGAAGGCCATCGAAACTTCCTTCAGGACGGACCAGAGCCCAAGTGTGGTAGGATACATATATACCGTTACAGTGCACAAGCCAAGAATATTATCCAGAATATGAGTTATGATCTGAAAAGCGACCATGGCGTAAACTATGGCAAGGGACGATGCCTGCCTCTGCGTTACTTTTCTCCCATAGGCAAGCTTGAGACGTACTACTAACGAACTAGTTGTGGTATAGGGTACGCCACACCTTCTACAACACCTAAAGGCTCAGAAGAGGAAGATGAACTGCATTTCCACTCTTCAGAATCTTTCGTTTGGGATTATGACATAAGCATCGGAGATATGCTCAGTCAAATACTTTCAATCAACATAGCTTCAGCTCATCCGGAAGAGGATGACGATCAACCAATCGAACTCTTCGACGTAGAACCATTGGCTCAACGGTTGGACTCACAGTGGGAGTTATATTTTGAGCAGTGAGAACCCCCTTCTGAAGATGAAGTCATACAAGTCGAGTTGGGTGATGAATCCTCCTCCAAACCAATCTTTATTAGCAAGAGTCTGTTCGACAAAGATCGTGAATCCCTACTACAGCACTTGAAGGAATACATCGACATCTTTGCCTCGAGCTATGAAGATATGCTAGGGTTGGACCCACAAATCATTGTGCACAAGCTCAATATTCTTTCAAATGCTAAGCCAGTGAAGCAACATCAGTGGCAATTTCGTCCCGATGTCATGAACGCCATCAAAGTTGAAGTAAATAAGCTAATAGAAAGTTTCTTTATTCACGAGGAGCAGCATCCAGATTGCGTAACGAACATCATTCTAGTCATAAAAAAGAACAACAAAATTTGGATCTGCATAGATTTTCATAATTTAAATACGGCCTACCAAAAGGACGAGTTTTTTCTACCAATAATTGATGTGATGATCAATAATACTTGTGGCTTCGAGCGTATGTCCTTCATGGACGGGTTCTCCGGCTACAACCAAATTAAGATATTTTTCGACGACGAGAAGCACACGCCATTCCGTACACCAATAGGGGTTTACTGTTACATATTGATGCCCTTCAGTCTGAAGAATGTAGGTACGACATACCAACGAGATATGAGCACCATCTTCCGTAACCATCTGTGCAAAATAATGGAGTGTTATATTAATGAAATTGCTGTCAAAGGCCTTTTTTGGGACGATCATCTCCATGACTTGAAGACGGCGTTCGACTTAATGCGAGCATACCAACTAAAAATAAACCCTACCAAGTCTTTCATGGGAGTCTCCGTAGAAAATTCTTGTTTATCATAACTTCGAAGGGTATCTATATAGACCCTGAGAAGACCAAGCAATCCTTGATATGCATCCATCGAAGAATCTTAGAGATCTTCGTGGCCTTCAAGGGAGAATGACGTAGATCAGAAGGTTCATATCAAAGCTCTCCGGGAACTGCCAGCCGTTTACTCACCTCATGAAGAAAGGGGTATCTTTTGTTTGGACAAAAGAATGCCAACAAGTATTCGACGGCATTAAGACGTATCTCACAAACCCCCAAGTGTTAGTGGCTCCAGTTATGGAAAAACCTTTCATGCTCTACGTCCGTAAAATGGATCATTCGCTTGGAGCCCTGCTAGCCCAAAAAAGTGATATAGGTCATGAATATGCCATCTATTACCTTAGCAGAATGATGGTAGATGCAGAGAATAGGTATAACCCTGTCGAGAAGGAAGCGCTCTATGAAGCTCACGACGGTATTTGCGGAGTACATCAACCCGGTCCAAAGCTACATGATCGTCTTCACATGGGTTACTACTAGGCGATAATAGTAGCAGATGCAGTCGACTATGCCAGAAGTGTATGATATGCCAAATCCATGAGAACTTCATCCATCAACCTTCAGAGTTCCTGCACCCGACTGTGGCATCTTGGCCATTTGAAGCATGGGAAATGGATATCGTTGGACCAATTAGCCCACCGTTATCAAAAGGGTATCGATTCATTCTCGCCATAACTGACTACTTCTCGAAGTGGATGAAAGGTATACCCTTACCGAGGTTAAAAAATCAAACATGATCATCTTTGTCAAACATCACATTATCTACCACTTTGGACTGCCTCGGAGGATCATCCACGATAATGATCTACAATTTATAAGCCACATTTTCTACCAGTTTTGAGATAAAAATCAAATTCAGAACATAGCTTCGTTCGCCTACAATCCGACAACAAATAGATTGACAGAGGCCTTCAATAAGAAGATCATAAAGCTTCTTAAGAAGTTTGTTTTATCCAACAAATGTGACTATAATGAGAAGCTTGGCGAATATCTCTAGGACTATCACACAACGGTCCGTACACCAACTGGCTGCACGCCATTCTCCCTGGTTTACGGGAGTAAAGTAGTCCTCCCTTTGGAAGTCCAAATTCCCTCACTCTAGGTAGCCCTCTCCAATGAATTGATAGATGATGACAACCACCGTCGACGACTATAGGAGTTAAAAGCACTCGATGATAGGCATCTCTTAGCTCAACAGCGCATTAAGCTATATCAAGCTCGCCTTTCTGGAGCCTTCAACAAAAGAGTAAAGGAAAGGGCATTTGACAGGTCCTAGAACCAGAATACTGGAGAGCGGGAGCCGACAAATTCATCTACGTATGCCAGAGTACTCCAGTACCCCAAGATATGGTCATGAATATGAATAGACATGGGGGGTTAAAACTATATGCTATCGGTCATCCTAGGTCAAGCAATCATAGTATCTCAATAACAAGCAGGAATCCATAATATACAAAGAATATGATCATCAGAAGAAAAATAGTAAAATGTCCCAAACCATATATACATAGCTGATTATGAAGCTAGTAATGAAGAACTAGTAAGAGTGATATTCATACTGATCAACTCTAGCAATAGTCTAGAATATGTTAATATGTCATGCCCAGTAGGCAATATAACAAGTCCAAAATACAAGCTAACAGGTGCTCGAGGCTAAATGCCACAAAAGAATATGTACAATAAGTGGGTGAACAAAATAGAAACCCACTCAATCGGTCCGGTGCTCCGTGTGGTCACCATCCTCGAAAATGTACGAAAGATCCTCTGGCTCTACTACCGAATCTGGCCAAGAAAAACCAGTAGGGTCAGACCCCAAATAGCAAGTACCAAAAAGGAGGCCAAACTATGAACTAAAACCAACAATATAACATAGAGCTATAATATATTAAGCAAAATATAACTACTAAGAATAATATAAGGTGCACCGGTAAACAGAAAAATAAAAATAGAAAATATGTAAAAAAAATTGGACGGGTGACATAGATGGGATTATGTGAACATATACGTGACCATGAAAGGTGAACATAAGCATATAAGTAAAGGGATACATGTAGCATATACAGTAAACTAGGCAAGAAAAATAAATAAGAAAAAAATAGTACAGTGTTGGGATCATGGCAGGAGCAAGAAAAAGGTAAATAAATGAGACAAGATCTAGTGCAAGAGTATAGCAGTAAATGGACTCCATACAACAATCATGGACAAGCAAGAAGTATGGCTTGCTACGTTAGTTAACTAGGGTTATCACAAGTCCTAATTACTAACAAGATGCAATAGTTAAGAATTTCTATAGTTGTATGCCATGCAGTCTATCTAAGCTATCCGAACCACAAAATAAACAAAGATGTACTTGTGTCCCACTCGACGGTGTCCTAGAAATATGCTCTAATCGACGACATGCTACAAATCCATTCTGGTTGACGTCGAGATAATGGGACTGCATGCAATCGAGAGATTCTTCCCTCCCGATGCTCTAATCATTTAAAACTAGTCATTAATCCTTAGCAGTTTATTTCAGGATTTTGGGTATGGCATTCTACAGAATCTATCTTAGACATGATTCTCCCCGCAGGGAAGGACTAGACATGACAATGATTTGACAAGCATAAGAACAAGATGAGACAAGAAAACAACTACACGGTTATAGACATGACGAGCGTGCGCTATAACTAGCCACAACAAGTAATATACGGGTCAAGTATATAATGGGTAGATGTCCCAAACTATACTAGGACAGGTCTAGACAGATGTATAATAGTTGGGTGTCCCCAAAGCTATACACGACAGGTGTATAATGGACAGATGGCCCCAAAACTATATATGGTTTCAGGTATCAGGAGTATACCACGATGGGTCACTATCAGAGATGTATATGACAGGGATATAATTGGGAGATGCACTAAACTGTCATGCCCCAGTCCCAAAATACGTAGGACCAGGAATACGTGACACGCCAGCTATGCATTCTACTAGACACTGGTCTGACTCAAATACGTATAAGCTGTAATATAAAGGGCACAATCTAGATATCCCATAAATGTAAACCTCTATGTCTCAATCCACAATGTACAGTAATATATAAAAAAGAGCTATATGTGCTAGAGTCGGCCGCCCAATAACACACTAACTCGAATAGACTCGAGAAGAAGTATGAGTCTATAAAAACTAGGCTACAACAGCAGATGAATAATCAATATAAAATAACCATAATGCCAGTAGATAAGATATGAGTACCTGGTACCATGCTCGCAAGACTTGCAACTACAACAGCAACTCTAAATGCTCCATAATCATCTATGCTGCAAAACTGGCAGGGAACCAGGTCCTCAGAGGGACGTAACAAGGTACAAAAATACAACATGCCAAGTAAATAGAAAAGTACAAGTGCAACAACAGGGTACTCTATCATAACCAAACAAGTGTGACACAGTTTGAAGACAATGTTCGACGCGTGGGCTTTCTAAAATAAAATCGTAGCTCCGAACACAGAGACACACGGGGCGTACCGTAGCTCCGAGCACAGAGACACACGGGTGATACCACTACACTATAATACAGGATCACTACATATACATATATAAGCGCGTACAGAGGAGCCCAAACGTCTAGTAACTATTTTTCCTTCCCAAGCGCTCAATGATGGTGCGCTGAACCTGAACCTCTATCCACAGTCTCGACACACAAAAATAACTCAACAGACGCAACCATAAGGTCGTCCCAGTCTCTGGTTATGATGTCAATATCAGGATACAGGAATCTGGCACGATCACAGTATATGAGTGTGTCCTGGGGTGTCGATGTACTCAGGTATGTGCATTGAGGTACTACAAAGCATCTAACCATTATTCTAAGATATTACGACGAGCGTCAGCACCCGGTTGTGATCCGAACGCGAAGTATCCAACGTCAACTTAAATACGTACACAAGGTACATAAAGAACAACAAGTATCTGGAATCTGAAATACAGGGTGGCAAGGTACACTTGCCTGCGTACGGCTGCTGATAACGGAGATCCGGTACCGTGTCCAAGTCCTCAGGTCCCGCAGTACCTACAGATGAGATACAAACCAGAATCAATAATCTATTCTTCGTCAAGCAGGGATGCGACACACATCTATACCTAAACTCAGTCTCAGCTATGACTCGCAAGGGACAAGACACTAGGGGGTTGACCACATTTGACTGTCGGTACGATAGTCAAATCAACTAGTCATCAGTACTATATCATCAAGCCATCCTCAAAACACAGTTTATGGTTTTAACCCTTCATTTCATTCATGAAGTACTACTTTAATTTAACCCATCATTAATTTCTAGTCTCCACATTACCGATCAATGGTTTTATACTACACATAGTTCACAATCCAACACTCTCTTCAGTGTTCCTTAATGTTCAAATTATCAGAAATCTTAATTCTTGCTAATTTAATCCCTATTAATTTATTTAGCATTCTTTCCACCCTGTATAGTATTCATAACATCAAATTCCAAACCTCCATGCAAACCATTTAAATTCATTTTAATTTGTAAACAAAAACCCTAACCTATATTAAACCCTTTTCTCAAGTCCTTATAATCGACATTCACCTTAATCATCATTGGCCTTAGTCAACATTAACCTAAATCATATTCACCTTATTCAACCTGAACATTAATCACATTCACCTTATTCAACATGAATATTAATCATCACTAGGAACACATGATTATTTATACTTCACCACACTTCACAACATTAATAAATACAACCCTAGCTAATGTACACACATCCATATATAACCTCAATCCCTACTAAAACACAATACAATGTATAAATGTAAAGAGAGGGGGAGGAGTATACCAAAGCGGCCAGAGCGAGGTGGTGCTGGTCGGACGACGGGGTGTGGCCGGGTGGTAGTAGTGGTGAAGGTGTAATGGTGGTGGTGATAGGAGTTGGACAGGGAGGAGGCCGGAGCGGCGCTGTCGGATGGGTCGACGTCGGGTGCACAGGCCAGTCGTGGAGACTGCACAGTCGGTCGGGGGACAGCACAGCCGGTCGGGGGTACTGCACTGCCGGTTTGGGGGTCAGCCGCGGGGGAAATAGCACAGCCGGTCGGGGGACAGCACAGCCGGTCGGGGGCGTCAGGCCGGAGCGGGGTGGACAACACAGCCGGTCGGAGGCGTAGCAGTAGACGGGGAGCTGCACCGCGGAGCTGCGCGGAGGTGAGTGACTACACGGCGGGCCGGACGAGGTGAACTGCTGCAGACCAGAGTAGGGCGGCACGGGGGTTCTCCGTCGGAGTGGGGGTGCAGGGTCAGCCGCGGGGCCGGGCTGCAACGGTCGGCCGGGGGTTAGGTTTTCTCAGGGAGAAGAAGAACAAAGGAAAAAGAAGAAAAATAAATAAAGAAGGAAAAGAATTTTCATGAAGAAATATGGAGGAGGGAGAAGAGAGAGAGAGGGGGATTTTCTAGGTTCCTTGGGATTAGGGCCTGCTTGGGAGTTGTGAGGGTGATGGTGATGGTTTTATAGGAGGGTGTGTAAGGGATGTGTGGTGGGGATGTTCCCATTCAAAATGGAGGGCTTAGATTTCACATGAGAGAAATCATTTCTTCATGAGAAGTGGAGTATGGGAGATGTGTAAATCGGTCCAAAATTTGTAACCTCTCCATTTGGTCTTGGCCAATGGGGTGAGGGCACCTAAAATCAATAAATTGCAACTTAGCCCCTTAAATTCGAGAAATTGTACGAACACATAAAATAATGCAAAAATTGTGAAGAAAATTGCGTTTGATGATTTGCATGGTGTGGGGGTATTGTGCGTGAGGCACGGGTTTAATTTAATGGCCATCGGGATTAATTGGGGATTAAAATAGGATTAAAATAAAATTAAAGCCCTTGGGGTCAAAATTCGAAAATGACACAAAGGTCAAAAATGGTGGGGGCTTGGAGTCAGTCTTGGACCCTTTAGTTGGTCCGGCTCAACGGGTTAAATTGGTATCTCAAAATTAAGGGTAACGGCACAGGTGTCCGACACGAAATTAAATATGGATTACGGTTACGAAAAATTGTGCGATTAATTTAGAGCACAACGAAATTGATTTTGAGTGACGAAAAAGTCCAGTGCCTAAATTAGGAATTATGGGCTGATATTGGGCTCCGAATAATTTAGCAATGATAGGGCGCGCCAAGGGTTTTAATTAAATGAATTAAAATAACAGTCAGACTCAACTATACTCTAAACCTCAATATCTGCTGTTAAATCCAAAAATTTTCCAGTCCAAACCTGACTATCTATAGAATTAATCGAGGGGGTTTGCACAAACTATACATGAAGATGAGCTAAGAAAGTATCACAGTCAAATAAATAATCAAAAAAAGACAAAATAGGCAAAATCAGGATAATTTGGATCATCCGTCGGATATCTTCGGATCATCCAATTTGTCACAGCAAGTTAATAAGCTATAATTTGGATCACCCTCGGACTGCCACGGATCACCGTCGGATAATCTAATTGGTTACAACAAGTTTGTGGGCCAAATATTGGATCGTCCGCCGGACTGCCGCGGATCAGCTTCGGATCTTCCGAGTGGTCACAGAAACCCAAACTTGGAATAATTTCGTGACTTGTTCGTACCGTAAAAACTTTGTCCTAACTCAAAATTTAGATTTTCAAAGGTCAAAATTGTATAGGACCAAATTTCCGACAACCTGAGTGCATTTAATTTCACCAACTTTGAGATTTGATAGATCGATTCTGAGAAATACTGTACAAGTAATTTTACGGGAAAAATTAAAACTTGTCCGGATTTTACAAAACTCCAAACCACTAGGGTAAAAGCTAAGTACGAGTCTCAAGTAGCATATAAAAATATGCTCCAAGGTGGAAACTCCAACATCTCTCTTGATATCGAGTCCATACTACTAAGGTAAAATCTAGACTAAGCAGGAAGTCAAAATCTATCTCAAATTAATTTTTGAAACATGCACAGGTTGGAAATTACTAGAGAAACATATTTAACAAAACAAGTTACATAAAATTCTAAGTATAAAATATCAATAAAAACAAAAATGGCAATAAAATACTTTTGTTTAAAAGTTCGGCAAGATGTACTTGCCTAAAGTCAAGCTTCCAGGTTAAACCTTCAAATCCACCACCAAGAGGAGTTCAGAAGCTACACTATTAGGCCTCAGGACCAAGATCCTAGCTCCCACAGGAAATGGAGTAAAAATGAAGAAGTAAAGAAAGAAAGAAAAGAGAGAGGAGAGAGAAAATTATTCCATATATATAAGAGGTAATTTAATCATGACCGTCCGATCTGCCTCACCAACGATCCATGTCACGAGTTAAATCAATCTTGACTGCTCAAAACAAAACTAAGAAACCAATGAATAATAGAAAGTATCGAAGACTATTCACAAAAATATCGAATAAAAATATTTTCAAAAATATCTCAAAAGCAAAACTTTATCTGCCGGACGAAATTTTTGTCAGTATGCCATGAAATGCCGATGGTAATCCGGTCAATGAGAAATTTTTTAGTTCTGAGAGAATTTTGAGATTCTACGAGATCCAATAAAGTATAGTATATATATAATATTTAATATATCCATATACCAATATAGATACTGTGAGACAGGTCTCACAGCATTCCAAGTCGGTGACCTCGTCTTTGTTTGCGAGAAAAAAAATTTTAAAATGAAACTTTTGTGTTATAAACTGTTAAAAAGTAAAAAAGAAGATCCTAGACAGGAATCTAGGTACAATTAATTCTGGAAAAGTATAGCTATAGAGATCTAATCTGCAAACGATCACTTTACTCCTTGGATCACTCAATGATGAAGAAATATAGGGAATGCTACGAATAGCTTGGACAGTTAAACAACAAGAAAGCTCTGGCACAATGGCACAAGAAGCTTTTGTTTCTCTCGCTCTGCTCTTTAATTTCAAATACTTGAAGATTGTTGCAAACAACTGGGAGAGTTGAACAATAAGAAAGCTCTGGCACAATGGCACGAGAAGCTTCTATTTCTCTTATTCTACTCTTGAATTTCAAATACTAGAGAATTCTAGCCCCCTCCCTCGATCTGTCTGTGTGTTCCCATTTATAGGATTTAGGAGTGGTTATGAGAGTGTACGCGCACTATGGACAGTTAACACTATTTTACCATTATGCACGCACTTTTGGTGGATTAATATCCCACGTTCTGTGTGAGTGGGTGCATAACTTGCTGCCTGCTTGACACATAGATTCCTATACAAGAAAATTATAGGTTATGGGGGACAGTTATTTGTACACCTTTCACGAGAAGTATGGCAAGTAAGACGCATTCGTAACTGCTCACTATCGGTTAGGATAGTATGCGCACTTTTAAAGTCGTCTAGAGACTAACGCATTTTTAATAAGATTAGCACTGCGACGCACTTTTGAAGAAAATGGCACTGCGGCGCACTGTTGAAGGAAAATGGCACTAAGGCACACTTTTGAAGGAAATGTCATTGAGGCACAATTTTGAGGAGAATGGCACTGCAGCGCACTTTTAAGAAGAATGGCACTGAGACACACTTTTGAAAGAAATGGTACGGTGGTGCACTATTGAAGGAAAATAGCACTGAGACTGGGTTGCTAAACGATAACCTGGGTCTGCGTGCCGTATCTCCGCTGTAATGATGACTTCTGAGATCGTTTGTGTTCCATCCTTCATAATATTAAGAAAGTGTGCCATTTTTCTACTCTCTGAATAATACGTCATCCTCTGAAATTAGTAAAAAGTGCACCAAAGTAAGGAAATGTGCGTCTTTCTTCTGGAACAAGTAAAAAATACGTCATTCTTCTACTGTTGGATTTATTTATAGAAATTTGTACCATCTATATAAGGTACAATTTTTATGCTTCTATAAGACCCCCTTCAAAGTTTTTGAATTCGTTCAGGTGAATTCAAAATTACTTTGAATTAGAAGAATAAAAGTTATTGAATTATTTTATGCGCGCACTCTGGACTGAATCCTAACGGATTTGCTGACGTAGCTGATATGCACATATCTTTTGCTTGATTTTTTGGTTTTGATGCGGTCTTTGAGGAGATGCCCAAGATTTTTTCGGAGATACGGGCATTTTTTTAGGAACAGCTTTTGAGAGCTATGCCATACTTGGCACGTCTTCTCCTATAACTAGGTATACAACTTTACCAACATTTCTAGGCTCATCTCTTTCTTTCTGTGAGACCTGAGCATGGCCACTGTTATGTGTGAGTCTATGAAAATATCCATAGTAGTATGGCTCCATCAAATTTGGTGTCCGTCGAGAAGATACAAGAGGAGACGCTTCTCAATGATGGGTGGGAGGCTTGTCTGGAGATCATTGCCGCTGAGATCTATGTGTGATGGAGCATAAAAGGATATCATAGGCTTTGTCATTTGTATTGAATAAATAAATTACCTAGAAGTCTGTTCATTATCTTCAAACCCAGCTTGCTAGAGTCACTCTCTTAATATGGCCCCTGTGCTGATTACAGGGTTAGGATTAGAATTCCAACCAGGGCTTCTAGCGGTGGCGCTGGATGGCGATAGCAGAACAACTTTTGTGTGATTCGCCTTGTCCTCCACCGAGTTCGAAAGAAATAGGGTCGTGTTAATTTAAACAGGCACAATCCTATATAGCATCCTCGCCCATAACATGAATTTTTTTCCATGTACTGTGGTTTGCATTGAGGAGCATATTTCTTCTGCATCGCAGTTCATCTGCATCAGGAGCAGACGACATATAAATTTGGGGATAGCTCTGTGATAGATCCCCATCATATAAAAATCCATATGTAATATATTTCCATATGTATCATCATGATATTTTAAAATAAAAATTTAGATATGATATATCTCCATCATATGAAATCATGATTAAGCATCAATAAAAGTTTAGTTTTTGACTTCATTTTACTATATGCATATTATTGACTGAAGGCTTTGGTCGAAGTATGCCAGAAAAGACTAAATATATTGACTTTCCCTTGCCATCCTACTAAGATGCGCATAAATGCATTGTGTGGTTTGTCGTATGCATTCTTGCAACTTGTATGGTCATGCGCACTATGTTACATTTTCTGTCAATCAGATAAATGTTAGTACATGGGAATCCCCGGACCAACATTGTCCTTTTCTCATAAAGAAATTTTGTTTTACCTTAGTGATACTTTCAAATCGAGACCCATTGAATATATATCTGCTCAGAGTTATTATGGACATGGCATGATAATTTTGTGGGAGAATTTGGTAGATGTATCACTCGAGGCATACTCGTGCTGAGTACAAATAATAGGATACCTTAGTATCATAGGTGATGTGGATGTGATAGTTCACTAGTTTACTCCACCAGGGAAAAAAAGAGTAGTTCAAGGGCGAACTATCATCTCCTCTTCAGGGGATAATAAATAAAATATGACTCAGAGGTAATATGGACGTGAATCACATTACACTTATTGACTGGTGAGTAAATATGTGAGATTATTCCTAACCCAACTAGGGATCAGGAATATGATATCCTTAAAATAACTGGACTTTAATAATAGAATATTTTGGTTGGGAAGAATTGTTTAGGTGATCTCAATGAGAGTATTCTGTTAGATCTGAGTATTGTCCTGCTAGAAAACTTTGAGGATCCATTATCCACGTCTTATTCAAAAATGAATATAGGTAATAGTTCGAGAGGCTGTGTAGGCTATGAGTTGCTAGGGAATAAAAATGTATCTTGCTTTAATCTATTGGAGATGGAGAAGAATATGTCGTACTTAGACATAATACTTCTTGAGAAATTTATAGTTGATAGACATCATCACCAAATCTCTATTATGTTTATCATCTGGGGTAGTTGACACCATATTTACAGAGAAAGCCTGTTGAATATGTAACCCATGCTTTTGTCAAAATTCCACAATGATGAGTCAAAGGAATGAGAATGTGTATCTTCTTCTGATTCTGAATTTTCAGGACTTGTTGGTGGTGTAACATATCCCAAACTATGACCAGTCCGTTGGTAGTATCTTTCCTGTTTGCCTTTAGGAGAGAGGTGACATATAGGAGTTCGTCTGTTTTTTCCATAATTTTGTTCCAAAATAGATTCTAAGTTGTAGCCCATCCTTTGTATGATGTTCTTGGCTGGTTGGTTGTAATAATACAGTTGTATCTTTCCTATATCTTCATCAGAACCATCAGTCTGCGGGAGTCTTTTGTTTCTAGCTTTACCAAAAATTATATGATATTGCTTGTCATGTCTCACTAGAAATATGAAGTATGCCTCCTCATATGGTTCATATGATAAACCATATTGGAATAAAGATGCCACAGGTATGGACAGAGGTTCGTAGAGGTGAAGAGCCTCTAAGAATTTTTCAGCAAAGGTGTCACCCTCATATTTTCATTCAAGAGTAGTTTAGTAATTGACCATGGGTAATTCTAATTTTAGGATTATTTGTATTTAATATTGTGCATGCATGATTATTTAATTATTGTATTAGTTGTTGTTTGCTAGTTGTAGATTTGTTTTAGACTTGTGTAGTGGACCTAACCCATTTATTAGTTACATGAACCAATATTTTGGATGTGTTTAGTTTGAGCACATGAATTAGGCCCATGGATTAGGAGGTTAGATTAATTAGAGAAGCCATTAGACTAGAACCTTCTGCTCCGCGTAGGCACTATGTACAAGTAATATTGCCTTGCTTGCTTGAACGGAAGTCTTCTCAGAGAGTTCTCGACCGATTGATCAATGTGAGTGGGCAGAACCGCATTCTCTGATTCTTGCATGACTTAATAATAAATCTGAGTTTTTTAATGCTTGTTTGCTTAAGAAGATTGTTTCATAAGAAGAATGATAGAACTTGACTCTGCCTGCTTAATAAGAGAATTCGTATAGATTGTCAATGAAACGAAACTGCTGCCTAACTAGAGAATATGTATGCTTGTTAGAAAGGAGATAGAACTATTGCCATGCTAAGAGATAGATATTGCATGCTAGATATGAAACCAAAATCGTGCTTGTCATTATATGTTTCATTTTCCTGTTTTTGCTATCGAACTGCTATAAGTTTTAAAGTATAAAAGAATTGACTAATAGTGCGCCCTGATGTTCCGGTCCTTCGAGATCTAGGGGTGTGCTATTAGATTTGTAAAAATATGTGTTTGCTTGAATGAAAGTGAGAGTCTAATAGTCCACCCTGAGGTTCCGTTCCTTCGATTTTTAGGGGGGTGTGGCTATTAGATTGTTAAATGCTTGTGAATGTGAATGTGAATGCATATTTATAGAATATTGTTTGTCATGCATTGGTCTCAGACAACTTGTGCACAAGGTAATAGTCTCTCGATCGATTCTTGGGGCACTGGGAATCGGTCAGTCCGGAAGGGATTGTGAGAGCACCCTGATGTTCCGTTCCGAAAGGATCTAGGGAGGTATTGTTGTCCATAAATGGGATAACTCATGGACCGCCATATAGATAGGGCGCATGCTAGGTTTACCTTCTTGCATACCTATCATTTGTTGACACCAAAAGATTGATTTAGGAGTTATTCATATGCAAATTGTGACTAACTTGTGTGTCTGCTGTAGGAATAACCGTTCGACAATGGGGTAAGAAATACAAGTGTATACATATAGCTTGCTCGTTTATTTTGTCTGCATCGTAGAGTTTATACATATAAGTCTGCTTGTTCATTAAAATGTGCATCATAGAGTTATCTATTAGTGCTTCATGCATTCATATCGATCAGACAATGACTATTAGTGCAAAGCTGAACCTTGGTCACAGCTGTTAATAGGATCAGAATGTGAGTCATTGGATAGCTGGATTACCGCTGTCGATCCAGAGTTTCTCGGGGACCGAATTCAAATAAGCTAGTTCTTCTGTGTGCTTAAAAGTGTGATAGTCCACTAAATATTTGCTTGATCTGAGATAATTCTGTTCACTATAGAACTTTGCCCCAAGAGTTAGATTTGATGCACAATACATGATGCGCACTGCACGATAGAGCACTGTCCCGATTATATGCTTATGGTTTGAATATGCAAAACTGTTTCCAAACTATGTTTTCAAAAGATGTAATCTGACTATAAACCTGAGCAGCAGGAAATAAACTTAGGTAAAAGTAGCAAGATCACTAGTAATGTAATATTTTACCACATGATTACTTAGTGTGGATTTCAGGGTGTATAACTTTTGTTCAGTTGTTTTAGACTCACCAGTACTTATAAAAGTGCTGACCCACCAACAGTTTGCTTGTTCTCAGGTGATGGATCGTCCGAGGAAGCGATAGCCCTGCCTCATCCCAAGGAACCAGAAATCTGGAGTCGATGTCTTGATCCGTATCGAGTTTGAGCTGCTTTTATATAGAGGGACATAATGTATGGAACGGTGTCATTATAATTGAGAGAAAGAGTGCTTGAGCGAATTATAACCTCGGCTATGCGCTGCTTGTATTGCTTTTATTTATCAATAAAGAGCTTATTTTCATATGCCATGAGCGTATTTTAGGCTTGCACGGTATCACGCCCGTGCGAGAACGATCGATTCCGTAGGGACCAAAGCGAGGATGAACGGCCCTACGGGACCAGGGCGTGACAATGGATCATTACGACAAAGCACTAGGTTGTGTGTACCGAGAGGATCATTGCACGAGAAAATTCTGCAGGAGGCGCACCGTTCTCAATACTCTATGCATCATGGTTCCAACAAGATGTATAAAGATATGAGAGAGCATGTCTAGTGGTATGGCATGAAGCTGGAGGTACCTAGCTTCGTGTCCAGATGCTTGGTTTGCCAGCAGGTCAAGGCAGAGAGACAGAGGCCAGGATGATTACTTCAGCCTTTACTCATTCCGGAGTAGAAATAGGAGCATGTGACCATGGATTTTGTATCAGGACTTCTGCGTTCTCCAGGAGGCAAATATGCGAATTGGGTCATCGTGGACAGGTTGACCAAATCAGCCCACTTTCTGCCATTTAAGTAGGTACATCTACGGAGAGACTTGCGGAGATGTATGTGAGCTAGATTGTCAAATTACACGATATTCCAGGGAGCATAGTTTCGGATCAGGATAGTCGTTTCATGTTCCACTTCTGGAGGAGTTTGCAGGCTAGCTTGGGCACTCAACTCAAGTTCAGTACCGCTTATCACCCTCAGACGGACGGACAGTCGGAGAGGACTATTCAGACTCTCGAGGATATGCTACGCACCTGTGTTTTGGATCTTGGAGGTTCTTGGGAGGATCACCTTCACTTGGTAGAGTTTTCATACAATAATAGCTACCAAGCCAGCATTTAGATGTCACCATTCGAGGCGTTGTATGGACGGAGATGCCGTACTCTGTTGTCCTGGGATAATATTGGTGACAGAGCTTTATTAGGACCAGAGATGGTAGTGGATGTAGCAGAGAAGGTGAAGCTTATCAGGGATAGACTTTAAGTGGCACAGGACAGGCAGCGGCATTAGGCCGATAGCCACCGAAGACCTTTGGAGTTTGAAGTATAGCTTTAGTTTATTTTGCTTGTGTTTGATTATTGTTTTGTTAGAGTACATTAGTTTAGATTACAGTTGTTTTATTATATTGCTGATATACATATTATTGATCTATATTCTCGTACATTACCTGTATATCTATTGTTCATCATTCATATGTTTAGTGATCTTGTATTTTATTTCTATATCTTTTTATATGCTCGATTATGCTAGTGAAACTGCTTTCAGAGGTATGTACTTCGCTCTAATCCTAACTGGATATATTTTTCCAAATGACTGGCTTCTAGAGCAGTATCCCACATTCTACGGGCCGTAGGACGACGTACTTATAGAGGATACTCTTATAGACCAGGTGGACTTAGTTGCAGAGCCCGAGGAGATCTAGCTTATTGTATTGGATTGTATTAGACTATTCTTTTGGTGGATTCACAACTTGTATATTATTTTAGATTATGAATTATATCTTATTCTTTCCTTCGCTATTACATTCGTGCATTATTATTCCTTAGTTTATTTTGTGATTGAGATTAGATATACTTGTGAGATACCATATTGCTCCTCCGTTTGGAGTTGAGATGATTGACAGTACCATATTATATTATTGAGATGTTAGATAGTTAGAAATGACCCAGATAATGTTCTACCACCGATGCTGCAACGTAGGCTGGGCATAACCACTTACTCGTGCCCGAATATCAGGGTGTGGGTCGTGACACATTTTTAGTAGTGGCACATACAGGTCTAGGTAGATATCGTAGTTGTGCTCATCTAGAGTACTGCTACGAACCTCCTTTAGGAAAATAGAATTTAGGCTGAGAGTTTACTCAATCACACCTAGGAAAATTCTAAAATCTCTTTTTAGGAATCCCTATCTCTTGAATATTGCTTTACTTTAAATAAAGTTATGTCCTTTTTTGATGTTATCGTATCATATTTAATATTGATTCCTTATTTCGATCTATCATCAGGATGTCGCCCAAGACGCGTTCCCAGCGATCAGCTGCAACGACAGTATGATCAGTCACTTCATCACCCTTGAGGACAGCACCCTCAGACGATGGTCCAGTACCTACATTCAGGAGGTTAACTTTACCGGTCCAGGTGGGCGTATCGGCAGCAGCTTTTGGAGGTGCTCCACCTCCAGTGCCGAGGACAAGACAAACAGTTTCCTAGGATCTTCCACCTCCACCACCAGTAGTTGATCATACACAGATGTTTGCGCTCTTCCAGCAGATGATGGAGGTGCAGCAGCGATAGTCCGAGGTCCTACGACAGAGCATGGAGAATGCTCACCAGATCGCACTTGCAGCAGTTGAGAGAGCTACTACATTCCAGCTACAGATGACACCAGCTCAGTTTATTTTGTATCAGCCGAGGCCAGGTACCATCATCGACTTTAAGGATGGACCGAAGGACTTCAGGGGCACAGAGGGGATTATCTATACGGATGAGTGGATCGAGGACATCGAGCGGAAACTGCGGCTAGCATAGATTCCAGAGATACTACAGATAGAGGCAGCGGGTTGTATGATGTTCGACATTGCCTTGACATAGTTTCGGACAGACCCGAGGATTGCAGTGCCAGGACTCTCTTGGGAAACCTTTAAAGAGCTTTTCAAGAAGAAGTTATTCCCAGATGTGGCTCTTACATCTTTAGAGATCCAATTCTAGTACCTCGTCTAGGGAGGTATGTCAGTGGACGAGTATGCGGCAGAGTATTGACGTCTAGGTCACTTCGTCTAGGATCATAACCCTAGAGCCAGAGCTAAAAAGTTTAGAAAGGGCCTAAACCGGGAGGTCAAACCCCACATCAATAGAGATCCTACTACCACCTTCGAGAAGATACTCAAACAGGCGCAGAGAGCGAAGGATGACTTAGAGCTTGGCTCTAAGAGGCCGAGGGACACAGGAGGATCCAGCAACAACATGGGTCCAGCGAATAGGCCTCACTTCCAACAGCAGTACCAGAGGCTTTACCAGTACCAGAGGGAGCAATATCACTAGCCAGCTAGAGCGTCGGCTCAGCAGATGCATCAGATCCAGAGGGCAGTAGTTCCTTGTACTTTCTGTAAGAAGCAAAGACAGGGACGGGATACATGCAGGATGAGTCTAGGTCAATGCTTATTCTGTAGATTGGGAGATTATCGGTTGTAGGCTTGTCCTAAAGTCCTAACTCGTCTAGCTCAGGGTGGAGGACAGACATAGAAGGCACCCGCTAGACCACCAGCGGGACAGCAGCAAAGAGGACCTCTTCTAGCATAGCAGCAGCAGTTTGCCCAGCATCAGCAGCAGAGAGGAGCATAGCGACAGGGGCAAGCTTTTGCCTTGAGGAGAAGCCGATTGGCAATGTCATCTCAGGTTTAGTTTATCTCGATTCCTTTCCAGCTCATATTTTGTTCGATTCTGGTGCTTCTCATAGCTTTGTATCTGTATCTTTTACTTTGAGGCATTATCTTGAGTCTGAACCGTTGGCGAGGACTTGCAAGATCACAACCGGGGGTGGCATCATCCTGGTCAGTGATGTTTGCAAGAACCAGAGAGTTTATTTGGGAGGTCGTGAGCTGAGCGTATATTTACTTGTAATGCCACTTCCGAGTTATGATATAGTACTCATGATGGATTGGTTGAGTAGACATCATGATAGTATCGTTAGTCGTGGAGGCAGAGTTTTATTTCAGATGCTAGGAGAGCAGAGTTCGAGTTTATCCAAGGAGCAGAGCAGAACAAAGGCAATTTCTGTGGAGCTTTGGTAGAAGAACAGGAGCCGCCACACCCTTTGATTGCAGAGTTCTTGGATGTCTTTCCAGAGGAGTTGTCGGGGTTGCCACCGGACAGAGATATGGATTTCTTTATAGATTTAGTGCCAGGCGCAGAGCCGATATCTCAGCACGTCTATAGAGTAAACAACAGCGAACTGGCATAGTTGAAGAAGCAGGTGGATGAGTTACAAGACAAAGGCATTATTCGTTCTACCTCATCACCATTGGATGCCCCGGTACTTTTTGTACCAAAGAAGGATGAGTCGGTACATATGTGTATCGACTACAGGGCACTCAATAACCTCACTATTAAGAATAAATATCCATTGCCGCGGATAGATGACTTGTTTGACCAATTGAGCAGAGCGAAGGTATTCTCGAAGATAGACTTGAGGTCAGGGTACCACCAGGTGAAAGTGAAGAGGGAAGATATCCCAAAGACAGCTTTCAGGACTCGCTATGGGCAGTTCGAGTTCTTGGTGATGTCGTTTAGGTTGACCAATGCCCCGGCAGTGTTTATGAATCTAATGAACAAGGTGTTTCATCAGTACCTGGACTAGTTTGTTATAGTCTTCATAGATGATATTCTGATATATTCAAAGACCCCAGAGGAGCATGAGCAGCACTTGAGGATTGTTCTGGAGACCCTCAGGAAGGAGAAGTTGTATGGCAAGTTATCAAAGTATGAATTCTACCATGATAAGGTTGAATTCCTTGGGCATGTCATTACAGGAGATAGAATCTTGGTGGACCCAAAGAAGATCTCAGCAGTTAAATCGTGGTCTACCCCAAGTTCAGAAGTAGAGGTCAGGAGCTTCCTTAGATTAGCAGGCTACTACCAGAGGTTTATTCAAGACTTTTCTAGACTTGCAGAGCCGATGACTAGGCTGACCAGGAAGGACATAGAATTCGTCTGGACTGAGGATTGTTAGTCAGCATTTGAGGAGATGAAGAGGAGATTGACTATATCTCCCATCTTGACACTACCATCAGGAGCAGGAGGATTTTTTATTTTCAGTGATGCATCAGGGAAGGGTTTGGGTTGTGTGTTACAGCGGCACAGGAAGGTAATTGCCTATGGTTCCAAGCAATTACGCCCGTATGAGAAGAACTACCCTACCCATGATTTAGAGTTGGTAGCGGTTATCTTTGCTCTCAAATTGGAAATACTACTTGTATGAAAAGAGAGTGAAGATCTTCACAGACCATAAGAGCTTAAAGTATGTATTTACACAGAAAGAGCTCAACACGAGGCAGCGACGATGGTTGGAGCTGATGAAAGACTTCGACATATCTTTGCAGTACTATCCAGGGAAAGCCAACATAGTCGCGGATGCTTTGAGCAGGTATCCCGTGGTTATGTGCTTGACTAGAGACAGACATTTATTGGCAGATCTTGACAGTTTGGGCATTGAGGTACTAGTTTCTAGAGCTGCATCACAGATGTGGGGACTTCAGGTTCAGTCGAAGTTGATGGATCGGGTCAGAGCCAGACAGTATGAGGATGAGTCTCTGAGGAACATCAGAGCACAGATTCAGTTAGGGCTGGCAGAGGACTTTATCGTCGTAGATGATAGATTTAGTGCCCCGCTCCGCGTAGGCACTATGTATAATTGATATCGCCTTGCTTGCAAGAACAGAAGTCTTCTCGGAGAGTTCTCGACCGATTGATCAATGTGAGTGGGCAGAACTGCATTCTATGATTCTTGAACGACTTAATAATGAATCTGAATTTTTGAATGCTTGTTTGCTTAAGAAGATTGTTTCATAAGAAGAATGATAGAACTTGACTCTGCCTGCTTAATAAGAGAATTCATATAGCTTGTTATTGAAACAAAATTGCTGCCTAACTAGAGAATATGTATGCTTGTCATAAATTAGATAGAACTATTGCATGCTAAGAGATAGATATTGCATGCTAGATATGAAATTGAAATCGTGCTTGTTATTAGATGTTTCGCTTGCCTATTTTTGCTATCGAACTGCTATAAGTTTTAAAGTGTAAAAGAAGTGACTAATAGTGCGCCCTGATGTTCCGGTCATTTGGGATCTAGGGGGTGTGCTATTAGATTTGTGAAAATATGTGTTTGCTTGAATAAAAGTGAGAGTCTAATAGTCCGCCCTGATATTCCGTTCCTTCAGGTTCTAGGGGGGTGTGGCTATTAGATTGTTAAACACTTATGAATGTGAATGTGAATGCATATTGATAGAATATTGCTTGTCATGCATTGGTATCGGACAACTTGTGCACAAGGTAATAGTCTCTCGATCGATTCCTGGGGCACTGGAAATCGGTCGGTCCGAAAGAGATTGTGAGAGCACCCTGATATTCCGTTCTGAAAGAATCTAGGGGGGTATTGTTGTCCATAAATGGGGCAACTCATGGACCGTCATATAGATAGGGTGCATGCTAGGTTTACCTTCTTGCATACCTATCATTTGTTGACACTAAAAGATTGATTTATGAGTTATTCATATGCAAATTTTGACTAACTTGTGTGTCTGCTGTAGGGATAACCGTTCAGTAATGGGGTAAGAAATGCAAGTGTATACATATAGCTTGCTCGTTCATTTTGTCTGTATCGTAGAGTTTATACATATAAGTCTGCTTGTTCATTGAAATATGCATCGTAGAGTTATCTGTTAGTGCTTCACGCATTCGTATCGATCAGATAATGACTATTAGTGCAGAGCTGAACCTTGGTCATAGCTGCTAATATGATCAGAATGTGAGTCATTGGATAGCTGGATTACCGCTGCCGATCCAGAGTTTCTCGGGGACCGAATTCATATAAGCTAGTTCTTTTGTGTGCTTGAAAGTGTGATAGTCCACTAAATGTTTGCTTGATCTGTGATGATTCAGTCCACTATAAAACTTTGCCCCAAGAGTTAGATTTGATGCACAATACATGCTGCGCACTGCACGATAGAGCACTGTCCCGATTATATGCTTATGGTTTGAATATGCAAAACTGTTTCCAAACTATGTTTTCAAAAGACGTAATCTGACTATAAACCTGAGCGGCATAAAATAAACTTAGGTAAAAGTAGCAAGATTACTAGTAATATAATATTTTGCCATATGATTACTTAGTGTGGGTTTCAGGGGGTGTAGCTTATGTTCAGTTATTTTAGACTCACCAGTACTTATAAAAGTGCTAACCCACTAACAGTTTGCTTGTTCTCAGGTGATGGATCGTCCGAGGAAGCGATAGCCCAGCCTCATCCCAAGGAACCGGAAATCTGGAGTCGATGCCTTGAGCCGTATCGAGTTTGAGCTGCTTTTGTATAGAGGAACATAATGTATGGAACGGTGTCATTGTAATTGAGAGAAAGTGTGCTTCAGCGAATTGTAACCTCGGCCATGCGCCGCTTGTAATGCTTTCATTTATCAATAAAGAGCTTGTTTTCATATGCCATTGTGTTCTTCACTTTTCTGCAATATGTGTGTCGCTGCTTTAGTATTGAATAGCTTACTTGCCCTTGTATCAAAGCTTTGGCCTTGTGCAAGCGCATTTTAGGCTTGTACGACATCACGCCTGTGTGAGGACAATCGGTTCCGTAGGGACCAAAGCGAGGACGAACGGCCCTACGGGACCGGGGCATGACATAGTGGTATTAGAGCGACTCGATTCTTTGCCCATTCCGTTGCCTCCAACTATGAGTTGTGATTGTGCTGCAATGAATATTCCATACAATAAGTCCATAAATATTCTCAAAGATGTGCGCAAAAGTTTTCTGGATTTGATTTATTGCTTGAGAGTTGTGCCTTTGTGCTTGTGATTTGCTTGTATTTTGATTAAGGATGGTGAGGGATGAGGACTATCGCTGCTCTGTATTTTCATGAGTTTCGAGGATAAAACTCTTTATTGGTGGGTAAGTATGTAGTGTCCCGCTCCGCGTAGGCACTATGTACAAGTAAGATTGTCTTGCTTGCTTGAACGGAAGTCTTCTCAGAGAGTTCTCGACCGATTGATCAATATGAGTGGGCAGAACCGCATTCTCTGATTCTTGCATGACTTAATAATAAATCTGAGTTTTTTAATGCTTGTTTGCTTAAGAAGATTGTTTCATAAGAAGAATGATAGAACTTGACTCTGCCTGCTTAATAAGAGAATTCGTATAGATTGTCAATGAAACGAAACTGCTGCCTAACTAGAGAATATGTATGCTTGTTAGAAAGGAGATAGAACTATTGCCATGCTAAGAGATAGATATTGCATGCTAGATATGAAACCGAAATCGTGCTTGTCATTATATGTTTTGCTTTCCTGTTTTTGCTATCGAACTGCTATAAGTTTTAAAGTGTAAAAAAAGTGACTAATAGTGCGCCCTGATGTTCCGGTCCTTCAAGATCTAGGGGTGTGCTATTAGATTTGTAAAAATATGTGTTTGCTTGAATGAAAGTGAGAGTCTAATAGTCCGCCCTGATGTTCCGTTCCTTCGATTTCTAGGGGGGTGTGGCATTAGATTGTTAAATGCTTATGAATGTGAATGTGAATGCATATTTATAGAATGTTGTTTGTCATGCATTGGTCTCAGACAACTTGTGCACAAGGTAATAGTCTCTCGATCGATTCTTGGGGCACTGGGAATCGGTCGGTCCGGAAGGGATTGTGAGAGCACCGTGATATTCCGTTCCGAAAGGATCTAGGGAGGTATTGTTGTCCATAAATAGGACAACTCATGGACCGCCATATAGATAGGGCGCAAGCTAGGTTTACCTTCTTGCATACCTATCATTTGTTGACACTAAAAGATTGATTTAGGAGTTATTCATATGCAAATTGTGACTAACTTGTGTGTCTGCTGCAGGGATAACCGTTTGATAATGGGGTAAGAAATACAAGTGTATACATATAGCTTGCTCATTTATTTTGTCTGCATCATAGAGTTTATACATATAAGTCTGCTTGTTCATTAAAATGTGCATCATAGAGTTATCTGTTAGTGCTTCATGCATTCACATCGATCAGACAATGACTATTAGTGCAAAGCTGAACCTTGGTCACAGCTGCTAATAGGATCAGAATGTGAGTCATTGGATAGCTGGATTACCGCTGCCGATCCTGAGTTTCTCGGGGACCGAATTCAAATAAGCTAGTTCTTCTGTGTGCTTGAAAGTGTGATAGTCCACTAAATGTTTGCTTGATCTGAGATAATTCTGTTCACTATAGAACTTTGCCCCAAGAGTTAGATTTGATGCACAATACATAATGCGCACTGCACGATAGAGCACTGTCCCAATTATATGCTTATGGTTCGAATATGCAAAACTGTTTCCAAACTATATTTTCAAAAGATGTAATCTGACTATAAACCTGAGCAGCATGAAATAAACTTAGGTAAAAGTAGCAAGATCACTAGTAATGTAATATTTTATCACATGATTACTTAGTGTTGATTTCAGGGTGTATAACTTTTGTTCAGTTGTTTTAGACTCACCAGTACTTATAAAAGTGCTGACCCACCAACAGTTTGCTTGTTCTCAGGTGATGGATCGTCCGAGGAAGCGATAGCCCTGCCTCATCCCAAGGAACTAGAAATCTGGAGTCGATGTCTTGAGCTGTATCGAGTTTGAGCTGCTTTTGTATAGAGGGACATAATGTATGGAACAGTGTCATTGTAATCGAGAGAAAGAGTGCTTGAGCGAATTATAACCTCGGCCATGCGCCGCTTGTAATGCTTTTGTTTATCAATAAAGAGCTTATTTTCATATGCCATGAGCGCATTTTAGGCTTGCACGGTATCACGCCCGTACGAGAACGATCGGTTCCGTAGGGACCAAAGCGAGGATGAACGGCCCTGCGGGACCAGGTCGTGACAATGGATCATTACGATAAGGCACTAGGTTGTGTGTACCGAGAGGATCATTGCACGAGAAGATTCTGCAGGAGGCACACCGTTCTCAATACTCTATGCATCATGGTTCCAACAAGATGTATAAAGATATGAGAGAGCATGTCTAGTGGTATGGCATAAAGCGGGAGGTACCTAGCTTCGTGTCCAGATGCTTAGTTTGCCAGCAGGTCAAGGCAGAGAGACAGAGGCCAGGATGATTACTTCAGTCTTTACTCATTCTGGAGTAGAAATAGGAGCATGTGACCATGGATTTTGTATCAGGACTTCCGCGTTCTCCAGGAGGCAAATATGCGAATTGGGTCATCGTGGACAGGTTGACCAAATCAGCCCACTTTCTGCCATTTAAGTGGGTACATCTACGGAGAGACTTGCGGAGATGTATGTGAGCCAGATTATCAAATTACACGATATTCCAGTGAGCATAGTTTCGAATCAGGATAGTCGCTTCATGTTCCACTTCTGGAGGAGTTTGCAGGCTAGCTTGGGCACTCAACTCAAGTTCAGTACCGCTTATCACCCTCAGACGGACGGACAGTCGAAGAGGACTATTCAGACTCTCGAGGATATGCTATGCACCTGTGTTTTGGATCTTGGAGGTTCTTGGGAGGATCACCTTCACTTGGTAGAGTTTTCATACAACAATAGCTACCAAGCCAGCATTTAGATGTCACCATTCGAGGCATTTTATGGACGGAGATGCCGCACTCTGTTGTCCTGGGATGATATTGGTGACAGAGCTTTATTAGGACCAGAGATGGTAGTGGATGCAGCAGAGAAGGTGAAGCTTATCAGGGATAGACTTCAAGTGGCACAGGACAGGCAGCGGCATTAGGCCGATAGCCACCGAAGACCTTTGGAGTTTGAGGTATAGCTTTTGTTTATTTTGCTTGTGTTTGATTATTGTTTTGTTAGAGTGCTAAGGTTGTGTTTCGTGCTAGGTTGGCAGTCTGGTTTTCTTGAGGATTTCTCTGACATATGGTAGGATTCGTTTCGGGGGAGGCGGCAAGCTTAGTTCACGATTCATCGGTCCTTTCAGTATTCTTGAGAGGGTCGGTGCAGTTGCATACAGACTAGACTTACTATCTGAATTGGAGAGAATGCATAACGTGTTTCACGTATTACAGCTGAGACGGTATATTGCAGATCCCAGTCATATATTGGATCACTCGGAGATAGAGGTGGGCCCTACTCTTAGTTATCCTGAGCAGCCAGTGGAGATTCTGGATCGGAGAGAGAATGTGCTGAGAAACTAGACGATTCCTTTGGTGTGCGTCGCATGGAGGCATCACTCGCCAGGGGAGAGTACCTGGGAGCGAGAGACCGAGATGCGCGAGCAATATCCATATCTGTTCAAGCCGTGAGGTATAATTCTCTCTTACATTGTATTGTTTACTTTTGGTAGTTAGTTTTTTCCTTAATTTTGAGAGAATTTTTTCTAAGGTGGATAGGATTGTCACCCTCACATTTTTATTCAAGGGTAGTTTAGTAATTGACTATGGGTAATTATAATTTTAGGATTATTTGTATTTAATATTGTGCATGCATGATTATTTAATTATTGTATTATTTATTGTTTGCTAGCTTTAGATTTGTTTTAGACTTGTGTAGTAGACCTAACCTATTTATTAGTTGCATGAACCAACATTTTGGATGAATTTAGTTTGAGCCCATGAATTAGTACCATGGATTAGGAGGTTGGATTAATTAGAGAAACCATTAGACTAGAGCCTTTCCTCCATAATTAATTTCTTCATGAGAGGCACCAAGGGGTATTTGAGATATTTCACATTGCTTAGAGGGGGGGTTATTTGGCCGGCCACCTATAGAGGAGAGAGAAACCATTTTATTTCATAAAATTTCCAAATTTATTAGATCTACAATTTACCTCTTTCAATTTCCTTCTTTCCCTCATCAATTCTCCACCAATTCTTTACCAATTCCTTCCATAATTCTTTATTAAGGCTTCTACATCAAGGATCTATAAGAAGGAAGCAAGGAGCAAGGAGGAGGAGGCCAAGATCTACAAGGAGAGGAACTACTTTGTATTTAGGAACTTTTTATTGGGAATCCATCTCCCAATAGGTACATTTCAGTTTTTCCCCTTTCTAATAGACTCTAGATCTGAGATTTAACTATAAGAAACCAACCCACATGCATAGGCTATCCATAGAAATTAGTTTTAGGTTCATCGGAGACCTACGGTGAAAGTTATGTCCAATTTGGTGTCAATTTTGGGGAAATTTGAGATTGGCAGATGTAGTGGTTGTCATTGGGTCTAATAGATCTAAATGACATATGATTTCTTGTTTGTGATTAGTGTCGTATCCACAATTGGGTACGTGTAGGCCATATCTCGTGAATTTGATAAAATGGGTTAATTTTGGGGGGTTTCATCCGACACGGAACCTTGTGCATATCACATTATGACACAGACACATAGTTATTCTAATTACTATACGTATTATTCATAATTAGTGTTTTAGACTTGCTCGTGTCCTCCGGGATATATTTGGTTATGTGTTGGAGCCGTGTCACAAGCGTATCATAGAATTAGTGTGATACGGGTGCTGTGTACTCCACGTATTTGTTATTTTGTCCTTTTTGCTATATGTACATGTGTAATTATATATATATATATATATATGTGTGTGTGTGTGTGTGTGTGTGTGTGTGTGTGTTTAATTATATGTGTGTAAGTATATATATATATCTATTTGTGTTGTGTTTATGTATATAGAGAGGTGTATATATATATACATAAATGCGTTTGTGTTTGTGAGTGGTGTGTTGGGAGGAGCTACCCGTGCTCGGAATATGCAACATAGTCACAGTGAGAGGGGGAGCCATCAGCAAGTAAGTCACAGTGAGAGGAGGAGTTGCTCGAGCAGCCTATACTTTGTTGTGCAGTGCACAGGGAAGGTGCAGCCAACTGCCAATAGAGCTCGGACATAGTCAACAGCAAAGAAGAGGCTCACAGTAGCAATAGCTGCTCAGGTTGGCCGTATATCAATCGAGCAGTACCTCCTAGAGAGCAAGCAGTCGAGCATCAATAGCAGTGCAGAGCTGTGTGAGGTCTCGGGCAGCAACTACAGCTAGCAACTCGGGCAGCAACAACAAGGACTAGTGAACCAGTTATGCACAGCCAACAACATTTGTGGAGTTGTGTGCAGCAGGATATCACAGTGTTTAGTCACTGTAAAATTCAGCATTTGTGTTTCAGTGTGGTGTTAGTTAGTTTGTTAGTTTTTTAGTTAAGTGTTTGAGTATAGTTTTGGGTAGTTTAGTTCCAGGTATCAGTAGGATTAGTTAGTTAAGGTATTATAGTAGTTAGTGATATACTTTGTTTATATATAGTTAGCTATATGTAATGTGTATTATGTATATATGTTAGTTGGGTTTGTTTATGTTGAGTTAGCCTAGTAGTTATTATGTAACTAAATATGTATCTAAGTATATTAGTGTAGGCATATATGTATATATTGTTAGTATACTAGTAAATAGTTAGCTATGTATGCATATTTTTGTATTAGTTGTTATTATAGTAGTTAGTCATATATGTGTTAGCTATTATGTTAGAGTTTTGGGTTACCTCAGGATACCAAGGTATTACCAAGGTATTGGGTCGATACCTAAGGTATTGAGCTTGGGTATCGTGATAGGTATGATACGCATTGGTGCAAGGCCAAGGTATCCTAATTTTCTTGTTTAGATACAGTATTGTAATTAATGACTTGTATATATATATCTAAAATACTATTTTTATATAAATGAATTTGCATATCTTAGGATACGGATTTTTGAGTGTCTTGTAGTTTTATAGGTTAGCTAGTATAGCATAGCTTCGTAGTGTATCGACTTAGTGACTTAGTATTAGACTCTTGCAACCTAGATTTTATTGGTTTGACTTAGAAATGGCGTATAGACCTAGAATTGCATCAACTTCACTCATTTTCATTCTTGAACCTTGTATTGATGTAATATACCATATATAGGTTGTGTGACACCAGCTTGGGCATCGAGAGACACACCTTGCTCAGGACTTCAAGAGAGTACATTTCTTTGATAGTTTTCAATTCATAATATTGTATATATGCATGTTCTAGAATTGTATACTTGATCCCGATACAGTGATTTATGGACTGGTACTATATGCATCCCGTCAGGAGATGTTATCCCCTACCGTGTTCAGCGGGTACTCGTGTATATTGTATCTCATCGTGTATATTGTGTATTGATTATATTTCATGTTCACACACTGCTTGTAAAACCCCTAATCCAAAAAAATTATATTAAGCTTTTTTTATTAATTATTAATTTAATCATAGTAATTATGTGCTAATTAGGAGAAATAGATTTTTATTATTTTTTATTTTAGGTGTTGGTGCACTTAGAGGATTTATGGGACCATTAGAAATTTTTCAGAATTTATTTCATGTAGGAGACCACTTGAGCAGTTGCTAGCTTAACGGTGTGCATTAATATAATCTATAAATTTTCTTATGAGTATATATATATATATATATATAAACAAATATATGTATATATATATTTAAAAAGAAAAGAATGGAAAAGAAAAAGGAAAAGGAAAAGGAAAAAGAAAGAGGGACTAAAGTGTAATTAATACACATCCCTTTAGAAATCAAACAGCAGCACTAGGAATTCTCCCCCGGGCGGAAATGCAGCGATATATTTATATATATATATTATATATATATATATATATATATATATATATATATATATATATATATATATATATTATTTCTCTAAACCCTAACCTAAAACCTCCAGAACCTCCTCTTCTCATCTAGACCTAGAGAGAGCCGCCACCGCAGCCAGAGAATCCCGCCAGGCCGTCCAAACAAATCCCGACGACCGCGACCCCGCGCACTGCAGATTCCTACACGAGGTACCTGTGTTCCGGAGTTATTTTTCGTCGACTAGCTCAACCAAACGTCGTTCCATCTTCATAGGTATGCTCACCCCTTAACCCTCTTCCATATCTATATGATAGCAGACCTCGAACAATATGTATCCATAGGCGAAAAAAGTGCCCAAGTTGGCACAAGCAGACCAAATTCTGGGATCGCAGAAAACTGTGGTGACCACCCATGTTGCCGAGTTCGTATCTCCCACCACAGATCCGAATTCGGTGATTCTTTTTTGTATGTGTAGACCACTTGACCTAGTTTATTTTCTGTTAAATAACCATAGATTATTAACTGTTGTAGACAGAATTAAATTTGTCATAAAATCCCGTGAACCCACTTTTTCCAGATTTTTAAAAGTTGTGAAACGGAGCGCGCCCCGCCAAACGGGACCGCCCCATCTTGTACCAAATATATCGAACAGTGCACACAGCGTAACCGGACACATAAAAATTTGTGAAAACTGATTCGGACGCGTGTGCGCGCCGGAATCAGCCTGTATCCGCGGACACACCCCGTATCATAATTTTTGTTGAAGTCGCGCGCATTTTTTGTACGCTCGTCAGATTGCGACGAAACCTATGCCACTGGACTCGTGGTAACGCGCTGGTCCTGTGACCCAATTTTCATGCAATTCTGAGATGGTTGACCAAGTTGCCAATTGGCGGGCCCCACAGTTGACTTTTTGGACGAAATTGTGTCCGGCTCATCGAAATCCATATTTGGACATACCGTTGGGTTCGTATTAACATTTAGAGTTGTTTGACCTATAATTTGTCCCATTTAGAGACTGCTACCCTTGGCACGCTTTTCGGTGCGAAGTGGCCCACAAGTGGACCCCACTTTTACCCAAAATTACCGTTTTGCCCCTGTGTCCAAATTGGACGAAAGGGAAGTACTTTTTAGCTATTTTTCTTATTCTGGAAACGTTGGTGATGTTTATTTCAGCATCCGGAGACATTTGTTCTGCGTCCATAGCTTTTGATCCTGTGTGTTGGACTTCGGGACGTTACACTTTACAGCTTTCTTACCAGGCAAGATATCTTGCCAAATTATTTACAGTATTTTACATGCTTAGTATATTTTTGTATATTTATTGCATTTCTATTTATTTGTTGCATGTGTAATTCCTTTCAGTCATTACTATATATTAGATATGTTGACACACACTTGACACTTAGTATCATAGAGGACAATCATTAGGCGTATGGGCTTTTAACCACTCTGGTAAACCGTAGTATATAGTTCGCACTACGGGCGTGTGTCGCACTGGTCGCTACCCCCACGGTATATCGATTTCTAGAGTCTCGCTGGTCGCTACCCTCGCGGTATGTCGATTTCTGATGTCCATTGACGTGTGTGTGAGTTGTGAGGTAGATCGAGTAGCCTACCCTTGCCCATACGTCGAAAAGTTGCCCTCATTTGTATTCATATAGATTGTCTTGTACAGCGTACTTATTTATTTTCAAATAATATGCATGTTTACTGTATTCAAATTGGCTCACATTTCTGTATCTTGTTACGTCCCTCTGAGGACCTGGTCCCCTGCCAGGTGTATCTGTTCTTGAGTATTTGCAGTAGCATAGATTTGGATGGTTACATATGTTTCGTGGATGTCCTCTCTTCGAGCCCGTGATTGCTAGTCGGTATTCTTATATGGTGTTGTTGTGTTGTACTTATTTTATATTTGCTCTTACATTCGAGTTGGTAGTGGATTTGTTTCCATCCAACTATCATCTTTAGATACTTTTTATTGAGATCTAGTTATATAGATGTCGGTTATTTATTTATATTGATTTTCTGTGGATGAGATTTAGATTGTACCCTATGACTTGTGACATATGTTTATACCACTTGTGGATTAATTTTCATATTACAGCGTACGTATAGATTTTGGTTTCCATATATTGGAGTTGCCATATCCATGCAGCTGGCATGCTTACGTGTTCCTAGTCCTACGTATTTTGGGACTGGGGTGTGACATATTTTTGTAGTGGCCCATGCAGGTCGAGAGCATATTGTCTCGGTTATATTATTGTACCGAACAAGCCTGCACCTAGGAATAGAGTATAGGATCTCATCCATAATTGACTATGATTCACTCACCTTCCAATCCATTCCATTTGAATAATTTGCATCCTGCTTGATTCATGAGCTTCCCTAATAGTTCTTTGAGTATAGCCTCTTGCTAGAATATAGGAACCCCTGTTATTAGGAGGATGATTATGGTAGCACACCTATTAAGAATACAACGAGAATATAGACACCCCACTAAGTTTAGAACATCTAGTGAACCCTAAAATTCCTTATCTATAGATTGGTTTACCATTACCCCTTGATGTATTATGAAGACTTAAGAGTAGTATAGACGCTACTAGAGTTAGTTAGAAGTTTTACCATAATGTTTGACCCTAGTATTGAGGAACCAATAGAAAACTAAAATTGTATATTAGGACTGAACCTAACCTTCGTAGTTAGATAAGTATTGGAGAACTATAAACTTAGATCATTGTCTTATTATTAGTAGACAGCACCTAGGAGGCCAAAGGGAATGAATATAATATTTTTCTTGAACATACCTCAAACACAGAGATTAGCATAGCATCTTCCCGTAGAAAACCATGACATTATCCAGAGTCTTCTATTTTAGTTTTATGACTTGTTCCTCTGAACCCTTAGCGCTCGCTAATTGCACGACGACTAAATTTTGTTCCTCTATTCTTCATCTTTCAACTCATGCCATCTGACACTTCTGATTGTAGGCCATGTGATTTATTCTGTGTTAAGGACATATAGTTGCTAGTTTTCTAGTTGTTAATATTAAATTTTGAAATTGTGTGCTTAGTATTAGAACTTGATGGTTTAAGCTATTCTTGTAGATTGAGACCTGGTGCTTATTCCTTAGTTTTAAATTACGTAATATGTACCCCCACCTCGATACAAGTTATATCCCCTTTCCCCTTGACGGCCAGTAATTCTTCTATCCTTACTATTGATACTTGTTCTATAAGCACTATGACTAAGACATAAGTCGACCATGATCTATGTAATGTAAGAGGATACCCTAATAAGTACCAAGACCCCCTTCTCGTAGACCTTAACAGGAGTTTCTACTGTATCCTTAAGGCAATTACAGTATTAGTTTATTCTTATAAGTTGGGTAGTATATCTCACAACCTAGTATCACATAGTATTTTGCCCTATTATTGAAGTGTGATTGAACAACATTAACTGTATGCTAGCTTAGGACAACAGTATTTTTTCAGACTGTAGAACTTAGAGGCTATACCCCTACTTTGTCGACTATCGACTTAGACAAGGAATTAGTATGACAACTGTAGAGATTATAGAGTCTTATCTTTTGTGAACTTGAATTGTTATGTACCTTCTCTCATCATAATCTAGCGTACTTATATTTTCTGTACTACCTTGATTTATGCTGCTATTATAGCCTAGTTTTTGTAAACTTGTTCTTTTATCGAGCTTGCTCATGGCATATGTATTATTGGGTGCACACAATGATACAGTTGCCTAATCAGAATCAGTGTATTAAGGTCTAGCTAACCTTAGTACGCTTGGTTCGCTCTTCGCATAACTACTTTACGTGGATTAATATATATGGTAGTAGAAAGGTATACTTGCCCCTAGACATGTCTGACACATCGTATCGGTTACATAACTATACTGATACGAGCATGTAAATAGAAAATTATCAAAAATAGGATTTTAATCCACAACTGTCCTGACAACTCTCTTTTCGAATTCCTTAATTTCTTTGAATATCGTACTTGCGTTTTGTCACCTTCACCTTGAATTCTTTATTACTGCTCTCCATCTTCCCTATTTCGGAAAGACGAAACCTTATGCTGGTATAAGTTGACACTGATAGTACTAGATATACCCCATAAGGCTAATCACATGACTTAGTGACCCTCTTTTATATTTGATTAAGGGAATATCATAGGTGATATATTTGGTGTTAAAATTTTAAGGATTCAATAACCTGATTAAATAATTTGAGGAATAGTTTTCCTAGATGTATAGCCTTAGGTGATAGATGGATAAATTTTAAGTTCGGTAGATTGTGAACCCCTCACCCAAAATTTGACTTACTTGGCTGAGATAGGGAGACTAAGGTTAGATTGAGACCAGTTAGAGATAGAACACGATATATTTTATTTAATTTTGTATTATTGTATTACTTAGCGCACCTTATCGTGCTCCGATAATTGGAGCACTACACTAGACACTGCCTTCCTACAAATTCTACACCCTTATCCTAGACATGCCCACCATCCAATTCTCATCTTTGTACAATTTTTCAATTGTTGGACGCTTCTATGCAAAAGAGCATTTAGGTGTCCACACCATTGGACATGACACATGAAGAAACCTATTTTCGCTCATGTGGATTTTCTCATAATTTTTCGGGATGTGTAACGCGCAACATCGCCCACTCCTCTAAACCTAGCCTTGCATTTTAAATAATGCAAATCTTATACCACCCTTGACTTTCCACCACGGCTTAGTTTTAATTTCGAGGACGAGATTTTTATAAGTTGGGTAGAATATAAAACCCCTAATCCAAAAAAAAATCATATTAAGCTATTTTTTATTAATTATTAATTTAATCATAGTAATTATGTGCTAATTAGGTGAAATAGATTTTTATTAATTTTTATTTTAGGTGTTGGTGCACTTAGAGGATTTATGGGACCATTAGGAATTTTTCGGAATTTATTTCATGTAGGAGACCCCTTGAGCAGTTGCTAGCTTAACGGTGTGCATTAATATAATCTATAAATTTTCTTATGAGTATATATATATATATATATATATATATATATATATATATATATATATATATATATATATATGTGTGTATATATATATATTTAAAAAGAAAAGAATGGAAAAGAAAAAGGAGAAAGAAAAAAGAAAGAAAGAGGGACTAAAGTGTAATTAATACACATCCCATTAGAAATCAAACAGCAGCACTAGGAATTCTCCCCCCCACGCAGAAATGCAGCGATAAATTTATATATATATATATATATATATATATATGTATATATATATATATATGTATATGTATATATATCTTATTATTTCTCTAAACCCTAACCTAAAACCTCCAGACCCTCCTCTTCTCATCTAGACCTAGAGAGAGCCACCACCGCAGCCAGAGAACCCCGCCAGGCTGTCCAAACAAATCCCGATGACCGCGACCCCGCGCACTGCAGATTCTCATACGAGGTACCTGCGTTCCGGAGTTGTTTTCCGTCGACTCGCTCAACCAAACGCCGTTCCGTCTTCACCGGTATGCTCACCCCTTAACCCTCTTCCATATCTGTATGATAGCAGACCTCGAACAACGTATATCCATAGGCGAAACCAGCATCCAAGTTGGCGCAAGCAGACCAAATTCTGGGATCGCAGAAAACTGCGGTGACCACCCACGTTGCCGAGTTCGTATCTCCCACCACAGAGATCCGAATTAGGTAATTCTTTTTGTATGTGTAGACCACTTGACCTAGTTTAAATTTTGTTAAATAATTATAGATTATTAACTGTTGTAGACAGAATTAAATTCGTCACAAAATCTTGCGAACCCACTTTTTCCAAATTTCCAAAAGTTGTGAAACGGAGCGCGCCCCGTCAAACGGGACCGCCCCGCCTTGTACCAAGTGTATCGAACGGTGCACACAGCGTAACCGGACACGTAAAAATTTGTGGAAACTGATTCGGACGCGTAGCGTGCCAAAATCAGCCCGTATCCGCGGACACATCCCATATCGCAACTTTTGTGGAAGTCGCACGCATTTTGTGCACGCTCGTCAGATTATGACAAAACCTGTGTCACTGGACTCGTGGTAACGTGCTGGTCCTGTGACCCAATTTTCATGCAATTTTGAGACGGTTGACCAAGTCGCCAATTGGCGGGCCCCAAAGTTGACTTTTTGGACGAAATTGTGTCCGGCTCATCGGAATCCACATTTGGACATATCGTTGGGTTCGTATTGACATTTAGAGTTATTTGACCTATAATTTGTCCCAATTAGAGACTGCTACCCTTGGCACGCTTTTCGGTGCAAAGTGGCCCACAGGTGGACCCCACTTTTACACGAAATTACCGTTTTGCCCCTGTGTCCAAATTGGACGAAAAGGAAGTGCTTTTTAGCTATTTTTTTTATTCTGGTAACGTTGGTGATATTTATTTCAGCATCCGGAGATATTTGTTCTGCGGCCATAGCTTCTGATCTTGTGTGTTGGACTTCGGGACGTTACACTTTACAGCTTTCTTACCAGGCAAGATACCTTGCCAAATTATTTACAGTATTTTGCATGCTTAGTATATTTCTGTATATTTATTGTATTTCTATTTATTTATTGCATATGTAGTTCCTTTCAGTCATTACTATATATTAGATATGTTGACACACACTTGACACTTAGTATCATAGAGGACAATCATTAGGCGTATGGGCTTTTAACCACTCTGGTAAACCGTAGTATATAGTTCGCACTATGGGCGTGTGTCGCGCTGGTCGCTACCCCCACGGTATGTCAATTTCTGGAGTCTCACTGGTCGCTACCCCCGCGGTATATCAATTTCTGATGTCCATTGACGTGTGTGTGAGTTGTGAGGTAGATCGAGTAGCCTACCCTTGCCCATACATCGAAAAGTTGTCCTCATTTGCATTCATATAGATTATCTTGTACAACGTACTTATTTATTTTTAAATAATATGTATGTTTACTGTATTCAAATTGGCTTGCTTTTCTGTATCTTGTTACGTCCCTCTGAGGACCTGGTCCCCTGCTAGGTGTATCTGTTCTTGAGTATTTGCAGGAGCATAGATTTGGATGGTTACATATATTTCGTGGATGTCCTCTCTTCGAGCCCGTGATTGCTAGCCGGTATTCTTATATGGTGTTATTGTGTTGTACTTATTTTGTATTTGCTCTTACATTCGAGTTGGTAGTGGATTTGTTTCCATCCAACTATCATCTTTAGATACTTCTTATTAAGATCTAGTTATATAGATGTCGGTTATTTATTTATATTGATTTTCTGTGGATGAGATTTAGATTGTACCCTATGACTTGTGACATATGTTTATATCACTTGTGGATTGATTTTCATATTACAGCATACGTGTGGATTTTGGTTTCCATATATTGGAGTTGCCATATCATGCGGCTGGCATGCTTACGTGTTCCTAGTCCTACGTATTTTGGGATTGGGGCGTGACACTGCTCGTGTTCAGTGTGCTTATTCGTGTACATCTACCGCTCGTGTTCAATGGTTATGATATTCGTGTACACCCACTGCTCGTGTTCAGTGGTTATATTTCGTGTTCGTAGTGTGTCGTGATTGGATCCATCGGTATTAGTTGGGGGTGGGAGAGTAGGAGTTGATTATGTGATCAAAGCCCCATTGTTATATCGTGTACATTCTGGTTACATACCTCACTTGTAATCGTCTTACATGATCATATTCACCCAACCCAATTACATAATAAACTTTTATTCTGAGGTACATTAGTTTAGATTGCAGTTATTTTATCATATTGCTGATATGCATATTGTTGATCTATATTCTCGTACATTACCTGTATATCTATTGTTTATCTTTCATATGTTTAGTGATCTTGTATTTCATTTATATATCTGTTTATATGCTCGATTATGCTATTAAAACTGCTTTCAGAGGTATGTACTTCGCTTCAATCCTGACTGGATATATTTTTTCAGATGACTGGCTTCTAGAGCAGTATCCCAAATTTTATGGGCCGCAGGACGACGTACCTATAGAGGACTCTCTTATAGACCCAGTAGACTTATTTGCAGAGCCCGAGGAGGTCTAGCTTATTGTATTTTATTATATTAGACTATTCTTTTGGTGGATTCACAACTTGTATATTATTTCAGATTGTGGATTGTATCTTATTCTTTTCTTCGCTATTCCATTCATGCATTATTCTTTCGTAGTTTGTTTTGTGATTGAGATTAAATATATTTGTGAGATACCATATTGCTCCTCCGTTTGGAGTTGAGATGATTAACAGGTACCATATTATATTGCTGAGATGTTAGATAGTTAGAAATGACCCAGACAGCGTTCTACCGTCGATGCTACGGTATAGGCTGGGCGTAACCACGTACTCGTGTCCGAATATCATGGTGCGGGTCATGACAAAAGGGTTCAACATCTATGTAGTAAAAAGTAGAGTATTCTTTATTCATGAAATATAAAATTTCTTTATCTTTCACATAGTCGGCAGAATCTTCAGCCTTGACATGAGGCTTGGCAAGATTGATGACTAGGGGATGTTTCACTAATATTGATGGCTTGTTATGTCGAAGGTCAATAACAGTAGTTCATTCTCTATTGTTGGTTGTCCATTGCATCGAAGGTTGATGACCAATGGAGATGACTTGTGTTGGTCGATGCCGAGAGGATTTGAAGGAGTTGGACGAGTAGTACGTCCTTTGACTCTGATTATTAGAGGCTCTTCTTTTGGAGTATTTTTAGCTTTATTACTAGCTTGATTAGCTTCCTCTTTCATATACTCCAGTGTATAGAGTACAGAGTCAGCGAAATAGGCTTCGACACCTTTGAAAGGGTTGAGATCAGCTACCTCTGTTTTAACCTCTCCTCTACTATTCACATACTTGAAGTATTGATGTAGAGTAGAGGGTATAATTTTATGCTCGTGTATCCATATATGTCCCAGCAAAATATTGTAGGATACGTCAGAGTTAATCATATTGCATGTGACTTTAGTTCGTAGATCTCCGATCTGAATTTTTAGGCAGATATTTTCTAGTGGTTTACTTCTTCCAGCATTGAAGCCTATAATGGTAGTATGGTAGCAGACATGTTGTGCATCGGTATCTTCAATCCTCTAAGTAGAATTTTAGGAATAGTGCTGAGTGAAGAACCAGGGTGATGTGAATCCGGTTCACTTTAATAGATTCGATGTTAGAGATATAATACAGAGGCATGTCATGCTGATTATCTTTGAATAGCATATCATATTGCGTGAAGGTGATGTTAAAAATCTTCTCGATCACGTTGTGGCATTGTGGACACGCTAATGGCTCTTCATCAGGAGTCTTGAGTTGAGCTAAGCATAAGTCCACATGTAGCCGAGCTTTGCTCAAAGTTTCACGAGTCTCCTTCGACAAATGAAGTAACTTGAATATGGAGAGTCGGGCTAGGGTATTGGCCAGTTGTGCCAATATTTCAAAATTATAGGGTTTTTTAAGTCCTTTGGGGGTACATTCTTCTTTAGAGATTTGTCGAAGCGTACTTCCTTTTGCTTTTTTTTCTCTGCCGTAGTAGGCTTCGAAGGACCAGGTTCGGTTGTGACTGGAGCAACAGGAGTTGGTGAAGTAGAAAGAGTGTCAGAAATATCTTTCGGGATAGATTCATAAGTTTTATGATAATCTTTGCTGGACTTGGTACCAGTCATCGCTTCTTCTTCGGGCATCGGAGAAAGAAGTACCATGTTACAGGACTTGAGTTTCCTTTTATCATGCCCCTTCTTGGAGCTTGTATGTGGGCTGGTCTCGTCGTAGCCTAATCTAATACATGATTTATTGGACTGTCCTCAGAGTTATAGAGGAATACGCTGTCCCTTGCCAAAGTTCAGACCTTCAGCTTTATGGAAATCATGCCCTATAAGCATACAGATTGTTGGCTGTATCGATAAAATTGGGGATGATCCTCCTCAAGCACATGAGTCAAGGTCGATGCTCTAATGGTTGCAGAAGGAGGAGGAGAAATTTGTGTAAAAATATATTCATAAGCACTGAAGATTTCTTGCTCCCTATATAGCGAAACACTGTCAATCATGGACCATTATGGGTGCGACAAGCGAAGCTTATGAGTAGAGCTTGGTGGGGCAATATTTGGATTTTGAAATCTAACATCAAAAGATACATCTTCCTAATGTTGGTCATGATTTATGTCTGAATGAGGATCCGAAGAAATCATATTGCATGATTCATACTTCTTACCCTTCTTAGATTTTGAATTAGAAGATGCTGCTCCCTGGTCCTAATTTGACATCAAGTCGGGATAAATCCATATAATCTTGCCATGATCTGTAGTAAGAGACACCAATTCCTCTGGGTGCCTTCTAGACGGAGGAATATTTACCACTTCCTTCGTAGCTCGAGGTATTGGGACGACACCGTTAAGGACTTCTTATGCTGGAAAGTTACCGAATTGAAGAGACAATATTGGCAGTGACTATCTTTTCTTCGTTTTGAAGGGTGATAGATTTAGAATCTATCAACTACTGTATCTTTCTTTTTAAGACATAACAAGCCTTGGTAGGATAATATATGTATCGGTGGTACAAGCAGTACTTTCGGGTCGTCTGTTTTACTAGCCATATTTGGTCGCCTGACTGCAGGCAACTGCAGCTTATTTTTTTTTATAAAGCATTCAAAAATACTGGAGACATCGCTCTTGTCAAAGGAATATTCTTTCTTAGTTATGGAAGGTACTGGAGGCTTTTGTGCTGGAGGAAAGGTGTAGTTGTAGTTGCCTGGGTCACTTTGACCGATTTATCACCAAGACCTCATTTCCTTTGCTATTACGATTTTTTGCACTATTAGAGGGATGCTTCCCTTTCACATTGGTCATTTGTAACCCTAAACTGCGTACTATTTTTGTGTTGCCTTCAGCAGCTTCAGTCCCGATGATAAACATCGTCCAGTCTTGAAATTGATTTGGACCTGTCTAGAGCCCTACTATAGGCAATATGTTCTTTTACAAGTATCAATGAACGCAGAGTCCAGAATACCGGAGGATAACTTCAGATTTGCCTGCCTAAAATGCTCAACAAATTTACGAGCGGATTCCTTCTTCTTTTGTTTGATATCAATGAGTGAAGACATCGTCATATCCATGCCTTCCTTATAGAATCGTGAGAGAAAAAGACACTTTATATTATCAAATGAGGATATGCAGTTATCAGGTAAACTGCGATACCAATCATAGGCTATGCCATCCAAATATTTCATAAATAATCTGGTAAGGAGAGCATCCTCTTTCTACAGATGAGCCTTTATCATATTGAAGTAATTGATATATTAGCTCGTTGATGTCCTGCCTTTAAATACGACTATCGATTGGGGTTTGTATTTAGAAGAAAATAAAATATTATCCCAATATGGAGGATAAATATGTTTTACCCCCAGCTTGCGAAGTTGGTCTTTGTTCTTTAAAACATCGATCTATACATGCAACTCTCGGATAGCTTCGAGAGGATCTTCTGGTCAGAGTGGTGTGGCTGACTGATAGGATCCTAGTTGAACAAAAATCATCATCGACAGAGATCCACCCCCAATATTGAGAGGATTAAGAGTTGGTGCTACTGACTCTAGGTTTATGACTGCTTCTGGACTTGTGTTATTCTGCAGATGTATTTTTCCAGGAGAAGGCTGCGCAGGTAGAATAAAGCCACTTGGATGGGTGCTGGTGTAGTAGAATATTGGGCTGCCATTATTTGATGCATATTTTGCATCATAGTGTACATGTCCTTGAGAGCAGCCTCTAATGAGTTGAGGCATTATTCAGTAGATTCTAATGAAGAAGCGTCTTGTTCATTACCGACGACGTAAATGCTTACATCCCTGTGTAGGACAGAGGGATTGGTAGAAAAAACCGTGTAGTTGGAGTCTACACTGTCAGTTTCAAAATCGAAGGGATTGCTACCCCTAACCTCAGATTCTGAGGAATAGGGATTCTCGTGATGAACGAGCTCCCATCTTCGAAAACGAGTATTTTGGTATAGTCCTTCAAAGGAGTCGACGAGTTGGTCAAATCTTCTCTGGCTGGATGTTCTTGAAGAACTTATTCTTGATTATCTCCTACCACGGGGAAGATGCGAAGCCATATGTACTGAAGCAAAAAGCGGTTCATCATTGTGCTCCTGGTTGTCAACTTGCTTTGTATGTTGAGTCTTAGGAGACAGTATAAGTCAATCGGTCAAACACAGACTATTTTGCTGATGCACAACAATATTTGATTACAACTTTATGACAATTGTAACAAAGAGAAGAGGAGGAAGTGGGAAGACTCTGCCACTTTACATGAGATATATTGAATCTTCTGTGCACATTTTTGGTCCCTTGTTTATAGAGTGATGTGCTAGTTTGGGTGGCAAGTGATTCTTTATATCTTGAGTTTTTGCTCTTCAGGAAAGAGAGGAATTTGTCTCTAACAGTACTTTTATACACACGCGCACAATCAGCATGTTGTGTAGAGATTGCTCCTGTTTGACGAACATTCTATAGTGCAAACAAAGTTGGCAGAGTTTGTCTATACGTATTTAATTTTGTACGGAGGTGTTGACCTGGCGCACGAGTGGCACATAATTTTTCCTCCATTGTGTGCGTAATCAAGATATTAGGAGAATGATTCTCCCTGTCTAACACTTTATTTGTGCGTTGGTTGGTTTGGATAGCGGTGTCCATGCCTTGCTTGCCTCGCATATTACGACGAATATGCGTGGGTTGAGGAGCTTGGGTGTGGATCACCCTTTGCTCGAAATTGTACGAGTTGGTGAATTGTATCCCTTGTTTAACGCAAGAGATTTAGAATCTTGGGTTTGGATCATCCTCTGCTTAAGATTGTGTGAGTTACGCAAATTGTATCCAATTTTTAATGCAAGAAAATTATCCACCAAGTCATTGATCTGAACAGAATTGATAGGAAAACTCTCGTCAATCAGAATGCTCTTTCCCTTGTTGGCATCAACTTCGGGATATGCATGATGAGGTTTGGGCACCCACACTTTGCGAGTTTTCCTTGACTTTATTGCAGATGAGGGTTGAACACTAACCCTAGAATGGAGCATTTCTTTATATGCTTGTTGGTCGAACTTCACGACCAAAATCTTCTATGTTGAGCTGACAGAAGCAGTGTCGAGTTGAGCTATCGCCTTCTTGTCAGAGGAGAATGAGGTTCCCAGCAGATTTGCTATCTTTGTTTGCGAGGAATTTTTTTTAATATGAAACATTTGTGTTACAAATTGTTAAAAAGTACAAAAGAAGATTCTAGACAGGAGTCTAAGTACAATTGATTCTTGGAAAGTATAGATGTAGAGATCTGATATGCAAACGATTACTTTACTCTTTGGACCACTCGACGATAAATAAATATAGGAAATGCTATGAACAACTTAGAGAATTGAATAACAAGAAAGCTCTGGCACAATGGCACGAGAAGCTTCTGTTTCTCTCGCTCTGCTCTTGAATTTCAAAGACTTGAAGATTGCTGGGAACAACTGGAAGAGTTTAATAATAAGAAAGCTCTGGCACAATGGCATGAGAAGCTTCTATTTCTCTCCCGCTGCTCTAGAATTTTAAAGACTTGAGAATTCTAGCCCCCCCTATTTGTCTGCGGGTTCCCATTTATAGGGTTTAGGAGCGATTACGAGAGTGTACATGCACTATAGATAGTCAATACTATTTTACCATTATGCGCGCACTTTTGGTGGATTAACATCCCATGTTCTGTATGAGTGGGTGCACAACTTGCTGTCAGCTTGACACGTAGCTTCCTATACGAGGAAAGCATAGGTAGTGGGGGACAGTTATTTGTACACTTTTTATGAGAAGTACGACATATAATATACGCATTCGTAAATGCTCACGGTCGGTTAGGATAGTATGTGCACTTTTGAAATCGTCTGGAGGCTGGCATATTTTTAATAAGATTGGCACTGCGGCACACTTTTGAAGAAAATGACATTGCGGCGCACTATTGAAGGAAAATGGCACTAAGGCACACTTTTGAAGAAAATTACATCGAAGTGCACTTTTTGAGGAGAATGGTATTGCGACACACATTTGAGGAGAATGGCACTGAGGCAAAATTTTAAAAGAAATGGCACTGTAGCACACTTTTGAAGAAAAATGGTACTAAGGCTGGGTCGCTAAACGACAACCTGGGTCTCCGTGCCGTATCTCCGGTGTAATGATGACCTATGACTCTTCGATTTCTGCTGTTGTCACCTGTCAGTCTGTTGTATTAAATATTGAGAGAGAGTAGATTGTTTGTGCACCATCCTTCATAACATTAAAAAAGTGTGCCACTTTTCTACTATCTGAATAGTGTGCCAACCTCTGAAATTAGTAGAAAGTGTGCCAAAGTAAGAAAATGCGCATATTTCTTCTAGAGTAAGTAAAAAGTACGTCTTTCTTCTTCTGTTAGATTTATTTATAGAGAACTACGCCATCTATCTGAGGCAAACTTTTTATGTTTCTACAGTCTGTTAGCAATGAGAAGACCGATGGTCATAACGCACAAGACGGCCGAAAAGTTTTATGCTAAATAGGAAGTTCCCTTCATTGTGGAATTAGTGTATTCCAACGGCGCATATCAGCTGGCAAAATATAACAGAGACTTGTTGATGATGCTGATCAACGACAAGTTCTAAAAAAGTATTATGTCTAAGTCCGCACGTACTTCCCCTATCCCAAGTAGAATAATTCAAAATGTACAGTATTTACATTATATTTACCCTCAATAATTACAAATGTACAATATGACATTAGTCCCTCATAATACACCGTAAAACTATTATCTACATTCAGGAGTCCATAATACGCAATAGATAATGGAACTCTAAAGGTCTTTAGTGGAAAATTCTCCAGGTCTACCAACACACGCTCTTTATTAGTCCCCGCATGCACTGGTTCACGTCCATACTACCCCTGAACCATAGCCTTGACATTTTGTTCCCATAATATTATCATATTCATGTAACCTCTGAATAAGATACTTCCAACAAAATCCTGTGTTTGCCACGTCTACATTACATCTGAGTAAATATCTATGTTTGGCTGTTGATCGTCACGTCTATAACACCTCTGATATTGGTCGCCATCATAACTTATCCTCCGTACTTAACTCTAACTATGCCAGCAAGGATAAGTCCACAAAAACCTATCACGTCTATATCACTTTTGATAGGGCTTCGCCCCGAACCTATTATTTGCACTCAAGTGCGCAATAAATAATAGGCCTACTAAAATATTTCCAGTGGATGTCCCTAAAAACTACGGTATCATACTACATTTGAGGAAAAAAGGAAAAAAATCTTTATTTCTTTTCTCACAAAGGAAGTAAAGAGCAAACTACATTTGAGGGTCTACTAATGCCCCAATCAGAACAAAGAAAATTGGAGGACAAGACTATAGGATGCTATGCATCGGTACACAGCTCTTCTATTCTCCCTTGGATACTGGCAATAGTAGCCCCGATCCTCACTTTAACCCGGTCTTTGGCCTCTTGAGCTATAATAACGGGATCTTCAAAATGGGCATAGGCCTTGTGCTTGTCCTCCAGTTTTTTCAAAGTGTCTTCCAGGACTGCAAAAGATTGGGCCACCTTGCCGGATTGTTCACAAATGGCCTTCCGCTCCTGATGGGATTCTTCAAGGTCGGCCTCCAAGATTTTAAGCTTGCCTTGGAGATGTTCAATTTTCCCGTTGACCTCAGGCATTTTATTAGTTAAACAGTCTGCCCGAGTAAGGTAGGCCACCCTGCGACCATTCAACGCATTATGCTTGAGTACCAACTTTTTGAGGTCTCGCTCCAGGGCCTCCTTGTTCGTCATTTAAGCAGTTATCACCTGCTCCACAGAGTCTAGAAGAAACTCACGCTCCTTGTTCATCATTCAAAGTAAAGTAATATTCAATAGATAAGGATTTGCAAAAATAGATTAGAATTTTCCTAGGTGTGATTGAGTAAACTCTCAGCCTAAATCATGTTTCCTAAAGCAGGCTCGTAGCAGTACTCTAGACTAGCACAACTATGATATCTATCTAGACCTACATAGGCCACCACTAAAAATATGTCACGACCCATACCCAGATATTTGGGCACGAGTACGTGGTTACGCCCAGCCTACGCCGCATAATCGGGGGTAGAATGTTGTCTGGGTCATCTCTAACTATCTAACATCTCAACAATATAATATGGTACCTGTCAATCATCCCAACTCCAAATAGAGGAATAATATGGTATCTCACAAGTATGACTAATCTCAATCACAAAATAAACTAAGAAAGATAATGCACGAATGGAATAGCGAAGGAAAGAATAAGATACAATCCACAATCTGAAAGAATAATACAACTGAGAATCTCACAAAAGAATAGTCCAATACAAACCAACACAAATAACTAGACCTCCTTGGGATCTGCTACTAAGTTCTCCTGGTCCATAGGAGTATCCTCAATAGGTACGATGCCCTGCGGCCCGTAGAATGTGGGACACTTCTTTATAAGCCAGTCATATAGAAAAATATATCCAGTCAGGATTGGAGCGGAGTACATACCTCTGAAAGTAGTTTTAATAGCATAATCGAGCATATAAACAGATATAGAAATGAAATACAAGATCACTAAACATATGAATGGTGAATAATAGATATACAGGTAATGTACAAGAATATAGAGCAATAATATGAATATCAATAATATGATGAAATAACTGCAATCTAAACTAACTAATGTGCCTCAGAATACAAGTTCATTATGTGATCGGGTTGGGTGAACATGATCAGATAAGACAATTACAAGTGAGGTATATAACCAGAATGTACATGATGTAACAATAGCTTTGATCACATAATCAACTCCTACTCTCCCACCCCCAACTAATACCGATGGATCCAATCACTACATGCTATGAACACGAAATATAATCATTGAACACGAGCAGTGGGTGTACACGAATATCATAACAACCGAACACCAGCGGTGGGTGTACACGAATAAGGAAACTGAATACGAGCAGTGTGTGAATAGAAAATATAATCATTACCCAATATATACGATGAGATACAATGTACACGAGTACCTGTTAAACTCGGTAGGAGATAACATCTTCTGACGGGATCCATATACTACTAGTCCGTGAAATTACTGTGTCAGGATCAATGTATACAATTCTAGAACATGCATATATATAATATTATGAATTAAAAACTATCAAAGAAATGTACTCGTCTGAAGCCCTGAGTAAGGTACGTCTCTCGATGCCCAAGCTGGTATCACACAACCTATATATGGTACGTTGCATCAATACAAGGTTCAAGAATGAAAATAAGTGAAGTTGATAAAATTCTAGGTCGATACGCCATTTCTAAGTCAAACTAATGAAATCTAAGTTGCAAGGGTCTAATGCTAAGTCACTAAGTCGATACACTATGAAACTATGCTATTCTAGCTAAGCTAAGAAACAATTAGGCACTCAAAGAGCCGTATCCTAAGATACGTAAGTTTCCGAATATGAAAATAGTGTTTTATATATATATATATATATATATATATATATATATATATATATATATATATATATATATATTCAAGTCAAATATTATAATACTATAACCAATCAATTGAAATAGGATACCTTGGCCTTGCACCAATGAGTATCGCACCTATCTCGACACCCAAAATCAATACCTTGGGTATCGACCCAATACCTTGGTAATACCTTGGTATCCCAAGGTAACCCAACTCAAATATATAACCAATATATACATATAACCAAGCTAATAGTAACTATATAAACTACACTATAATATATATATATATATATCAAGTGTCACACTAACTATCTAATATACCTTACCTATTAGCAATATATATATATAGGCTAACTACTAGCAATGACAACTAATACAAGTATATATATAACTAACTATTATAATATATCTAACTATTAACAAAATATGCATACATAGCTAACTATTTACTAACATATATATATATATATATATATATATATATATATATATATATATATATATATATATATATATATATATATATATATATATATATATACTAGCTACTACTCAAATACCTTAACATACTAATCCTACTGATACTAACTGATCATATGTGATCATGGAAAATAGAGAAAAATCCTTGTAGATTGGATTTCCCTCATATGTAATCATGACTTTAATCTTTTAATAAAATCGTCTTTCTTCTCCGCATATGATCGTTTTGCCATACGTTGCTGTGAAGTCTGAATATGTGTAGCTTCGACACGTCTGATTTTTTACGCCGACTCTGTATAGAAAGAGTGCTAGGTCCAGTCTTTTGCGCATAGCGAATAGTCCATAGAACGCTGTTGAGCATTTTGAACATTTTGAACTGTCCTGTTGCTAGGACTGAGGAACCGCATAGAGCTCTAAACTGTTGTTTTCACTTCTGTGTAAATAGAATTCTTGTTTTCAGACTTCTTCTTCAGGAATGATTTCTCAAAAAATCCCTTGGAACAGGGTCGAGAAATGGTTGTCAAACTGAGTTGCCATCTTGATAGACGAGATATTCAGACTGGAGTCTGGATGAACCTCCAATTGACCCGAGAAGAGTAATTTCTCAATGTTTGAACTCTGTATGTTTTGGGTACTTAGGATATTTTGAGGTCAAGAAGGAGTATCTTCTGTGTGAACTCTTGTAATCGACCGCCTTGAGAACTGTTCGGATATGCGGAAAGTCAGAGATCTGTAGTGTAGATGAGCTAAAAATCCTGAGTTCGTAGCCTATTGTAGTTAGGATATTTTGAGGTCAAGAAGGAGTATCTTCTGTGTGAACTCTTGTAATCGACCGCCTTGAGAACTGTTCGGATATGCGGAAAGTCAGAGATCTGTAGTGTAGATGAGCTGAAAATCCTGAGTTCGTAGCCTATTGAGCGTAGAAAGCCACCGAGCGTGAGATCATCGATTTGGTATCTGCTGAGCGTAAAGTCGTAGGTTTGTAGCCTCTCGAGCATAAAAGCTACCGAGCACAAAGGCATCCGGGCATAAAACCATAGACTTGTAGCTTGCGAGTGTAAAACCGTAGATCTGTTGCTGTCGAGCGTAGAAAGCTCCTTAGCGTAGAACTGTAGATTTGTAGCCTATGAATAAAAGAAATCTTTCGGGCGTAAGGTTGTGGATCCGTTGCCTCCGAGCGTAAACTAAACGCCACCGAGCGTGAGATCATCGATTTGGTATCTGCTGAGCGTAAAGTCGTAGGTTTGTAGCCTCTCGAGCATAAAAGCTACCGAGCACAAAGGCATCGGGGCATAATGTCACGCCCCAGTCCCAAAATACCTTGGGACTTGACATGTGGCAATGGCCAGCAGTACGCACCGATGGACCAACCCAATATAATGGATCCATCAGGGCATACTTAAGCTGTAAAACAAGTCTACGACAATCATGGCACAACTAATCCCATCCACACAAGATATAAAATATGATCCACAGAATAAATAAGGAATGTAAATCATCAGCAAGTCTCACAAAGTACTTCGGGAACAACCCGATAAATATCTAGTACAATGGTTCCACAGACCAGAAAAATAAAAGACTGAAATAATAAATAAAACTGAGCATGAACATGGATGCTCAAGAGAAGTCTTCAGCTAAGACCTCGTCCTCAGATGGTGGTACGGCTCCTGGATCGGCTCCTCCTGCTGCGGTCCCGTAAACCTTGGGGTAAACCTGGTCTGCAAAATCTGGGGACAAAATCTATATCCAGGTCCTCAGGGGACATAGCAAGGTACAGAAAATAATACAAGCCAGAATATAAACAGTGCAGCAAATAATGAGATAAGCAGGGTAAGTATGTAAACATCTGTATAAATTGTAAGAGAAAATATCAACAGTACTCAGGTTGAAACAACTACAAGCCCTGTGTAGGGGAGCCGGTAGTAGTGGTGTCAAGAGGTGGTCTAGCTCAGCGGGATACTGAGTAGCCGGCATAACATAATCAACCTGTAGCCTGTGAATCTATCCAGTAATAGATGGAACAATAAGGGAATACTAAATTAACCAGCTAAGTGATATGCAAGATGAGAGCAGCACTAGAACTCAGGCTGAAGCATACTACCAGCTCTGTGTCGGGGAGCCGGTAGCAGCAGTAATAATGAGTAATGGGCCAAGCTCGGGCTTCAGAGTCTTGGCCTCACAATAGTAGGGGTGTATATATATAATCAGCCTGTAGTCTGTGTGTCTCTCCCCACCCAATGTAACCACGCAAATTATGAACATAACGTCTCACGTCCATGTCAGCGGGGTCATAACTAATGCACAAGTCATAATGTATCTAGAATATAGTATCTCTATAAGTCCTGTATCCTATACAGAATCACCACGAATATCTCGGGAGGATCCTGTTCCATGAACAGTGTCGAGTGTCCTAGGTCATAGTGTACTTGGTAAGACAAGTACAGGAAGATATAGTGTCACGTATGTCCATCTCTAGATGACAATACCCAACATCGAGTACGGTGTGGGCACCCGACTGATAATCGGACGCTAAGTATGTCACACGGTCCTAGGTTAAACATGCACAGCAATATAATGAAGTAAGAAAATAGGTAACAATACTGCAGAGTTGGCAAGGTACACTTGCCTGATGTTTGAATATCAACTGTCGTCCTGGTATCGGTGGATCCGGTAGGTGCTACTCCAAAAGCTGTAATAAACATCACCAACAGTCTCAGAAGGTATCAAACTGCTAGAAACGCCTGTCCTTACGTCCAATTTGGACACAGGGCAAAAAGGTCATTTTCGGGCCAAAGTGGAGTCCACGTGTGGCCCACTTTGCACCGAAAAGCGTGCCGAGGGTAACAGTCTCTAAATGGGACAAACTATGGGTCAAACAACTCTAAATGTCAATACGATCCCAACGGTATATCCAAATTTAGATTCCGATGAGCCGAACATAATTTGGTCCAAAAGTCAACTATGGGGCCCGCCAATTGGCGATCTGGTCAACCGTCTCAGAAATGTGTGAAATTGGGTCACAGGACCAGCGTGTTACCACGAGTCCAGTGGGGCAAGTTTCGTCGTAATCTGACAAGCGTGCACAAAATACGTGTGAGTTCCACAAAAGTGGCAACACGGAATGTGTTCGCGGATACGGCCTGATTTCGGCGCGCACACGCCTCTAAATCAGTCCCCACAAATTTTTACGTATCCGATTATGCTGTGTGCACCATTCGGTACACTTGGCACATGGTGGGGCGGTCCCGTTTGGCGGGGCGCGCTCCGATCTCCAACTTTTAGAAAACCGGAAAAAGTGGGTGCGCGCAGTTTTGTGACGAATACAATTTTGTCCACAGCAACTAATAGCACAAAGTTATTATATAGAAAATAAACTAGGTCATGTAATCTACAGGTATCAAAAAGAATTGCCGAATTTGGATCTCTATGGTGGGAGATACGAACTCGGCAATATGGGTGGTCATTCTGGAATTCTGCGATTGCAGAATTCTGTCTGTCCGTCCACTTTGGACGCTGTTTTACACCTAGGGGCACACGTTATCCGAGTTTGACTATAAAACAAGTATTGGAGAGGGTTAAGGGAAGATCATACCTATGAAAACGGAACGGGGTTTGGATGTGCGAGTCGACGGAAAATTACGTCGGAGCGAAGGTGCCTCGAGTGGGAGACTGCAGTTCTTGATGTCGGCGTCGACGGGATGGTTGGATGGCTTGGGGAGGCTTCTCTGGCTGCGGTGATGGCTCTAGATGGGAAGAGGAAGTCTGGAGTTATTAGGTTAGGGTTTTAGAGAGCTATTATATATATATATATATATATTAAGAGAGAGGGGGAAGTTGGAGGCGGGTCCGCGGGTGATGAGGCTGAAGGGTCGGTTGGAATCCGCGGGCAAAGGCCGCTGAAGTTTGCTGCTGGGGTTTATGCCTAAGTATTTTACAAAGGGGGGGCCTTGGTTGACATTCACGGTGCTGCTTGGGTGTTAAGTCAGCAAGTATGCTGAATGGAATTGCAAGTTTGACTTGTTATTTTTTTTTTATTACTATTAGTATTAGTATTAATAGTTACTTATTAACAATTCTTTTTTCTTTCTTTCTTTAAATATATATATATACCTATATATATATTGAATATATATATATATATATATATATATATATATATATATATATATATATATATATATTCACACATAAGAAAATTTATAGAATAGGGTATTGCACATCGTTAGGCTAGCAACTGCTCAAGGGGTCCCCTACATGGAATAAATTCCGAAAAATTCCTGATGGTCCCATAAGTCCTCTAAGTGCCCGAACACCTAACATAAAAATTATTAAAAATCTATTTCTCCTATTTGGACCTAATTACTATAATTTAATTAATAATTAATAAATAAAGGGTATATACGATTTTCTAGGAAGGGGGTTTTACACATAAAATCATAGACTTATAGCTTACGAGCGTAAAATCGTAGATCTGTTGCTGTCGAGCAAAGAAAGCTCTTTAGCGTAGGAACCGCTGACCTATTTTTGCACGAAAAACTTTTCGAATTTGCTGATTGTCCGCCTTTCGAGAGTAGTGGGCTGACGTAGTACCCAATCATAACCAAATATTAATTGTGAGATTTGGTTGGGGTTTCGAGGAGCCCGTCCGAGGATTCGAGGAGTTGACCCGAACTCTATATATATCCCAAGATTTTGAGAGAAAAACTTTTCATCCGTCTTTTATAAAAGAGAGCTTTCGACTGTTTGAGTTTTTTTCCTTCGTTCTTCTTCCGAGCACTCCGAGTTTTCAGAAATGGCACCGAAACAAATCCCCTCCACTAAGGGAAAGAGTATAGGTTCTTCTTCTCGTTCTTCTGCCCCAGCGAGAGAGTCTTCGGTCGGGCAAGATGAACTTTCTTCTGAGCGAAGTATCCTGCCGACGAGTAGCGCACCCGGCCTTAGAGGTAGAGCCTTTGGGATGAAAAAAATAACAAAAAATCCTTCGCACACATTGAACGTGACCGCGCTAGGTCATCTTCTGTGCTGATAGCCTCTTTGAGGAAGATGACGCACGGAGACATTTTTATCTTTTACGCCCACATTTCTAATGTGCCAGCGTAAAAACTCCATATTTTCGCAGTTTTGAGCGTAAAAGCTCTGACTGCCGAAAACTTGGTGTATACTATTAAATTTTAGTTTTACGCTTTATGGATGGGACCTCCGGCGTAATAACTAGAATTTTGGCAGTCTGGCGTAAAACACGGACTGTATACCGCCAATTACGCTTTTGGATGTGACTTCCGGCGTAAAATGACCAAATTTTGTACAATCTTGGCGTAAAGCACAGACTGTCGTTTCTTGGTCTTTATGTTGCATGATTTATAATGACGTGTTTTCCTTGTACTTTTGCAGTTGACTTGCATGAGTCTCGACTGGCCGAGGTGATGGGTTCCGCTGCCGGGATGCTGCACTCAAACTATCTGGAGGATCTGTCCCACGTGATATTTCCTATCTCCGGACCCCAGTATCCTAAAGAAAGGGAGATCTTGATATCGGCTCAGGGCGAGCGTAGTTGCTGAACATGATTAACGGGGAGCCCTTGACGTACATAGACGGGGACCAGTACATCAAGCCGACTTTTTTTTTTTGGGACATGATTGACAAACAGTCCCAGATGAAGCCCAAGAGAGAACCCTGGATTTTCCCTGCCGAGAGCGTGGTCTTGTATCGGCCAACGATGCCGAGAGATTATCCCATCTCGGCTTTCTCCCATGCGACACATTCTCGGAGGATGTCGTGGACGCTGACTCCCGATCTTTACGGCAAGCCGGGGAAGATCTTTCATCTAAAAGGAGCTGACCAGGGGTCGTTTATCTGCCGCCCTTCCGGCGTTGTGACGCTGTTCAGGGGACTGTGCCCGGGCAGCGTCCCGAGTGAGGGCAGTTCAGTGATCCAGCCGGTCCAATTATCGACTTTCTGCAACGACTTTATGGGACAAGGGGGTGTATACCCCAAGGATAATCCTCGGTGCAATGGGTGGATCACCCCAACAAACCTCCGATGGGCTTGCCTAGTTAACTGGGCCTTGAAGCATTTTCGGAGAGAGCTGGAGGTCATTAGACTGTATGCTGCTGTGAGTGCGACGAGTGTTAGGTTGCCTCCCAACCCTAACCTGTTTCTGGCACTAATGGAGCGATATATTTCGCTCACCGGGACCTTCGCCACTCCACTGGGGGAGTTGGGGTTGGCCCTCCATGAGATGGCAGTGATCTCGAGACTGCCGATGGGGGATACTCCATATGAAGCGTATGTTCCCACCAACCAGGAGTTGGAGGACTCGGACCCTCGGGTTGTGGAGGTGTATCAGGAGCTGATGTGCCACTACTTCGCGTGCACTACTTTTTATGATGAGCCTTCTGATTTGGCTCACACCACTAAGTGGATGTCCTACCTCTTCTTCCACCGGGCCAGGGCCGTCAAGTCAGAGAAAGTTTCGGAGGGCAAGAATGAGCCCGTGAACTGTTTGGGCATGCTCAGTGCCCAGGGCATCGAGGATCTTATGGAGGATGCTAAAGCTCCAGATCAGATTCTCAATGACGGGGTAGGAAAGTACCCTGAAGGCACTAAGGCCTATAGTTACTTGAGGCGCTGCCGCAGGCCTCTGTCTAAGGAAGCCAGGCTGGCTGGCTTTCTCTCCATATGGCAGCGTCGAGTAGTGGTGCCCGGCATCGCATCCGCGGACCGCATTCACCGGAACATCCTGTGGCCTGCCGTGCGTCTGGTGTTCGGGGCAAGACTGGGCTTGCTCCCTGCCATGGTGTGCCGTATACAGGCTGGCTTGAGAGCCATGACTGATGGACTGCTCGTTGATGAAGCTCGGCGTGATAGCTTTCCCCGGGTAGAGTTACCATACCTATACTTGATGGGATGGTTAATTCTCCACAACCCCCGGGTGATGTCTCCCGGCCCTGGCAGTAGTTCGGGGGGTAATTTCTTGCTGAACTACAAGGACTCTCCCTGGAACATGAACACAGTTTTAGACTGTCGGCTGGTGCTGAGCCTCGGTTATTGCTGGAAGCTCCTCTGCACTGTCCCCTCTGTACATCATAATCAGTCTGGTATTAGGCTTGAGGATTTAGGTGGAGAGAAGACCAATCTTTCTTCGGAAGCTTTTAATTGGTTGGTCTGCATCAGACCCTCCCATTTGCTGTACAGAAGTGAAGATCATTGCTTCTTCGAGCCCTACTTGCCCTGTCAGTTTGCCAGGCAGTTTGGGTACGATCAGCTGTACGTGGGCAATGCCGTCACCAGCTTCAGGTCCAGGGACGAACTCATTGATGGAGCCAGAGGGTGGCGGTATTTTATCATGGGTTGCACGGGAGCAATCTTTATCGTGCCGGTCGCCACACTCTCCACGGAGCTTCGCATCCTCTATTCGTATGCCGAGTTCTACGTGGCGATCAACACCTTCCATCGCGATTTTGACATGCGTGGAAGCTTTAGGGTGCCTTCTCCCAAGTCTGGGGGAAGAGTCAAAGTCCCCTCGGTTTCGTCTGACGAGGGTGAGGAGTCCGTCACTCCGGATGAGCCTCTGGTGTCGGTGCCGAGGTATGAAGTGCCTCCACCTGCGGGGGCTTTGGCAGTCTCTGGGAAGCGAAGGGCTCCTGCTTCGAAGCAAACTTCCCCTTGCAAGAGGAAGAAGAAGGCGGTTGCTCGTTCTCTCCGGATTCCTGGTATCGAGGCTCCTAGAGAGGAACCTGCTGTCTCCCCTGTTGGGGATGTCTCTTTGATTGGATGTTCCTCGTCTTTCGGAGAGGGACCCTCAGTTTCGGCTGGCGGTGCCGGAGAACCCCTGCTTGAGTCTGCCGTTGCTGCCACCGCCTCCGGTAGTGGAACAAAATCGCCTGCGTGGCCGAGGCAAATGAGAGAATCTTTCCCTAGACCAGCAACGGATAAAACTCCTGCCGTGTCCGTGAGCAAGCCTGGCGAGATTTCGGCTGACGAACCTCGACCGCGTCTTGGTGAAGGCTCGGTAGAGCACCTGGTGGTGTCGGTGGGCCCACCCCCTTCTCCAGGTATGACAGTTCGTATTGCGTCATTAAGGCATAATTTAGCTACGTGGGCTGCAGATGCGACATATATACCATTGGCTACGGGTAAATGTCATCTTTATGTCTCCTCTTAGAAAGATTACCATCATATTGATATCAACTTTCTTGTCCTCTTCTCAGGGGACGGCGTCCACGGGGAGTATAGCGTTGAAGCGCCTTCTGGCTCTGCTCGGGCTCCTGGCGATGATACGGAGGCGCCCGACTTCGAGGAGGAAATATCTTCGGGGGCCATCTCGCCCGGAGTGGTTTCGTCACCTCAAGAGGAGGACGAACCCGTTGTCGTGACCTCGCCTCTCGCGAGTATACCGATGACTTCGACCGTTGTTGTCGCACCTCCTTCGGTCGTACCACCCGCCGAGGCGGCGTCTGTGGCCACCTCGTCTGCAATCATTCCTGGAGGGGGACTTGCCAATATCGTGGCCACTCCTGGCGTCCAATCGGATCTAGTCGCGCTGACCGAGCAATACACCAGCCTCTTTTACACCAGTTTGAAAACGCTGATATCAATGGTGTTGGCGAAGAATCTAGACTTCGAGCGTCTGAAGAAGGCTTTTTAGTTTTCGATCGGGGCGGTCAGGGAGTTCGGCGATTCTGGGGTAGCTGACGCCCTGGAGGCGATGGTTAATGGTTTGGAGCAACCTATTAACAAATACTTGCAGCTGGCTCGGGGCAGCCTTGAAGCTGAGGTCAAGGCCAGATATGACCTCATGACTGCGCGGCTTACTAAACAGCTGGAAAGCCTAGATGACTCCATCAAAGCGCATAAGCTGGAGATGGATGAAAGAAAAGCTGTCGTGGAGGAGGCTCTTGCTCTTCGGATGAAGTGCCAATCCGAGCATGAAGGAAATGTAGCGAGGGCCCGCAAGTTGAAGGAAAAACTCGCTCTGGCAGAGGAGTGGGCTTCTCAGTCGTTGGCAGGTCTAGATGTAGCGACTGGTCGACTGAGCACGGCACGACGGGATCTGGAGCGCGCAGAAGCTGCCCGTGCTGGCTCTCTTCGGGCAAGGGCCGAGCTATCCTTTATGAACAATCCCGAGGCACGGCTGGAGCGGGCCCGCACTGATGCCTTGGTTTCCAGGGATGAGAGGATAGCTGTACTGGTACAACTGATTCGCGATCTGACCGCTCCCCCACAATGATGTACCCTTTCTTCTTTTTGCTTCCCAAATGTAATTCTGCTCTTTTTGGGAATAAATAAAGCGAATCTTTTCTGACTTTATGGACCCATCATTTCGGAATATAAATGACAGATTTGGGCGAGAGTGATATTAGAGGTAGTATGAACGTGATAGACTCTTGATAACCTTTTAGCAGGACATATCTATTCAGAGGTCATACGGACATGATAGAATATGACCCAACTAGTTTCGTTTTGGAAGTAGTTTTATCAGAATTGAGTTTCTCGCTATATTCCACTTGAGCAGGGGAGGTTAAGCATAGTACCTTTTCAGGAATTTACCGTTGATAGGAGCCATTAACAGGTCTCTATTAGGCTGGGCTAACAGGTAAGCGCCGTTTGAGAACGTTGTCTTGATCACATAAGGGCCTTCCCACTTGGGCTGGAATTTGCCTTTACTCCTGTGAGTAAGGATCATCGGCCTTCTTACGGCTAAAACTAGCTCGCTGACTTTGAACACTCTTTCCTTTACTTTATGATTGAAAGCTTTAGAAATGCGTGCTTGGTAGAGCGCGATGCACTGTTGAGCTTGGAGGCATTTCTCGTCTAATCCTTCTAGCTCTTGAAGCCTTAACAGGTCATTCTTTTCTTGAGTCAGCTCATTAGTCACGGCTATCCTGAGTGACGGGATCTGGATTTCAATGGGGAGAACTGCTTCGCCCCCGTAGACCAGTGAAAATAGGGTACAACCTGTCGGTGTTCGTACCGTTGTGCGGTATGCCCAGAGGCATTCGCCCAACTTCTCATTCCAATCTTTTTTGTTTGAAGAGACAAACTTCTTCAAGAGTTTGATAATGGTTTTGTTGAAAGCTTCCGCCAAACCATTAGCAGCTGGATAATATGCCGTAGAGGCAATATTATGTATCCGATTTTTATCGCAAAATCGATGAAACGCTTGGCTGATGAACTGAGGTCCATTGTCATGGATTATCCTTCGGGGAATCCCAAAGCGATAAATGACGTGATGCTTGATGAAGCTGATTACATTATACGCCTTTCCTCAGTAAGAGGGATCGCCTCTGCCCATTTGGAGAAGTAATCCGTGATTGCCAGTATGAACTGGTGACCTCTGGAAGAAGACGGGTGAATAGGACCAATGATATCCATACCCCATGCTTCGAAAGGCCAGGATGCAACCGTAGGATGTAGATATTCAGATGGTTAATGTATGAAGTCTGCATGAACCTGACAGGCTCTGCATTGTCTTGCATAGTTGATCGCGTCTACGATCATAGTGGCCCAGTAATAGCCCATTCTCCTGATACGATCCTGTAGCTTAGGACCGGGCTGATGTGCTCTACATACGCCGTCGTGAGCTTCTCGGATAATCTGCTGTGCTTTATCGTTAGAGAGACATCTCAATAGCAGTCCGTCGTAGGTCCGGCAATATAGGCATTGTGAAGATGCCTCAAAGTAGAAGCGTAATGATCGTCTTTTGACGGATACTGCTTCTTTGGGGTCCTCCGGCAAGATTCCGTATGCGACAAAATCTATGAAGGGACTTCTTCAGTCTCTTCTAGGGGGATCTGTGTTCACAGCGTAGCTGCGTTCTATGTGAAAGTTGTTCTTCCCACAGAATAAATCTCTGTTAAGAAGGATTACCGAATCCTGCCTTCTTATAGGAGTGGCTAAATCCGCAGCTAGACTGGCTAGGGCATCAGCTTCCAGATTCTGAGATCGAGGTACGTGCTCTAGGAAGAACCCTTTGAATGTCATGGCTATCTCGACCGTTGCTTGGTGATAGGGGATGAGGTCTGGATTCTGGACTTCATATATTCCCCTGACTTGATTGACTATAAGCAGAGAATCACCGAAAGCTTCCAGGGACTCGACCCCCAGCTCTTTGATGACTTGGAGCCCGATTAGCAGAGCATTGTACTCTGCCACATTGTTGGAGCATGGCTCGCTAAAAGAATATGCTCGGTAGATGACGAGTTTATCAGGAGTGACTAGGACGATTCCTACCCCTGAAACTACGTTTCCCTTGGGACCAGTCCTGGAGGCACCGTCGAAGAACAGTTGCCATGCGTCACTTTCCATTACGGAATTATATTCTGCAACTTCGTCAGGGATGTCCTCGTATAATTTGGAGGCCTCCGGGATCGGATGAGCAGCTAGGAAGTCGGCCAGCGCTTGGCCTTTGATGGACTTCTGCGGGACGTATACCATGTCATATGTTGTTAACAGCATCGCCCAAGTCGCGAGTCAAGAATTAAGAGCACTTGGCTTGCTCATCAGTACTCGAAGAGGGATGATCCTGGAGATGATAGGAATAGTCTGGCCGGTGACATAGTGCCGCGTCTTCTGGATAGCGAACATCAGAGCCAAGCATTCTTTCTCCACTGGGTTGTACCGGTATTCGGCTCCGACCATCATCCTGCTGAGGTAGTAGATAGCCTGTTCATGACCCATATCATTCTTCTGTGCGAGAAGAGCTCCTAGCGAATGATCCATCGCTCGGACGTACAGCAAGAATGGTCTTCCCATGACGGGAGGCACCAGAACTGGCGGACTGGTGAGGTAGCGTTTGATATCTCCGAACGCTTGCTGACAGGTTTCGTCCCATACGAAGGATACACCTTTCTTCATGAGATAGGAAAAGGGCTGACATCTCCCCGAGAGGTTGGATATGAACCTCCGGATATAAGCCAGACGGCCTTGAAATCTCCGGAGTTCCCTCAGATTGCGGGGCGGTCGCATTTCTACGATGGCCTCGACTTTGTCAGGGTCCACTTGGATGCCTTTGGCGGTGATGACAAATCCCAAAAATTTGCTACTAGATACACCCAGAAAGGACTTCGTAGGGTTCATCTTGAGTTGATATTGGCGCATTAACTCGAATACCGTCCTCAAGTCTTGAATGTGATCATCTTTGAGGCAGCTCTTGACGGCTATGTCGTCCACGTAATATTCTACTATTTTGCGTAAATGCTCATAGAATATGTTACTCATAGTCCATTGGTATGTAGCCCCGGCATTCTTCAATCCGAAGGGCATGACCGTATAGCAATATACCCCCAACGGTATCCGGAAGGCAGTGTGCTTCTCGTCTTCGAGATGCATCTTGATCTGATTATATCCTGAGAATCCGTCCATGAAAGACATGCGTTCAAAACCGCAGGTGTTGTCGATCATGATGTCCTTGATGGGAAGAGGGAACTCATCCTTGGGGCAGGCCGCATTCAGATCTCGATAATCGATGCAGATACGTATTTTCCCATTTTTTTTATGACTGGGACAACATTGGCGACCCAGTAGGGATGTTGTTCTTCCTGGATGAAACCGCAGGCTATCAACTTCTTGACTTCAGCTTCGATGGCGTCCATCATATCCGGGCGGAACCGGCGTTGGTGCTGCTTCACAGGCTTTGAGTCGGTTAATATGTTGAGTTTGTGAGTAGCCACCTTTGGGTCAAGGTCCGGCATGTCCTCATAATCCCATGCAAAGACGTCGATATACTCTTTTATCAGCTGGATAACTTCTTCCCTTTCAGCTGGGGAAAGATTGTTACTGATAAATATCGACTTTGGCGAAAGTTCACCCCCAACATCAACCTGGATAACTTCATCTTTGGTGGGAGGTTCCCTTTGCTCGAAGCAGAATTTCTACTGCGTATCCATTTGTTGGGCCCAAGAGTCATTCTCAAACGGCTCAGGATCCTATTCATCTGCTTCAAAGGGATCTGCCACTACCATATTCACTGATAGTGTTTGTTCGAGAGCATCAGGTGAGTCGGAGGGCGACAAGCCGTTCTGGGGAGAGGAGAAGATATCCTCGTCTAACTTAGAAGTCGTAAGGGAGGTGGCATACCCTAACCCGAAACGAGTTTGCTGATAGCGGGGGTCGCGGCGCAGCGGCGTTCGTCTGCCTCTTCCATAGTTGAGGCCTGGCTTCCGCTCCAAGTCGTAGAGCATGTTTTGCATGATCCTCAACGCTTGCGGGCTGTATCGGTGAACTTGCATTTTTCCAGCATCGTCATTGAAAGGATCTTCCTGGATAGCCGGTTGATTGCGCATGCGGCCGAAGACTATTGATCGCTGGCTGTTGTAGGTAGGCGGGATAATGAAGATAGAATCCTCATGTGGTCCATACGTTGTGACGACGTTGGATGATGATGCTACTTCCCAGACATATGGACGGTAGGAGTTCATAACTTCCAAGAATTTTTTGTGCTATGGGTTCTACCTCGTCACGGGGAGTGGATTCCTGATTTAGAATTTGAGCGTCAATATACTGGAAAAGAGGATATTTATTATCATCTGGAACTCCGTTCCTGGTTGTATTTACATCGGTCGGTTGTCTATCGCGCCGAAGGTTGATGACCAGGGGTGGAGGCTTATGTCTTCTCAGAGGTAATATGGACATGGCAGTTTTTGTGGACTCAACACCACTAGCGTACTTAGAGTTAAGTACGGGTGCTAAGTTGCGATGTCAATCGATATCAGAGGTAATATGAACATAATAATCGATAGCCGATTTTAGGAAGATTTGTTCAGAGGTAATATGGTCATGACAAAACTCCCTGGGTTGTGACTCTATCGGGGATAGAGGCATACATCTGCTCAGAGGTAATATGGACATGGCACTTTTTTGTGGACTCAACACCACTGGCGTACTTAAAGTTAAGTACGGGTGTTAAGTGTAGATGGCAACCTATATCAGAAGATAGTGGATAGCTGAAAGTTTATTCAGAGGTAATATAAACATGACAAACTTTTGATCGTGACTCCTTTGGAGATGGAGGTACACGTCTGCTCAGAGGTGATATGGACATGGCAGTCTTTGTGGACCTAACACCACTGGCGTACTTAGAGTTAAGTACGGGTGCTAAGTTGAGATGACAACCGATATGATAATCGATAGCCAAAAACTCGGAGAGTTTGTTCGGAGGTAATATGAACATGACAAACTTCTTGGATGCAATTCCATCGGGGATGGAAGTGCATATCTGCTCAGAGGTAATATAGACATGGCAGTCTTTGTGGACCTAACACCACTGGCGTACTTAGAGTTAAGTACGGGTGCTAAGTTGAGATGACAACCGATATAATAATCGATAGCCAAAAATTCGGAGAGTTTGTTCGGAGGTAATATGAACATGACAAACTTCTTGGATGCAATTGTTTGTGGTATTAAACGAAAGAATGAAAGTGTATTTCAATGACGAGGTATGTGCGAAACCCACGCCCTTTGGTTTACAAACAAACTTGTACAATATAATCCTATAGGAGGATGTGGGAGTACAATTTATTTAATCTGGGTATAAATTGCTATAGGTGTCTGATCTGCGGTCGATCACTTTAGCCCTTGGACCACGCGATGTTGAAGAAGTGCCGTGGAAGACAGGTAGCAGCTTCGAAGGTTATAGGAGAGGGTGGATGCACGATGCCGAAGTCGTCGATCCCCGCTCTTTGCCTGAGCTCCGGGCTCTCTCTCTCTCTCTCTCTCTCTCTCTCTCTCTCTCTCTCTCCTCCTTGTTCGATCTTCTCTGACTATCGACCTTGGATCTGATATTGGTACTCTTGACCGAATTTTCTGACCTGGGATCTGATATCGGTTTCTTGACCAATTTTTCGACCTTGTTCCCCATTGACAGGGGCCTCTATTTATAGAGTCTTTGGTGACAGTGACCACTCTGTTGGTGTAGCAACCGAGGAGTGGAAAGTACAGTACCTTTTTATACAACGGTTAAAGTAACCAATGCCTACGTATAGATGATCTTTTGACTGAGCGGGTGATGTGGGTCCAACTAAGGGGACACAACACGTACGGTTGCTACTAAGATCATGGCGTAAAAGCCACGCGGGTAGGTATCCATTGTGTAGAAGAGGTTGGCGTAGAAGCCAAATGTCCGTCACCATGGCATAGAAGCCAAGTAGGCATAGAAGCCGAACAGGCATAGAAGTCGAGTAGGCGTGGAAGCCGAGCAGGCATAGAAGCCGAACAGGCATAGGAGCCGAGTAGGCGTGGAAGCCGAGCAGGCATAGAAGCCGAACAGGCATAGGAGCCGAGTAGGCGTGGAAGCCGAATAGTCGTAGAGACTGAGTGGGCATGGAAGCCGAGTAGTCGTAGAGACTGAGTGGGCGTGGAAGCCGCATGAGCACAGATCCTGAATAGGCGTAGAAGCCGCTGCATATCGTGCCAGGATGGGCGTAGAAGCCGCTTGAGCACAGATCCTGAATGGGCGTAGAAGCTGCTGCACACCGTGCTGATGTGGACCCCTTAGCCGGAATTGCGGCTTTTGAAGATATAACCAAATCTCTTGCAGAGATTTGCCATCACCTTATGTATTAAATGCGGAGGCGTGTTTCAAAGGTCTGCAGGCCTTCTATGCACCCGTCGCAGAGACGTGTCTTGAGAGAAACTGTCACCGCTCTGTGCAATTAGTCGTGAAGACGTGCCTCGAATCCCGTACGAAGTGCAGCTTTTGACGTGGCAGGCGGTTTGTCTGCTGCGGAGCGTAAAACAGCTCATGTTTGCCTGTGTAAAACAGGGCGGCGTATTCCTTTGTACGCAAAAGAGCGGTTTATGCTGAGGGGACTCCAGTAAACGACGGTTTGGTGATGTTTTACCAAATTCTCTGCATTAAATGGTTAGATCCGCCATCATACTGTGGGATGCGTCCCGAGAGGTCTGCCATCGTTTTCAGCCGTCGTATGGGTAGCCGTGCATCACCTTTTGTCAGGAGTCAGAGGTCAGATTCAATGCGTGACTTGACAGGTTCATTTCGGGGAAGATGAAGCGTTCCTCGTACGCTATCACGCTGCTTTGAGAGCGGTTGAGTTTTACGCCATGGAGGCGATGAAGAACTCTGTTTCACGCTGGAGCGGCCTGGACGTACTGCACTTATGCGGATGGTCGTTTGAGCTTTATTCTTCACGCTATTTTTTTAGCGGAGAAAACTCTGTTGTACGCCCGATGGCTCTGAAGGCCTCTGTTTACGCTGCTCTGTATCAAGAGGCTGTGTAGCTCTTCCCAGTGTATTTTTCATGCTTCTACAAGACCCCCTTTAGAGCTTTTAAATTCCTTGGAATTTGAAATGCTTTGAACGAAGCATGAATGGCCTCTCGTAACTCAAAACGTTTCTGAGTGGAGCGTTGAAATGGTCGGTGCAGAATTTATGGCAGATTTATGGGGGACCGCTGTGATCTCTTTTGCCTATAAAAGGCTGGGGGAGTTAGCCTGTTCTCCCCACATCTTCATTACCATGCAGAGATGATCACCGGAGTTCGCGTGGTTGATTTGAGGAAGAAGGAGATCATGTTCTTCCAGCGTGTAAGGAACCGAAAAAGACGGCGTCTTCGAGCAAGTGTCCACTGCAACGATGGATCATGGAAGGATATCTTAGCCTCCCTTGCTCGGGATAATCAGCAACTTTGTATGGCGTTACCCCAGGAGAGAGGAAGGGTCGTATTTGACCACGGCGGCTGGCATGCCGCGCCTTCTCTCGATGCCCTCTGGGAGGTGAGAGAGAAGACAAGCTGTAGCAGCTGTCTCCCCGGACTGAGTTGGGTTTAATACCTCAACCCAATCTACCGTGGCGCACGGAGCATAGGATCTGCATACTTTTATGCAAGCCCCAACTCTGTCGTGCCCGCCGGTGATCATCTCCTTCAAAGAAGAGGAAGATCTGCACCGATGCGAGAACCCTGCAGGACGGACTCTGGCGGCGATCTTCAGACGACGAGGGGGTAGCTCCTTTGTAGACGGAGTTTCCCTCAGATGTAATCATGAAAATGAAAAGAAAACCCTTGTAGATTGGATTTTTCTCATATGTAATCATGATTTTGATCTTTAATAAAAATTGTCTTTCTTCTTCATATGATCATCTTGCCATATGTTGTTGTGAAGTCTGAATATGTGCAGCTTCAACACGTCTGAATCTGTATGCCGACTCTGTAGAAAGAGTGCTAGGTCCTGTCCTTTACGCATAGCGAGTAGTTCATAGAACGCTGTAGAGCATTTTGAACATCTTAGAACTGTCCTGTTGCTGGGACTGAGGAACCGCGTAGAGCTCTGAACTTCTGATAAACAAAATTTTTGTTCAGTCTTCGCCTTCAAGAGTGACTTCTCGAAAATCCCTTGGAACAGGGTCGAGGAATGGCTGTCAAAAACTGAGTTGCCATCTTTTGATAGACGAGATATTCAGACTGGAATTTGGATGAACCTCCAATTGACCCGAGAAGAGTAATTTCTCAATATTTGAACTCTTGTATGTTTCGGGTACTTGGGATATGTTGAGGCCAAGGAGGAGTATCTTCTGTGTGAACTCCTGTAATTGACCATCTCGGGGACCGTTCGAATATACGAAAAGTCGTGGAGCGAGAAATCATCAGTCTGTAGCCTCCGGGCGTAAAACACCGTCGAACGTGAAATCGTAGACTTGTAGTTCCTGTGCGTGAAGTCATGGGTTTTGTCGCCTCTTGAGCATAAAAGCTACTGAGCACAAAGGCATCCGGGCCAAAAACCTGACTTGTAGCTGTCGAACGTAAAGTTGTAGATTCGTAGCCGTCGAGCGTGGGAAGCTCCTTTAGCGTAGAACTGTATATCTGTAGCCTGTGAGCGTAGAACACCATCGAGCGTGAAATTGTAGACTTGTAGTTCCTGTGCGTGAAGTCATGGGTTTTGTGGCCTCTCGAGCATAAAAGCTACTGAGCACAAAGGCATCCGGGCCAAAAACCTGACTTGTAGCTGTCGAACGTAAAGTTATAGATTCGTAGCCGTCGAGCGTAGAAAGCTCCTTTAGCGTAGAAATGTATATCTGTAGCTCCTGAAAAGAAAATTTCTCCGAGCGTAAAGTCTTGCAGATCTGTTGCTTCTGAGCGTAAACTGAGCGCTATCGAGGGTGAGATCATCGATTTGGTATCTGCTGAGCGTAAAGTCGTAGATTTGTGCCCTCTCGAGCGTAAAAGCTACTGAGCACAAAGGCATCCGGGCGTAAAACCATAGACTTATAGCTTGCGAGCGTAAAACCGTAGATCTGTTGCTGTCGAGCGTAGAAAGCTCTTTCAGCGTAGGACCTGCTGAACCGTCTTTGCATGAAAAAACTTTTCGAATTTGCTGACTGTCCGTCTTTCAAGGTTAGTGGGCTAACATGGCATCCAATCATAACCCTTTATTCAATTTTACGAGATTTGGTTAGGGTCTCGAGGAGTCCGTCTGAGGATTCGAGGAGTCGGCCCGAACTCTATATATATCCCAAGTTCTCTGAGAGAGAAACTTTTTATCCGTCTTCTGTGAAAGAGAGCTTTCGACTATTCGAGTTTTTCTTCGTTCCCTCGAATCTTCAGAAAATGGCGTCGAAACAAACCTCCTCCGCTAAGGGAAAGGGTATAGGTTCCTTTTCTCATTCTTCCGCCCCAGCGAGGGGGTCTTCGGTCGGTCAAGGCAAACTTCCTTCTGAGCGAGGTGTCCCGCCGACGAGCAGTGCACCCGGTCTTAGAGGTAAAGCCTTCGGGGTGATAAAAATGACAAAAAAATCTTTCGCACACGTTGAACGTGACCGCGCTAGGTCGTCTTCTGTGCTGATAGCCTCTTCTTGAGGAAGATGATGCACGGAGGCGTCTTCATCTTTTATGCCCATATTTCTAATGTGTCAGCGTAAAGACTCCATATTTTTGTAGTTCTGAGCGTAGGAGCTCTGGCTACCGAAAATTAGGGTATATCGTAAAATTTGAATTTTACGCTTGTGGGGAGACCTCCGGCGTAAAATTGCCAGATTTGCACAATCCCGCGTAGAGCACGGACTGTTGTTTCTTTCGGTCCGTATGTTCGTGCAAGACTTGTGATGACGTATTTTCCTTACACTTTTGTAGTTGACTTGGGTGAGTCTCCACTGGCCGAGGTGATGGGCTCCGCTGCTGGGATGCTGCACTCGAACTACCTGGAGGATCTGTCCCACGTGTCATTCCCTATCTCCGGACCCCAGTACCCTGAAGGAAGGAGGGTCTTAATATCGGCTCAGGGCGAGCGAATGCTGCTGAGCATGATCAACGGGGAGCCTCTGACTTATGTAGACGGGGAGCCGTACGTAAAGTCGGCTTTCCTTTTTAGGGACATGATCGACAAACAGTCCCAGACGAAGCCTAAGAGGGAGCCCTGGGTCTTCTCAGCCGAGAATTTGGTTTTGTACCTGCCAACGATGCCGAGGGATTATCCCATCTCGGCCTTCTTCCACGCGACCCATCCTAGGAAGATGTCGTGGACGCTGACTCCTGATCTTCACGGTAAGCCGGAAAAGATTTTTCATCTGAAAGGAGCTGACCAGGGGTCATTCGTCAGTCGCCCCTCCGGCGTTGTGACGTTGTTCAGAGGACTGTGCCCTGGCAGTGTTCCAAGTAAAGATAGCTTGGTGATCCAGCCGGTCCAATTGCCGACCTTCTGTAACGACTTCATGGGTCGAGGTGGGGTATATCCCAAGGAGAATCCTCGGTGCAATGGGTGGATCGCCCCAACGAACTCCCGATGGAGATGCCTAGTTGACTGGGCCTTGAAGCACTTTCAGAGAGAGTTGGAGGGCATTGGATTATATGCCGCTGTGAGTGCGACGAGCGTCGGGTTGCCTCTGAACCCCAATTTGTTCCTGGCGCTGATGGAGCGGTACATTCCGCTCACCAGGACCTTTGCCACTCCACTGGGGGAGTTGGGGTTGGCGCTCCACGAGATGGCAGTTGTCTCGAGACTGCCGATGGGGGATACTCCATATGAAGAGTATGTTCCCACCAACCGGGAGTTAGGGGATTTGGACCCTCGGGTGGCGAAAGTATATCAGGAGCTGATGTGTCAATACTTCGCGTGCACCGCCTTTTATAACAAGCCTTCTGATTTGGCTCACACCACCAAGTGGATGTCCTACCTCTTCTTCCACCGAGCCGGGGCCGCCAGGTCGGAGAAAGCCTCGGGTGGCAAGAATGAGCCCGTGAACTGTTTGGGCGTGCTTAGTGCCCAGGTTGTGGAGACTCTTATGGAGGAGGCTGAAGCTCCGGACCAGATTCTTGTCGAGGGGGTAGGAAAGTACCCGGAAGGCACCAAGGCCTGTAGTTACTTGAGGCGTTGTCGCATACCTTTGTCTAAGGAAGCCCAGCTGGCTGGTTTCCTCTCCAAATGGTTGCGCCGAGTAGTGGTGCCAGGTACCGCGTCCGCGGACCGCATTCACCGAAACATCCTGTGGCCGGCAGTACGCCTGGTATTTGGGGCAAGACTGGGCTTGCTTCCTGCCATGGTGTGCCATATACAGACTGGCTTGAGAGCCATAACTGACGGGTTGCTCGTCGACGAAGCTCGACGTGAGATTTTTCCCAGGGTGGAGTTACCATACCTATACTTGATGGGATGGTTGATTCTCCACAATCCCCGGGTGATGTCTCCTGGGTCTGGTAGCAGCTCGGGGGGTATATTCTTGCTGAATTACAAGGATTCCTCCTGGAATGTGAGCACAGTTTTAAACTGCCGGCTGGTGTTGAACCTCGGCCACGGTTGGAAGCTCCTCTGTACTGCTCCCCCCGTGCATCGCAATCAATCAGGGGTGCGGCTTGAGGATTCAGGTAGAGAGAAGACCGACCTTTCCCCGGAAGCTTTTAACTGGTTGGTCTGTATTAGGCCCTCCCATCTGCTGTACAGGAGCGAAGATCACTGCTTCTTCGAGCCCTACTTGCCTAGTCGATTTGCCAGGCAGTTTGGGTACGATCAGCTGTATGTGGGCAATGTCGTTACCAGCTTTAGGTCCAGGTGCGGACTCATTGATGGAGCTAGAGGGTGGCAATATTTTCTTATGGGTTGTACGAGGGCAACCTTCATTGTGCCGGTTGTTACAACCTCCAGGGAGCTTCGCATTCTCCATTCTTACACCCAGTTTTACGTGGCGATTAACACCTTTCATCGGGATTTTGACGTGCATGGAAGCTTCCGGGTGCCTTCTCCCAAGCCTGGGGAAAGAGTTGACGTCCCTTCGGTTTCTTCGAACGAAGGTGAGGAGTCTGGTACTCCGGACGAGCCTCTGGTATCGGTGCCGAGGTGCGAAGTGCCTCTGCCTGCGGGGGCTTTGGTAGTCCCTTCTGGGAAGCAACGGGCTTCTGCTCTGAAGGAAGTTTCTCTTCGCAAGAAGAGGAAGGAGACGGTTGCTCGTCCTCTCCGCATTCCTGGCATTGTGGCTCCTGGGAGTGAGCCTGCCTCTCCCTACCTCGGGGATGATTCCTTGGCTGGAGGTTCCTCGCCTTCTAGAGAGGGGCCTCCTACAGTTCCGGTCGTCGATGCCAGAGAATCCTCGTTAGAGGTGGCTATGGCGGCTACTGCTCCAGGTAGCAGAGCGAGATTACCTGTGTGGCCGAGGCAGATGGGAGAATCTTTCCCGAGGCCAGCAGCGGGTATGACTCCTGCCGCGTTAGTGAGCGCGCCTGGCGAGATTCCGGCCGATGAACTTCGACCACGTCTTGGTGGAGGCCTGACAGAACTCTCGGCGATGTCGGTCGGCCCACCTCCTTCTCCAGGCATGACGATTCGCATTGCGTCATTAAGGCGTGGTTTAGCTATATCGACTGCAAATGCGTCGTATATGCCGTTGGCTCCGGGTAAAATATCATTTTTATGTCTCCTTTGAGAAAGATTGTCATCATACTGATATTGACTTTCTCGTCTTCTTCTCAGGGGAAAGCGCCCACGGGGAGTATAGCGTTGAAGCGCACTCTGGTTCCGCTCGGGCTTCTGACGAGGAGGTGTTCGTCTTTGATAAGGAAGTGGCTTTGGGGGCCAGTACGCCTGGAGTAGCTTCGTCACCTCGAGAGGAGGATGAACACGTCGTCGTGACCTTGCCTCTTGTGAGTGTGGCGACGACTTCGACCGCCGTTACGGCACCTTCTTCGATTGTGCCATGTGTCGATGCGACGGCTGTGGCCACCTCGTCTGCAATCATCCCTGGAGAGGGACTTGCCGACATTGCGGGCGCTTCCGGCGTTCGGTCGGATCTAGTTGCGTTGACCGAGCAACATACCAGCCTTTTCTATACCGGTTTGAGAACGATGGTGTCAATGGTGTTAGCGAAGAGTCTGGATTTTGAGCGCCTGAGGAAGACTTCTCTTGCTTCGATCGGGGTCATCAGGGAGCTCGGCGATCCTGGGGTAGCTGACGCCCTGGAGGCGGTGGTTAATGGGTTAGAGCAACCTATTAACGAACATTTGCAGCTGACTCGGGGTTTCGATGCTGATATTCAGGCTCGGTTCGACCTCATGACTGTGCGGCTTGCTACGAAGGTGGAAAGTCTAGACAACTCTATCCAGAAGCATAAGCTGGAGGTGGATAGGAGAAAAGTTGTCGTGGAAGAGGCTCTTGCCGTTGAGACACGGTGTTGCTCTGAGCATGAAGGAAATGCAGCGAGGGTCTCCAAGCTGAAGGAAAAACTCGCTCGGGCAGAGGAGTAGGCTTCTCAGTCGCTGGCAGGTCTAGACGTAGCGTCCGGTCGACTGAGCACAGCACGACGGGAGCTGGACCGTGCAGAAGCTGCTCGTGCGGGCTGTCTTCGGGCAAAGGCTGATCTGACCCTCACGGACACTCCCGAGGCACGGCTGGAGCAGGCTCGTGCCGACGCCCTGGTTCTTAGGAATGAGAGGATAGCTGCGCTGGAGCGGCAGATTCACAATCTGACTCACCTGCCATCATGATGTATTCTTTCCCCTTTTTGCTTGCCCAGATGTAATTCTGCCTCCCTCTCGGGAATAAATAAAGGCGACACTTTTCTGACTTTTGTGGACCCATCATTTCGGAATGTAAATGACCGGTTTTGGTGAGAGTATTATCAGAGGTAGTATGGACATGATAGACTCCCGATAAACTTCTTAGCAGGACACATCTATTCAGAGGTCATACGGACATGATAGGGCGTAACCTTACTAATTGCGTTTTGGAAGTAGTTTTGTCAGAATCGAGAGCCTTGCTATGTCCCACCCGAGCAGGGGAGATTAAGCATAGTACCTTTTCAGGAATTTGCCGTTGATAGGAGCCATTAACAGGTCTCCATTAGGCTGGGCTATCCTGTAGGCGCCGTTCGAGAACGTTGTCTCGATCACATAAGGGCCTTCCCACTTGGGCTGGAATTTGCCTTTACTTCTGTGGGTAAAAATCATCGGTCTTCTTACGGCTAGAACTAGCTCGCCGACTTTGAACACTCTTTCCTTCACTTTATGATTAAAAGTTTTAAAAATGCGTGCTTGGTAAAGCGCGATGCGCTGTTGAGCTTGTAGGCGTTTCTCATCTAATCCTTCAAGCTCTTGGAGCCTTAATAGGTCATTCTTTTCTTGAGTCAACTCACTAGTCACTGATATCCTGAGCGACGGGATCTGTATTTCGATGGAAAGAACTGCCTCGCTCCCATAGACCAGTAAAAAGGGGGTACAACCTATAGGTGTCCGTACCGTTGTGCGATATGCCCAGAGATATTCGCCCAGCTTCTCGTTCCAGTCTCTTTTGTTTGAAGAAACGAACTTCTTCAGGAGTTTGATAATGGTTTTGTTGAAAGCTTCCGCCAAACCATTAGCAACTGGATAATATGCCGTAGAGGCAATATTATGTATTCGACTTTTATCGCAAAATCGATGAAACGCTTGGCTGATGAACTGAGGCCCATTGTCATGGATTATCCTTCGAGGAATTCCAAAGCGATAAATGACGTGGTGCTTGATGAAGCTGATCACGTCAGACGCTTTTACTTCAGCCAGAGGGATCGCCTCTGCCCATTTGGAGAAGTAATCCGTGATGGCCAGTATGAACCGGTGGCCTCTGGAGGAAGACGGGTGAATGGGATCGACGATATCCATACCCCATGCTTCGAAGGGCCAGGATGCGACCGTAGGATATAGATATTCAGACGGTTGGTGTATGAAGTCTGCATGAACCTGACAGGCTCTGCATTATCTTGCATAGCTGATCGAGTCTGTGATCATAGTGGGCCAGTAGTAGCCCATTCTCCTGATACGATCCTGTAGCTTAGGACCGGGCTGATGTGCTCCGCATACGCCGTCGTGAGCTTCTCGGATAATCTGCTGTGCTTCGTCGTCTGAGAGACATCTTAATAGCAGTCCGTCGTAGGTTCGACGATATAGGCAGTGTGAAGATGCATCGAAATAGAAGCGTAATGATCGTCTCTTGACGGATATTGCTTCTTTGGGGTCCTCTGGCAAAATTTCGTATGCGACAAAATCTATGAAGGGACTTCTCCAGTCCCTCCTGGGGGGATCTGTGTTCACAGCGTGGCTGCGTTCTATGTGAAGGTTGTTCTTCACGCAGAATAAATCTCTGTTAAGAAGGATCACCGAATCTTGCCTTCTTATAGGGGTAGCTAAGTCCGCAGCTAGACTGGCCAGGGCATCAGCTTCCAGATTCTGAGATCGAGGTACATGCTCTAAGAAGAACCCTTTGAATGTCATGGCTATCTCGATTGTCGCTCGGTGATAGGGGATGAGGTCTGGATTCTGGACTTCGTATATCCCTCTGACTTGATTGACGATAAGCAGAGAATCACCGAAAGCTTCCAGGGATTCGACCCCCAGCTCTTCAGCGACTTGGAGCCCGATCAACTGGGCGTTGTTTTCTGCCACATTATTGGAGCATGGTTCATTAAGAGAGTATGCCCGGTAGATGACGAGTTTATCAGGACTGACCAGGACGATTCCTACCCCTGAAACCACGTTTCCCTGGGGGCCAGTCCTGGAGGCGCCATCAAAGAACAGTTGCCATGTGTCACTTTTCATTGCTGAATTACATTCTGCAACTTCGTCGGGAATGTCTTCGTATAACTTGGAGGCCTCCGGAATCGGATGAGCAGCCAGGAAGTCGACCAGCGCTTGGCCTTTGATGGACTTCTGCGGGATGTACACCATGTCATATGGTGTTAACAGCATCGCCCAGGTTGCGAGTCGGGAATTAAGAATACTCGGCTTGCTCATCAGTACTCGAAGAGGGCTGATCCTGGAGATGATATGAATAGTCTGGCCGGTGACGTAGTGCCGAGTCTTTTGGATAGCGAACATCAGAGCCAGACATTTTTTCTCCACTGGGTTGTACCGGTGTTCGGCTCCGACCATCATCATGCTGAGGTAGCAGATAGCCTGCTCATGCCCCTCGTCGTTCTTCTGCGCTAGAAGAGCTCCTAGCGAATGATCCATTGCTCGGACGTACAGCAAGAACGGTTTCCCCATGATAGGAGGCACCAGAACTGGCAGACTGGTGAGGTAGCATTTGATCTCCCCGAATGCTTGCTGACAGGTTTCGTCCCATACGAAGGATACACCTTTCTTCATGAGGTGCAAAAAAGGCTGGCATCTTCCTGAGAGGTTGGATATGAACCTCCGGATATAAGCCAGACGGCCTTAAAATCCCCGGAGTTCCCTCAGATTGCGGGGCGGTCGCATTTCTACGATGGCCTGGACTTTGTCAGGGTCTACCTAGATGCCTTTGGCGGTGATAACAAATCCCAGAAATTTGCCACTAGATACGCCCAGGAAGGACTTCGTAGGGTTCATCTTGAGTTGATGTCGGCGCATTAACTCAAATACCGTCCTTAGGTCCTGAATGTGATCATCCTTGAGGCGGCTCTTGACGGCTATGTCGTCTACGTAACACTCTACTGTTTTGCGTAAATATTCATGGAATATGTCGCTCATAACCCATTGGTACGTAGCCCCGGCGTTCTTCAATCCGAAGGGCATGACCGTATAGCAATACACTCCCAACGGGGTGCGGAAGGCAGTGTGGTTCTCGTCTTCAGGATGCATCTTGATCTAATTGTATCCTGAGAACCCGTCCATGAAAGACATGCGTTCAAAACTGCAGGTGTTGTCGATCATGATGTCCGTGATGGGAAGGGGAAATTCATCCTTGGGGCAGGCCGTATTCAGATCTCGGTAATCGATGCAGATACGTACCTTCCCATTTTTCTTCATGACTGGGACAACGTTGGCGACCCAGTTGGGATGTTGTTCTTCCCGGATGAACCCACAGGCTATCATCTTTTTGACTTCAGCTTCAATGGCGTCCATCATGTCCGGTCGGAACCGGCGTTGGTGCTGCTTCACAGGCTTTGAGTCAGCCAATATGTTGAGTTTGTGAGTAGCCACCTTCGGGTCTAGGCCCGGCATGTCTCCATAATCCCATGCAAAGACGTCGACGTATTCCTTTATCAGCTGTATGATTTCTTCCCTTTCGGCTGGCGGAAGATTGTCACTGATAAATATCGGCTTTGGCGAAAGCTCACCCCAACATCGATTTGGATAACTTCATCTTTGGTTGGAGGTTCCCTCTGTTCGAAGCAGAATTTCTACTGTGTATCCATTTGTTGAGCCCAAGAGTCATTCTCAAACGGCTCAGAATCTCGTTCCTCTGCTTTTAAGGGATCTGTCATCACCATATTTGCTGATAGTGCTTGTTCGGGAGCACTAGGTGAGTCGGGGGGTGTCGAAGCCGTCCCAGGAGGAGGAAAAGATGTCCTTATCCGACGTGGAAGCCGTAAGGGAGGTGGCATACCCTAACCCGAAACGAGTTTGTTGGTAGCGGGGGTCGCCGCGTGGCGGTATTCTTCTGACTTTTCCGTAGTTGAGGCCCGGTTTTCGCTTCAAGTCGTAGCCCATGTTTTGCATGATCTTCAGCGCTTGAGGGCTATATCGGTGAACCTGCATCTTCCCAGTATCGTCATCGAAAGGATCTTCCTGGATGGCTGGCTGATTGCACATGCGGCCAAATACTATTGGACGCTGACTGCTGCAGGTAGGCGGGATTATGAAGATAGAATCTTCATACGGTCCATACGTTGTGATGACGTTGGATGAGGACGCTGCTTCCCAGATATGCGGATGGTAGGAGTCCATAGCTTCCAAGAACTTTCGTGCTATGGGTTCTACTTTGTCATGGGGAGTGGGTTCCTGATTTGGAATCTGAGTATTAATGTACTGGAAAAGAGGATATTTATTGCCATCTGGAACTCCGTTCCTGGTCGTGTTTACATCGGTCGGCTGCTTGTCGCGCCGAAGGTTGATGACCAAAGGTGGAGGCTTCTGGTTCAGAGTAACCGCTGGAGAATTGCTTCTTTTCCCCGAGCTGGATCTGTTCAGGTGAATAGCCATGGACTCTATGGCTTTTGGACGAGTGGTTCGTCCTTTCACTCTGATCGACAGCGGTAGTGCGGCAGAGGGTTCTCCTGGCTCCCGGTGGGATTCCTTCTCTGTCTTGCCCGCCACTTCTTCTGTGTGGTCCTGCGAAGTACAACACGGCATCGGAATAGTAGGACTCTACTCCTTTAAACGGGTTTAGGTTGGCCACCTCCGTTTGTACCATCCCTTGGGGGTCTACAAATTTAAGACATTGATGTAGAGTTGAAGGAACGATGTTGTGATCGTGGATCCACGGTCTTCCCAGCAAGATGTTGTAGGATACCTCTGAATCGATCATGTAACATGTGGTCACCAATCTGAGGTTGCCAATCTGGATCCTCAGGCGAATCTTCCCCAACGGCTTACTTCTTCTGGCGTTGAATCCCACGATTGTAGTGGAGGTGTAAGCCAGTTCGCTGGTAGGAATCCTCAAAGGTCTGAGCAGACTGTACGGGATGATGCTGATCGATGATCCCGGATCTATGTGAATCCGATCAACCTCCATGGAACCGATGTACCCGGTGTAATAGAGGGGCCTGTCATGCCTGTTATGCTTTAACAGCATGTCGTTTTGGGTGAAGGTGATATTTGGGACCACCTCCATCACACTGTGGCACTGAGGGCACGCCACTGGTTCTTCGTCGGGAGATTTAAGCTGGGTCAAGCATGCCTCCGCCTGCATCAGTGCTTCACTCAAGGCTAGACGAGTGTCTTGGGAGAGCCTGAGTAGCTCGAAGATGGAGAGCCTGGCCGGTGTATTAGCCAGTTGGGCTAGGATGTCGAAGTTATATGGCTTCTCAAAACCTTTGTTCGGAATGTTTTTCACAGGTTTATCGAAGCGCACTTCTCTTTGTTTTCCTTTGTCCGCCAGCGTCGGTTTTGAAGGGTTGTCTTCCGGTATGACGGGGCTTGGCCCTGCAGGTTTGGCAGTTGAAACGTCTGCCGGTATATCCTCCTGACTTGCTCCGTAGTCGTTGAGGTAGGCTCTCCCTGACCGGGTTGCAGCAAGTACCTCATCTTCGTCTGATGGCAAAAAATTTGTGACCATATGGCATGATTTGCACTTTGAGATCCTCTTGGACGTAGCTCTAGTCCCTTCCTCGAGCTCTGACACCAAATCTGGATGAACCCACATAATCTCGCCCTGACGGGTGGTCAGGGGTACCAGGTTATGATTTTGATCCCTAGCCGGAGAAAGATTGACGATGTCCATTGTGGCTCGAGAAATGGGCGTGACACCGTCCATGACTTCTTGGGGAGGCAGATCGCCAAACCGCAGAGAGATCATGTTGGCTGTGACCATTTTCTCGGTGTCGTGTAGGGTGATGGCCTTAGCATCGATCAACCCCTGGATCTTCCTCTTCAGTACGTAACACATCTTAGTTGGGTGGTGTACGTATCTGTGGAAGATGCAGTATTTGGGGTCGTCGGTACTGCCGACCTCTTGGGGCCGCCTTAGCTCCGGTAGGGTGATCTTGCCACTTTTGACGAGATACTCAAATATAGTAGGGATATCGTCGTCGTCGAAAGAGTAGACCTCGACGGGCCTGGAAGTCCCGGGCTTTGTCTGCGTGGTCGCCGTCGTCTTTTGTCTGGACGTATTGACTATCAGAGCTTCTTTTCCCTTGGAGCTGCGAGGATGGTCGCCGCTGGGAGATGGCCTTTTGCCTCTGTCGAAGGCGGAGATCATGATGTCGTTGTCGCGCACCTTGCGACTGTTGTCTTCGGCGGCCACTGCCGAGACGATGAACGAGGGCCACTCATGGAACTGATATGGTCCTGTGAACACCGAGACTATAGGAAGGAGGTTCTTCCTGCAAATGTCTACTAACGCCGAGTCTGGAACTCCTGGAGGCATTTGTAAGGTGGCCTGACGAAAACGTTCGACGAAGGTGCGAACGTCTTCCTTTTCCCTTTGCTTGACTTCAATGAGGGAGGACATAGACATGTCCATTCCACCCTCGTAGAATCGTGTGAAGAATAGCACTTTGAAGTCTTCGAAGGAAGTAATGCAGTTGTCCGCCAAGCTACGGTACCACTGATAGGCTACTCCTGAGAGGCAGCCCTTGAACACCCGAGTGAGGAGGGCGTCGTTCCCTTGTAGCAACACCGTCATCATACTGAAATAGTTCATGTATTGACTTGGTGATGTTTTTTCTTCGAACAGAGCCATAGTCTGAGGTTTGTACTTCGGAGGAAAAGGGACTTCTTCCTAGATAGCCGGGTAAGGCTGGTTGATTCCCAGTTTCTTGAGCTGATCTTTGTGCCTCAAGGCGTCAAACTGGGCTTTCAACTCCAGCACTGCCTGCATCGGATTCTCAGTTGGAAGCGCAGGGACTGCCGACTCTTGATCTAGAGCAGGTTCTTGGCTTGGGTCAGATGGTGGTAAGTCCACCCCCACACGTATCTGAGTTGGCGGGACCGACGCTTGAGCCATGGCAGTCGCGTGCTGAGTTAGCATCATCTGGTGCATGTTCTCCATTACGGATTGCATTTGCTTCAGAGATGTCTCTAGCACAGTGATGCGTTGTTCCGCGTTTCCTGAAGCCTCCTCGCATTCGTCTTCAATGGCGTAAGCTCCCACTTCCCTGGGCGTCATCGAAGGATTAGTATAGGTCGCCGCAGAAGTCGACTCAACACTCTCAGCATCTGTTCTGGGAGATTGGTGACCCCCAGCGTCGGAATCAGACGAGTACGGAGCTGGTTGCTGTGACCTTGCCCGGGTGTTTTGGAACACCCCAGCTTCAGTGCTCCAGAGGAGGTCTTCGAATTTTCTTCGGCTCGAAGGCCCAGAGGGATGACCTCTCGAGCTCGACCTTCTTCTGGGTATGCGTGGGACGCATACGCGTGCTCTTCTTCCGAAAAAGACCGAGAGTAGCTCAATCGGTCGAAGACCGACCGTTTTGCTTTAGAACAACAGCAGTCAATCATAATCTTATGACTATTACAACATTGCTCTCTGGGGGGGCATAATAGATATGTTGGAAGATCCTCTCTCCTTACGCTTCTGGACTAGGCATTCGCGTAGGTCAGGAGTAGCAACCGGAGCTTGCTTTACGTCGCAGGACTTCGCCTGGCGTAATTTGAAGATTTGCTCAGACTGGCGTAAAGCTGAAGAGGTCCTCAGTCGGCCATCGGCTTCTCGCGTAATCCGGAGGGTAGGCAGATTGTTCTCTTGCTGGCGTAAAGGTCGAGAGGTTGGATATTCGCCTGCTTGCTTCCCCTTGCGGAGATCACCGCGCTCATCTATTTTTCCGTAGAAGTCAGATGTTGTTTCACGCGTGGAGCGTGATCTGTTCTTCCGATTTGGCGTTGAGGCACCATCGGAAGTTTTGTCTGTACCGCGCGTAGCAGGAGACTGATTCCTACGTGTAGAGCGCAGTGGATACTTCTGGGTCAGCGCAGAGGCCTTGCCCGAAGTTTTTTCTGTACCGCGCATAGCGGGAGACTGGTTCCTACGCGTAAAGCACAGTGGATACTTCTGGGTTAGCGCAGAGGCCTTGCCCGAAGTTTTGTCTGTACCGCGCGTAGCGGAAGACTAAATTTTACGTGCAGGGCACGGAGGGAGCGATGCTACCACCTCATTGGTCGGAGAGATCGGAGAGATCGGAGAGTCCACAGGAATGGTTGAGGATGTCTTGGGCATCCACACTTTGCGCAGCTTCCTGTTGTCTTGGACGGAGAGAGAGTGAGAGCTACCCCCGGTTTGAAGCATGTCTTCGTAAGCAGACTGGTCGAAATGAACGACCAGCGTCTTCTTGACGGTTCCTATAGATACCGCATTGCGTTGAGCAATTACTTCCTCGTCAGAAGAGAAAGACGTCCCCAGCAGAGTCGCCATCTTATTTGTGGTATTAAACGAAAGAATGAAAGTGTATTTCAATGACGGGGTTTGTGCGAAACCCGCGCCCTTTGGTTTACAAATAAACTTGTACAATGTAATCCTGTACGAGGATGTGGGAGTACAATTTATTTAATCTGGGTATAAATTGCTATAGGTGTCTGATCTGCGGTCGATCACTTTAGCCCTTGGACCACGCGATGTTGAAGAAGTGCCGTGGAAGACAGGTAGCAGCTTCGAAGGTTGTAGGAGAGGGTGGATGCACGATGCCGAAGTCGTCGATCCTCGCTCTTTGCCTGAGCTCCGGGCTCTCTCTCTCTCTCTCTCCTCCTTGTTCGATCTTCTACGACTGTCGACCTTGGATCTGATATTGGTACTCTTGACCGAATTTTCTGACCTGGGATTTGATATCGGTTTCTTGACCAATTTTTCGACCTTGTTCCCCATTGACAGGGGCCTCTATTTATAGAGTCTTTGGTGGCAGTGAACACTCCGTTGGTGTAGCAACCGAGGAGTGGAAAGTACAGCACCTTTTTACACAACGGTTAAAGTAACCAATGCCTACGTATAGATGATCGTTTGACTGAGCTGGTGATGTGGGTCCAACTAAGGGGACACAACACGTACGGTTGCTACTAAGATCACGGCGTAAAAGCTACGCGGGTAGGTATCCATTGTGTAGAAGAGGTTGGCGTAGAAGCCAAATGTCCGTCACCATGGCATAGAAGCCAAGTAGGCATAGAAGCCGAACAGGCATAGAAGCCGAGTAGGCGTGGAAGCCGAGCAGGCATAGAAGCCGAACAGGCATAGGAGCCGAGTAGGCATAGAAGTCGAGCAGGCATAGAAGCCGAACAGGCATAGGAGCCGAGTAGGCGTGGAAGCCGAATAGTCGTAGAGACTGAGTGGGCGTGGAAGCCGAGTAGTCGTAGAGACTGAGTGGGCGTGGAAGCCGCATGAGCACAGATCCTGAATGGGCGTAGAAGCCGCTGCATATCGTGCCAGGATGGGCGTAGAAGCCGCTTGAGCACAGATCCTGAATGGGCGTAGAAGCCACTGCACACCGTGCTGATGTGGACCCCTTAGCCGGAATTGCGGCTTTTGAAGATATAACCAAATCTCTTGCAGAGATTTGCCATCACCTTATGCATTAAATGCGGAGGCGTGTTTCGAAGGTCTGCAGGCCTTCTGTGCACCCGTCGCAGAGACGTGTCTTGAGAGAAACTGTCACCGCTCTGTGCAATTAGTCGTGGAGACGTGCCTCGAATCCCGTACGAAGTGCAGCTTTTGACGTGGCAGGCGGTTTGTCTGCTGCGGAGCGTAAAATAGCTCATGTTTGCCTGTGTAAAACAGGGCGGCGTATTCCCTTGTACGCAAAAGAGCGGTTTATGCTGAGGGGACTCCAGTAAACGACAGTTTGGTGATATTTTACCAAATCCTCTGCATTAAATGGTAAGATCTGCCATCATACTATGGGATGCGTCCCGAGAGGTCTGCCATCGTTTTTAGCCGTCGTCTGGGTAGCCGTGCATCACCTTTTTTCAGGAGTCAGAGGTCAGATTCACTGCGTGACTTGACAGGTTCATTTCGGGGAAGATGAAGCGTTCCTCGTACGCTATCATGCTGCTTTGAGAGCGGTTGAGTTTTACGCCATGGAGGCGATGAAGAACTCTGTTTCACGCTGGAGCGGCCTGGACGTACTGCACTTATGCGGATGGTCCTTTGAGCTTTATTCTTCACGCTATTTTTTTTAGCGGAGAAAACTCTGTTGTACGCCCGATGGCTCTGAAGGCCTCTGCTTACGCTGCTCTGTATCAAGAGGCTGTGTAGCTCTTCCCAGCGTATTTTTCATGCTTCTACAGCAATTCCATCGGGGATGGAAGTGCATATCTGCTCAGAGGTAATATGGACATGGCAGTTGCGTGCTGAGTTAGCATCATCTGGTGTATGTTCTCCATTATGGATTGTATTTGTTTCAGAGATGTCTCCAGTATAGTAATGCGTTGTTCCGCGTTTCCTGACGGCGAAGCTTCCTCGCGTTCATCTTCAATGACATAAACTCCCATTTCCCTAGGCATCGTCGAAGGATGCGTATAGGTTGCTGCAGAAGTCGACTCTATACTCTCAGTATTTGATTCGGGAGAATGGCGACCCCCAGCGTCGAAATCAGAGGAGTACGAAGTCAGTTGTTGTGACCTTGAACGAGTGTTCTGGAATACCCCATCTTCAGTGTCTCTGAGGAGCATGTTGGATCTCCTTCGGCTCGGAGTTCTAGAGGACGGACGTCTTGAGCCTGAGCTTCCTCCAGGTGTATGCGAAGCCATGTTCACGGATGCATGCGCGGGCTCTTCTTCCTGGAAAGACAGAGAGTAGCTCAATCGATCGAAAATCGACCGTTTTGCTTTAGAACAGCAGCAGTCAATCACAATCTTATGACTATTACAACATTGCTCGCCAGGGGGCATAATAGACATGTTGGAAGGTCCCCTTTCCTTACGCTTCTGGATTAGATATTTGCGCAAGTCAGGAGGAGTAGAAGAAGAAGACTACGGCTTGTTCCTTCTGTTCCCATCAGTGGGCATGCGGAGACTAGGCACCATGGTTTTCCCTGTGCCACCTGTGTACAACAGGTTGGCCATCTGGGTGGCTGATAATCCCCGGGGAGGGTGTCTTTCCGCAACCTGAGCTTGCTTTATGCCGTGGAACTTTGCTTGGCGTAATTTGGAGATTTGCTCAGACTGGCGTAAAGCTGAAGAGGTCCTCAGTCGGCCATCGGCTTCCCGCGTAATCCGGAGGGTAGGCAGATTGCTCCCTCGCTGGCGTAAAGGTCGAGAAGTTGAGTACTCTGCCGCATGCTTTCCCTTGCGGAGATCACAGCGCTCATCTGGTTCCCCGTAGAGGTCAGACGTTATCTTGCGCACGGAGCATGATTTGTACTTCCGATTTGGCGCTGAGGCATCATCAGAAGTTTTGTCTGTACCACGCGTAGCGGAAGACTAGTTTCTATGCGTAGAGCGCAGTGGATACTTCTGGGTTAGCACTGAGGCTTTGTCTAAAGTTTTGTCTGTACCGCGCATAGCGGGAGACTGGTTTCTACGCGTAGAGCGTAGTGGATACTTCTAGGTTAGCGCTGAGGCTTTGCCCGAAGTTGTCACGCCCCAGACCCGCCCGGGCCGCCGCTCCGCCCTGCCCCGCCCCGTGCGGCCGGGATTCACGAACCGGACACGTAACACCGTGCCCGTCCCGCGGGTGCGAGGGAGGAAGGGAGCTATGCAAATGGCCCGTTCGAGCTTTCGGGGGACGTGATGCCGCACGGGCCTGGGGTTGCGCCCGTGCAAGGCCGTGGTTCATTGGCTGGCGGTAAGAGTTCTAAGCCACAGAGTCGCACAGATTGTCCGAGTGCAGCAGAATCATGAACACATAGGCGATCGGTAACAGGTTTACTGAGTCGACAATATAGCGAAAGCATTGAAACACAAGTTGAAGTAAAGCAAGCTCTTTTATTCATATTGAAACAAGTGTTACAGGCGGCGTATAGCCGAGATTACAAGTCGCTCGAGCTCTCTCTCTGAAACATAAAAGCGTGCCAAGTGGCTACATTTATGGATGATATACAGGAAATGTTCGGGCGACGTTCAGGCGATGTTCAGGCGATGTTCCAATATTATGTCTTGTATATGTGCTTCAGTTCCGGACATAGCGTTCCAAGGCTTCTGAGTTGAACTCCACGCCTTAGCACGCACGAAGGAGGCATCCGCACCGAACGAGGTTCTCCCGCACCCTACAAGCAATCTGGTGGGTTATCAGTACATGAATGCACTGGTGGGGAGGCTACTCGCCCGCTCGACAAATCCAAACACGTAATAAAGCTTCTGTGCACAACTATTAAGTTGTCTTTCTAGTTGCCTTAGGATCAGTTTCATGCAAGATTTGAATAGCCTAATCCGTGTGGCAGTGCGTCGTGCGATATGAGAGAAAACACGGCGAGACTTACCAACTTACCATTTGTCCTTCCCTGTCCAAGGCAAACCATGTTAAATCAAGCAGAAACATGTATAAGCATTCAGAGCAAGCATATACAAACACAAGCGTTTCAGTGCGAGATCCCGTTATGGATGTACGGGTTACAGGATATATCAGGAGTGTTGCATACGATGATCAAGTGCTCTTTATGCACAAATGTTGTTATAACAAGATCGTTCAGGTGTTTAGTTATTCTTGATGCGATGCAGTGACTCGCACGCGGATAGCCGCTAAGCGAGGATGACTTATCTATATGAACAGGAGGTCACTGGCACGACGCCATTAGTGGACGGCGTAGTCTCTTGTCGAAATGGTGCGCAAGCAAAACAGGAGGCATTGCACAACATTCCGCTCGAAGCAGGCGACTACTCAGGAGTTTCGTCCGGATCGGATCGGTGCCAGTGCCCCAGCAACCGTCCGCGGAACTATACCTTATTTTGTTACAAGTTGTCCTGTGACCGGGCAAGTCTCTAGTCTTCAGGTTTCGGGTCAGGAACAGGAACAAGTTCTAAGCAGGATATATATATATATAGAACAAGTTTCATGGAACGAGTTCAAGTCAGGAGATATATATATATTGAACTTGTTGTGGCAGGATCAGGATTTCTCTAAATGTAGAGTATCGGCTCCATGAGCCATTTGATTCAGTACAGGACAGTATTGCTTAATGAGCAGGGATTCTTGGATCACAGGATTGGTGCAAGTTCCCTGGTTCGGGAATTGCCTTAGCGACCTAACGGTCCCGGATACATTCAGGTTTATTCATGCACGGAACGACTATCGGGTAGTCTTCCGAGGAGAACCTAAATGAATGCATGACAAGCAAAGTGTTTCACAGTCTGGGCATAGTTATGCAGCAAGCATTGAAACTAGGCAATATATAAAAGCAAGCAAGCAGGCACTTGTAATACTTATTGCATTCAAGTTCGCTCGGGCCCGAAGGTAATCCGAGCAAAACCGTACGGGGCCTTTCCGAGCGATGTTATCTAGGGTCGTGGAGTGTTAGGGAGAGAACAGTGCACTACTGAATGTATATACAAATCGTTCTACTCGAGGCATAGCGGGTCCGGTTGCACGAGGCAAAGGTAACATGCGAGGGTCTGAATATATGAACAATATTTCATTTCCATGTTCTAGCATAAGCAATACAAGTTGGGATTATTCCCTTAGCTAGGTGCGTTGTATTCTTATTAGCATGCAGGGGGTGATTCACCTAGCGACTAGCATGTATCATTCCATATTTTATGTGTGCTGGCTAAGCAAAGACAAGTTCACCGTAGCCACCCACCTTAGCGATGATCCGCCTCGGTCGAGTGATACTGCGAGCGAGCCTCTGAAACCAAAGCCGAACTCCTGTAGGGACCAAGTCTGGATATCCTTGCTTCAAACGAGTTGCCTCGCTGAGCAAGGCAGGTCGGGACGGTTGCACTTTGCCGTTTGAATCGGCAGTCCGCTTGAGCGGAACGAGGTATTACATTATCCACCACTCAGAAAAAGTCTCGTCCTCGAGACTTCCTGAGGGCAAGCCATACTATCGGATTTTTGAATCTAGCCCAAGCGTAGCTATCGATACTACTAGATCCATTGGAACACAATCCCCTACTCGATGCTTACATCGTGTTACGTGTATACTGAGTCGGTCTCATTTGCGCCTTGGCGCGGGACAAGTTTCTTAACATGAGGTACATTCCGATCGATCTTGGATAGCGATCTAAGGCAGAGGCAAACCTATACAAGTCGTTGTGCTTGTTCAGGAGGATATTTCACTTGCACTAGCTTTTGAGATCCGCATATCGCATGTCTGGATCGTGCACATATTCGAAGCGTCCCTCAAACACATGCATGTCAACCAACTTAGCGATAGCGAAGTCTTAGCACTCGAGTTTCACATTTCTTAAGTCTTGGATCGTGCACATATTCGAAGCATCCCTCAAACACATGCAGTCAACCAAACTTAGGGATAGTGAAATCGGACAAGCTACTTGTGAAGATTTTAAGGGTTCAATCCAATTCCATATCATTTCCATTTCAACCAAGTATTTGCACTACCGTTAAACACGATCAATCTGATACCGACTAGCGTCCATCCATTCGGGTCAACTTAGCATACGTTATCGCTCCCAAGTCTAACCCTAAGTCTTGCTTCCCAGTTGTGATGCTTTATGCTAGCAATATGGTAAAGTCGGTAGCACAGGTTCATTCACTCGGCACAGGGTCGTCTGCCTATCACTAGGTCAGCTCACAAGGTCATAGGTACAGGTTCAAGCATATCGCGATTCATCGTACAAATTTGTCGTACGATGCTCGCCCCAAATTCCTATGGTCAAACCATTATTCATTTACAGGGGGTATTCTACCCGAGCTCGTTCACTCAGATTTCTAAACATCGAGCACAGATTTACCTACTCTCATTTACACGTTCGTTGCACGGGGGACGAGTCCGTTCACTAAATCCAATATATATATCCAAGTTGCAGGACAAGCCTAGTGGTTTACATATTCTATCTCCTCAATTATATTTTGATAGAATTATATCCATTCCAAACCTAGTCCACCAAGCCAAGATTCAATTATAAACCTTAGATTATTTCTCCAAGTCGTTCCACCTGATTCACGTATTCGTTCACGAAAACCATCAAACATGATTTATTTCAGGTTCAAGGCCAATTAATCCTCCATCAAGTCAAATCCATTTATGCAGTGATTGTAGTTCGTCTTGCAAAATCATCCAACTTCAATGTTATCGTTCAATATTTCTACAATCTACTCTTTGGCATTCCTCGATAACCAAGTTCAAATATTCCAGCCCAAGTCTTACTTTTCTGATATATTCCATTTATCGAGTTCGTTCTTCCAACTCCAAGCAAGAATCTGTTATCGCTCATATCATTCCTAGAAACCTAATATTTTCTTTGCTTGTATCGATCCATGCTTATCGATACCAAGTCAAATTTATATTCCGAAGCCAAATATTCACTCTCGGTTTAACTTGTTCGAGCGATAATTTACTCATGTACGATCCGTTTGTTTAAATCCGAAACCGCTCGCACGATTCTCCAATTTCCAGCAAGTTTTTCCTTAACCAAGATATTGGTTTCCATTTCCGAGAATTTCTATTCAATATAAACCTTATCATTACTCATGTTATTCTCATATCGTTCAGTCTGAATATCGCACGGGTTATGGATCCATTTGGACATTTCTAAATGATCCATCCACCACTCGTAATTGAGTCATTCCATCGAGTTCCTAATCGGTGCTCGCATTATCGTTAGCATACTCACTAACTCATTCTATAATTTTTAACACGATACTCAGGGTTCGCCTGATAAAATCTAATCTCATACATATGTTCGGGACTGATAGTCATCCAAGCAACTATATTTGATTTTATCTTCCAACAAGAGTTTTCGTTCGTGCTATTTCCCAAAATCAAGCATGATTCGCCTAAGCGATAAATCCGACGAAGTCTATCGCTTTGCAGCTCTAGGCCTGACTTGTATCATTCCTGAACGATATACAAACCTCGTTTATAACTGGCTTGCACCCAAGGGTCTTGGTGCGCGATATTCTACACAACTTAGCCGAAAGGCTGAGTGCATAGCTAACCGTTCGGGCATTATTTGTTTTCGCATTAACTAGTTGGGTAAACATGTGTAGGCACTTCAGGTTGCATATAATGCACGAGTCTAGCACGAATCTAATCCCATAAGGACTAGTACAGGTTGGCACAAAGGCCCTTGCAACACGATTTTATACAGGCAATCATACTATTCAAATACAACTCTTTGAAAGTATTTAGACTTATTGTTTGGAACATCCCATCGAGGTATTGAGAGAGTGTGTGCACATAACCCACGAACGAGCTTTCAAAACAGAGATATACGAAATGAAGTTCAAAGGCGTAGAAGCCAGGCTCTGATACCATTCTGTCACGCCCCGGACCCGCCCGGGCCGTCGCTCCGCCCTGCCCCGCCCCATGCGGCCGGGATTCACGAACCGGACATGTATCACCGTGCCCGTCCCGCGGGTGCGAGGGAGGAAGGGAGCTATGCAAATGGCCCGTTCGAGCTTTCGGGGGACGTGATGCCGCACGGGCCTGGGGTTGCGCCCGTACAAGGCCGTGGTTCGTTGGCTGGCGGTAAGAGTTCTAAGCCACAGAGTCGCACAGATTGTCCGAGTGCAGCAGAATCATGAACGCATAGGCGATCGGTAACAGGTTCACTGAGTCGACAATATAGCGAAAGCATTGAAACACAAGTTGAAGTAAAGCAAGCTCTTTTATTCATATTGAAACAAGTGTTACAGGCGGCGTATAGCCGAGATTACAAGTCGCTCGAGCTCTCTCTCTGAAACATAAAAGTGTGCCAAGTGGCTACATTTATGGATGATATACAGGAAATGTTCGGGCGACGTTCAGGCGATGTTCAGGCGATGTTCCAACATTATGTCTTATATATGTGCTTCAGTTCCGGACGTAGCATTCCAAGGCTTCTGAGTTGAACTCTACGCCTTAGCACGCACGAATGAGACATCCGCACCGAACGAGGTTCTCCCGCACCCTGCAAGCAATCTGGTGGGTTATCAGTACATGAATGCACTGGTGGGGAGGCTACTCGCCCGCTCGACAAATCCAAACACGTAATAAAGCTTCTGTGCACAACTATTAAGTTGTCTTTCTAGTTGCCTTAGGATCAGTTTCATGCAAGATTTGAATAGCCTAATCCGTATGGCAGTGCGCCGTGCGACATGAGAGGAAACACGGCGAGACTTACCAACTTACCATTTGTCCTTCCCTGTCCAAGGCAAACCATGTTAAATCAAGCAGAAACATGTATAAGCATTCAGAGCAAGCATATGCAAACACAAGCGTTTCAGTGCGAGATCCCGTTATGGATGTACGGGTTACAGGATATATCAGGAGTGTTGCATACGATGATCAAGTGCTCTTTATGCACAAATATTGTTATAACAAGATCGTTCAGGTGTTTAGTTATTCTTGATGCGATGCAGTAACTCGCACGCGGATAGCCGCTAAGCGAGGATGACTTATCTATATGAACAGGAGGTCACTGGCACGACGCCATTAGTGGACGGCGTAGTCTCTTGTCGAAATGGTGCGCAAGCAAAATAGGAGGCATTGCACAATATTCCGCTCAAAGCAGGCGACTACTCAGGAATTCCGTCCGGATCGGATCGGTGCCAGTGCCCCAGCAACCGTCCACGGAACTATACCTTATTTTGTTACAAGTTGTCCTGTGACCGGGCAAGTCTCTAGTCTTCAGGTTTCGGGTCAGGAACAGGAACAAGTTCTAAGCAGGATATATATATATATAGAACAAGTTTCATGGAACGAGTTCAAGTCAGGAGATATATATATATTGAACTTGTTGTGGCAGGATCAGGATTTCTCTAAATGTAGAGTATCGGCTCCATGAGCCATTTGATTCAGTACAGGACAGTATTGCTTAATGAGCAGGGATTCTTGGATCACAGGATTGGTGCAAGTTCCCTGGTTCGGGAATTGCCTTAGCGACCTAACGGTCCCGGATACATTCAGGTTTATTCATGCACGGAACGACTATCGGGTAGTCTTCCGAGGAGAACCTAAATGAATGCATGACAAGCAAAGTGTTTCACGGTCTGGGCATAGTTATGCAGCAAGCATTGAAACTAGACAATATATAAAAGCAAGCAAGCAGGCACTTGTAATACTTATTGCATTCAAGTTCGCTCGGGCCCGAAGGTAATCCGAGCAAAACCGTACGGGGCCTTTCCGAGCGATGTTATCTAGGGTCGTGGAGTGTTAGGGAGAGAACAGTGCACTACTGAATGTATATACAAATCGTTCTACACGAGGCATAGCGGGTCCGGTTGCACGAGGCAAAGGTAACATGCGAGGGTCTGAATATATGAACAATATTTCATTTCCATGTTCTAGCATAAGCAATACAAGTTGGGATTATTCCCTTAGCTAGGTGCGTTGTATTCTTATTAGCATGCAGGGGGTGATTCACCTAGCGACTAGCATGTATCATTCCATATTTTATGTGTGCTGGCTAAGCAAAGACAAGTTCACCGTAGCCACCCACCTTAGCGATGATCCGCCTCGGTCGAGTGATACTGCGAGCGAGCCTCTGAAAGCCAAAGCCGAACTCTTGTAGGGACCAAGTCTGGATATCCTTGCTTCAAACAAGTTGCCTCGCTGAGCAAGGCAGGTCGGGACGGTTGCACTTTGCCGTTTGAATCGGCAGTCCGCTTGAGCGGAACGAGGTATTACAGAAGTTTCGTCTGTACCGCGCGTAGCGGGAGACTGAATTTTACGTGCAGGGCACGGAGGGAGCAATGCTACAACCTCATTGGTCGGAGAGATCGGAGAGTCCACAGGAATGGTAGAGGATGTCTTGGGCATCCAGACCTTGCGCAGCTTCCTGTTGTCTTGGACGGAGAGAGGGTGAGAGCTACCCCCGGTTCGAAGCATGTCTTCATAGACAGACTGGTCGAATTGGACGACCAGTGTCTTCTTCACGGTTTCTACAGATACCGCATCGTGTTGAGCAATCGCTTCCTCATCAGAAGAGAAAGATGTCCCCAGCAGAGTCGTCATCTTGTTTGTGGTGGAAAATGAAAGAATAAAAATGTATTCAAGATGGGGTTTACACGAAACCCGCCTTCTTTGGTTTACAAACAAACTTGTACAATTTGATCCTATACGAGGATGTGGGAGTACAATTTATTTAATCTGGGTAAATATTACTATAGGTGTCTGATCTGCAGTCGATCACTTTAGCCCTTGGACCACACGATGATGAAGAAGTACCGTAGAAGACAGGAAGCAGCTTTGAATGTTGCAGAAGAGGGTGGATGCACGATGCCAAAGTCGTCGATCCCTACTCTTTGCCTGAGCTCCGGATTCTTCTCTCTCTCTCTCTCTCTCTCTATCTCTCTCTCTCTCTCTCTCTCTCTCTCTTGACCTCTGGTTCGATCTTTCTGGGAAGTTCGACCTTGGGTCTGATATTGGTTTTCTTGACCAATTTTCGACCTCTCAATCTGTCGACCTTGGATCTGATATTGGTTTCTTGACCAATTTTTCGACCTTGTTCCTCATTGATAGAGGTCTCTATTTATAGAGTTTTGATGACAGTAACCACTCCGTCGGTATAGAAACCGAGGAGTAGAAAGTACAGTACCCTTTTATACAACGGTTAAAATAACCAATGCCTGCGTATAGATGATCCTTTGAATGAGCGTGTGACGCGGATCCAACTAAGGGACAAAACGCGTATAATCGTTACGAAGATCACGGCGTAGAAGCCACGTAGGTAGGTATCCCTCGTGTAGAAGAGGTGGGCGTAGAAGCCAATGTCTGTCACCAGAGCGTAGAAGCCAAGTAGGCATAGAAGCCGAAAATAGGCGTAGAAGCCGAGTGGTCATAGAGGCCGAGTGGGCGTAGAAGCCGAGTGGTCGTAGAAGCCGAGTGGGCGTAGAAGCCGAGTGGGCGTAGAAGCCGAGTGGTCGTAGAGGCCGAGTGAGCACAGGAGCTGAATGGGCGTAGAGGCCGCTGCGTACCGTGCCAGAGTGCTGATGTGGACGTCTTAGCCGGGATTATGGCTTTTGAAGATATAATCAAATCTCTTGCATTAAATGCAGAGATTTGCCACCATCCTGTGCATTAAATGCGGAAGCGTGTTTTTTGAAGGTCTGCAGCCCTTCTGCGCATCAGTCGCAGAGACGTGCCTCGAGAAACTGTCACCGCTCTGTGCATTAGACATAGAGACGTGCCTCGAGCAACTGTCATCGCTCTGTGCATTAGACGTAGAGACGTGCCTCGAGCAACTGTCATCGCTTTGTGCATTGGTCGTAGAGACGTGCCTCGAGCCCCGTACGGAGTGCAGCTTTTGATGTGGCAGGCGATTTGTCTACTGCGGAGCGTAAACAGCTCATGTCTGCCTGTGTAAAATAAGACAGCGTATCCCTTTGTGCACGTAAAAGTAGTTTACGCAAAGGAGATGGCGGTAAATGACAGCCTGGGTTGTAGTGTTGTGCCATCATTATAGCCGTCGTCTGGGTAGTCGAGCCGTATCCCTTTGTTAGAAATCCAGACGTCAGGTTCATTGCAGGATCTGACAGGTTCACTTCGGAGAATACGAAGCGTCTCTCGTACACTTCAATACTGCGTTGAAAGAGGATGGGTTTTACGCCATGGAGTCGATGAAGCACCCTGTTTACGCTGAAGCGGTTTGGACGTACTGCCTTACGTTGAGCTTATATTCCATGCTGTGTTTGGAGGAGAAAGCTCTGTTGCACGCTTGATGGCTCTGAAGGCCTCTGTTTACGCTGCTTTGCATCAATATGCTGCGTATAGCCATCCAGCGTATTTTTCATGCTTCTACAACTATATCATCCGTGTCACAAATAATAATTTTCTCATTGATTTCACTTAACATGTTAGAAAGTCTCAATTTCAATCTTATGCATGTCAACTTCTTTTCTAGAGTGTTTGTATTTATCCTGTAGTATCTTGTGATCATTAAAAAGTTCTGAGAGAATATTTTCAAGTTCATTGTAAGTAAATAAATTATTTAAGAAATTATCGACTACCTAATTCAATTATTTTTCCACAAGACAAACGTTTGTGAAGTGACGTATATCCTTGTCTTCAGAGTCACTAGCTTTATTTTTACACCAAATGTTAGTATTAGTCGTTTTTCTTAACGAAGAACTTCTCTTGCTTGATCATTCATACTTGCTTGGTACTTTTCTTGCGATGGGGAAATCCTTCTTGATATGTCTCGGCCTCTTGCAGTTGTAGCTCGTTGGCTCCATATCTTGAAAATCTCTCCTTCGTCTATTTCTATCAAACGATAAAATTTTCTTGATATTTCTATAAGTTAGGATGATATATTCCTCATCGAAAACTTTATTACCATTGTCATTCTCATAAGCGTATTTATGATGATTTTCCTCTAGAGCAATAGTCTTCACCTTCTCCTTCTCCTTTGTGGTAGCTTCTTCTTGATCATTTAAGTCTGGCTTGTGTGTCATAAGCTTCCCTATAAGAGTCTTGAGGTTCATAGTAGCGATATTATTTCCTTCAATGATTGTCATAGCCTTTGGATTCCAGTTCTTTGTAAGATCTCTAAGGGTTTATTTGAATCTTCTCATGCAAAGAGTATTCCTTGCCAAGAGACATGAGAGGATTAATAATATCAAAGAAACAGATAAATATATTAGTAATTAACTCGTATAGCTTTATTTTGAAGACCTCATATTCTTGTGTGATTATACTAATATTAGACTCTTTTTCTTGTGACATTCCTTCGTGTATTACCTCAAGCAATCTCCAAACTTTGTTTAAGGTAGTGCATGTTGAAAGTTTATTGAATTTATTTTTATTAAGGGCACAATTAAGAGCATTCATAGCCCTAGCATCAAGGCTTTCTACCTTCTTATCTCTATCAGTATAAAGTTGAAGGAGCTTGTCAACCATATCCCTATCAATGCTCATCGTCCTTTTTGTGGCCACTTATGACACTGCTCCAAAGATTAAAATCTAAAAACTTTAAGTAAATGCTCATCCTAGTTGTCCAATAGTTGTAATCGGTCCCAAAATAGAGGAGGGGTGACTAGGGATTTTAAAATATGCAACACAAATAACAAATACATAGCGCAATTAAAGATAAGTGCAATAAATTAAAAGTTCGATCTAACCTACTCTCCTCATTAAATGTAATCAAGTTCTGAAACTCACTTTGGCTTTAATTTGTAAACCCCCTGACCCAAATCTAGGTTTAGGGATTAATTTAGAATTATTCTGGAATAATTATTGGAGTTATAATTCAATTATATCTTTTTAATTCACTTGTACCTTACCATTGTTTAAATATTTATAGCACTACACTAGCTTTTACCTTCCAACAAATTTTATACCCTTGACCTAGACGAGCCAATCTTCAATCATGACCTTTGTGTCACTCATAAATACACTCTCTTATGCTTCATTTTAATCACACAATATTCGTCACACAATTTCTAATTTTAAACCTATAGATATAGATATAGATAATTAGCTTGATCACTTGACCATGGACAACGTAAGTACACTGCGTCGGGTCCATTAAATTGGAAACCCCTACGGAGTTGTACAGCTGGCCATTGCCATATGTCTGGTCCCATATATTTTGGGACTGGGACGTGATAAATCCACTATTGAATAATAGCTTACAACATGAGCTTTGATCAGAACATTCGTCGACTTCTTACACTTGAGTTTTGATATGAAGATCTCAACAACTTCTACTTTGAAAGAAATGTTTGATCTTCTAGCACTTGGAATATCTCAATTATAACTCTTGAATACTCTATCACAAACATAGTTGTCAAATGAAAGCTTATGGAGTTTATGGCTATAGTTTTTGGTAGATAAAAAAATTTATGTCTCAAGTAGATGACCATTAAAGACACAAACACAATGAATATACAGATCATTCAAAATAGCCCAATTGTTACTGTGCAGACAGTATACTGTGAATATAATGTACTATACAATAATGACTATTTGTATAGTCGTTACAACATTAAAAGCACTATACAATACATACAATATGCTGTATGTATAAAATTTGAAAGAACATTTTATGTCCACACAGTATATATATATATATATATATATATATATACTTGGCATTCAGGTATCCCCTTTTTCTGGATCCATCTCACATCAATAACTCGACCCCTCCCGCCTATAGGTAGTTTAGAGAAATTTCTTTTGTAGTGGATACCTGAATGCCTAGTATGGCTTGTAATAATCTATCCTCAGGGGCATTCAATGATTTGTTCGCTGTTTGGGACGTTAATTTACCTACTAAAATATCGCATGCTTCTGTCCAAGATCCCAGCATCTCAATTCCATTTCTGTCTAAATTGTGGAGTAAATGAGCTTCTAAATGTGGTATTTCCTTCGTGATTCTTTGGGGGCCCTGGCTTGTCACATGAGCCTGAATTTCATATTTTCTGATGTAAAAAGAAGTATAAATATTTTCATATACTAGACGTTCGCTAATTAGTATAGCGTCTTCAGAATTGTAACCTTCCCATGACATATAAGCTACTAATACATTTTTTTCCTAAAGCAAGTTCTCCGCCAACAGTAGCCGTACCGTCCGCTAAAATTTGTCCCTTTTTAACGCATTTTTCTCGCCGAATTTGAGGTTTTTGAGGGATACAAGTATTTTTGTTGGAGCGTTGATACATAACTAATGGAATGCTTATAGTGTCCCCATTACTTGAGAAAATGATCTTGTGAATATGAGTATAAATGATCTTTCCCTCGCGCTCAGCTATAGCGAAAACCTCCGAATCTATAGCCGTTTGACGTTCCAATCCAGTTCCAACAATGCACTTCTCGGACCGAGAAAGCAGAACTGCTTGGCGCTGCATATTAGAGCTCATAAAGCATGATTCGCATTATTATGCTCGATAAAAGGAATGAGGGAAGCTCTAATAGAAAAATATTGGAAAGGAAAAAATGCTTCTAAAATGAATCTGTTCCCATGCAATAGTCAGGAATTCTTGACGGTATCAGGCTGTAACAACCTGATCTTCCTGAATACCCCGATTCAAGGCTAAAGAATTTTCTGCTGCTATAATATAATATTCATCTCTATTTGGTGATAAAGAAATAATTTGTGCCTCTTTTGATCTCTAAGATATTTCATAAAATGGACTCTATATAGATCCACAATGACCAATCCTCACATGAATAACTAAGGATCCAATAAGTCCAACATTGATTCCTTCGAACGTGTCAATTGGACAAATACGTCCATAGTGGCTCGGATGAATATCTCGTATCCGAAAACTAGCAGTTCGCCCCGTCAATCCTCCGGGACCCAAATAACTCAGTTTTCGTCCATGAATAATTTGTGTCAATGGATTGGTTCGATCCAAAACTTGAGATAAATGGTGTAGGCCAAAAAATGATTCATAAGTAGTTGTTAATGAAGTGGAAGTGACTAAATTTTGAGGAGTCGGTATAAATTTATGCCAGATTGCTCCACATATAGTTCCTCGAACCGCATTTTCTAAACGAACAAGAGCCAATCCGAATTGATCTTATAATAGATCTGCTATAGAACGAATACGTTTATTTTTTAAGTGATTCATATCATCAAATGTACCCATCCCAAATTTCATTCCGATCAAATGATCCGCAGCAGCCAATATATATAAATTGAAAGGCAGAGAGCTCCTAGATAAAAAAATGCTTTCACATAGTATACTGATAGTATGTTCTATAAGTTTTGGGCTATTTGGAAGGATTATGCTTCTGAAGAGTATATTGTCGGTATACTATCAGTATACTGACAGTATATTATTTCTTTGTAAAATCCTAATATTGTTATTCTAGTTGTTGCTTTGCTTTTGCCAACTACGTACTCATTATGTTACATAAAATACCTAGGACTCAAAGTAACATACAAATGCTTTGATCACCATCATCATCAACTTATCTTCTTGTTTGCGTCATACGTCATAGATTACTCAATTGATAATCTGCATTTGAATATTAGTACAGAAAAATAGATAACATAAATATTTGTCAGTTCAATCAAAATCTAATTGGACCGATAGGCCAATAGTAATCTCGTTGACAAATTTATGTTCCATGCGGAACAGTGTAAATTCAAGATAATGATACTCTTTGCCTCAACCACTTTTGAGCCTCTTGAGTTGTTGACTCATTTGAAGTTCAACTTCTGTCTTGAAGTCCTTGAACTTCTCAAATGCTTTATCTTTCGACTAGAGAAGGTAAACGAAAGTATACTTCGAGTAGTTATAGATGGAAGTGAGAAAGATTTTCATTCCAGCCACTGTGAAGAAGTGCTTGAAATCACAAATATTCGAGTGCACTAACTCCAGAAGATTTGTATTTCAGTTCACCCGCTTGAGCGACTTTCTAACAATCATACTATACTATGAGCACAAACTTCACATCTTTTCACCTCCTTACCCCTATATTTGAAGATAAGGCATAGACTAGATTTTTTTTTATTCTTTTATAATGAACATTTACTATTTATGTCACAAGTCAATAGTATAATCAGAAACATAGACATTACTAATACATTCTTATGGAGTTGCAAGCTATAGATTGAACATTCTTTAGGTACAAAAAGCTTTCTCAAATATGTTTTCTTGTAGGACATCACAATTTGACCAGCATTGATGTCCATCCTTAACCCTATAGTGCACAACATACTTCCAGAAATTAGTTTCTTTGCAACAACAGGTACACACTTCACATTCTCTAGTATAAGTGACTTTTTCGGAGTCGGTTTCAATTCTACCATCCCAATTTCTAACACTTATGCTTGTGTTTTGTTTCCATCGTTACCTTCTAATATGAAATTTCATGCATGACGAACATGTGGCAGAAAGCCCTTATGTCCATCCACTACTCGGTATCTATGTCAGATAAGATAATCTGCACAATCATAGCAATAAGGTTAAGCTTATCTTCCTTGTGTTCCTTTAGATGGCCTTGGCTTGAGTTTGTAGTCCTTCTTGAAGTGGCCATTCTTGCCACAATTGAAGCAAGCTTCGTATTCATTGGGCTTAGGCTTGAAGAGAGACTTCACCCTCAAATGGTTAGAGTCCTTCCTCTTCTTGTTGAATGTCACCTTCTGCTTGCTCTTCTAACTCCCAGATTGGACCATGTTAGCTTTGGCAACCTACTTGGACAAAGAGTCCACCTTAATCTTGTTCATAGTTTCATCATCAATGCGAATGAAGTTCATAAGATCTTCAACCTTTATTTTTGTATTTTTACGGTACATATCGGTCGAGAACATATCCCGCATATAGGTAGTTTGGAGAGAATGTCTCCCACCATAAATTTGTCAACTAATTACGTGACCTCTTTCTCTAGTTTCTGTTGCAACTTCATAAGCTGCTTGACTTGCTGCAGCAATGTCTTTACGTTTTAAAATTCCATTTTCATGAATTTGATTGTACATAAGTATGTATTTTGTTTGGGTTTTTTTTTATATTATTCACTTGTGCTTTCTTGTGATACTTGCAATTAGGGATTGACCCTTCTAGATTTGTTTAGTTAGATATAGTAGCAGAGCACAAGGATCTACCACCACTCCCACACGGAGGTGTATATTAAAAGGATGACTGCTATTATTTTGATTATTTTGAGACGTTTTAGCCGCCGAGCCTATGTCTAGCTTGTATATTCTAAGAGCTTATTCCCAGTCATTTTCTCAGCGTGATTACATATATTAGACTATAGCTGATGACGTGATCATGTATGACTTGATATTGTGCTAGTTTTCTATTTTATATACCTGGCTTATTAGTCATTTTGATAGAGCGACATTGATGCATTGCTGCTTCATCTTATATGTTATATATGTATACTTCTGGTTTAATTGATTGAGACTGTATATTTTGTGAGACCGTAGTGCATAGTTGGCTGAGGCATGCCCCTATTCTCCGTAATCTAGTACTTCGATGTGACACGAGATGACCAGGTGAGGGTGAGTCCATGTTACGAAATGGATTTTAGGCCTCCAACACCCATAAACAGGAATGAGGGTTGAACAACAAGGTCAAAAATATGTCCCATGTTATTGGTGTAATGTGCTGTGTTTCTCTTTATCATAACGTTGATTTTCCATACTCGATGAAAATTTGAAGCTACAACTAGTAGTCGACTAAATGCGTTGCTGCAATGGAGATTTATACCTCAACTTGCTAAGTGAAACTGAGACGAATACTAACCCTTCAAACTCGGGCTAATTTTAACATAATGGAGATGGTCGTCACTCGATGATCCACCTCAAACCGCACGCAACAACATATTGACCGTTGATGGTGTACTTGATCATGGTTTACTCGATCGATACCTTTCTGATGCCTAGTATAGAAACTTTTGCACCTTCTTTCACTTTCTTTGTCTACTTTTAAAATGTGTTTGAATAACCTTATAGAAGGAAGTGGAAAACTGCATTATACTATATTTGCAAAAATATTAAAGAACTAACTAAATTTGTATATAAATATTAATATATTAATATTTTTACATAATTATTGAACCATTGAACCATAATTATTAAACATTTTGACATAATAATGACCTAATGTTATTGAACTATCTAGTTATTTGTTAGTAGCATTATGAGTTATTTGTTAATTTTAATTAGTCACGTGTCAATATCACTACTTACTAAATATTAAGTAATAATAGTTAATTAGATAATTAACAATCATCATATGGAACTCTTCTGTTTTGAGAAGGAAGTGAGAAGCCAAGCTGACATAACCACCGTTCGAAAACAGTAGTTTTATCCACCTCCGTTGAAATACAGTAGTTATGTATGACATGCCTAACTGACGGTGATGTCCAGACATGCCTAAGTGACTTTAGGACTCGAGTCTTACAATTTAGGGAAGTATCTACCATTGCTAGTAGTCCCCGCTCTTAATGTTCCTTGTTTCGAACCCTGACCCCCACAATAGCCCACATCACAAAAGTAGAGGTAACGAATCTAACATTCCATTCTTCGCCTGTTAGTTTATTAACGAAAGACAACGGATTAGAATTGCTGAAAACATGAAATACGTAAAGAATCAAAACAGAATTCTAACTGGGAAGTACTTTGTTTGATCAACATTATCCTCATAAATAGCCCCTCATATAAACTTTAATTGTCTGAAAGCCACAAAGAGAGGTGATACAACCTTGATGACCAGTAATATTCAACTACGGGAACAATTGAGATGAATTTATTTGTCTGTAAGTGCCATGATTAGGCTCGTAAATAAATGATACATCCTTTGCTAAATTAGCAATCATCATATGGAACTCTTCTGTTTTGAGAAGGAAGTGAGAAGCCAAGCTGACATAACCACCGTTCGAAAACAGTAGTTTTATCCACCTCCGTTGAAATACAGTAGTTATGTATGACATGCCTAACTGACGGTGATGTCCAGACATGCCTAAGTGACTTTAGGACTCGAGTCTTACAATTTAGGGAAGTATCTACCATTGCTAGTAGTCCCCGCTCTTAATGTTCCTTGTTTCGAACCCTGACCCCCACAATAACCCACATCACAAAAGTAGAGGTAACGAATCTAACATTCCATTCTTCGCCTGTTAGTTTATTAACGAAAGACAACGGATTAGAATTGCTGAACTATTTCGACATATAAGTGCAAGACACTCAATCTTCCTTCTTTAAGGATAATAATAACATGAAATACGTAAAGAATCAAAACAGAATTCTAACTGGGAAGTACTTTGTTTGATCAACATTATCCTCATAAATAGCCCCTCATATAAACTTTAATTGTCTGAAAGCCACAAAGAGAGGTGATACAACCTTGATGACCAGTAATATTCAACTACGGGAACAATTGAGATGAATTTATTTGTCTGTAAGTGCCATGATTAGGCTCGTAAATAAATGATACATCCTTTGCTAAATTAGCACGACGCATTGCTTGCTAAAAGGCAAAGCTCGCCGATGAGGGCAAAATTACATCAATTGTAAATGAATGAGCATTTACATGTTACATTATAAGGTGGTCGAATCTTACAAGCTCACGGCTCTTGAGACTTCCAATTCCCCATCGAGTTCAACCATGGATCGAGAAACTTTTCCCTGCACCAGGATCTTTTAGTGTTATTACTTATACACCAATATCTTCCCTTGTGGATCATTTTGAAAATTAGAACACCAATAGTATATGGTATAGAAATATTTAAATTTTTTTATATTTGTTTCCAATACTGTGGACTTGCCAGAGCTAGGATTTAAGGTTTCCAAATAAGTCTAGCTTAGTAAAAGAAAATAGGAAAAAAAAACATATTGCAAATGGATGGTAAGAGCTCAAATTATGTTACCACTGGATCCTTGGTATTATTTTCTGAAAGATAGCGCTCCAATGCTCCATCTCCGCGAAGAATTTTAGCTCCACAACCTGGTCTATCTAAAGAGCCAATAGCTTCTTCATCCACCACGACTGCATCTACTCTCTCAATTCCGGTTTTCACATCTGGGATCTGAAAACAAGCACATAACACATTTTTAAGTTAAAACTTGAGTTTCACTAGAGTAGCTTACATATGTGAATCAAATTTCACAAACTTAGATGCATATCTATCTGAATATCATTTAGGTCTAACAAATACACATTCAGTAGTTTGTGAAGCCCAAAAGTCCATAATTTTCGGACAGGTTAAATTTGTTCAACTGTATTGGATATATGTAGAATATTTTGGAGTAATTGTTATATTTTTTATTGATAATCTCTTAGCTATTTATAGCCTTACACCCCTTCATCTTATATTAATACCCCATTAAAAACCCCTGTAGAATATTCTAATATCCCAACAAATATACCAAGAATATTCTAATATACCAACAAATATACCAAGAATATTCTAATATACCAACACTCATTCTCAAGATGGGCGAAAGATATTCACTAAGCCCATCTTGTCACATCCTCTAATTATATCTGCAGAGCGAAGTCCCTTGGTCATACTGTCTGACACCTGCTCCTTGGTTGGAACATGACCTAGCTCCAGTAGTCCACGGTCCAACTTCTCCTTGATGAAAAACCTATCGATCTCGATGTGTTTGGTCATGTTATGCTGCACTGGATTGTTGGCGATACTGATGGCTGACTGGTTGTCACACCACAGATTCATCTTGGCTCCTTGATCCAACTTCAGCTCCACCAGCATATTTTTAATGCGGTATTAATGTAAAATGAAAAATTTTAAGGCTATAAATAGCCAAGAGATTATCAACAAAAAATATAACAATTACTCCAAAATATTCTACATGGTATTAGAGCCCAAACCCTATCCACCACCTCCCAAACATTAGCTGCCACCGCTGCCACACCGCCCGCCACCACCGTTGCCGAGCCGCCTGCCACCACCGCTGCCGCACCGCTCGCCCGCCACCACCGTGGCCGCTCGTCCGTCACCATCGTCACGAATCCGCGACTCCCGCAGAGCCTTCTGCCGCAGTTCCTGGCGTCTCCTGTGGGTCGTTCTAAACGTTGACATCGAAGGCCTAGATCTGATGGGGGAGAGACATAATCGGGTCTAGGAGAGGACGCGAAGAGGGCGAACGTGAATCGTGGGACGGGTGTGAGGTGATCGGTGAAGAGGATCGATGGAGGATATCATCAAGAAGTTGGACTCTGCGGAGGTCGCAACGTTGATGAAGCTGATGAAACTGTCGGTTGGTGAGAGCGCGACACGAACATTGGCAAAATTGGAGATTCCATCCATCGATCTGAAGCTTGATGGACCGGCCACCTACCTGAGTTGGTCACGATGGGTGAGGAGAACCTACACAGGGAAGAACCTGGAGAGTTTCTTGTCATGAGAGAAGACAGAGCCGGATGATAGCTCGGCAGAACGCTACGAGTGGAAGTCCACTCATATGGTGGTATACATTTGGCTCCTCAATTCTTTAGTCCAGTCGATCGCCGCCATAGTGGATGACCTTGAGATGGTGAAAGACATGTGGGAGAAGTTGAGGAGAACCTACGATGGTGTGGGGAATAACTTGAGGATTTTCCAGATCAAGGGGGAGATCGACGACACCGTACAGGGAAAGAAGACGGTACAGAAGTATGTCACGGAGTTGGAGCGTCTGTGGTTGGATTATGATTACTTCTCAGATCGGACGAGCTGCAGGGACCCGAAGTGTAAGGAGAGACAGGGATGTCTGCAGGAGAGGACGATGAAGTTTGTTAAGGGGCTGGCCACAGTGTTTGCTCAGAGGACAACACTACTTCTAGTCCAACTGAAGATTCCTATACTTGAGGAAGCTATCTCAGCCATGATCCAGGAGGAGACTCGTATCAAGCTACAGGCAAGGGACAGGTAGTCCTCCTGAAGTGAAGACAGCACTGACGGTTGCCAATTCAGGCGGCACGGGACCTAAGGGAGACCCCCGGCAGTGTTACAACTACGGGAAGGTAGGCCATCTGTGGGAGATTCATGTGGCGGACGTGGACAGTTTGGAGGACGTGGTCGTGGTTATGGGGGTCGACGGGGTGGTCGAGGAGGTTATCGGATGAACCTGCTGGTAAACGAAGGCGAGGAGGAAGATAATGGTGCCTATACTGAGAAGGATCAGGCACTACTGGACATGCTGGAAGTACTTAGGAGAAAGCAGAGAGCGTCAAGCGATGGAGACAGGAGGAGTGGGACTAAAGAGGCGTCCACCTTAGTCTTCGCCAGAGGCAACGCTGTCATGTATGCCCATCCATCGGAAGGTACTGATGACTCACTCGTCCTTGCATCTATGTCTTCTCTTAGATCGTCGGACTGGATTATCGTTTCGGATGCGTCTCGACACGTGACAGGGAATGCTAGTGAGTTCTCTTCCTACACTCACTTAGCATCTGCAGACAGCATTCAAACATTCGATGGTACTTTCCAGCTAGTGGTCGGTAAGGGTACTGTCGATTGTACAGGTTCAGTAAGATTATCCAATGTTTTACATGCTCCTTCTTTTTCAGTCAGTCTTTTGTCCATTAGTTTTATAATCCTCCAACTAAAATGCATTCTCTCTTTTGATATTCCTAAGGTGGTCTTCTAGGAGAAGGAGACGGGACGAAGACTTGGGACTGACACTTGGCATGGTGGACTGTGGTACCTGGATCGGGAAGGACTGGATTCGGCAATGGTGCCTGTGGCAAAAAGGGCAGGAAATAGAGGACCAAAGATGAGTGCCGAGGATACACTGATACTCCATCACATGCGGTTGGGGCACTCCTCTTTTTATATTTTGAGTAGGTTGTATTCATCTATTTATGAGAAGGAAAATAAGGAGAAACTAGTATGTGATGCATGTGATTTAGGCAAACTTACTAGGAGCTCATATGTTGGTGCGGGCCGTAGGAGCTCTTCTGTTTTTGATATTATACATTCTGATGTATGGGGGTCGTGCGCCACAACTACTATGAATGGTTACAAGTATTTCATCTCTTTTATTGATTGTTCCTCTCGCGTCACATGACTATATTTGATGAAGAATAAGAGTGAGGCCTTTGCCTGTTTTTAGGACTTTCATAAACATGTCCAGACTCAGTACAGAGCAGTGGTGAAGGTACTAAGGTCTGACAATGGAACATAGTATACCAACAAAGCACTTGAGAAATGTCTGTCAGCTCAAGGGATACAACATCAGACCACCTGTGCATACACACCAGCACATAATGGAGTGGCAGAAAGGAAGAACAGACACCTTCTGGAGGTGGCAAGGAGCATGATGATCGCCATGAATGACCCACAGAGTCTGTGGGGGCATGCAGTGTTGTTAGCAGCTCGATTGATCAACATGATGTACTCGAAGGTACTGGGATGGAAGTCTCCATGTGAGATATTGCAAGAAAATAATAGTGGGATACTCCCACTAAAGGTGTTTGGCTGCATATGTTTTGTGAAGGACAACAGACCGTCTGTTGGAAAACTTGACCACAGAGCAGTCAAGTGTGTATTCGTGGGCTATTCGGCGACTCAGAAGGGGTACGTGTGTTGGAGCCCAGTAGAGAAGAAGTTTGTGAGCATAGATGTCCACTTCAGGGAGTTTGAGCCATACTACCGTCAGGAGGGAACCTCATCCATGAGCAATTCACCTGATATTGAGAGTATGAGGCGAGAGAGGGAGATTGGTGAGAGTGTGGTGACCGATTTAGGAGTATGGCATGAAGGAAAGTTTGAGGAGCAGGAGAGTGAAAAGGAACAGGGGGAGGCGATGAGAGGTGTTAGGCCCACGGCTCAGGGGGAGTTACTTACCTACAGCAGGAAAGAGAAGCAAACTATTGGACCAGTACCTATAGTGCCAGTACCAAGTCCCTTGCCTGCGTCCGTCTCAACTCCTGAGACACCTACACCACCACCACCAGATTCCCCTTAAGATGATATCATTATTCCTACTCCCATACCATTATCAGTATGGAGGACCACTCGCAGCAATGCGGGGAATCCTCCTGATAGATATGGTTGGGACCTTGCTCAGTTTGTTTCATATAATCTCTTCTTCTCATGGAGCATTCATTGCATCTTTGGACAGTATTACTGTACCTAATAATTGGCAGGTTGCCAAGAACGATCCAAAGTGGAATGCGGCGATGCACGAGGAGTTAGGCGCTCTTGAGAAGAACCACACTTGAGAACTAGTAAAACTGCCAGAGGGGAATAGGGCAGTCGGATGCAAGTGGGTCTTTACTGTGAAGCAGAACCCAGATGGAAAAGTAGAGCGCTACAAGGCTTGACTGGTGGCAAAAGGATACAGGCAGACCTACGGCATTGACTATGATGAGACCTTTGCACCAGTGGCGAAGATGAGCACCGTCAGAACCCTGATTTCTTTGGCAGAAAATGGTGGATGGAAGCTACACCAACTGGATGTAAAGAATGCGTTTCTTCATGGGGATCTAGTGGAGGAAGTGTACATAGAGATACCACCAGGATTCTGCACCGATAAGACAGTGGACAAGGTCTGCAGGTGGAAGAAGTCCCTCTATGGACTGAAGCAGTCTCCTCGAGCGTGGTTTGACAGATTCAGGAGAGCGATGATAGGGATGGGATATCAGCATGATAGGGATGGGATATCAGCAGATTAATGCTGATCATACTGTGTTCTTCCCTTGGAGTGGAGGCCACATCACCATGCTTGCGGTGTATGTGGACGATATAATTATCACAGGAGATGATGAGCAGGAGATTGCCTGACTCAAGGGAAAGCTTGGCAAGGAGTTCGAGGTGAAGGACCTTGACCTTCTTCGGTACTTCCTTGGGATTGAGATTGCTCGAGAAGCAGAGGGGATTATTCTTTCTCAGAGGAAGTATGCGCTGGACCTTCTCACAAAGACATGGATGTTGGGATATAGACCTGCAGCGACACCGATTAACCAGGGGTTCAAGCTGTGTGCTAAGGCTGGAGAACCAGTTGACCGAGACAGATACCAGAGACTGGTGGGCAAGTCGATCTATTTGAGCCACACACGTCCTGATATCTGCTTTGCAGTGAGTGTGGTGAGCCGCTATATGCATGACCCAAGGAAGGGTCATATGGACGCAATGTACCAGATTCTGAGATACTTGAAGGATGCTCCTGGAAAGGGGTTGATATTCAGAAAGAATGATCACTTGAGCATCGAGGGCTACCGTGACTGACTGGGCTAGCTGTACTGATGACATGAGGTCTACCTCGGGCTATTACATATTTGTAGGAGGCAACTTGTTCTCTTGGAGGAGTAAGAAGCAGTCGGTGGTAGCCAGATCGACAGCTGAAGCGGAGTTACAGAGCTGCTATGGCTTTGGGAGTTACAGAACTGCTATGGCTGAAGAGCCTGTAGAATATTCTAATATACCAACAAATATATCAAGAATATTCTAATATACCAACAATATACGAAAGGATCAAAAGAAGAGACAAAATCGAAGTTGACCAACAAACCTCGTACATAGCTTCAGTGAGAAAATTTTCCAAAATTGCTCTTAAACCTCTAGCACCTGTGTTTTTGGCCACTGCTTTTTTTGCAATTAACCTAAGTGCAGAGTCTGTAAAATGCAGCTTAACCTGTATGGAAATTGGATTATAAAACTAATAGGATATCTAATATTGCCAAACAACAAATACTCACATTGTTCATGCTAAACATTTTCTTGTATTGTTTGCCAAGAGCATTTTTGGGCTCTGTAAGGATCTGAACTACAAGCGAACATCATAATTAGCAATATCTACAAAGATTTCTATGCACTCTCTCAAACATTTACAAACAAAAATTAAATCAGATAATTATATAAAAGAATGGGGCTCCTGCATTTGCATGGAATAGCTCCTTGTGAATAGTTTTTTTTTTTTACCTCAGTTATTACTGAAAATAAACACATCCAAATTCCAGAACAATAGATATCATATAGTATTGCAGAACCACTATTAACTGTAAAATAGTAATTAAAAAGGGATAAGGTCAACATTAGAAGTTACCTGAACAAGTTGATCCTCGCTCAGAGCTGATAAAGTAACTAGCATGGGAAATCGTCCAATGAATTCTGGAATCAGGCCATATGATATGAGATCGCCACTTTCAACCTTACAAAGAAAACCATGCTCCATCAATAATGTATATATAGGTTAAACAAAATAAAATCCTTCACAGAAGCACAATCCAAGAACATTTACCAATCTGATAAAAACATAACAAATAAGCAATCTGAGGTTTGCTTACTGATTCCAATAGCGATGATGTCACCATAGCATTTGTTAACCCACCGGCTCTCATATTTGTACGAATTGGTGCTCCAAAACCTATAGATGCATCTTGCCGTCTGTGGCACATTAGAAAATTAGATCTCAAATCCATTGAAACCAAAACTGTTCAGTAAAGGCTGCTGCACACATCTCAAGATCATGACCTGAGTTACCTTTCTGAAATAGTCTTTTCTAAATCAACAAAAGCACCACCACATATAAAAAGAATATCTTTTGTATCAATCTGCAGATTAACAAAACATTAGAGAAGTGATTGAACTGAAAAAATAACCGACATGATCATATAGTGCTGGAAGTGCTATCGAATTGCTAGTGGCAAAAGTTATCTGATCCACTGGACAACTACACAAGATTGGTATGTATTGTAACATAATAATAGATATAAGTCAAACAGTCGAAACATAGATTGCAGTGTGATTATAATGGGGTTCAAACTGCAAACAAAGACAAGAATCTTAAAACAGGACACATGAATGACTGGATAACATGAGCAATACAATCATACATCTTTACTATTATAAAGAGGCTTGAAAACGGCTCAAAATGAATCGTCGAAGATGTATGTATATTCTCACATAATTAATAAATAAAAATTCTAAAATCCTTCTAACTAACACTGTTTGTACATCCCTCACGTAAAAAAATCTGAAAATCCTTATAACTACCTGAACGTATATCCAAAATCCTACAAACATATATATAACAAATCCAAATTAAAATATATTCAAATATTCAAATCATAATTAAACTAACTACATGATTTATCTAAACATATATACAATGTTTAAAAATATATCTATAACAAATTTTAATTAAAATATATTCAAATCATATTTATATTTAAACTATTTAATATAATTTAAATTTCTATTTAGTTTTTCAATAATATTAGAGAAATTCTTTTTTTTTCTTTTTTGTACGTGCACGTGAACATGACTAGTGAAACATAATATGGTATCTAGCAGCATAGTCAACATCTTATAAGACTCAATAACTCAAACTAAGGGGCCCATGGCACCAGTACGCCAGACTCGTTTCTAACAAATATCGCTGATCTACATGACCGTCAAAATTCAACTTTTGTAGCTTCAAGGGAAAACATCACAAAATGTGTTATCATTATTGACCGCATGGGATAAGAGTACTTTAATAGGATTAAAACAAGTCACAAGAGAAAATGTCACAAAATAGTAAACACTATAAGTCTGAGCGAAGCCCTTGACCACTAACCAGGCCTTACACCAGTCCAATAGATATTTGTGAGTAAACACTCCGGGACAAGAAACAAAATCAGTGGCAAAGGAAACATAAAGAGGTCTGATACGACATTATGCCATTGATACTCGGGAACTTTTATTTCAAACTTCACTATACGAGCAATGTGAAGTAAATAACAATTCTTTCTTCCAGCAATATAATTCTATTAAGATATAAGAGCATAAGAGGTCTGATGTGAGGCAGACAATAATTAGAATGATCATTTTTCGTAAGTGCAGTATAAAAAACTTCCGACTTCAGAAGAGAACTATGTTTTCTATTTCTTGGTGGAAAAGTTGTCATATGTTTGAGATCAATTCCTCCACATATAGATCCATGTTACACGAGAATGATTATCGATAAAGATGATAACCTAACAAAAGCCAGAAATAGACGAAACTGGACTAAGATCAATAGTGTCAGAGTCAGACCAAGGCAAACAGAGATAACGGTCACTTGTTAACTCTAGGAGAAAAAGAAAGACTCTTCAACATATAGATCCATGTTACACGAGATTGATTATCAATAAAGCTGATAACTCAATAAAAACCAGATATAGATGAAAGTGAACTAAGATCAATAGTGTCAGAGTGGACTAAGGCAAACAGAGATAATGGGCGTTTTTCAACTCTAGGATAAAAAGAAGAAAGATGATGTTTGACCAACTCGCAAGTTTCACACTCTAAAACAGAAATAAACTATAATGACAATCTTTTTTCTTTTGAGCTTCTGAAGAGAGGAATGTCAGAAAAACGTGTCAATGAAGAGAAGAGAATAAAGTCGAGTCCAACAGCCCATAGAGAGCAAACAAATTGGTTCCACTCACAAACTAATAAATTAGTATTTTGTGCAAGTGAACTGTGAACAACTATTATCGATAATCTTTCACCAAATAATCCTAGAATATCACAAAACAATGTGTTCACAGGTCGCATATCATATCGATTTTGCATGTTCTAATTCAATAAAACAAACACACACACACCCCCCCACCCCCCCCACCCCCCCACCCCCAACAGCCATTTTGGGATCTCTTTAATGGCCAAACCTAATTAAAAGTACCAAATATAGTTTATCCTAGAAAAAGGCCAATTTGTAACTAAACACCCTGAACTTTCAGGTTTTTGCAACTAAATATCCTGAACCTTTTATATTGGCAACTAAATACCATAAACTATTGGGTCATTAGCAAGTTGCTACCTTACGTTAGTTGACAATTATATTTCTGCTCATTTTTCTTTTTTACGCTGAATGACCAATTGTGCGCTTCACTTTTTCATAAAATCAAATGGGTGGAAGGTTCCCTAATGGTGGTAATTACTTCTTTTTTTTCACAAAAAATCCAAATGGCAAAAAAATATTTACAAATCCTTGCCTCGTCACCATCCCTGTTTGGGATTACGGTAATTTTTCAAACTTCTTTTTAAATTTCTTAGAGTGGTATTTTTGTGTTTTTACGAAGTTCAAGCTATTTAGTTGCAAAAACCTAAATGTTCAGGGTATTTAGATGCAAAATAGCCTAGAAAAAAAATCCATGTGCACAAATAAGTAAAAAAAAGTGCACCCAAATAAACACTCGGTCTCAAATATCAAAATTGGACCCATGTATTGACTGTTCCTTTGTCGATCTCTCTGACTTTGAAAGTTTCACCTCCTACTGCATATTTTAAGTGAATATTGTGATGATCTGTGGGAAGCTTGGGACTATTGTTCTCTGCATCTGGACGTTGTCCTACTTCATTAGCAGCAACAACGAGCTCCTTGCATTGTACTCTATGAATGGCCAAGTTAGAGGTGGTGGAACTGTGTAGTATGAGATAAATAGTTCCTATGCTGATTGAATTACATATAAGTTCTCCTAGATAAAAGGATACTGGATTATACTTCCAACTACGGACATGAAAGAAGTCAAATAACACATGAAACCTGCAAATGATAAAGTGGATACACGAATGCAGCCAACTAATAAGGACAAGAACTAGGAAGATCAAAAGCAGCGGAAGGGCAAGTTATGCATGGAACTCACATTAAAAAGTCTAGTCTTCTAACTTTCAGATAACTAACCCATAAATAAGCTTTTTAGGTAGTAGCATGTAACAATGTAATACATTGAATGCAAGATAAGTCAATCAAACATCCCATCACATGGTTGTTAATGTTAGATGGCATATATCTTTAAGTCACTATTGTAAAAATCGACCTAGGCGGCCGCCTAGGAGCCCGATGCCCGCCAGTGGCCCCGACGCTCGGCTATACATGTTTTGGAGTTTTATGGACAATTGCCGGAATTTTTAGCATGGATTTTTTTGTTAACCGCCTAGGTAGGCTAGGTGCCCAGTGCCCGCCCGACAAGCACCTAGCAACTTATAAAACCTTGCTTTAGGTACACTAAGTTATATAACTCAAGCTGCACCAGCAACTTATATACAGCCTCATTACATTATCACAATAAAAACTTCCATAAATTGAGGTACAACAAGGAAAAGCTATTGATGCATGAACATCTTGTAAGCAAAACATCATTTTTAACATTGATATACAACTATAAATTGATTCACACAAGAATACCTGTATATTTTCAGCACGAGCTTGCTTCCGTGATCCCTTCTCAGTAACATTAACTATCTGTAAAGAAAAATATTTGGGACTATGAATTCTTAATGATATAATCAAGATTCTTATCTAACTTAAATTTAGGAAGTGTACTAAGTGGAGGATGTCAGAAAAGGAATCACAACACATCAGACTATGAGATTAGTACAGAAACTTCAGTCTACCGAGTTCAAATTGTTGGTTTTAAATATACTAGGTTGAAGTACTGAGTGCTTCAAAAGAAACTTACAAAATAGCTCAAATAAAACATCAAAAAACGAGAAAAAGAAATATCAGAAGATTACAAAAATAGATTTGGTGAAGTTTTTGAAAGTTCAGAGCAATACTCTCAAAAGCCAACACATTACTTGAGAAAATGGACTGAGTATGTAGGTCTTGTGCTGACTGATGCAAACCAGATGCATGATTGAAATGATACTTCATTCTTCAAGTAGTAAAAGATCAATATAAGACATTAAACATACCCTATAGAACTCAACGAAAACAATTATGTGTAAACAGCAAAACATTATGGTAGAAGTATCTAACATGATAGCTAGATATACAGGAAAAGTTAGGACTTCTCGTTGTGAAAAGCTATGCAACTATTTTCACCAATTAAATGAATGGAAAATAAGATTCAGTGACAGGTACTGGAAGGTAAACACAACCAGGGTCTAAGCCCACATAATTTCATTCGCAATTAAGCTAAAAGGAATATAAAGCATTCAAACCAAAAAGATCAAATATAATACAAGGTATATGCTGACTTACAGTTCCTTCTAGCATTTTCAATAATGCTTGTTGAACGCCCTCCCCAGATACATCTCTGCCAATGTTTAGGCTCTCAGCCTGAAAGGTAGAATTTGTAACTATTCATATTTCGTTTCACATGTATGAAACTACTAACTTAATATCAAAGGACCTTCTTGGTTATCTTGTCAACTTCATCAATGTACACCATTCCTTGTTGGGCTGCTTGAATATTGAAGTCAGCAACCTAGTTTAGAAAAGTAAAAGCCATAAAATTTGACGTGTAAACATCTGTGAAAAAAAGGAACTGGAGATAACACATCAAGTGTAACTATGATTTAAACTAGATTTTGGGATCTTGGGAAAGTAGATATGGGGTGGGGGTGGGGGTGGGGGGTGGGGGTGGGGAGGGGGGTGTGGTTTAGTGAAACTAGATTTTGGAAGTACAGTGTGGGTATTATCGCATAATCACAATCTTAGGTGATTTTAATCAATCCGTATAATTTCGGGATGCTTGAGATTGTCATTAAGGCCTTAAAATCACATGTGCACTGTCCTTAAAATTATCATCGATAGTAACAACTAAATGTTTTATCATATTTCCATGGGTAGTAAAGTGCAAAAAATTTCTTCCGTAATTTGCCTCGTTAGCAAATTAAGACTCCCTAAATTTTTTGCTCGAAATAGACCCTCCAATTCATTTTCCGTTAAAAAATACCCTTGAAAAAAATAAAAAACGAAAACCCTAAACTACCCTTCCCCTCCCCCCCCCCTCCATCACAGAACCTCTCCCCCCCTAACCCACCTCCTCCTCCCTCCTCCAGCCCCCCCTACCATGCTTCCTCCTCCCTTCCTCCTCCCCGCGCCCCCCTCCCCCTCCTCCCCGAACACCTCCCCTCCTCCCCGCGCCCCCACCGAGCCACCCCCCTCCTCCTCGTGCCCCCACTCGCCACCCCCCTCCTCCCTGCGCCTCACCCCCTCCTTCCCATGCCTCACCCCCGCTCCTCCCTGTTCCTCACCCCCTCAAAAATCCTAGCCGGGCCACCCGCGCCCCCCCCCTCCTCCCCGCGCCTCACCCCCTCTCCTCCCCAGTCGCCGCCGCCCCCATTGCCGAAGGAGGGGGAGAGAGAAGGTTAGGATTAGGATTAGGATTATGATTGGATTAGGGAGGGGTATATTAGTCATTTTACGTCGAATTTGACGTCCGTTAACGGCAGAAAACCAAATTGGGTACAAAATGCACCAAATAAAAATGCGAGGGTTTCTTAAATCCAGAGGTCTTTAATTGCAAAACGCAAATCTAAGGAGGGGCTTTTTGCACTTTACCCTATTTTCATCCATATAAATAAAAAAAAATCAACAAGTTAAATTCTATCATAAGTAAATTATTATAGTTTTTAAATTCTATCATAAGTAAATTATTATAGTTTCAATTGTAACAAATACTGATAATCATGTTATTATTATCAATTGAAAATAGTTTAAAAAAAAGTACATGAAATGTATTATAAGGTTTTGTCCTAATTAAAGAATGTTTATTAACTAAATTATAGTACAGTGTAAGACAAATGGCCATATTTACAAAAACTATATTTAATAATAAAATCGGATTTAACAACTGAATAAAAGACCGCACAACACATTATTGAATTGGAACTTACCAATCACTATCAAATCTTAAGATCAAATCAAATCCAAATATATTCAAATAAAGAATTGAAAAAATTTGTAACAAAACAGCTCAACCTTCCAAGAAATTCTAATATTCTGTAAGAAGGTGCTGAAACATCTCCTTGGAAGAGGTGAATATGGAGGAGATAGGCCATTTCTTGGTGAGGAAACATTCCATAAACATACGACTAAGGTTCAAAGTATCGGTATCGGAATCGGTATCGGACCATTCCTACGAGTATCGGGATCGGCGGTATCGGTAGTATCGACGGTTTCGGATCGGAGTATCGGATTTTTTGGTATCAGAAAGCAAACAACTATTAGTAAATTATTAACATTTTAGAGAATATATTTTATACATTCATGCATAATTTAAAGTATTTTCAGTATTGTTTCTTAGTATTTTTGATATTGAATGAAATAGTAGTCATCCTTGTCGATTGATTTATAAGCGATAGATAAGTTTTCCTCTTTTATATGTTTTTACAACCTTACTATGCTTTTACATCCTTTCTAATTGGTCTTTTTAATTCAATTTTTTTGCCGAATTGACTGAAAAAGAGACCTCTAATGTCGGTATCGGTCAATATCGGGTATCGGTCGGTATCAGATCGGGACATGCCAAACTGTATCGGTATCGGCCGTATCGGATCGGTATCGGCCGATACTTTAAACTATGCGTACAAGACATTAGAATATCATCTAGAGAAATGTGAGATTCTAATCATAAAAAATGAATACGAAGTTACGGTTTTGATTTTAAAGCTTATCCATTGTGATTTTTACAACTTCAGTAGACTAATAAGTGGTTGGATATACAGATCTCGATATTATTATACACTGAAACTTGATTTCTAAACCGGGGTCCTAGAATTTTAAAATCCATACTCCTAACTCCCATTAACGTCTTTATGTTCCGTAGTCTTCCCTTCGGTTAAACAAATAATTAAATTTAAAAGAAGAAACCAACATATCATCTTTTTCATATTCCTCCTCATAATCTCTCTTATTTTTTTCATTGTCATCTATCCGTCCGCTTTTTCCTTGTGATTTTTACAACTTCAGTAGACTAATAAGTGGTTGGATATACAGATCTCGGGATTATTATCCACTGAAACTTAATTTCTAAACTAGGTCCTAGACATTTAAAATCCAAACTCCTAACTCTCATTAACGTCTCTATGTTCCGTAGTCTTCCCTTCAATTAAACAAATAATTAAATTTAAAAGAAGAAACCAACATATCATCCTTTTCATATTCCTCCTCATAATCTCTCTTATTTTTTTCATTGTCATCTATCGGCCCGCTTTTTCCTTGCCTTATAGCCCTACTCTGTATGTTTCAACTTCAACCCTCTTTTATCCACCGTCTTTTGTTGTATACCTTACTCTCGTATAACCCACTATGTCCCCTCCTCTTCTATCGTTATCCACTAACATACTCCCCATGGTGATATTTACAACCTCAATAGACTAATAAGTGGTTGGATATACAGATCTCGGGATCAACATCCACTAAGACTTGATTTCTAAATTAGGTCCTAGAATTTTAAAATATATACTTCAACTCCTATCAGTGTCTCTATGTTCCGCGGTCTCTCCTTCGATTAAACAAACAAATAAATTTGAAAGAAGAAACCAACATGTCAGCCCTTTCATATTCCTCCTCGGATTATCTCTTATTTTCTCCATTATCACCTATCGACCCACTTTTTCCTTGCCTTATAGGCCTACTCTGCATGTTTCGACTTCACCCCTATTTTGTCCATTTTCTTTTGTTTTATACCTTTGTTCCTCACCAACCTACTCCCCTCCTTCACAAACTACCAACTCGTTCTCCCTCCTTCCACGCCCACTAACCATCTTCACCCATCAACCCAACTTTCTCTACCTCCTTCCTCCACTTCACTATCACTTTCGCAACATTCAGCATCCTCTAATTCTCTCCACCCATCATCTTCCATTGTTGTCCACCAACCTCCTCCACGACCCGCTCCTCCCTACCAACCATCTTAGACCAACTTCTCCCCCTTCTTTACCACTGTAACACTAATGATCTCTCACCAAACTGCTTCTCCCCTTTCCTCTACTATCGCCACACTCAATTTCCTCCTCTCACTCCCATTTATCAACTTCAACACTCGTTCTTTGATGAGGGTGCCCAGAAGAATAAGGTACGTAGAGGAAGGGAACTTTCAGGTTTATTACTGACAATTAGATCCAAAGAGAGAGTGTGTGTCATGTTGGTTTTTTTTTGTGGGTGGGGTGGGGTGGGGTGGGGTGTGTGGGTGGGTGGTGGTGGTGGGGGGGGGGGGGGGGGGTGAATGCTCTAGCGCACACGTATGCCGACATCATTCATTGATGATGCTTATGAAAGTATAAGAATGCTAAGTGTCATAGTTATGCCTTGAACATGGAGGAGATTGCTTTTGAAGATAAAGCTTATCCACATGTTCTTCGAGTTAGTGGTTTGATTGTTTATTCAACTAGTGCAATTGGAGCTAAAATCAAAATATAGGTTTCTAGCTAGTGACTATATCAACAACTGCATAATGCAGTTGGACTGCTTAAGAATTAGGTTGAACAAATTGCAGATAATTATAACTAGACAACAAATATTCGGTTGCACTGGCACAAAAGTTTCTGTTCAACAAGATTCCCAAGTTCAACTTGCCTCTGAATGCAGCCAAATTGACTTCAGGCTATTCTCAGAAAGTTTGAAAGTAGGGTTTGGGATGCGATTGAAAGCTGTATTAGGAGGGTGTTTTAGGGTTTTCTTATGGTGTTTATGTTGACCTAAAAGCTTGTCATCAGGTTAGGTGAGACTTGGAGAGTTTTGTTGTGATTTAATGTGATATTGTGGGAGAAGTATAATTTCTTTAAAGCCAAAGTATAGGAGTGTACATGGCAAAAGGCTACCAATTTAGAATCTACTTGCAATGAATACTCACCAACCAAAATACTGACAACGAGAAAGAGCATTGAACTTTTTACACTAAGTTGTTAGACGTTCCTTCGATAACATTTTAACTGCTTGTTAATAGTCATAAATAACCCTCGCCAAAATGTTACTAAGAAGATTTACCTTTTACCATTCAAAATAACATATTCCACTTGTGGATTGCTTGTCAATTTCATAAATAAACCTCAAAAAACAAAACTTAAGAGCATTACCCTTTACCATTGAAGCTAATATAGTTGAATACTTTACCTAAAAAGAACTAAGGTTGTGTTTTATCTGATATTCGATATCCTTGAGTATTTTATTTACATGCATGGAATCCATGAGAATTTGTTAAAAAATGGTAATATAGACGGTTGTGGCGATAACGGTCTGGTTAGTTTTGTTTTTAGGCCAAACCCCGAAACGACATTCTTCATTTCTCTAAATTAAGAACCGGATCAGACAGTCCAAACCTGAGAAACCACACCAACAAAATCCGGTAATCTTGATTTGGTTCTTATACGTAGTTACACACAATGAACAAATCACGCAAAAGCATTTCCAGAACATTTTTCACCTATATTTCAATACTAAATAACAAACAAATCCTAAATTTGTTAAGACCAATCCTAAATCCACTACCATTCAATTCAAAAGTTTATGATTAATTATATGTGGAGGAATTGATCTCAAACATATGACAACTTTTCCACCAAGAAATAGAAAACATAGTTCTCTTCTGAAGTCGAAGTTTTTTATACTGCACTTATGAAAAATGATCATTCTACTTATTGTCTGTCTCATATCAGACCTCTTATGCTCTTATATCTTGATAGAATGATATTGCTGGAAGAAAGAATTGTTATTTACTTCACATTGCTCGTATAGTGAAGTTTGAAATAAAAGTTCCCAAGTATCAATGGCATAATGTCGTATCAGACCTCTTTATGTTTCCTTTGCCACTGATTTTGTTTCTTGTCCCTGAGTGTTTACTCACAAATATCTATTGGACTGGTGTAAGGCCTGGTTAGTGGTCAAGGGCTTCGCTCAGATTTATAGTGTTTACTATTTTGTGACATTTTCTCTTGTGACTTGTTTTAATCCTATTAAATTACTCGTATCCCATGCGGTCAATAATGATAACACATTTTGTGATGTTTTCCCTTGTAGCTACAAAAGTTGAATTTTGACAGACATGTAGATCAGCGATATTTGTTAGAAACGAGTCTGGCGTACTGGTGCCATGGGCCCCTTAGTTTGAGTTATTGAGTTTTATATGATGTTGACTATGCTGCTAGATACCATATTATGTTTCACTAGTCATGTTCACGTGCACGTACAAAAAAGAAAAAAAAAAGAATTTCACTAATATTATTGAAAAACTAAATAGAAATTTAAATTATATTAAATAGTTTAAATATAAATATGATTTGAATATATTTTAATTAAAATTTGTTATCGATATGTTTTTAGAACATTGTATATATGTTTAGATAAATCATGTAGTTAGTTTAATTATGATTTGAATATTTGAATATATTTTAATTTGGATTTGTTATATATATGTTTGTAGGATTTTTGATATACGTTCAGGTAGTTATAAGGATTTTCAAATTTTTTTAAGTGAGGGATATACAAACAGTGTTAGTTAGAAGGATTTTAGAATTTTTATTTATTAATTACGTGAGAATATACATACATCTTCGACGATTCATTTTGAGCCATTTTCAAGCCTCTTTATAATAGTAACGATGTATGATTGTATTGCTCATGTTATCAAGTCATTCAAAAGTTTATGATTAATTATCAACAATTAAACAGAATTAGAAATTCATATACTTGTTTTAGACTTTTAGTACCCAGTAAGTACGGTTCGGTTCTAACCTGTTATGATCGAAAGCTTTAAAAAAAAACTACCCAACCCACGGTTTTAGATTTGGTTCCATTATTTTTCGGTTCTTGCACACCACTAACGAATGGGGATATCAAAATATACATATTTTAGATAGAAAGGAATACAAATATCCACTTCTTATGATGGGAATCATATCCCCTCCCATGGTGCGAATAGGATGCCCAAGAAATTTACTAGTCCCAAGAATTCTAAATTAGACTTGTGCCAAACACAATAATATGGATAGAAATATCAAATTCCCTTCCTTCGACATTACCGAGTATGAGATGCACCCCAAAGGGTATAATATAGGAAACCGTCCTCACATTTTAGCTTTTGCCAAATATAACCCTAACATTTTCAAAATCTATTTTCCACTATGATATGGATATTAAAGAAACCAATAGAAACAAGAAAAAAAATGACATTTGCATATTTTCCTCCTATCTTCGTTACCCCTCCACCCCATATTGTTTCCCTGACCTCTCTCCTCTATGCCTGCTCTGCTTGCTAATCATGTTAAGTCGATATCAACAACCAGATGCAGCTACTACAGATAAAACATCCCGTATGATCTAATCTACTCGGCGAGATCTAACCATGAACAAATGGGTAGTCGTTTATTGAGCCATGCTCGATAGAAGAGTTTGTGACATTGTGTTCAATGATGTTGATAAATGAGGTTAAGGTAGGCCACATAGTTTGCAGTACCAGATGTTACTAATACATATTAGCCTTATCATATCGGTTGTCTGATAGGGTTTCTTTTTGGTCAAATAACTAAAGGGAAATAAAATAAAAAAGATATGGACAAAACATGCCGTCACAATGATCTGATCATGCTGAAGATCAATATATTGTAGTGTTATTCAGACAAATGTAACCACTACATATTGAAGTTGTGTATATATAATTCCAATTCACACTATTATCCACCTTAAAATTAATCAAATCAAAATCATCTATTATGAGTGTATTTTATCTTCAAAACAAGATAATATATAATAATCAATGAAAAACAACAAATAACACATAAAATTATGTCTAAATATATCAAATAGTTTTTATTCATTTAATAAACATTTTTTGTGCTTTCCAAGACCAAGAAATCTGAATTGCTGATCTAAAACTACCGAAACTATCAATATAGATACTTATTTGAAGGGTAAAAACTGATTTCGATACCGAAAATCATGGCAGGACTGGCAAGCGAGGATACTTACCCAGGATAGCAGCACAAATGATTCATAGGGGAAGGTATCAGATGCGAAAGAAAAGTATGTAGAATAATTATGTGAACTATATATATATATATATATATATATATATATATATATATATAGAGAGAGAGAGAGAGAGAGAGGCTATTTATTCAGCAAGGTCATTCATTGGGCACTATGAGAAAGGTCTAGTTGGACGATCCAATTCATGATCGACACAATTCATCATGGTTTATACATCCTTTATTGACTACAAATCAAAAAGAAATCCTTTCTTAGCTAATAAAGAAATAAGCAAATTGGGTAGTTCCAACTCATGCTTAAGTGGAACGAAAATTAAATGGATTTCACTCTTAACCTCTCTTAAATTTAAATTTGATTTCATTTGATGCATGGGTTGCGAGTAGCATGAGTTAGGGCTATCTGATCCACTTGCCATTTTTATTTATCGTCAATCAAGGATGCCAACATCACAATGAACGGTGTCGATCATCAATATATATATATATATATATATATATATATATATATATATATATATCCATTCTTGGTCTACTCGGATCCGTGGCAGAGCCACCCAACCAACCCGAGCGAAGTGGAGTTTACAACCCAGAGTACTTAACAGGGAGCCCCCCCTTCCGCGGAGAGGGATCTACAACTCGGGTCACCCAACATGGAGCCCCCACCCCATCCAAGTAGGCTTGGTACGCCCGTGGAACAAAGCCACAAAGCCGGCGTCCAAAGGGGGGGGGCTCGAATAGTGGTCTCCCCCACAGGAGCCCCCCGTTGTAACCACTAGCCAACAACCCTTGGACACACACACACACACACACACACACACACACACATATATATATATATATATTATGTTCGATATATTGTCATTGACTCCTGTTAGAGTTATTTTATTTTGTTATTTATCTTATGAGGGTATAATAGTAATTGTGAGTGTATTATATATCAATATAAATAGACATGAGATGCAACATAGGATTTTATGTCCTTGCAATCTCCTTTCTCATATTCTCTCTTCTCATATTTTTCTCCTTCCCTTCTTTCCATCTCTAAAATTTTTCGGCTATTTTTCTTCTACTTTTCATGATTCGCCGTTCGTTGTTCGTCGTTCGTTTATGTGATCTAGGGTTTCTACAGATCTCTGTTGGTTGTTCGCCATTGGTTGTGGTTCGTTGTGAGATCTAGGATTTCAGAGATCTCGTCTTTCTATTGCATCTGCAAGTATGGTGTGGACCAAATCTTCTAACGAGGTTAATAGTGCTAGTGGTGGTGGTGGTGGCAGAGATTGTTCTCCTTTTACTGTTATTCATAATGATGAATTGGAAAAATCGATTACACGGTGAAACTCAATGGTGCGAACTACCTTGCTTTATCCAAGTCTATCAAAGTGGTGTTAAGGGCAAAGAAGAAGTTGAAGTTTTTGACGAAAGAACCCCCGCCTAAAATGTCCACTGAGTATGAAGATTGGATGAGTGCAGATGCATATGTTATGTCATCGTTGTGGCATAATATGAAGCCGCACATCGCTGCTAATGTTCAGTGGTGTGAATACTCCAAACATATTTGGGCATCTCTGGAAGAATCATATTCGCAGAAGCGGAACGTTGTCCGTATCTATGAGTTGTACGAGTTATTAATTAATACAAAGCAAAATGGGAGACCTGTGAATGAATATCTTGCTTCAAAGAAGGCTTTGTGGGGGAAACTACTACAATATCATCATGTTACTACTGATTTGAAGGAAGCTCAGCGACAGAAAAAAGAGTTTCATAGTTTAACTTATCCTAGCCGGCTTGGATCCTGCGCTCGAACCTTATAAAGCTCAAATCCTTGCTGGAGAGCAGTTACCTACGGTGACAGATACTTTCTCCCGTCTCAATCGTTCCTTTCTAGGACAGAGTTTTGTGGTGCCGAGTACTGACTCTTCTACCCTAGTTTCTAGTGCTGCTGGTCATGGTGGTGGACGTGGTGGTAGAGATGGTGGTCGTAGTTTTGGTCGAGGAAGAGACCGTGGTGGTAGAGACAATAGTCGTGGTGGTGGCCGCGGTGGTGGTGGTCGTCGTGGTCAACCACGGAAGTGTAACTATTGTGAAATGCTCGGTCATATCGAAGATTATTGTTGGGACAAGTGGGGCAGACCAAAATATGCACATCAAGTGCATGATAAAAATATGCAGTCCCAGGTCACCACTTCTGCTCCCAGAGATGATACTTCTGGTTTCAATCAGACATCAACGCCCGATACCTCATCTCTATTTGAACAGATCCTCCAGAAGTTGAACGCGCTTGCTAATACCACCTCCCAACATACTGCAACCATAGCACATATAGGTAATCCTACTTTTGTGGCAACCTAGTCACCATCCACCTTTTGAGTCATCGACTAAGGAGCAAGTTCTCACATGGCTGGTATAACATCTCTTTCATAATCCTAGTTCCATGAAACATAATATTATCTTAGCTGATGGGTCTACTCGTTCTGTGCTTAGGAAATATGTCATTCATCCTACTCAATCACTATCATTATTTGATTCATTATATATATGCCTAATTTTTTATTTAATTTGCTATCTGTAAGCCAGTTAACCAAATCTCTTCAATGTTCTGCGACATTTTTTTTCAATTCGTGTGTTTTTCAGGACCTCAGGAGAAGAAGAAGAAGATTGGTTCGGGACATGAAAAAGATGGACCGTATTACTTTGATCTACCTAGAAAGGCTTTCACTTTTGTTTCTATTTCTCCGTTGCAGTAGCATTATCATTTGGGACATCCGTCTTTGGCTAAGTTGCGTCAAGTTGTTCCTAGTTTGAGTCATGTTTCTAGTCTTGAATATGAGACTTGTCAGTTAGGCAAGCATCACCGTAGTTCCTTTTCTCGTCGTAATGAGAGTCGTCAGTTATAGTCTTTTGATCTTGTTCATTATAATATTTGGGGTCCGTCTAGAGTTAAAAGTCCGAAATGATTTCAGTATTTTGTTATTTTTATTGATGATTATTCCAGAATGACTTGGTATTATTTAATGAAAGAAAGATCCGAATTTCCAAATGTGTTATCTGCCTTTTATAATGAAGTCTATGTTCAATTTGATAAACGTATCAAAATTCTGTGTTCTAATAATGCTTTGGAGTATACTAACAGTTTCTGTGTTAATCGTGGTATGATTCATCAAACCAGTCGTTTCCACTCCTCTCAACAAAATGGTATAGCCGAACGCAGACATCGACACATTTTAGATATAGTTCGAACTCTCATGTTCAATATGCATGTCCCTAAACAGTATTGGGCAGATGTTGTTCTTACTGCATGTTATCTAATTAATCTATGCCATCATCTGTATTAAATAATGAAGTTCCATTTTTCATGTTACATACAGATATCGCACCTTTTTCTTACCTCCATGAGTGTTTGGATGTGTCGCTTTTGTTCATAACTTGGAACCTAATCGAGATAAGTTGGCCCATAGATCTCTGAAGTGTCTTTCTTGGTTATCCTCGTACTCAAAAATGTTATCGTTATGACAGTCACGCAAGTATTATGTCAGTACAGATGTTACATTCTTTGAGTCTACCCATTTCTTTCCTTTAGGAGACCGTTGTATTCCTTTTACATCAGATTTGATATCTTTTATACCACTTTCGGTCATTTCTGAATCGATTTCTGTCTCCATTCCCTCTTTACAGGTTTATCAGAGATCCAATGACATGCCAGTGGTTCTGCAGAATTCAGACCTCAACCTAGCTTCTGTGCATGAGGTTTCTGCTCCCATCACCACAGATCCAGATGATATTCTCATTGCTCTCAGAAAAAGGAAACGCATTTGTACCACAAAGAATAAGCATCCCATTTCTAATTATGTTTCATTACACTGTGCTTCATCATCTTTTCATGCATTTGCTGTTTCATTTTCTATTTTCATTCCCAAAACTTACAAGCAGGTTATGTTATCTTCTGGTTGGAAAAGTGCAATGATGAGGAGATATATGCTTTACATCAAAATTAGACTTTGGAGCTTACATCACTTCATGTTGGGAAGCAGACAGTGGGTTGTAGATGGGTGTACGAGTTTAAGTATCATCCCTATGGTTCAATTGAGCGCATCAAGGCACGGTTGGTTGCCAAAGGGTATACTCAGACATATGATGTGGATTATATGGAGACTTTCTCTCCAGTGGCTCGGCTGAATTCAATTCGGATTCTTATTTCTGCAGCGGTTAATCGCCAATGGCCTATATATCAGCTTGACATAAAGAATAATTTCTTGCATGATGACTTACAGGAGAAGGTTTATATGGATCAACCACCGAGATGTTATAGCAGGAAATAAAAAACTCGTATGTCGATTGAAGAAAGTATTATATGGACTGAAACAGTCACCTCGTACTTGGTTTGACAAGTTCGGTTCAATTCTTATTCAGTATGGCTTTCGGCGCACCACATCAGATCATTCAGTATTTTGCCATTCTTCCGCAGCAAGAATTATCGTGTTGATTGTTTATGTTGATGATATCATTATATCTGGGAGTGATCATGCTGGGATTGTGGACTTAAAGGTCTACCTTAGTCATCAGTTTCATACTAAAGATTTTGGTCTTCTTCAATATTTTTTTGAAATCGAGGTTGCTCGATCTGAGAAGGGTGTGTATCTGTCACAACACAACTATGTTCTAGACTTGTTCTCTGAGACTGGAATGTTGGAGTGTCGGCCAGTTGAGACTCCTATGGATTATCATGATAAGATTGATGTTGACAGGAAAGAGTTATTTGAGGATGTTGGATATTATCGACGTTTGGTTGGCAAACTTTTATATCTTATTGTTACTCGACCAGACATCACATATGCAGTTGGAGTAGTTAGTCAGTTTATGCATGCTCCTCGGCAACCACATTGGGAGGCTATCTCTCGCATTCTTCGATACTTGAATGGTGCACCTGGAAAGGGTTTGTTATACAAACCTTCCCAATTGTTTACGGTGATGGAGTTCAGTGATGCTGATTGGACAGACAGTCACAGTGATAGGTCTACTTCTGACTATTGTACATTTGTGGGTGGCAATCTTGTCATGTGGCGTAGTAAGAAGCAGAATATTGTGGCTCGTTCTAGTGCAGAGGCCGAGTACCATGCGATAACTCATACAACTTCAGAGATGATGTGGGTGCATTATCTTCATAATGAAATGGGGATTGTGATTCATATTCCGATGTAGATGTATTGTGATAATCAGTCGACAATGTTTATCGCAAGTAATCCGATATTTTATGAGCGCACGAAGCATATCGAGGTGAATTGACATTTTGTTCGTAATTTGTTGCTGAAGAAACAGATTGTCACTCTTTATGTTCGGTCAGATGATCAATTAGGTGATATCCTCACCAAACCACTTGCTGGTGGTCTATTTTTTGATTTATGTAGCAAGTTGGGTATGTCTGATCTATATGCACTAGCTTGAGGGAGGGTGTTAAGAGTTATTTTATTTTGTTATTTATCTTATGAGGGTATAATAGTAATTGTGGGTGTATTGCATATCAATATAAATAGACATGAGATGAAACATAAGGTTTTATACCCTTACAATCTCCTTTCTCATATTCTCTCCTCCTACTTTTCTCCATCTCTAAACTTCACTACTAGAAATAACAAGTCATTTTAATGACTAAATGGCAACAATGACATTAATATAACTATAAAATTATGTCATAATTGTTCTAATTAAGTATGACAAAATCTAGAATAAAATAGCTAAACAAATATTCCACAACCAAGTACATCTATGAAAGCTAAAAGTAAATGAATATAAAATTGGAAGTACCTTCTGAAATACCCACATTATATTTAGAATCCAAAATAGTGTGTGTGTATATATATATATATATATATATATATAGACAAGATGAAGATTGAGGACTAAAAACTGTATAAAAAATTAACTTAAAATGTAAAAATATAGATTGAGGAAAAGCCTAAAAATGAGAAGAAGGAAAAATGGGTACTGGTATATACAGATGATAAGCAAGATAAAAAAAAAAAAAAGGGCAATTTATGTTGCCACTTTTTCTTGTTGTTTCATTCTGCTTTCTTCTTTTCCAGAATATATATGATATTGGGAGATCAACCAATGAAGATTTAGAAGCTACATTATACAAGAGTAGGCTTGAAAAAGAGAAAAACCTAGTCTAAGATTTAGTTATTAGTATGAAAAGGTCTTGTATTTACATCACCCATAAATTTGATAAAAAGTTAGTAACAACACAAAATCTTAAGCTCGATGTATTGCCATTGACTAGAAATAACAAATTATTTTAATATTTAGTTAATACTATGAAAAGATCTAGTATTTATGTCATCCATAAATTTGATAATAGTTAGTAACAGCAGATAATCCTAGTATGCTCGACATATTGCATCGACTAAAAATAACAATACGAAATCAGGTAGATATTTGTGCAGGAATGTTGAAAACCATACCACAAGTAACTTGTGTAATATTGACTCAACATCCTCCCCGACATAACCTGCCTGTAACATATAAACCTCATTTAAAGTGAGCATCCTAAGACAAATCGAAAGAAAACGGAAGATTGCCACCAAGCAAATAGCATACGATAATTTATAAGAGGAAGTGAGCAATATTGACATCTTATAGTATTTGCAAGATATGAACGTAATACTCTTCATCTCATGAATATTTTATGGTTTATTGAAAACTCACGTGTTTGACACATGGACACTTGTCATGTCGGGAGATGAAGGGGTAAAAAACTAATGTAGAAAAAAACTAATGTTGATTTTTGTATCTCTCTTCCACTATGGGAGTCAAATTCATGATCTCCATTTTCATATCACAATTTGGAAACCATTTTCTTATCAATATACTATGTATCCAATTGCATTATGTTTCCTTTCTCGTCTACTCCAGAATATCTCCATTTGTGTTTGTTCTTCAATTACTAAGCCTTCCATGTTTTCTGAACAAGATTTTAAGTAGTAGGAAGCAGCAAAAGAAGAAATGAAAGGAGTATGAATGCATGCAGAACTAAAGCATACAGAACTAAATGTAACTATCAATGGAAAAAGGCATTATTTACAATCAATACATCTCAGGACTAGGTTTAGCAGTATCGGCTGATACCTATACGTATCGGGCGTCTCGTATCGTTTTTGGCATGTCCCAACGTGATATTTCCAGTAATACCGGACAATACTGACATTGGGACTCTCTTTCCCGGTCAATTGAGTAAAGAAAAAAATACAAGAAAAATCGAGAAATATGGGGAAACTGTCTACAGAATAATCGGGCATGTCAAAGATCTATATGTTACAATGTATCGCTAAGATTCCTTATGGACACATTTTAACCATTTCAATTTTCGAAATTGTATATTTATATATTTTTTAATTGTATATTTTAACCATCAATCTTAATTTATTCCCTTCAAAGCTAATAAGAAATAACAAATAATACATAGAAATAACAAATAATACATAGAACTCTGAAATATATAAAATATCTTCCAATTTTTTAAAAGTAGTTATTATTAATTTTGATTTTCCAAAACTCCGATACAAACCTCACAAACTGTTGAATCACCGATACATATAAGAAGGGTCTCAAAACCGATTTTGATACAGATATTTCGAAGTTTGCACACGACAGATAGTTGTAGTATGAAAACCTATAAAGCAAGACCAGTACCAAAATGGGTTACACTTATTGAGTGGACAATTTGGAGAAATTTGCTGTAGTGGAAAAGGTAAATAATATAGGTACTTTGTTCTTTGGGTTGGCCATCAACACAGCTGAATAGAAAGGATTCAAATAGTTGTTGTTGTTGTTGTCTTCTCTTTGTCTGCTAACCTAACTTGAATCTTTATCAACTAAAATTCAAAATTGCTCTGTCTGCAAACCTAACTTGAATCTTTATCAACTAAATTCAAAAATGCATTTTAAGACGACAATCTTAAAGAGGTTGCATGAGTTACAGCATGCAGAATGGCTGCAAATAGCTAATATGCAAGCTTAGAAAAGTATTATGATGGACTACACCAATCTATAAGCTACTTTACTAGGGATATGGTACTATGATTAGATGACTATCAACAAAGTAATTCAAATCATATTTTGTTCATCACTAGAAAAGGAGAGATGATAACTATCCTTATTGTGTATGTTGATGATATGGTGGATACAGGAAACTGTCCTTGAAGATTAAAGATATAAAAGAGATTTTGGCTTCAAGTCGAGACATTGTGTATACCACGTCCTTGTTTTTGAGGTTATTTAGCTGGAGGAAACTTTTATATCTAAGTGAAAGTGTGCACTCGCTCTCTTCAAGGAGTTCAATGTATAGGATGTTGCCCGGGTATCCACCATCAAACCAAGATTACTATTTGATAAAGATGGTTAACCACTTTAGGATAGTGGCGCGCATGTAAGTTTTTGTTATCTCACTCCTACTTTAGTCGATATAGCATATTATGCTTACTCCAAGTCTTTGAGACTTCTGCTCCTTCAGAGGATCGAAAGAATTATCTAAAACGCATTCAGGACAAGGATTGATGAATATTTCCATTGTCCATTTCAGGATATAGTGTTCTTAGATGTAGATTTGGTAGGTATAGTTGATGTTGTCTAGTACAATGTGTGCTAGCTCAAGTGTGTAAGCTATATATTGCACGAACCCAATTAAAGGTTTGGCTCATTGTGGAAGCTTCTACAAGAGTCAGGTTTCAAAGTCTCATCTTCTCACACTTCTGCAACTATAAGGCAACAACCAAAATCAAAAGTATTCCAACTCAACTTAATTGCATGAAGCATATTACCATATGCCTGCACTACATTCAACTTATGCATGTTATAGGCAAATATGACATAAGAGATATATGACACTCGAGGGGTGCAGAAAAATACAGGCAGCACAACAACAACAACAATAACAACAACAGACTGAGGCATGCCACTGTAACCAGGTCGATGACCTACAACAGAGCAGCAGATCAGTCCAATAGACTACCTTAACAACCAGGTCTCTCAACCAGTGCAGAAGAACGCACTAGTCGGTTGGGCAGTAGATTTGTGTGCACGTGGCGTGTCTTCGTAACTTTTCCATATAAAGCAATAGACTTCTTTTCCCATATGTTATCTTCAACTTGTGTGCTTTCAGAATCCTAAACTACTAAGATTCAAAATTTCTACATATACGTCAGAAACGCAAACATAACTAAAATATCTATACACCGCCCATGTTTCATTCCAGTTATAATTAGGCACAAGTCCTTGGAAGATAGTTATTTCAAAACAAGCTAAATTTGATACAAAATGTTGAAAATCAAAAGAATTTTTCAGCATTATATTCTAAAGTGCACAGATTATTCTTTAGTCTAATCAATCATTCCTCTACAGAGTTCATTAAATATAAAGAAGGGTGATCCAAAAGAAATGCAGGGTTCAGCATATCCAGAAAGAAACAATGCAGTAAGCAGAACAGAACATCAGGAATTCACTGAACTTGCCTGTGTTAATGATGTGGCATCTGCTATAACAAATGGTACATTTACAAAGCGAGCTAATGTTTTCGCAAGCAATGTCTTCCCTGTCCTTGCATAGAAAATTGCAAACAGACATAAGTCAAAAAGACTCATAAGACAAAATTATTCTTCACAATTGTTATTGGCACCCCCACGTGTTGGGGGCAGAACATGTTAGGGGGGAACACCAATAAGTCACAAAAGTGTTAGGGGGCAACACACAAAAATGTTAGGGGGCAACATCCTTCAAAATCCACCCACCCTCTACCTACTCTCTTTCTTATTCCCTCTTCCTCGTTCCCCATTTAGGACTATTTCTGAAGTTTCGAACTCCATTAATAGAGTTTAGAAGCTTCCGAATTGAAACAGTACCGTTTGGGACGAATTTGGAAGTCGTAGCTATTGTTAGAACAGTTAAAAATTTCGCAATCCTAACAATAGGAACATTTACTAGTAGATATGTTTAATCATAGAGTTATTTGAATTTACACCCCCCCTCCATCAATTGATAATGCTATTTCCACAGCCCCCCTACTTTATTTTTAATTAGTGTTACCCCCAATTCTCAAAAATTAGGCAACATTTTTTTGGGGGGGTAACTACAATTACCATTATCATTTTATTTTATGAAGGATTGGGGGGGGGGGTAGTGGAGTTATCATTATCAATTGGGAGATAAATACAAATAACTCTTAATCATACCATATCTTTACTAAACATATTTGATAATTCTTTTTATCAAAAGATATATTTAACAAATATGTCAAGATATGATTAATATCAGAAACTAATCATATAATATCTTTTTCTGTTTACAAAAGAAATTATTTTTAACAAATATGTCAAGATATATGGTGAAGGTGTGCTTAATCATATCTTTACTTACATATCTTTCTAATAATTATTTTTAACAAATAATATGTTAACTAATTTGCTCAACTTCATCATATCATTTTAAACGTATTTATATTCTAATCATATATTTTGTATCAACATACTCCTATACTTAAACTCAACCTTAAATTTTGCGACAGGACTGGCAGTTTTGGATATGCATAGGACTGATTGCAAAAAATTTGGCAGACCTTCGACGTCCCAAACTGGACTTCTTTGATTTTGAAGCTTCAAAACTCTAATAATAGAGTTTGAAACTTCAAAAATAGTCCCAAATGGGACTATCTACTATGAAACTATTAAAAGGTCACATATTAAGGTTTAGGGATTTAGGAAGGAAGAGGAAGAAGCCAAAAAAAGGTTTTATTATACTTAAAAGATTGGGGGTGCATTTAACACATTTGAAAGGGTATTTTGGGGATTAAAAGTTGGAGGAAAAAAAATTGTGTTGCCCCCTAACACATTTTAGGATGCCTTTAACAATTGTCTCATTCTTTTAGGCAGAAAACTAAAACAACTAGATAAGAGAGAAATTGAGAAGTGATGCATGATTCAAGTTTACATAACCTATCAGAAAAAGAAAAAAAATTAAGACCAAAAGACAGGTGCCCTACCCGAGCCAGTTGGCCCCATCAAGAGTACATTGCTTTTCTCTAACTCAACGTGGTCAATATCATTGCTTTCAGCATCAAGTTTCCCAAGATCAGCTCTGGACCTGGATATTGAATCAGCATATTCAGTTCACCAGAAGTTTAATCACCTACAAACGCATGTGTTACAGGTTACATATAAAAAAAAAAAAAAAAAATCAGTATCCAAAGTTTAAAATTTAAATGTTACATAAATGGTCCACAAGAAAACTTGTACAAAGCCAAAAAAAAAAAACAAAGAGAATAGTTATAACCAAACTAACCCTTCTGGTAAGGATGCATGATAGATTCTTTTGTAGTGGTTGTAAACAGCCACAGATAGAACCTGCAGTTTGTATTTACAATTACCTGAGTGAATAATTCTCAGAATCATGCAAGGGGTTTTACAAACTAAATAGATGGTTTGCTAAAAGAGAATTCATCATAATCAATATGGATCAGGAAAAGCAACATGATAGGCAACATTAAACGAATATATAAAGTGAACCTTTAGATTCCTCTAGCAAGAAAGAAAGACAATTAAGTAGAAGAATGAATATGGAAACTATCATGTACATCACCAGCAAATCACAAGACTAAAACATCGAAAATATTCAGACTACATAATGAGATTTGTGGTCTTCGTAAAACAATCAATCTCCAAGTCCCACTCAAACTGGCACATTAAGGGTTGGAAACTTCAATATGCCTGACAACATATGAGAGAGAAGATATGAAGGAAGCATACTGATTTCTTTAGGTAGAAAGAAAGACAACTAAATAAAAGAAGATGGAGATGGTATTATAAAGAACCATTAAGTCAAAGACTAAGTATATCCAAATCATTCAAATTACCTAACTGATACTTATACTATAAAGAACCATGGCAAAAGTGGTCTACAAACTTTCCAGCAAGATCTTAAGTATTTTCCGAGACCAATATGTAGGGTCCACAACCGACCGATTCAAAACCACCGAAACCCCCCAAAACTACTGAAATTGATACTCATAGGAAGTGTCCGAAAAGAAACCAAGTTTAACCTTGCTTTAAACGTGGCTGGCCCTTATGAGAGACCCACAAACTAACCACAAAACTGTGATCATTCGGTTCAATCAATCAGGCACCAGTTTGAGTGGTTCCAACGATTCACGCAGATTTTGCGTTGTTCAACTGCTCTACCAATTCACAATGGCGAACCGACCACGTCATCATGGCAGGTTCACGTTCAACCATTTCAACCAGCCAGTTTGAACTGGTTTCCAATACACTAGTTTTGACTAGAAGTAAATATTCTAAAAAGAGTCTAAGAACAAGAAGTCTGCTATAAAAGCTAAATAAAACATCAACAAAGAAAATGGTAAAAGGATAAGAACAAAAATCGAAGAGAAAGTGTTTTCACTGCCAAAAGAATGTGCTTTCTCTTACCGTTAAAGATTGATCTTCTTGGTATTAGATATTGGTTGTGATACTCTATATTGCAATAAATTGCAGGTGGTCAAGACAAGAAGGAACCTTGACAAAGGAGAGGTGAAGCTATGGTTAAAGAATGGGGCAAGGGCCAATTAGATATTTACATTTTGGAAAGATTTTGGAATTGATCCCAATTCATTAAGAATATTTATCCGTTTCAGTTTTGAGAAAGGTGATTATGGACTTTTTTTTATAGATAAATCTTTGTGGTTAAGACTATTGTTTCTACATTTATATGGATAAATCTTTGTGTGGTGTTTGCACATTAATAAATCATCTGTATGTTTGTATTGTAAAATAATGTATTTAACATTAATCAATCATGTTTAAGAGATTCTAAAGATAATATTAATCCCAAATACATGTGGCACCTTAAGCTAGAATGTATTTGTGAAGATAAGATTAACAAGCAGGATGAAAACATTATTTTTTATTTCTGTTATATCCTACTAGTGAATTTTTTATCATAGGTAAAATACTCGAACTTCTTTTTCATAAAAAAAAAGGAGAAAGAGCCACTAGTTCATAGGACAATCGATATAGAATTAATCCACACGGGAGTTTGTTGTCAGTAAATAAAACCGCCAAAGGTGGCTTACTACAATATTTTTATTAGGGAGCACTATAGGTTACGGTAATATACTTGATGACATAAAAGTATGAATCTTTTGAAAATTTCAAAGAGTACGATAAAATACTTGATGAAGTACGAGGATGAATCTTTTGAAAAGTTCAAATAGTTCACAAATGGAGTAAGAGAAACAAATCAGCAAGAGTGTTTGAATTAGATCAAAATAGTGAATATTTAAGCGATGAGTTTCTAAATCACCTTAAAGAGAAAGAGATTCTCTCTAAATTGACCACTCAAATAGCCTGATCTACACATGTACAAGCACAATTTAGTCAAATTAATAAAATGAGAAATATATAGAACTTTTTCTTGTTAATTTGAAATTGCCTAGTTTGAGATGACTGTCGTTTTCCAATAAATTCGCATGAAAGGAAAACTTGTATTGATTTGTAGACGAATTACAACTCTTCGATAAGAGCTTCCAATGAAGCTCTACAACTTCAAAAAATTCTATGAAAGTGTGCTGGTGGAAGTCCAGTCAGTATTCTACCACTTTGTTTTTTGACGATCCGAATGCAACTTGAAGAGCTCTCATAATTCTCTATCTTTAGTCAATAGAATGAACCCCCCCCCCCCCCCCCCAACCAACCAGCCCTCCAAGGACTATTTATAGATTTCTTTGGGCATTAGAACCCCTGTAAATACTCAAACAGCAGATTACGACTGTAGCGAGGCTAAACAGTGTTTAAAGCTCACAGCGGAGCTGGCAGTGAAGCTCAACGGCTTGCAGAGTGCCTCCATTTTCCTACGGGAATTATTGGCATAATGACCCATTATTTAGGACAGTAACAGTACACTAAATTCTTGTTAGTCCCGAAGTCAGATCAAAGAAGAAGAGGAAGCCACAAAGTAAAGACTCACACAAGAGTTCGTCTCTACAAACTCCAGAAGAGAAGTTGGTCTACAGTGACACGCAACCCCCAAGAAGCACTAAACCACGAACATGTAACAAACCGACGACCCAAGAAAAATGTAAATACAACAAGAATCATAAAACCGTTTTCTCTTTACGTTCGCAGACGCTACAACGAGAAGGAACGGAAACAAGAAAATAAATACAAAGAAGGAAACTCTTTGCTGGGGTGATCAAAACCACCGTTGCTCAAGGCAAGATTCGTCCTGCACAACAATCTGCCCCTAGGATCCAGCAAGTTCTCAAATGAACTTCTGGAAAGCTCTTGGTCACCTTCGGATCACTCGAAAAAACAGTTTATGAAAGGGTGGTCAGTGGGCCGCATAAAGCTCTGGTGCTCTCAGTTCTTTCTGCTACAGTTGGATTTTCTCAACCCCTCAAATGAAAAAAGAGGAGCTCCTCTATATATAGAGGAAATCAGCACCTATGCGGCACGAGAAAGCACATGCCGCATATGCGTTGTCCGACCATATACTAAGGCGCATGTGCCGCATGCACTGCCTCCGCCGCATGCGCCGCCAAACACCGAAAGTAGCCGCTGAGAACAGACAGCGCCGTCAGGTGCCAAAAGCAGCAGTCGCGTAGCACAGAGAACCACGCGCCGCCTGCGCCGCATGACGCCGCCAACAACAGATCATGTCCCCCCCATATCAAACATAGCACCTTGTCTCATGTCGACCTGGCCGCATGAGCCCTAATCGCATGAGCACTGGCCGCATGGCACCAGGCCGCATGGGCACCTGGCCTCATGCGCTCCTGACGCAAAGCGACTGAGCATGCGTCCGAGCTAGCAACCGTGCAAGCAACTCGCGCATAAAAGGTGCTCATGAACGCCATGCGATGATGCTGACGTGCTAAGTGCAAAGTGCGCCAACAAAGCGTCACTTTGCACCCTTGAGTCCGAGTCTAAATCTGATAGCTCCTAAAGGAAATTTTTCCAAAGGTGGTGACAAAATTTAAAATTGTCATAAACGAGTTCACACTTAATCCCTCTAGGAAAGTCAACCCACATGGGCCACCACCCCATGTGCATATACCAATACTAAACATAACTATATATTGAGATATACACATTGGTGGTTTTCGAATGTGGGACTAAAACTCCTAAAGCAAAGTGGAAAACACCAACAATCCCCCATATATAGCACAATATATGGTCGAGCGTCCCTCACAGTGACGGCCTATCATGCAGTAGGATAGATGTCGCCCACGACTTGAATCTTCCCACATGGATCAAACAACAGTACGATACAAGAATGGACTACGCCTTGAATTCTGAACCAAAGCTGTTGTTTCTTTTCTACTCGCACAATGACATCAATTGTGCCTCCAGTCGCACATTAAAGGCCATGTGCTGACCTGGTTTCGGTGTATGTATCTGTTGGCCCATCCGGTCTCAGACAACTTGATTTTGATAGTTAACTAAACCATGCAATGATATGTCGCGATCTGAAACCTCAATACTGCTATTACATATCGTCTGTATTGAGTCTATTCAAATATAATATTTTATTTATTTGAGTCTAGGATTGATGTAAGCTGAGTCGCACTTGCAAATCAAAGTACCTATACCCAGATACCTAGGCAACTCAAATAAACCAACGAACCTGCCACCAAATCAGGCAACATTCATTAACAAAGTCTACCATACTTAGAAACCGAACTTAGGCCGAATTCATGCCGAACTCGGTTACCCTTTTGGTATGAAATCAACCAGTTCAATTAGCTCCTGATTTTCTGGCCCAACGTTCGAAAAATTGAATTAAATCACATCTGAATTCTGGCCGAATTCTGTTTGCCAACACACTATAAATAGGATTGGATTTCTACATTCCTACTCACTCAACCATTCTTAAATTTTCTATCCTATTGTGAGCAAACATCTTAGTCTTAATTTTTCCATCTCCAAGAGCAACTCCCTAGCCTTCCTAGTGCCAAGTGCGGTCTCGGTCTAGAAATCTACAGAGTTGTAAAGAGCTTGGCTCCATATGTTTCTCTCTCTCTAGTTGTGAAGTTACGAGACTTCGGATCAAACCTCGTAGTGTAAAGAAGTGACAAGCCTTCGGATCAAAGCTTGTGATTCACTATAGGTGATTATAGTGGATAAAACTCCGAGCTTGAGTTCTCGGGACTGGACTAGTCCTCTCAGAGGAAAACCAGTATACATCTTGGTGTTTGCGTTTGCTTTTTCTCTCTACTTTACTGCTTTACTTTACTGTCTTTATATACACTATTATTTAGCAACTGCCTTTATTCTGTTAATCTTAAATTGGGTAGATTATTCTGCTTCACTCTATTCACCCCCCTAGAGTTGCTTTACGGTCCTTCAATTGGTATCAAAGCTAGTTTTCTTGATATTTGGCTTAAACTCCAAAGAGACTTATAACAACTGTTAGATCTATCCACACCAACAATGGTGAAGGCCAGTCCACAAATAGGTCACCTCTATTTGATGGTACTAACTACACATATTGGAAGACACGTATGAGTTTCTACCTAAAGTCACTTGATTTTGACCTTTGGGCTGTAGTAGTAGAAGGATACAAGAAGCCACCTAAATAGTCATAGATGGTAACCTTGTAGAGAAACCTCATGATAAGTACCCAGATACCGAAAAGAAACAAGCTAGTCTTGATGCTAAAGCTATTAACGCTCTATTTTGTGCTGTAGACAGAATTGAATTTAACAGGGTCTCCACTTGCGGAACTTCTCACGAAGTATGGAAACTTCTTAAGGTCACTCATGAAGGAACCTCAAGTGAAGGAATAAAAAATAAGTCGTCTAACACAATAGTATGAAGCATTCAAGATGAAGCAAAATGAGACGATCACTCAAATGTTCACGAGATTCCTCGACATCGTCAACCCTCTATTATCACTTGGCAAGGAGTACAGCAATCACGAGAATATTCGCAAGGTACTCAGGGGACTCACCAAGAATTGGAATTCCAAGGCCACTGCAATCATAGAAGGGAATGATCTTACCACGATGACCCTCGAGACGCTCATGGGTAAGTTGATGACTCACGTGTTGGATCTCAAGGAATTTGAAGAACCCACTCCCAAGGAGAAGACGATTAATCTTAAGGCACATCACAAAAAGATCACCAATTATAACTCCGATGACGATGAGTCTCAAGATGAGGAAGTTTCCTGATCACTAGAAACTTCAGGAAATTTCTAAAGCTTGAGAGATCAAAGAAGAAGGAGCCTACTGACAACAGTGATGAAGAGCATATATGCTACAACTGTAAAAAGACAGGACATATAAAGAAAGATTGTCCAACCCTAAGAAAAGAAAATCGCCACAATCACTCATCCAGAAGACATCATCATGGAAATATACAAACACTAGTATCTGGCACGAAAGTGAAGCTAGTGAATCCGAAGAAGAGAATCATCGAGAAGCAGCAAACATATGCTTCATGGCGTTAGCTGATCAGGTAACGAATAAAAACCCTTATGATGATTTTACTTTTGATGTACTAGGTAATGCTTTTAGTGATCTGCTTGATGATTTTAGGAAACATAGAAATAAGTACAAGCATGCTAAGCAAGATGTTCAAGAATGTCAGACTGAAATAGAAAGACTAACATCTCTACTAAGTGAAGTAAATGATACCTCTAACGATTCAGACGAAAATTCTAGACTAAAGCTTAACCTCCACGAGGCACTTGCCAATTTTGACAAGAGCTCTCAGGAGAACGCTAAACTTAAGGAAGAATTGAAATCTGAAAAGAAGAAGTATTCCATTGCTGCACGTAGAATAGATGCTCTTACTGCTAAATATGATGAAGTATATGCTACCTCTTAAAGATTAGAGATTATATTGGATAAACAGGTCGAACAAACCTCTATCCAACCTAACACGAGACACGTAGCAAGACAAAAGAACACTCGCAGCTATGCTCCTACCTACATGCATAACAGTTCATACAATCATATGTTCAAGACACATCATACACATAGAACCAAACATAATCATGCATTCTATTATAAATATCCACGAAGACCACAAAGAAATGTCCCACACAATCATACATTCTATCAACATAGACCACCAAGAACTACTTCATACAATCATATCTATCATGTTGTACCAAGCATCAATTACACAGCTATATGTCACTATTATGGTAAGAAAGGATATATATCTAGATTCTGTAGAACAAGAAAGTTAGTAGATATGAATGTTTATGCATGGGTACCAAAAACTAACACAGCAGACCCTCAAAGAAATGGATACCAAGGGTCACATCTACAACTCGTTTTGTAGGTGGACCAACCCTCTCATGCTAGAAGCAAGTGGATTCTCGATAGCGGTTGCTCCCAACATATGACTGGTGATGCTAACATATTTGTAACGCTATCGATGAAGAAAGAAGATTATGTCTCCTTCGGCAATAACCTCAGATGATATATTATTGGTAATGGTAATATAGGTATTCCTCCCTATCCTGTCATTAAAAACGTTTGTCTAGTAACGGAATTAAAACATAACCTACTCAGCATCAGTCATATAGCTGACCATGGTTATGGTATTAACTTCGTTAAAAACAAATGCTCTATTTATAAAAGATCCACAGGTAAGATTACCTTTGAAGGGATCAAAGAAGACAATATATATATTTTCTATCTTGCAAAAGATACTAACAATGCAGACAAATGTCTATACGCCAACAAAGATGACAGTTGGCTATGGCATATGCATCTAGGACACGCAAACTTGGACACTATTGGAAGACTATCCATAAAGAAACTCGTAAGAGGCTTACCAGATATTACTTACAAGAAAAATATGGTATGTGCTGACTGTGAAAAGAATAAAGCTACTAAATCTTCCTTTAAATCAATCAACTCTGTAAGTAACTCTAGACCTCTATAACTCTTGTATATGGACTTGTTTGGACCCAGTAGAGTCGTCAGTCTTGGCGGTAAGATTTATGCTTATGTTATTGTTGATGATTTTTCTAGATACACATGGGTTTATTTTCTTGCAAACAAAAATAAAGCATTCTCTGAATTTGTCACTTTTTGTAAAAATGTTCAAAACGAAAAAGGTTTCATGATTACTCATATCCGAAGTGATCATGGAGGTGAATTCGAAAATAGTGATTTCAAAAGATTTTGCAATAAAAATAATTTTTCTCATGAATTCTCTTGTTCTAGAACTCCTCAAAAAATGGTGTTGTAGAGCGAAAGAATAGAACTCTTGGCAATATGGCTAAAATTATGTTAAATCAGTATAACCTTCCGAAATACTTTTGGACTGAAGCTATAAGTACTCCATGCCATGTTTTAAATAGGGTGCTTATTCGACCTATATCGAAGAAAACCCCTTATGAACTTTGGTTTGGTAGAATCCCCACAATTAGTTACTTTAAAGTTTTTGGCTGCAAATGTTTTATTCTCAATACTAAAGATAACATAAGAAAGTTTGACTACAAGGCCGATGAAGGTAATTTTCTAGGTTATGCCGCCAAAAGTAAAGGATTCAAGGTATTCAACAAAAACTTATTGACTGTTGAAGAATCAATCAATGTTACATTTGATGAACACAACACTCAAGTACTAAACGACAACGACGATGAAGGTAGTCAACCCGCAACCAAGAAGACATCTGAAGATACAAACAGTACAAGTCATCCGGAAAGTCTACCAAGGAGACTAAAGTTCTCCGCAGATCATCCTGAAGGCTTGGTAATAGGTGATGTATCGAAAGGTGTAAGTAGACGTTCCTCAAACAGAGATACCATTGCGAATGTTGCTTTTATTTCTCAAATAGAACCTAAAAATACTGATGAAGCTTTTGCTGATGAATTTTGGATTTCTGCTATGCAAGAGAAACTCAACCAATTTGAACGTAATCAAGTTTGGTAACTCGTTCCTAAACCTAATGATTATCCGATCATTGGTACTAAATGGGTTTTTCGAAATAAATTAAATGATGATGGTTCAGTTACACGTAACAAAGCACGTCTCGTAGCTCAAGGATACAACCAAGAGGAAGGTATTGACTACGATGAGACCTATGCTCCTGTTGCTAGACTTGAATCTATCCGAATGCTTTGCGCTTTTGCTAGTTTTCATAACTTCAAACTTTTTCAAATGAATGTTAAAAGTGCTTTTCTAAATGGAGTTATCAAAGAAGATGTTTTTGTCAAACAACCCCCTGGTGCTAAAGATTTCAAACACCCTGACCACGTATTCAAGTTACGAAAGGCTCTATACGGACTCAAACAAGCCACGCGTGCTTGGTATGAACCTCTTAGCTTCTTTCTACTTGGAAACGATTTTTCAAAAGAAAAAATTGATACTACCTTTTTTATAAAATCTTTTGCTGATTCTTTGTTATTAGTGCAAATATATGTTGATGATATTATATTTGGATCTAGTAATGAGATGCTATGTAACGAGTTTGCTAAGTGTATGCAGAGTGAATTTGAGATGAGCATGATGGGAGAACTGATTTTCTTCCTAGGATTGCAAATCAAGCAAGATTCACAATGAACCTTTATCCATCAGGCTAAGTACACGAAGGATTTACTCAAAAAGTTCGACATGGACAATGTAAAGCCTATCAGAACTCTAATGGCAACATCCACTAAGCTTGACCTTGATGAAAGCAGTAAACCAACAGACATACGTAAGTATCGAGATATGATTGGTAGTTTGTTATATCTAACTGCTAGTCGCCCAGACATTATGTTTGTTGTATGCCTTTGTGCTAGATATCAGGCTAATCCTAAGGAATCAAATTTGTGCGCAGTTAAGCGTATCTTTAGATACCTTAAAAGGACTTTATCGGCAGGCTTATGGTATCCCAAAACTACGTCCTTTGACCTTGCTGGTTACTCGAATGCTGATTTTGCTGGATGCAAAGTCGATCGAAAAAGCACCAGCGGCACCTGTCATTTCCTTGCTGGTTACTCAGTTGTTGATAATGCAACAGAATTTTGTTTCTTGATAAACCAGGAGACTAGAGACTTACTAGTACCATTAATCTCACCAAGAATCCAATATGCCATCCACGTACTAAGCACATAGAAATCCGGCATCATTTTCTAAGGGATCATCAATTACACGAAGATATCTGTTTGGAATATGTGGACACGGAACATCAATTAGCAGACATCTTTACTAAACCTTTAGCTGAAGATCGATTCAATTTTATCCGTCGAGAATTAGGTCTTTTGGATTCTGATAAAATATAAGAATCATAAGATGCTTTACAAATTTTTCGTCACATTTTTCATAAAGTTTTGAAAATTTTGGATACAAGCCGAAAGGGCCCTTCTGTCAAAAAGGTGTAAATAACCTTAAGCGTCACGGTATTTAAGTGTCTTCGGACCACCGCTAGATGAGATCCGGCTCCTACAGCTACTTCGAGATGATTTAAACTCTTGAAAATGTACGATTTAAATTCAGCACTTATTATTCTGTATGTATATCAAGTCTAGAAAGGCATAATATCGATCAAAGTTACATTGAGATTTTGGAAATAAATGTCAACAGAATTCGGACCGAACTCGGTTAGTTTAATTCCAGAATATGCTAAGTCATTAATCTTCTTCCTAATTTAGATTTCTGTTACTCTATTTATACATCTTTTCGTGGCTCATTCATTCAGACCAACGAAAAATATCATATTCTCCACAAAGAAACTTAGTTTTTCTTCCTACAGCATTTCCCAATGGCCCCTAAAAGAAAAATAGATTCATTTTCCGACTCTCTTTTCTGTCTCATTATGCCAAACATAGAAGAATTTGACGGTTTCACTTTTAGAAGCCTCAAAATTTTAAATGATTAGTTTAATGACTTCTCTAAAAGACACATCTGTCTTGGCCATCCTATTGATTTTTCTTCCCAACACAATGACTATCTACCTATTTTTCAAAAACTCCAACTTGAAGAACTTGTTACGACCCATACCAATATTTACACCAATGTTATTATAATGTTATATTGTAACTTAACATATGAACATAATACTATTTCATCTAGAGTTCGTGGCATTCCAATTGAATTCAATGTGGGCGACTTGAGTGAAATCCTACGCATTCTCGCTGATGGATAAACCCTAGTCAACATCACGCAAGTTCAATTAGACCATGGCTTAACTCTAGACTCTTTCAAAAATATCCTTTGTCACCCTCATGAATGTCCACTTGAAAATTTTCATGCTAGATATTTGAATGGTCAATTCTTTGAAATGGATCGTATTATCTTTTCAACTTTTCTACCTAAGAAGACTTACTTTGATGAGGTTTCTTATCTAGAAATGTCAGCTTTATACCACTTGCATTTTGGCATTAACTTCAATGTTCTCCAGACCATCTTATCTTAAATGGTTCAATGTCGCAAGAAAGGGCGTCCACTACTCTACGCCATGTACTTGACAACCATTTTCAGCTATTTCAACATTCCATTGGATACTTGTCCACTTCTTGAGGAACCTTTATCCCTCAATAGAGTTCGGAGAATTGAGCCAAGTATGCTTCTACCTTATAACACATCATCAAACTCCAACACACATCCTGCTTATTTCGTCCCTCCTGTTGATGAACAACCACAAACCTTAGTCTATTTTCAATTTGTTGCGTAATCGCTTCCGCAAAGAAGATATACGCAATCGTGCTACTGATCATCGCCTAACTTTTCAGACTCAGGCACTTGGCAATACCTTAATAGACATCCAGTATACCCTATTGAAGCACCCAGCCGGACCTTTTCCGATTCTCCGGAATCCAAATCAACAAGGTTTTCGCATTGATCACCCCTATGTTCAACGACATTTGGATCCAGCTGATGTCTTCTTTGATCCAAACAAAATAGTTGAAACTGATGATAAAGATGAAGAAAATGACAACTAGTTACTCAATGGATTTAATTGTTTAAAAAGTTTATTTTTAGTTATTCTACTATGATGTTTCCACTACACATCTGCTTTTGTATGTTTTCTTTTCAAATGAATAAAGTTTAAAGCAATTTTATTTGTCATTATATATTATCATGTATACTCTTTACTCTCTTGTTTTCTTGTCATCTCACCGATTTTGGAGGAGCATGTCATTACCGATTTTGGAGGAGCATATCATTTCGATCAAATGACAATGGAGGAGAAAGATATACATGATACTAGTATACAAGATGATACTTGATAGACGTTGCCTTCAGCATGTCAACTGCTCCACAGTTACGGGGGAGCCTTGCATATCAAAGACTTGTAGTATCATTCATAGTTTGTCAATTATCAAAATGGGGGACATTATTGGCCCATCCGGTCTCAGTCAACTTGATTTTGATAGTTAACTAAACCATGTAATGATATGTCGCGATCTGAAGCCTCAACACTGCTATTACATGTTTGTATTGCGTCTATTCAAATGTAATCTTTTATTTATTTGAGTCTAGGATTGATGTAAGCTGAGTCGCACTAGCAAATCAAACTATCTATACCCAGATACCTAGTCCACTCAAATAAACCAACGAACCTATCCACCAAATCAGACCACATTCATTAACAAAGTCTACTATACTTAGAAATCGAACTCGGACCGAATTCATGCCAAATTCGGTTACCCTTTTGGTATGAAATCAACCAGTTCAATTAGCTCCTGATTTCCTGGCCCAACGTTCGAAAATTTGAATTAAACCCCATCCGAATTCTGGCCGAATTCTGTTTGCCAACACACTATAAATAGGATTAGATTTCTACATTCCTACTCACTCAACCATTCTTAAATCTTCTACATCTGAGCCTTAACTTTTCCATCTCCAAGAGCAACTCCTTATCCTTCCTAATGCCAAGTGCGGTCTCGGTCTAGAAGTCTACAGAGTTGTAAAGAGCTTGGCTCCATCTGTTTCTCTCTCTCTTTAGCTGTGAAATTGCGAGACTTCGGATCAAACCTCGTAGTGTAAAGAAGTGGCAAGCCTTCGGATGAAAGCTTGTGATTCACTATTGGTGATTATAGTAGATAAAACTCCGATCTTGAGTTCTCGGGACTGGATTAGTCCTCTCAGAAGAAAACCAGTATACATCTTGGTGTTTGTGTTTGCTTTCTCTCTACTTTACTGCTTTACTTTACTTTACTGTCTTTATATATACTATTAGTTAGCAACTGCCTTCATTCTGTTAATCTTAAATTGGGTAGATTATTCCGCTGCACTCTATTCACCCCCCTAGAGTTGCTTTACGGTCCTTCAGTATATTGGGTGTCTACAATTTTACCCTCAAAAGACGGTATATATCTATGTCCATACACTTAGGTGAGTTCCTTTTGAGAGAGTTTAATATTTTCCAGCATGAAGTCTTGTGCTTCCATGCGGTGCTACGCCGCTGTGACATGGCTCGCAGCCAAGGTTAACTACCTCTTGTGGTGTCACCTACTGTAGCATGAGGTCACTAGCCTCTTAGTAGTATTGTGCTACATCCCAGCATGAAGTCTTGTGTTTCCGTGCGATGCTACGCCGCTGTGACATGGCTCACAGCCAAGGTTAACTACCTCATGTGGTGTCACCCACTGTAGCATGAGATCACCGGCCTCTTAGTAGTGTTGTGCTACAACTTTCTATCTTTTCAGCATTAGGCTACCTGTCTATTTGCGATGCTTCTGTCGCTGTGACATAGCTCGCAGCTGAGGCTTTACATCATTTACCTTATCGTGGTGTTACACCACTGTAGCATGGGATACAAGTCTCTTATAGTGCTGAACTACACGTGCTTACTGCAGCGCACGCCGGAATTTCACTCTACCCGAGAACTCATTAAGGCATCGAAGCCACCCTTACACAGGATTTGTTTTATATATAAATATGACGAACAAGTAGTAGACCACATTGGTTCTGGGTACGTATCCCATCCTGTCCCGAAAGACTACCCACTGTACCTGATATTTTTTCAGTCAATGATCCTCCCTTGAACCAAAAGCTAGATGCCTAGTAGATTTCTCTTTGAACTAATAGCATAAAACTTAATGGTAGGATTACAAAAACACAATATCAGAGGTCCTTCAAGCCCATTTTACCTGCTGTGTCTTCGACTAGCTGGCGCTTGAGGCCTTTAATGAACGGATCCGCCAGGTTGTCTTGACTACAAACATCCACCACTGCAATGATACCAATCTTGATGAGATTGTTCAGTGCTCTGTGCCGAAGTCGCACAGTTCCCTTCTTTCCATTAAAAAGATTATTAGATGCCACTGCTATAGCTGCCTGGTTGTCGCAATATATCGGTACAGCCGGAATCTGCGCGCCAACCATTGGAAGATCGTACATGAGCCCCCTAAGCCACTCTGATTCATCTGTTGCAGCTGCAAGTGCATAGAATTCAGACTCCAATGACGAGTGTGAGAGAATTGTATGCTTCTTCAATTTCCACGATATAGCAGCTCCACCCATAAAAAAAATATATCCTCTGGTGGATCTCTCGCTCTCTTCTTCTAAGCACCAACTAGCATCACTGAAGCCTTCTACCACTGTTGGATCTCCGCTGTAGTAAAGTGCAAACTTCTGAGTCTTCTTGAGGTATCTCATCACCCTCTTTACAGCTTTGCAGTGTTCAACACCTGGGTTACTCGTGAATCTACTCAGCATCCCCACAGCAAAAGCAATATCAGGTCTAGTAGCATTCATAGCATACATCAAACTCCCGATGACACTAGAGTACTCCAACTGTCTGACACTTTTCCCGGAGTTTGGCTTCAGCTTCTTGTCATACTTATATGGAGTATCAATCCCTGGAAGATCCTGATATCCATAGCGTGTTAGCAACTTCTCTACGTAGTGAGCTTATGATAGAGCAAGCTCAGATTCCGTTCGGATTATCTTAATCCCAAGGATGACATATGCATCTCCCATGTCCTTCATACTGAATTTAGACGAGAGAAACATCTTTGTTCTAGTGACACATTCTTCATCCGAACCTAGGATTAGCATGTCGTCCACATAAACGATGACACCTCTATCACCAGCGAACTTCGTGTACACACTTATCAGTTTCGCTGACCTTGTAGCCATTTGATCTGATAACTTTGTCAAACTTCTCGTGCCACAATTTGGGAGCTTGCTTCAGACCATATAGAGATTTTACCAACTTGCACACTTTGTCTTCAAGACCTTTTACGACAAACCGTTCTGGTTGTTGCATGTAAATCTCCTCAGTCAATTCACCATTCAAAAATGTTGTCTTGACGTTCATCTGATGAATCACCAATCTGTGAATAGCACCTAGAGCAATCAGCGTCTAATAGTAGTCATCCGTGCAACAGGAGCATAGGTGTCAAAGTAATCAATCCCCTACATCTAAGAAAATCCCTTGGCAACTAGCCTGGCCTTGAACTTGTCCACAGTTCCGTCTGCTTTCATCTTCTTCTTAAAGAACTACTTGCATCCGATAGGTTTAGCTCCTTCAGGAAAATCGACTAACTTCCAAGTATTATTAGAATTTATCGAGCCATACTCGTCATTGACAGCCTCCTTCCAAAAAATAGCATCTCTGGTCTTCATTATCTCATCATAGGTAAGCGGATCAGCTTCCACATGATAGGTAACAAAGTCTTCTCCGAAGTCCTTCGGTCTCCTCACTCGCTTTGCTCTCGGCTCAACAGGTTCTAGTTCAAATATTGTCTCATCAACGACAACTTCTTCTTGGGCTACTTCTCTCTGAGAGGCACTGTGCTAGCAACATTATCCGAAACATCCGTGAGAACAATATTCTTGTGCCTAGCAAACTTGTCTTTAAAGAGTTCCGCGTCGCGAGATTCTATGATATGATTATATTCGATATCAAGGAATCTCCGAGCATCACTCTTATCAGCATAGCCCAGAAAAATGATCTTCGTAGTTCTCGTTCCCAGCTTCTGTATTTTGAGGTCTGGAAGCTTCATATATGCCAGACACCCCCACACTCGAATGACATTCAAGTTGGGTCTGATCTTGAACCAGAGTTTATGAGGAGTAACGTCAGAAGTCGCAAAAGGCACTCTATTCAGAATAAATGTGGTTGTAAGCACAGCTTCTCCCCAGAAGCACTTTGGAAGTCCTGCTGTCAGCAACATGGAGTTCATCATTTCTGTCAATGTCCTATTCTTCCTTTCTGCTATACCATTAGATTGGGAGAGAATAAGGAGCAGTCGTTTCATTGACAATTCCATGTTCTTTGCAGAACGATACGAATTCCAAGGAACGATACTCTCCGTCTCGATCGTTTCTGAGTCTTTTGAGTTGTTGACCGGTTTGACATTCTACTTCAGCTTTGAAGTCCTTGAATTTCTCGAGCGCTTCATCTTTCGACTTGACAAGATATACGAACGCGTACTTCGAGAAATCGTCGATGAAGGCAATAAAATACTTTATTTCGGCTTTCGTGGAGAATTGCTTGAAGTCACAGATATCTTAGTGTACTAACTCCAGAAGATCTATACTTCGGTTCACCCTTCTGAACGGCTTCCTAACAATCTTTGTCTGCGCACAGACTTCACAGTTCTCCACCTCCTTATCCCCACATTTGGAGATAAGCCATAGACTAGACATCTTGTTAATACGTTTACAGTGCACATATCCTAGTCTATTTTGTCATAACTCAAGAGAATAACCAGAAGTGAGACTGCATTGATACAAACAGGAGTTACAAGCTGCAGTTTAAACATCCCTTCGATACAGAAAGCTTTTCCGAAATATGTTCCCATATAGGACATCACCATCTGACCGGCATTGATATCCATCCTCAGGCCCGCCTTGCACAGGAGACTCCCATAAACCAGATTCTTGGCGATCATTGGTATGTGCTTCACATTCTCCAGTGTAAGTAACTTTCTAGATGTCAGCTTCAGCACTACCATCCCGATCCCCAATACTGCAACTTAAGACTTATCCGCCATCGAGACTTTCTCAGAGGTAGGCTCGTACTTGACGAATAGTTCCTTCTTAGAGCACATGTAGCAAGATGCACTTGTGTCCACCCACCAGTCAGTGTCCACGCCATGTGACTCAACCTGCGCAATCATAGCAACTAGGTTAAGCTCACCTTGCTCTTTCGATTTAGGTTTTGACCTACAGTCGCTCCTATAGTGACCCTTCTTGCCACAGTTGTAGCACGTCACATCAGTCTTCGATTTTGGCTTGAATTGAGCCGACTTCACCTTCAGCTGGTTAAAGTCCTTTTTCTTCTTCTTGTAGAAAAATTTCTGCTTCACTTTAGAATCGCTTGCGTGTACCACGTTGGCCTTAGACAACTGCTTGGACAAAGAGTCCAACTTTAGTTGCTCTCTGGCTTCATCTTCAATGTGAATTCAGTGAAGAAGATCTTCGAACTGGATCTTCATTTTCTTACGGTACATGTCAGTCTTAAACTTGATCCAGCCTGGAGGAAGTTTGTCATCTTGCTTCATGTCCTCTTCCTCCAGTTTCTGCTGCATCTTCAGAAGTTCCTTGACTTGAGGCAGCATCACCTTCTCGTCTTCGAATTGCAGAGTGAAGAATTTCTCGACAAGATAGATTTTAGACATCTTCTCGTCAATTTTGTAGTGCTTCTTAAGAGATTCCCAAACATCTCTTGCCTTCTCCTTTTTGTTGTAGGACTCTGCCATCGAGTCGTCCATAGCATTTAGGATCAACAACCTGCAAAGGTCGTTATCATCCTTCCATTTGGAGTACGCGTCATGCCCCACGCAAACTTCAAGCTCTCCTCCATCTTCGGGAATGGTAGGTTCAGGATAAACCAACATAAAAACAAATTTGACAAGATAAAGATTCAAGGAGATCTTCCTCTTCCAAATGTTGTAGTGTTCGCCATCAAACTTCTCAAGCTTGTGAAAGCTAGTACCGAGAAGGTTTGAGCGGTTGTCCATTCTAACTCAGATCTTGCCTTGAGATTGTTAGTCCCGAAGTCAGATCAAAGAAGAAGAGGAAGCCACAAAGGAGAGATTCACAAAAGAATTCATCTCTACAAACTCCAGAAGAGAAGTTGGTGCACTTGGATTCACAGAAGAGAAGTTGGTGCACTGAGATTCACAGAAGAGTTCCTCTACAGTGACACGCAGCCCCCAAGAAGCACTAAACCATGAACATGTTACAAACCGACGACCCAAAGAAAATGCAAATACAACAAGAATCAGAAAATTGTTCTTCTCTTACGTTCGCAGACGCTACAACGAGAAGAAACGGAAACAAGAAAAGAAATACAAAAAAGGAAACTATTTGTTGGGGTGATCAAAACCACAGGTGCTCAAGGCAAAATTTGCCCTACACGACGATCTGCCTCCAGGATCCAGCAAGTTCTCAAATGAACTTCTGGAATGCTCTTGGTTACCTTCGGATCACTCGAAAAAATACTTTATAGAAGGGTGGTCAGTAGGCCGCATAAAGCTCCGGTGCTCTCAGTTCTTTATGGTACAGTTGGAATTTTCTTAACCTCCCAAATGAAAGAGAAGTTGCTCTATATATTGAGAAAATCAGCATCTATGCGCACGAGAAAGCACGTGCTGCATATGCGATGTCCGACCAGATACCAAGGCGCATGTGCCGGATGTGCCGCCAAACGCCGAAAGTAGCCGCGGAGAGCAGACAGCGTCGTCTGGCGCCGAAAGCAGCAGCCGCGTAGCACAGAGAACCATGCTCCGCCTGCGCCGCACGACGCCGCCAACAACATATTTTGTCCCCTCGACATCATACAGCACCTTGCCTCATGTCGACCTGGCCGCATGAGCACTGGCCGCATGGCACTAGGCCGCATGGGCACCTGGCCTCATGCGCTCCTGACGCAAAACGACCGAGCATGCGTCTGAACTAGCAACGTGCATGCAACTCGCGCATAAAAGGAGCGCATAAGCGCCATGCGACGATGCTAAGTGCAAAGTACACCAACAAAGCACCACTTTGCGCCCTTGAGCCCGAGTCCGAGTCGCTAAGCCCCTTCGGGGCTTAGCTCCTAAAGAAAATTTTCCCAAAGGTGGTGACAAAATTTAAGATTGTCATAAAGGGGTTCACACTTAATCCCTCTAGGAAAATCAACCCACATGGATCACCACCCCATATGCATATACCAATACTAAGCATAGCTATATATTGAGATATACACATTGGTGGTTTTTAAATGTTGGACTAAAACTCCCATAGCAAAATGGAAAACACCAACAATTCCCGCATCGGAATAGGTCAAACGACCTTTGGTCGATGCTCAGCGTGGTTGGGCCTACAACAAGACCAACTTTGATGGCTAAAGCCCACCACTGGCACGCAGGGCTAGCCATACCTGGATAATAAGCTCACTTTACGAGCAGAACTAGCCTACGGGGCTACTTTGATCAAATTGTAGCCCAAGTTGGGTTGGATGGGCTAATTTGGTACAAATGTTCATTTTGATCTCCGTGTGGATTTGTACAAGCCTGGACTTCTGACATTTTGGACACCCAACATTTGTAACCACTCAATGTAAAGTATAGAAAGCTTCCAGACTATCCGTTTCTACAAATGTTATGCATTTTTCAGCTTTTATTGCTTATATTTAACATGGTCCTTTGTTAGAGCAAATAAGCAATGTATTCAGACAACCCACAGTAAACATGACAGGTAGCAATCATCCTACTAACTCAGTCACCTAAGGTGTTCTAGAATTTAATAACATTACAGGTGCTGGCAAAGATTCAAGGATCTCTACAATATACAAACAGTGTGAGTATTTTACTTAATATATAGAGAGACTATAATGTGAGACATGTTTGAATGCTTGGTGTGGAGGCTCATAGAGCCATGTCTGTACTCTGTAGACTAAAACCACAAATTTACAGCCTTATGGGGACATCTCCTTAGTAATATTCGCAATATCGGTATCAGAATCAGTACCGGTCCCTTCCTATGAGGATCGGCAGTATCAACGGTATCGGATCGGAGTAACGGATTTTTTGTTATCAAAAAAAAAAAATTACTAAAATATACATTTAGGCATAATTTTAAGTATTTTTTTGTTGTTTATTATTCATTTTGAAATTAAATAAAATAGTAGTCACTCTTGTCGATTGATTTACCTATGATAGATAAAAAAAAAAAAAAAATAACATGCATTTACAACCTTATTATGCTTTTACACCCTTGTAGATTGGTCTTTTTCATTCATTTTTTCTTTGTCGAATTGACTAGACGTCGGTATCGGTATCGGATCAGGACATGTCAAACTATATGTCAAACTATATTGATATCGGCCGTATCGGATCGGTACCGGTCAATACCACAAACTATGGTCCTTACTTAGGATAAAACTAAGAAATAAGTGCGTCCGTGGAAAGTTGGAGGTACCGTTGTTGAAGACTAGATGAGGAAACTAGTCGAAGCTACTTTAAACATATGCAATGGAGACTAACAAATGCCACCAATAAGTAACATGATTGACTATTAGTCAAAAGAGCTACAAGATCTAAAGGTAGACCAAAATGAACTTGGATTGAGACTATCAAAAAGGATACAGCGTTTGCTAATCTAAGAGCAAGGTTCAAAGTATCGGTATCGGACCATTCCTATGAGTATCGGGATCGGCGGTATCGGTAGTATCGACGGTTTCGGATCGGAGTATCGGATTTTTTGGTATCGGAAAGCAAACAACTATTAGTAAATTATTAACATTTTAGAGAATATATTTTATACATTTATGCATAATTTAAAGTATTTTCAGTATTGTTTCTTAGTATTTTTGATATTGAATGAAATAGTAGTCATCCTTGTCGATTGATTTATATGCGATAGATAAGTTTTCCTCTTTTATATGTTTTTACAACCTTACTATGCTTTTACATCCTTTCTAATTGGTCTTTTTAATTCAAATTTTTTTGCCAAATTGACTGAAAAAGAGACCTCTAATGTCGGTATCGGTCAGTATCGGGAATCGGTCGGTATCGGATCGGGACATGCCAAACTGTATCAGTATCGGCCGTATCGGATCGGTATCGGCCGATACTTTAAACTATGACTAAAAGCAGATATGGCTCTTAAAAGAAAAAATTATTCAGTGGGTCGGCCTCACCATATGGCAGTAGTGAGGCCTTGCTCTCCATCAATAGCATCATGAACACCAGTCTTGTAGTGTCATACCTTGGCTCTCCCCGTGGTGTGTCATGCTGCTATTGGTGGAGAGCAACACCTCACCACTGCCATGTGGTTAGGCCATGTGGTGAGGTCGAGCCAATAATTTCTTCCTTAGAAGAGCTGAACAGGAGGAGAGAAAAAAGGGTCCCGTATATCCAAGCACAAAATTTTAGGACAAAGACGTTCAAGATCCTAGACTGTTCCCAAGACAATCATTATGCCATCTCCAATAGGAATTTCTAAAATTGAATTTCTATTCTACTTGGCATTGTACTTCAAGGAAATTTTTATCCTAGTTAGTAGAGTTTCTATATAGAAATTGCACACACACACAAATATTCTCCAATGGTTCTCCATTTCTATCCTAGGTATCACAAAATAAAAAAATCAATTTAATGGTGTGGTGGGCCCAATAATAATTGTTATTTGAGAGGGAGAATTTCAACGAGAGTTCCTATATGTAGAAACCCTCATAAAAATTCTCCATACAACATCAATGCCACATAGGATAGAAATGGAGATAGAAACTATGGGTGGGAGAGATTTTATCTAAAATAATTTCTACCATAGAAATATGGGAGATGGGCACCCCGTTGGAGATGGCCTTAGAACTGCTACAGATGAGAAAAACCCAAATTGATTGGAACGAGTTTGAAACATATATAACAAAACTATATTTAAGAGAGGATGTAAGAAATTAAACTTGATTTGCATCCTATGTTGCAGTAGCCCTTGTACAAATATCCCAAACCAAATTAAGAGCCAATAGATACACACATAGATACATACGTACCTTCTTGGCCTTTCCCTGGCCAATGACGAACTTGTCCAGCCCCCTGCAGATCTCCTTGGGCGTGGGCAGGTCCTTCCCCATCGCCGCCCCGCCCCCGGCCCACCTCCCTTCCTTCACTCTCTTCGCCCCCGCCGCATCAGGCCCCGCAGGGGACAGCGGTGGCATCAGCATGGGCCTGGACGCGGCAGCAGCAGCTCCGTCATCGTAAACCTGTCCCCCGCCACCGCCAGCAGCTCCTCCGGCGGTCCTGAGCGCGTCCCAGAAGCCGGCGATGTCCTTGCGGCCCATCTCGACGAACGCGCCCTCGATCGGGGAGAAGTAATAGTAGCTCCTGCATTTGGGGCAGAGATTGATGTACCGGCTCATCCTGCTGTTGTTGTTGACTACTCTCTTGTTGTTCCTGTGGTGGTGGTTCCCGTTGCAGCGGGGGCAGTTGGCCTCGGCACGGGCGCGGCGCGCCTGTGCCGGGTCGATGGGGCCCGATCCGCCTCCGTCGGTGCTGCTGCTGCTGCTGCTGCTGCCGGAGGCGTCGGATTTGTGTCGGGACTGGAGATGATTGTGGTGGGGATGGGCGGAGATTGCGCGGTTGGCGTAGGCGTTCTGGAGGAGGCTGCAGCTACTGTTGAATTTTCTCAATTGGATAATTCGAGACATGGCCGGCGGATCAAATCTGGAAGAAGGAATGAAAGAAAAATGATGGAATTGAAAAGAAAAAGGGAAATGGATTTATATGGGACGAGAGAGAGAGAGAGAGAGAGTGGATTGTGGTCTTGTGGGTGAGAAGAGGAGGTGCGGAGAGGAATGAGGAGGAAGTAACGTACCAACGAATGATGGATGGATCATGGGTCATGAACTGAAAAAACACACTTTTTTTCCTCCGGAAGAAGTAACCTTTCTATCCTTTTCTTGGGATAACTGCCCACAAGTTCAACTCTCGTAAGAGCATCTCCAAACTTGATAAAGGCACTTAAAAAAAAGGCTTCGATAAAGGCACAACAAAATTGATTCGGGACAATCCAAATTTTTACTATTGATTTTTACAAGTTTGCCATTCCAAAAAATTACTTATCGGACTGTCCACTTCAAATTAATTTTTTTTATAATCAGGACTGTCAAAATTTTAACAGTCCTGATTATAAAGGCTACACGAGGTGACACGAAGGCTGGGCTGCGTGGAGGCCGGAAAGGGGGACGAGGCGGAGAAGCGGGAGGGGGAGGACGGGGAGGAGGAGGCGGCGGGAGGCGGGGGAGGAGGCGGAGGCGCGCGCGCGGAGGAGGACGGGGCCGCTGTTGTGCGCGGGGGGCGGCGGTGGAGGACGGGGCCGCTGCTGCGCGCGGGGGGCGGCGGTGAGCGGTGGAGGACGGGATCGCTGTTGCGCGCGGGGACGGCGACGAGCAATGGGGGCCGCGGCGAGGGAGAGCAGGAGGAGGGAGGTGAAGAGGGTGGGCAGCCCTAGTAAAATTTGGGCTAGCCTGAGTAAAAAAATTTCATAACTGGGTTAGCACCAATATTGGGCTAGCCCTGAGTCTACTTTGTAGTGTCTTTATCACAAACCTAAAAAAAGCTCTTGATAAAGGCACTACAAAAATGACTCGGGGCTAGTCAAGTATTGATGCTAGTCCAGTTAGAAAGAATTTTTACTCAAGCTAGTCCAAATTTTACTAGGGCTGCCCATCCTCTTCACCTTCCTCCTCCTGCTCCTCCCCCACCCCTACCCCTCCGGCCTCTCCTCCTCCCTCCTCTCGCGATTTTCCACCTCTCCGCATCGTTGACATCACCATCGACCGCATCGTCGTCGTCGAGTCGCACCTTCCCGTCGGCTCCGTCACAAAGGCGATGAAGAAAAAGAAGCAGTGTGCGGGGGGCTGTGGGCGGCAGTGGCATGCGCTCGCGGGGAGATGAGGCTACGCCTCGCGCCGCCGTCGACGACGGCAACGACAACAACAGCAGTGGAGGCAAGCGCGTGTCCTCCTCCTTCTCCCTCCTCATCGTTGTCTTCCTCCTCCTCCTCCTCCTCCTCCTCCTCCTCCTCGAACAGCTCCTCCTCGTCATCTTCCTCCTCCTCCTCCTCGAGCAGCAGAAGCGACGGCAGCAAGAGAAGCTGCGACGGTCGTGCTGTGATCGTGCGCGTCCGGTGGTTGGGGCACAGGAGCGGAGGCCAGAGGGGAGTAGGGGTGGGGGAGGAACGGGAGGAGGGAGGAGGAGAGGTGGGCAGTCCTAGTAAATTTTGGACTAGCCTGAGTAAAATTTATGTGTAATTGGGCTAGCACCAATACTGGGCTAGCCCCGAGTCCTTTTTGTAGTGCCTTTATCAAGGGCCCTCCAACCCTATTGTCCTGTTATGTGATAAAATTCTTAGGTGGCATGAGACACGAGGCTCCAACCCTATTCTCCTGTTATGTGTTGTAATTCTTATGTGGCATAAGGCACAAGATAATGTCTTTTATAGGTGGTAAGATTATATTCACAAAAGACAATGAGATAGAAACCATCCTGGTCCGACCATCGATTATCATGTTATGTGTTGTAATTCTTAACAAACCATCCTGGTCCGACCATCGATTATCATGTTCATATTACCTCTGATATCGGTTGTCATCTCAACTTAACACCCGTACTTAACTCTAAGTACGCCAGTGGTGTTGAGTCCACAAAAACTGATACGTCCATATTACCTCTAGCAGGGCTTGTCTCAAACCTACTGCTTGCACTTAGGTGCACAAAAAGTGATGGGTCCACAAAATCAGCCATGTTCATATTACCTCTGAGCTGTAATCCCCAGCTGAGTTTGTTATGTTCATATTACCTCTGAACAAACCATCCTGGTCCGACCATCGATTATCATGTTCATATTACCTCTGATATCGGTTGTCATCTCAACTTAACACCCGTACTTAACTCTAAGTACGCCAGTGGTGTTGACTCCACAAAAACTGATACGTCCATATTACCTCTAGCAGGGCTTGTCTCAAACCTATTGCTTGCACTTAGGTGCACAAAAAGTGATGGGTCCACAAAATCAGCCATGTTTATATTACCTCTGAGCTGTAATCCCCAGTTGAGTTTGTTATGTTCATATTACCTCTGAACAAACCATCCTGGTCCGACCATCGATTATCATGTTCATATTACCTCTGATATCGGTTGTCATCTCAACTTAGCACCCGTACTTAACTCTAAGTACGCCAGTGGTGTTGAGTCCACAAAAACTGCTACGTCCATATTACCTCTAGCAGGGCTTGTCTCAAACCTATTGCTTGCACTTAGGTGCACAAAAAGTGATGGGTCCACAAAATCAGCCATGTTCATATTACCTCTGAGCTGTAATCCCCAGTTGAGTTTGTTATGTTCATATTACCTCTGAACAAACCATCCTGGTCCGACCATCGATTATCATTTTCATATTACCTCTGATATCGATTGTCATCTCAACTTAACACCGGTACTTAACTCTAAGTACGCCAGTGGTATTGAGTCCACAAAAACTGCTACGTCCATATTACCTCTAGCAGGACTTGCTCAAACCTATTGCTTGCACTTAGGTGCGCAAAAAGTGATAGGTCCACAAAATCAGCCATGTTCATATTACCTCTGAGCTGTAATCCCCAGTTGAGTTTGTTATGTTCATATTACCTCTGAATAAACCATCCTGGTCCGACCATCGATTATCATGTTCATATTACCTCTGATATCGATTGTCATCTCAACTTAACACCCGTACTTAACTCTAAGTACGCCAGTGGTGTTGAGTCCACAAAAACTGCTACGTCCATATTACCTCTAGCAGGGCTTGTCTCAAACCTATTGCTTGCACTTAGGTGCACAAAAAGTGATGGGTCCACAAAATCAGCCATGTTCATATTACCTCTGAGCTGTAATCCCCAATTGAGTTTGTTATATTCATATTACCTCTGAACAAACCATCCTGGTCCGACCATCGATTATCATGTTCATATTACCTCTGATATCGGTTGTCATCTCAACTTAACACCCGTACTTAACTCTAAGTACGCCAGTGGTGTTGAGTCCACAAAAATTGCTACGTTCATATTACCTCTAGCAGGGCTTGTCTCAAACCTATTGCTTGCACTTAGGTGCGCAAAAAGTGATGGGTCCACAAAATCAGCCATGTTCATATTACCTCTGAGCTGTAATCCCCAGCTGAGTTTGTTATGTTCATATTACCTCTGAACAAACCATCCTGGTCCGACCATCGATTATCATGTTCATATTACCTCTAATATCGGTTGTCATCTCAACTTAACACCCGTACTTAACTCTAAGTACGCCAGTGGTGTTGAGTCCACAAAAAACTGCTACGTCCATATTACCTCTAGCAGGGCTTGTCTCAAACCTATTACTTGCACTTAGGTGCACAAAAAGTGATGGGTCTACAAAATCAGCCATGTTCATATTACCTCTGAGCTATAATCCCCAGTTGAGTTTGTTATGTTCATATTACCTCTGAACAAACCATCCTGGTCCGACCATCGATTATCATGTCCATATTACCTCTGATATCGATTGTCATCTCAACTTAACACCCGTACTTAACTCTAAGTACGCCAGTGGTGTTGAGTCCACAAAAACTGCCATGTCCATATTACCTCTGAGCAGATGTATGCCTCCATCCCCGATGGAGTCACAACCCAGGAAGTTTGTCATGTTCATATTACCTCTGAACAAACCTCTTCCTAAATTCGGCCATCGATTATCATGTCCATATTACCTCTGATATCGATTGTCATCTACACTTAACACCCGTACTTAACTCTAAGTACGCCAGTGGTGTTAAGCCCACAATACCTATCACGTCCATACGACCTCTGATAGGGTTTATTTTGAACTTATTATTTGCACTTAAATGTGCGCAGCAAATAATAGGTCCATTAAAAATCCCCCAGTGAGATGTCCTCAACAAATACGGTATCATACTACGTCAGCCTATCATTCAGAGAAGGCGGACAGTCAGCGAATTCGAAAAGTTTTTTCGCGCGAAGAAGGTCAGCGGGTCCTACGCTGAAGGAGCTTTCTACGCTCGACGGCAACAGATCTACGATTTTACGCTCGCAAGCTATAAGTCCATGGTTTTATGCCCGGATGCCTTTGTGCTCAGTAGCTTTTATGCTCGAGAGGCCACAAACCTACGACTTTACGCTCAGCAGATACCAAATCGACGATCTCACGCTCGGTGGCGCTCAGTTTACGCTCAGAGGCAACAGATCCGCAAACTCTACACTCGAAGAAATTTTCTTTTCAGGAGCTACAAAATCAAACAGTTCTACGCTAAAAGAGCTTTCTACGCTCGACGGCTACGAATCTACAGCTTTACGTTCGATAGCTATAAGTCTATGGTTTTATGCCCGGATGCCTTTGTGCTCGGTAGCTTTTATGCTCGAGAGGCTACAAACCTACGACTTCACGCTCAGGAACCACAAGTCTACGATTCCGCGCTCGATGGTGTTTTACGCCCAGAGGTTACAGACTGATGATTTTGCGCTCCACGACTTTCCGCATATTCACAGCAGTCCCCAATAAATCCGCCATAAAGTCTGTACCGACCGTTTCAACGACTCCATTCAGAAACGTTTCGAGTTACGAGGGGCCGTTCATGCTTCGTTCAAAGCGTTTCAAATTCCAAGAAATTTAAAAGCTCTGAAGGGGGTCTTGTAGAAGCATAAAAAATACGCTGGGAAGAGCTACGCAGCCTCTTGATGCAGAGCAGCATAAACGGAGGCCTTCAGAGCCATCAAGCGTGCGACAGAGCTTTTTCTGCCAAAACACAGCGTGAAAGAATAAGCTCAAAGGACCATCCGTGTAAGTGCAGTACGTCCAGGCCGCTCCAGCGTAAGACAGAGTTCTTCATCGCCTCCATGGCGTAAAACTCAACCGCTCGCAAAGCAGCGTGATAGCGTATGAGGAACGCTTCATCTTCCCCAAAATGAACCTGTCAAGTCACGCAGTGAATCTGACCTCTGACTCCTGACAAAAGGTGATGCACGGCTACCCAGACGACGGCTGGAAACGATGGCAGACCTCTCGGGACGCGTCCCACAGTATGATGGCGGATCTCACCATTTAATGTAGAAGATTTGGTAAAACATCACCAAACCGTCGTTTACTGGAGTCTCCTCAGCATAAACCGCTCTTTTGCGTACAAGGGAATACGCCGCCCTGTTTTACACAAGCAAACATGAGCTGTTTTACGCTCCGCAACAGACAAACCGCCTGCCACGTCAAAAGCTGTACTTCGTACGGGATTCGAGGCACGTCTCCACGTCTAATTGCACAGAGCGGTGACAGTTTCTCTCAAGACACGTCTCTGCGACGGGTGCACAGAAGGCCTGCAGACCTTCGAAACACGCCTCCGTATTTAATGCATAAGGTGATGGCAAATCTCTGTAAGAGATTTGGTATATCTTCAAAAGCCGTAATTCCGGCTAAAGGCGTCCACATCAGCACGTTATGCAGCGGCCTCTACGCCCATTCAGGATCTGTGCCCATCCGGCTTCAACGCCCTCTCGGCCTCTATGACCGCTCGGTTTCTACGCCCATCCGGCTTCAACGCCCTCTCGGCCTCTAGGACCACTCGGCTTCTACGCCCATCCGGCTTCAACGCCCTCTCGGCCTCTAGGACCACTCGGCTTCTACGGCTTCAACGCCCTCTCGGCCTCTATGACCGCTCAGTTTCTACGCCCATCCGGCCCTCTAGGACCACTCGGCTTCTACGCCCATCCGGCTTCAACGCCCTCTCGGCCTCTAGGACCACTCGGCTTCAACGCCCATCCGGCTTCAACGCCCTCTCAGTCTCTACGACTACCCGGCTTTCATGCCAACTCGGCTTCTATGCCTGTTCGGCTTCTATGTCTGCTCGGCTTCTATGCCATGGTGACGGACATTTGGCTTCTACGCCAACCCCTTTTACACAATGGATACCTACCTACGTGGCTTTTACGCCGTGATCTTAGTAGCAATTGTACGCGTTGTGTCCCCTTAGTTGGACCCGCGTCACCCGCTCATTCAAAAGATCATCTATACGTAGGCATTGGTTACTTTAACCGTTGTGTAATAGGGTGCTGTACTTTCCACTCCTCGGTTGCTACACCAACAGAGTGGTCACTGTCACCAAAGACTCTATAAATAGAGGCCCCTATCAATGGGGAACAAGGTCAAAAAATTGGTCAAGAAACCGATATCAGATCCCAGGTCGGGAAAATTTGGCCAAGAATACCAATATCAGATCAAAGCTCGAAACTTTGAAAGAAGGATCGAACAAGGTCACCGAACCGGAGATCGAGAGGGAGAGACAGAGAGAGAGAGAAGAATACAGAGCTCAGGCAAGGAATAGGGAGCGACGACCTTCAGCATCGCGCATCCACCCTCCTTCGCAACCTCCGAAGCTGCATCCTGTCTTCCACGGCACTTCTTCAACATCGTGTAGTCCAAGGGCTAAAGTGATCGACCGCAGATCAGACACCTATAGCAATTTATACCCAGATTAAATAAATTGTACTCCCGCATCCTCGTATAGGATCAAATTGTACAAGTTTGTTTGTAAACCAAAGGGCACGGGTCTCGTATAAACCCTGTCATTGAAATACACTTTCATTCTTTCGTTTAATACCACAAACAGTGTGTATGGTACCATGTATTTATTATGTACATATTTTATTTTGAGGATAGTTATGTATATATATATGATACTATATTATGTAATATTGTGTGCATATATATATATATATATATATATATATATATATATATATATATATATATATATATATATATATATATATATATATATATATGTATAAGCTATATGTATATGTATATGTAATTAAATATAGTGTTATGTATATACATATATTACTATTTATATATGTGTATATGAGGGTAAGAGTGTATGTATATTTACATGTAGTATTTGCATGTATTAATAATTATAGATGTAAGTATATATATTATATAGTGGTATATATATATATATATATATATATATATATATATATATATATATATAATATATATATATATATATTATATATATATATATATATATATATATATATATATATATATATATATATATATATATATATATATATATATAATGGTTTTAGCGACAGCAGCAAAGGGTGACAGCAGTCGCGTCATAACAAAGTAGCAGCAGCCGCTGTAGCAGCAACAACAACAAAGGGTGACAACAGCCGCAGCCGTCACCAAAGCAGCAGCAGCAGCAGGAACGTTCAGCAGCAGCGGCGACAACAGTTTTGTAAACCCCCTCACCCAAAATAGGTATTTTGTGTGTATTTTTATATTATCATATTTATTATAGATTATTTTAAATATTGAATTACTTTAGAGTATTCTCTTCGTTAATTAGAAAATAAATTTTTAGTATATTTACTTATGTAAATATTTATTTAGATATATTTTTAGACTATTTTAGATTTTTGGAGATTTTTCTAGAATTTTTAGGTAATTAAAACATATGGAACGTAAATATCTAAGACTTTTATGATTTACTACGAGACCATACTTGCATGTTGTTCCTAACAAATATTTATTTTAGGTTAAAATATTTAATTATATTTTTCTGTAATTTATTTAGAATTTTAAGAAATTTATTTAGATTTTTGAAATTATTTAGGATTTATTTGGTTATATCTAGTCTTAATATTAGATAGGTGCTAATTTAGTGTTAATAGATATTAATAAGATTATATATAAATTATTTGTATTATATTTAATTTTATTTAAGATTATAAATTATTGAGATGAACTCAAACTCTATTTTAAATTAATTCAAATCCTGAGCCTACTAGGAAAGCAACTTCATGCATATCCTATCCTTATTTAAATTCATCATAATCCTATCCAAATTAACCAATCCTAGTCATATTTAATTAAGTAGTGTCCACCATTATAAATAACTCATCCTTTATATTTTTCTGTCCCAAATTCACCTCTTTTTCGTCCAAAAAGAGTCAAAATTCGTCATAAATTCAGCCTCATTTTCTAGTATGTTATGACGACTTAAAAAGACGATATCTCCTAGCTCCGGACTCCAAACGCGCTCCAATTTTTTTATTAGAACTATATAAAGGTTAGTTTTCTGAATATATAAATTATTTTAATAATTTATGAAGCTATTTTTCCAAAAAATTCTAAAAGTGTCAGTTGTCCGAAATCAGACGCGTTTTCGTATTTTTGAGATTTCGGGAGATCCCGAACTCGGAATTATTTGAAGTTTCAAAAATCTAACATGATAAAATTTTATAAAATTATTTTTACAGAATTTAATCTTCTGTAAAATTTGTGCAACGTAGACGTAAATAGAAAACCACTAAAAACTGTCATCTGTCCGCCCGTGTAGCCATAACTCTTTACCAACTTGTGATTTTATGAAATTGTCGATTCCAGTGTTTATGTAGCATTGAAATATATAGGATTCCACACACAAATCCAGGATTTGAGTTGGTTGACTTTTTGGTCAACGGATTGCCTCGATTTGCGTGTTACGGATCACAAATCCGTTAAGTTAATTTTCTTTGGACCAAAATTAGGATTTAGTAATAAAATCAGATTATAATAAGATTAAAATACTATTTTAGGTTATTTTATTCAGAATTAAAATAGATTAAAATGGAGGAACCTATTCACCTACTTTTGTAAACTAACTTATTTAATTTATGTGACGGGTAGATCGGACGACGCCTTGAGTTGGAACTTCATCCTTTTCAGATCAGGTAAGATACCTTGCCAAATTGCTTACAATATTTTGCATGCTTAGTATATTTCTGTATATTTATTGCATTTCTGTATAGTTCTTGCATGTGTAGTTTTTCTTCAGTCATTACTATGTATTAGATATGTTGACACCCACATGGCACCTAGTATCATGAGAGGACAATCATTAGACATATGGGCTTTTAACTACTCTGGTAAACCATAGTATATAGTTCGCACTACGGGCGTGTGTCGCGCTGGTCGCAACCCCTGAGGTATGTCGATTTCTGTAGAGTCGCACTGGTCGCTACCCCTGAGGTATGACGATTTCTGATGTCCACTGGCGGGTGTCTGAGTTATGAGGCTTAGATCGAGTAGCCTACCCTTGCCCATAAGTCAAAAAATCGTCCTCATTTGCATTCATATAGATTGTCTTGTACATCGTACTTACATATTTTCTACCTATTATGCATGTTTACTGTATTCAAATTATCTTGCTGTTCTGTATCTTGTTACGTCCCTCGGAGGACCTGGTCCCCTTCCAGGTGTATCTATTCTTGAGTATTTGCAGGAGCACAGATTTGGATGGTTTTATATGTTTTGTGGATGTCTTCTCTTCGAGCCGTGGTCGTTAGTTGGTATTCTTATATTGTGTTTATTGTGTTGTACGTTTACCTTCGAGTTGGTAGTAGATTTGTTTCCATCCAACTATCATCCTTAGATACTTATATTGATATCTAGTTTCATAGATACTGGTTATTTATTTATATTTGATTTTCGTGGATGAGATTTAGCTTATACCCTGTGACTTGTGACATGTTTATACCACTTGTGGATTAATTTTCATATTGCAGCGTACGTGTGGATTTTGGTTTCCATATATTAGAGTTGCCATATCCATACGGCTGGCATGCTTACGTGTTCCTAGTCCTACGTATTTTGGGACTGGGGTGTGACAAGTTTAGCAATGGCTGCAAACCGTCGTCAAAGCAGCAGCAACAGCGGGAACAGTCAGCAGCAGCAGCGATAAAAGATTTAGCAACGGAGAGAACTGTCACTAAAGGGGCAGCGTATCAGAGTATCAGGTTTCAGAGACTATTTTTAGTGACAGTTGGCAGATTTCTATATAAATACTTATATATATATATATATATATATATATATATATATATATATATATATATATATATATATATTGGTATTTAATATATAAGTAAATATATTCTTAAATTGCTAATTTCTTTATAGTATAAGTATAATTAGTATATCATATGTATATTACGGGTAGTTAGTATAAACGAGTTGGGGTATTACCTTAAGATACCAAGGTAATTACCAAGGTAATTGGGAATACCCAAGGTATTGGGTTTGGGGTGTCAAGATTATGGTTTATGTTGTGATACCAAGTTGGTTCAAAACCAAGGTACCTTTTTTGATGTTTGTATTTAAGAATTTATTTAATAATATTGTTTTGGCAATTGTATGTGATTTTCCACCTATGGATTTATGTATCCGGAGAAACGGTATCCTAGTATTTAAGATATGGGTTTTTGTGACTTAGACTTTAGTATTTAAACCCAATATCCTTGTGTAGACTTTTGCAACCTAGAATTATGTAGTTGACCATAGTTGACTTATAGTTGACCTAGTTTGACTTTTGACTTAGAATTGACTTGTTGACCTATAAGTTGATTAGTTTGACTTATTTTCTTTCCGGGACCTTGTATTAATGTTGTATTCCATATCTAAGTCTTTGAGGCACCGTATCAGACATCTGTGAGGCTATTCATTGGACTTTAGGCGAGTATATTCTCTGATAGTTTCTCGTTTATGATATCCTCTATGTTTATTATATCTAGTGTAGATATCCATGTTTTTTGACACGATGGTTACACGGATTGGTATATCCGGATCTCGTCATGAGATGTTATTCCTTGTATATGGTGTATCTTGTGCAAGTCTTATTTTATTGATTATCTTGTGTATGTACAGACACTGATTCTCGGGAATATTTGCTACCTTCCTAGAGAATCCCGTGCCATAGCATACCATGGTTGGATCTATTATACCAGTCGGGGGTGGGGAGTACTTTAGTATAGATATGTGATCATACCCTCCTTGTGCATATCTTGTTCCTTGTGAGTGTTTATCATACACCGCACATATGATCAGCCAAGCCATTATACTCTTGTGCAAGTTCCAGAGCCGATCACATGTTAAAGCTAGTACTCACATACTTAGACATTAGTATTCTTGTTCATTGTCATATTATTCATTCTTGTTTTTATTCCAGTATTTCCTTATTGTGTATCTCTTGTATCTATTATGCATCTTGTATATTCATATCTATTTACTGTTACATAGTTTTTATCATTGATTAGAACTGCTGTTAGAGATGTACTCTGCTACTTTCCTGATTGGATATATTTTCCCCAGATGACACTGAGGACTGGTATCCTACACATTATGGACCTCAGGATGTTGTGGGTCTAGAGTCTGAGACCCTGTCTCAGGGGGGACTTATCCCAACTGAGACAGTTGACCTGGGTTTAGTAGCTTCTTAGCATTTCTTGTACTGGATTTGTCTTCGACTTATTTTGTTATTTCTTTCAGACTCATTGATGTATTATTTTAAACTCATGAGTTGTATGTGACTACTTCTATTCTTTATCTGATTCGTGCTTATTTCTATCTTAGATCTGTTATTGAGTATATTATTATTGTTGGTAGTTCTTTATATTGCTAGATAGATTACCCAGACAGTGTTCTACCACCGATTCTGCGATGTAGGCTGGGCGTTGTTCCCGACTTGTACCCTTACACCGGGTGCGGGTTGTGACATATTTTTAGTAGTGGCTCATGCAGGTCAAGCTTCGTAAGTTATGCGATATCGTGGTAGTGCGACAATTTAGTTGTACTACTGCGAGGCTGATTTAGGATATAGGCTATAGGCTGAGAATACTCAATCCCACCTAGGAAAATTCTTTTGATTCATTCAACTATTCTCTTTTGATATTGATACTTGATCTCTTAAACTGTCCTTTCCTTGAGTGTCTTATATCATGTGCCATATTAATTCTATTCCAGCTTTAGCTTTGTTTGATAGTGGTGCTTCACATAGTTTTGTATCTATTTATTTTGCTCTGAAGCATGGTTTGGTAGCTGTCTTTGCTTAAGACTTGCAAGATCATGACCGGGGGAGGCATTATCCTAGTTAATGATAATTGCAAAGATCGGAGAGTTACTCTAGGATGCCGGGAGTTGAGTGCGTGTCTACTTGTAATGTCACTTTCGAGCTACGATATTATACTCGGGATGGATTGGTTGAGTAGGTACCATGCTAGCATAGATAGTAGAGGAGGTAGAGTTTTGTTTGGTCCGCTAGGAGAGCCAGAGTTCGAGTTTGCTAGAGGAGCTATAGAGCAGGGAGAAGGCATTATTTGTAGAGCTAGGGTGGAAGACAAGGAGTTGTCGCATCCGTTGATAGCAGAGTTCTTGGATGTGTTTCCTGAAGAATTGCCAGGTTTACCGCCAGATCGAGATGTTGAATTCTCTATAGACTTGGTGCCAGGTGCAGAACCAATTTCGCAACATGTCTATAGAGTAAACAACAGCGAGCTGGCCGAGCTGAAGAAGCAAGTAGACAAATTATAGAATAAGGGGTTTATCAGATCGAGTTCTTCACCGTGGGGAGCCCCAGTATTGTTTGTACCGAAGAAGGATGGATCAGTGCGCATGTGCATTAATTACAGGGCTTTGAATAATCTTACTATCAAGAATAAGTATCCTTTGCCACGGATTGATGATCTGTTCGATCAGTTTAGTGGTGCCAAGGTGTTTTCTAAGATAGATTTGAGATCAGGCTACCATCAGGTGAAGATGAAGATGGTGGACATACCGAAGACTGCTTTTAGAACTCGGTATAGACAGTACGAGTTTATGGTGATGTCGTTTGGTTTGACTAATACACCGACGATATTTATGAACTTGATGAACAAGGTGTTCCGTCAGTATCTTGAGAAGTTTGTGGTGGTGTTCATCGACGACATACTCATATACTAGAAGACGCCAGAGGAGCATGAGGAGCATTTGAGGATTGTGTTGGATGTGTTGAGGAAGGAGAAGCTGTATGGGAAGTTGTCCAAGTATGAGTTTTTCTTGGACAAGGTGGAGTTTTTGGGGCATGTTATGACTGGTGATGGTATTTTAGTGGATTCGAAGAAGATCGCAGCAGTAGAATCTTAGAAGACCCCGAGTTCGGTAGCAGAGATCAGGAGTTTCTTGGGATTGGCATGCTACTACAGGAAGTTTGTGCAAGATTTTTCGAGGATTGCCGAGCCGATGACCAGACTCACCAGGAAGGATGTAGAGTTTGTTTGGACAGAGGATTGCCAGGTTACTTTTGAGGAATTGAAGAAGAGGTTGACGTCTGCTCCTATTTTGACGTTGCCATCAAGGTCTAGAGGTTTCACTATTTATAGTGATGCATCGGGAAAAGGTTTGGGTTATGTTCTTCAGCAGAATGGGAAAGTGATTGCCTATGCATCCAAACAATTGTGTCCTCATGAAAAGAACTATCCTACCCATGATTTGGAGTTGGCAGCAGTCATCTTCGCTCTGAAGTTGTGGAAACAATATTTGTACGTAGTGCGTGTGGAGATCTTCACAGACCACAAAAGCTTGAAGTATATTTTCACGCAGATGGAGTTGAACATGAGGCACCGTTGGTGGTTAGAACTGATAAAGGATTTTGATATATCTTTGCAATATCATCCTAGGAAAGCTAATGTAGTTGCCGATGCTTTTAGTAGCTATCCGGTAGCTATGTTCTTGACGCAGGATTGATATTTGCTGGAGGACTTAGAGAGCTTGGGCATTGAGGTGATAGTTCCTGGTTGTGCTATGCAGATATGGGAATTATAGATACATTCAGATTTGATGGACAGGATCAAGGCAGCACAGTATGAGGATTTATCGCTGAGGAGTATCAAAGCTCAGGTGAGAGAAGGATTGGAGGATGATTTCACCATTGCTGAGGATGGATCTTTGAGGCATGGAGTTAGATTATGTGTGCCTAGTGGGGATCTGCATGAGAAGGTATTGCAGGAAGTGCATCGCTCTCAGTATTCCATGCATCTAGGTGCTAACAAGATGTATCGGGATATGCGAGAGAGTGTGTGGTGGTATGGCATAAAGAGGAAAGTGGCACAGTTTGTATCCAGATGCTTAGTGTGCCAGCAGGTGAAAGCCGAGAGACAGAGGCCAGGAGATTTACTTCAGCTATTACTCATTTTAGAGTAGAAGTGGGAGCACATTACTATGGATTTTGTATCCAGACTTCCACGATCTCCATGAGAAAAATACGCGATTTGGATCATCGTTGATAGGTTGACCAAGTTGGCCCACTTTTTGCCTTTCAAGGTGGGTTTGTCTACGGAGAAGCTGGCAGAGATGTATATGAGGTAGATCGTTAGGATACATAGAGTTTTCGTCAGCATAGTCTCGGATTGGAATAGTCGTTTCACTTCTCATTTCTGGAAGAGATTGTAGGAGAGTTTGGGAACTCAGCTCAAGTTCAGTACTACATATCATCCCCAGACAGATGGGTAGTCAGAGAGGACTATTCAGAATCTCGAGGATATGTCACTACCATATTCCAAAAATAGGGGTATTTTTGACTTTTTTATATATTATTAATATTGTGGTAGTTATATTAAATGATTTCATGATATGTGTATTTAATTTAAGTAATTATATAATATATGTATTTATTATATTATATATATACAGTGTATGTATTGGTATGTGAATGATTCGTATGTATATACATATATATATAAAGTATATTTTCAAATTAGTATATAAGTATTAAATAAAATATGTTAATATATGTATGTATTAGTATATATGTATTCAATATATATATGTATGTATTGGTATATTTTTATATAGTATATGTGTAATAAATACGTATTTTGGTATATATATATATATATATATATATATGTATGTATGTATGTATGTATGTATTTTGGTATATATATATGTAGCATGATATATATATTTGTATTGGTATATATATATATGTACATATATACGTGTATAGTATATGTATTATTTGGTACATATATATATAAATATTGTATACGTATATTTTTACTTGGTAAATATATATGTAAATATATATATATATATATATATATATATAGTATATATATTCTTTCGTATACATATAAATAATTGTTGTTATATATATATAAAAATGTGGTATGTATATTTTTAAACATATATATATATATATATATATATAGTATATTATTCTATTTAGTGTATATACACTTATACATATTTTTGTATGTAATTAATTGGATGTACATATATATTTAATTAATGATATATGCTAAACTGATGAACGTACTAGGCGACCCGAGTGTAATTACGGATACCCCATATTTACATGGACCTGTAACCCTGTTAATTATTAGAAGGCCGCCATATATACACTCACATATTGGCGAGACCCGTATCACCGACTGTCTGAATTCACAGCAATTATAGACACGACACCCGCGCAATTAGACGCGCACTTGACCCTAGTTGACTAGTGTCATACCTGGCATAGCCCTGAGTTCATCGTGTTTTGTGTGTTAGTGTAACGTCTGATGCACATGTTATATTTATGATATGTCTATAGGACTGTTGGATCATCCAGGCGATACTCTAGAACAGGACATTGGTATTACCAGCTAAAGACCCAAGGCGAGTACATTCTTTGATAATTTTCAATTATTTGATAATTTATATAAGTTCAGTATCTAAAAATGTTATATCTGATCCTTGACACTGTGCTACACGGACTAGTATATAGATTGGATCTGCAGTCATGAGATGTTACATTGATTATCGTATTAATATTGTGCACGACATTGATATTTAGACCATGTACATGATATATTGGATATTGCTCGTGTATCGTGACGTGTCATGGTTGGATCCACTGTACTAGTTGGGGGCAGGGAAGTAGTTAGTGAGAAATATAGTCATATTCCTATTGTACAAGTATAGAACAATGTTAGTGTTAATCATGCTCCTCAAGTATGATTAGCCATGCCATATAGCTCTCATACATGTTCCCAAGCCGATCATATATCGAAGCTACTATTTCAAATACTTAGAATAATTATAGTTCTCTATTTTAGATCATATACTACATCACCCGTATATGATATTGTATCTTGTTCTCTTCATTTCATATATGCACTGACTATATCATATTGCCTATATTGCCTGCCTCTTTATATTGCATATCTCTTTATTTTGCCATTTGCATTTATTCATTGTCTTCTCTCAGTATATAGCATCATCTGTTTATTATTTTATAGTCCTTATCAATTAAATGGAACTGTTATTTGAGATATACTTTGCTCCTTCCTGACTGGAAATATTTTTCCAGACTATGCCTTAGAGGACTGGTGTCCGACATTTTATGGGACCACAGGGTGAGTAGCTGCAGACTTGGACTTGGTAGTTCAATTGTGATTCCGGAGGTCTAGCCAGAATCACTAGTTATCTAGCTAGTTCTTTTAGCAGATTATTTGGTACCGGATTTGTCTCCGGCATACTTTGTTGAGATTTGGATATTATTGTTGAGTTAGATTATTTATATTTAGACTTGTGTTGCATTTTATTTTATTTCTTCGATATCTTATCGTATTGTAGTTATGTGATGAGTATGTTGTTCATATTATATTGTGTCATCCGTGCCTCCTTATGGAGATTGGATGCTCGTGTGAGATTGCTTAGATAGTATCATGACCTAGACAGTGTTCTACCATCGATGCTGTGGCGTAGGCTGGACGTACCTACGTACTCGTGCCCCAATTCCGAGTGCGGGTCGTGACACGTTTTTAGTGGTGGCCCATGCAGGTCAGACTTTGCAAGTTGTGCGATGTCATGGTAGTGTGACGTCTTAGTTGTACTACTGTGTGCCTGCTATAGAATATAGGACATAGGATACTAGGATGAGAAAGGATACTCAATCACACAAAAAAAATTTCTTGAGAGATTCCTGGGACGACCCCTTGAGAATCTTATTACAATTTCCAATTTAAATCCTTCGCCTTGTTTCCGTCAGTCCTCACTCGTTGATATTGAGTTTGATTCTTGTTGACCAGTTGTTAAATTTAATTCTTGGTATCGTTGTTGAGTTGATTTCTTATCGAGATGAATTTTACGAACTAAACTTTACGATATCATCTGAGGACATATATTGATGAGGACAGTGAGAAAGGTAAAACGTCTACTTTGGTTATGGAACCTAGAGTTTATCGCAGCCATATTAGCTATCATAACAAGAACGTAGGAACCTGACTTGGATGTATATACTGTAATTATAAAACTTAGAGTCTCTCGCAGCTATACCGGTTGGCGTGGCAAGGATTCTAGATGACATGATTATAGAGTTGCATACCTTAGTTACGGAACCTGTCGTTTATCGCATCTATGCTTACTGGCGTGGCGAGGATTCTGAGTGTCATGATTTTGGACAGACGTGTATGATTATCAGGTTGTATCTTAAATTAGTTCTTAAATTATTATCTCAATACTTACCTATTTCCGTTATTACATGACTTTGTTCCATTATTTCCTTGCTAGCGGTAGCAATACCTTCAGTCCTTAATCCAGTTCCTTTTTGAGCTTCTATTTTTTAAGGATTCCTTGTTAAGTATGATAATTAGTGACTTATAATTATGTCTGTGTCTTGTATTAGTGTTGACTGAGTGTGACTTGTGAGTTTGTAAGTATTTCTTGTTGGACATATGAGCAGTATGCATCAATCTAGAGTTAACCCATAGCGTAGTGCCTTGTAGCAATAGTTCTATAATAGGTGTGTTATAGTTAGTATTGGCACTATAGATAGAAGGAGAAAAGAGTATCAGTGATGGTTCTAAGAGTTAGTATCAGAGCCAGCATACCCGTCCTGCTAGTCATGAATTTATGTAATTGGATGATCTATGTAAACAATTAAGTATCAATGAATTGTGTTAAAGATTAATGGAGCACGATGTTCAATTTGATGATTGATACTTGGGTATGTTAAGAGTAAAGAAATATATATGCATAAAGGGTTTAATGAGATGTCATGAGTAGAGAAATATCAGGATTGGTAATGGAAGTTGTGAAGCATATCACAGATTAGTTAACAGTTTGTAAAAGATTAAAGGAAAATACATATACATCAATCGAGATGAGGAACCATATACTTGCCCATGAGAGTAAAGTGAAACATGAGTGTTATAGAAGGTACAAGTAATCGTGAGTTCTAATAAATTTGATGAGATGATCCAATAATGAAGCTAGTGTTATCATACCAAGAGTACTCATAATTCTATATCAAGGATTAGTCGGAGAATGATGCTAATAACAGTAAGCACTTCGTGTGATGATAATTAGATTGATATACCAGTTAATATAGATTGAAAATCATGGAAGAAATACGGTGTGATAATAACCTTAATTATTGGGAGTAATAGTGCAAGTAATCCGGGTAGTACAAATCTCCGTACACAGTTGAGGCTGTAAATAATTGGTGTATTAGTGTGCACCTTGAGTATTAGAGACTGTGAGTATTTATATGTATACTTGTGGATTTAATTTTATCGTTTGAAGAGTAGAAATGAATTACAATTTTAAGAATTTTTAAGGAGTTAAGATTTTATGTTATTAAAATGTTTGAGGATTCAAATTTGATTCAATAAACATAGTCAAAGCTATAAAGATTTTAGAAGTGATTAAAATTTTATTTCGATATTGAGTATTTGACTTTTGAGGAAGTATATGCATTTATTTTAAATCGTTCGAGAAGTAAAATTTGATGATTTTATTTGGAGGATTAAATTTTATGGTGGGTAAGAAATATATATTAGTATATGAGTGGATGAAGTGCATACGTAAGGATCTGTTGACTTGGACATGATTGAGATGGCACTGCAAACAGACTTGGGTGTCCATCTAGAGTTGTATTAGAGAGAACAGTACTTAGTATGGTATGTTGCACTTGGCGTGCACTTGAGTGATAAGAACAATTGTAGTAGGAAAGAGAACTAGCAGTGGGTGTACTTGTAGTAGAACAAAGGTACCTAAAGGGATAGAAGATACTGCAGGTAATGTGTTAGCAGGTTCCTTCTTTTCCTTCTTCATGTTCCTTTTTCCATCTTTTGATTGATTGATTGATTGGTTCCTTAGTACCGTAGTTTGTATTTGTGATTTTTCTTGTTAGAAGTAGTTAGTAGTACACCCTGACAGAGACTGCAACACCAAGACCAAAGTGACCATAACCATACATATTTTTTCCTTAAATTGCATGTTGAATGACTATAGGTAGAAATTTCTTGGACCTTGATTATTGGGGGTTTGATCATAGTGAAGATTTATGAAGAGGTTATGACTTGACAAGAGAGACAAGATGCTTAAATGTCGAGGATAAAATATTAATTTAAATAAAGAGTTGAGAACTTAATATGACAGGATTGGCAATCTTGTTAAAACGTTGATTTTATGAGTATTATGAAATGATTGAATTTGTCATTAAATTTTGAGGAATTTAAGAAGATTATCATTGTATTTATTTGACTACAAGATATAGATTTATTTTGAATATTGCAATTGAAGATTTTACGAGTATTATATTATTTGAGTATTTTTGTGTAAAAAGAAATCAAGGAATAAGATCATTAATGGATTAGTGTTTGAATTCAATTCCCGGGATGAGAATTTAGATTTTATAAATATGCATCGATTGGATTTATGGATTAGTATTTTAGATGGGATTTCTTAATTTATAAAAAATATGCATTTATTGAATTAAATTAGAGGAGTGGATATTAAATTTCGAGTATTTAATTATTAACTTAAATTTTTTGGAGGAAATTATGATAAAAATAGAATTTGATTTTATTTCGAGGATTTTCAAGAATACAATAATTTTAGGATTTTAAAAATTGTGAAATGACAAGCTGGATTATTTCATGATTATGTGGGTTGATGAATTTAACTTTTGATGGAAAATAATATAACGAGTAAATACTACTATGAGGATTTTAAATTCGAGGACAAAATTCTTTTAAGGAGGGTAGACTTGTCACTACCACATTCCAAAAATAGGGGTATTTTTGACTTTTTTATATATTATTAATATTATGGTAGTTATATTAAATAATTTCATGATATGTGTATTTAATTTAAGTAATTGTATGAGATGTATATTTATTATATTATATATACAGTGTTCATTAATGTTTGAGCTGGTAGACTTGACCTAGAAGCCCACTAGATAAACACCTGACTGAATTATATGATTATGTATTAATTTGTATTAATTAGAATTTAATTATTTGGGATTGTGATTAATTACCGTAATTTATTTAATTGTTGTGCCTTACCGTTGCTTCGATATTTGGAGCGCTACCATAGCTTTTGCCTTCCAACAAATTTTATAACCTAGCCCTAGACGTGCCCGCCTTCCATTCTGACCTTTTTGTAACTCATAATTATGCTCTCTTGTGCTTCATTTTAGCCGTACAATATTCGTCGCGGACGTTTATTTATTTTCTAAATAAAATCTAACTTTGTATCGTTGTGCGTTCCAATCAAATTGGAGACACCAATCTCGACCATTTTCGTGAACCCAAATTAGGATAATATTTTGTTCTGAGTCTTCTTCACTAATGATATTTGTTGTCCCAACTTAATTTAGCCCCAGGTATTTCTAATTAATTTTAGAATACCGCACATTTGTTTCTAATTAAATTGGGGATACCAACTTTGACTAATCCCGTTTAATACCAATTTAATCCAAATACCCTATTAATTAAGCCCATACCAAACACACAATGCCCCCTCATCCAACAAAACACCAAACACCAAATCGTTCACCAATTTTTTATTATTTTATGTCTGTAAAAATACCCAAATTTAAGGGGGCTCATTTGTAAATGTTGCATTAGGTGTCAATACCCATTGGTTCAAACCAAATGGAGAGCCCTAATATTTGACTAGTCAACCAACCCCTCTCTTTGCATGAGTAAATTCCTCATGTCAAATCCTGACCACCCATTCAAAATGGGAGCATCAACACACTCATTCCCACTCACCATCTCCTATTTAATGTCTCCTCAATGCACTCTTCCCAACCATGCCCTAATCCCTAAACCTAGGAAAGCCCCCACCCTCTCTCTCCTCCCTCCTCACTCAACCGTAGCTTCCCTCCTTCTTTTTTTTATTTTTTTTCTTTCTTCTTCTTCTCCTTTTTTTTAAATTAGAAAAAGGGGAAGGGGAAATACCAACCAGCTCCGGCCACTATTCACCCGGCCGAGCTCCGGTCAGTACCCGGCTGCTACTGCGGCGTTCACTCGGCCTTCTCCACCCGTTCCTCCTCCATACTCTTCCTTCCCCGGCTCTTCCCTGCATCCCTCCGGCCCGGCGACCCGAAGCTCCACCATCACACTAGCCAACATCCCTCCGGCCTGAGTTTACTCCACCACCCTACTTTTCTTCCCTAGCTAACACCCGACCCTACTTCGCTTCAACTCCCGACCCGACCACCCTCCACGAGCCAGCCTTCTCCACTCGTCTCCTCCCACCACCACTGCATCAGCCTCACTCCACCACCATCGACCCGCCTCCAGCTCCTCGACCCGGCGGCAACTTCCCTCATCTAGCCGGCCACCATCTGACTCACCACCACTGCACCAACCCCGCTCCATTGTCCACCACTGCAACCTCCGCTGCTCGACCCGACCAGTGACCCGTACCACCGGCCATCTCCCCTCAGTCGAGTCCCCCGCCGAATCCCTTTGACCTCCCTCTGCCTCGTCCCTCCGGCCACGAGCACCACTGCAACCTCCCACTGTTCTTCTCTCCGACCACTCTCTCCTTCTCCTCCCTGCATCCCCCGGCACCACCACCATTAGAACCACCATCCACCATACATCAGTTTAGTCCAGTCGACCTCCTCCCGAGCTCCGACCTCCCTGTATCCCATTTTCCCCAGCGAGTTCTCCCCCTCTGCGTCGAGCCAGCACCACCACCCCTGCCTACTCCTCACATTGCCACCTTCGTCGTCGTCGTCTTCGTCGTCCTTGTCATCATCATCATCGTCGACGTCTTCGCCGTCGTCGTGCACGGGCACAGGTATGGTTTCTCCCCCCCATCGCGTACACGTACACGTGTACGTATTTTGGTGTATGCATGTATGTATGTAGTATATGTATTGGTATGTGAATGATTCGTATGTATATACATACATACATACATACATATATATATATATATATATATATACATACATACATATATATATATATATATATATATATATATATATATATATATATATATATATATATATAAAGTATATTTTCAAATTAGTATCTCCGTATTAAATAAAATATGTTAATATATGTATGTATTAGTATATATGTATTAGTATATATGTATTCAATATATATATGTATATATTAGTATATTTTCATATAGTATATGTGTAATAAATACGTATTTTGGAATATATATATATATATATATATATATGTATGTATTTTGGTATATATATATGTAGCATGATATATATATTTGTATTGGTATATATATATATATATATATATATATATATATATATATATATATATATATATATATATATATATATATATATATATATATACGTGTATAGTTTATATATATATAAATATTGTATACGTATATTTTTACTTGGTAAATATATATGTAAATATATATATATTCAGTATATATATTCTTTCGTATACATATAAATAATGGTTGTTATATATATATATATATATATATATATATATATATATATATATATATATATATATATATATATATATAATATATATATATATATATATATATATATATATATATATATATATAAATGTGGTATGTATATTTTTAAACATATATATACTACATATATATATATATATATATATATATATATATATATATATATATATATATATATATATATAGTATATTATTCTATTTAGTGTATATACACTAATACATATTTTTGTATTTAATTAATTGGTATGTACATATATATTTAATTAATGATATATGCTAAACCGATGAATGTACTAGGCGACCCAGTGTAATTACGGATACCTCGTATTTACATGGACCTGTAACCCTGTTAATTATTAGAAGGCTTCCATATGTACACTCACGTATTGGCGAGACCCATATCACCGACTGTCTGAATTCACAGCAATTACAGACACGACACCCGCACAATTAGACGCGCACTTGACCCTAGTTGACTAGTGCCATACTTGGCATAGCCCTGAGTTCATCGTGTTTTGTGTGTTATTGTAACGTCTGATGCAAATATTATATTTATGATATATCTATAGGACTGTTGGATCATCCATGCGATACTCTGGAATAGGACATTGGTATTACCAGCTAAGGACCCAAGGCGAGTACATTATCTAATAATTTCCAATTATTTGATAATTTCTATAAGTTCAGTATCTAGAAATATTACATCTGATCCTTGACACTGTGCTACACGGACTAGTATATAGATTGGATCTGCAGTCATGAGATGTTACATTGATTATCTTATTGACATTGTATACGACATTGATATTTAGACCTTGTACATGATATATTGGATATTGCTCATATATCGTGACGTGTCATGGTTGGATCCACTATACTAGTTGGGGACGGGGAAGTAGTTAGTGAGAAATGTGATCATATCCCTATTGTACAAGTATAGAACAATGTTAGTGTTAATCATGCTCCTCACGTATGATTAGCCAGGCCATATAGCTCTCGTATATGTTCCTAAGTCGATCACATATCGAAGCTACTATTTCAAACACTTAGAATAGTTACAGTTCTCTATTTTAGATCATATACTACATCACCCGTATATGATATTGTATCTCGTTCTCTTCATTTCATATATGAACTGACTATATCATATTGCCTATATTGCCTGCCTCTTTATATTGCCTGTCTCTTTATTTTGCTATTTGTATTTATTCATTGTCTTCTCTCAGTATATAGCATCATCTGTTTATTATTTTATAGTCCTTATCAATTAAATGGAACTGTTATTGAGATGTACTTTGCTTCTTTCTGACTGAAAATATTTTTTCAGACTATGCCTTAGAGGACTGGTGTCCGATATTTTATAGACCACAGGGTGAGTAGCTGCAGACTTGGACTTGGTAGTTCAGTTGTGATTCCGATAGGTCTAGCCGGAATCACTAGTTATCTAGCTAGTTCTTTTAGCAGATTATTTGGTACCGGATTTGTCTCCGGCATACTTTGTTGAGATTTGGATATTATTGTTGAGTTAGATTATTTATATTTAGACTTGTGTTGCATTTTATTTTATTTCTTCGATATCTTATCGTGTGTAGTTATGTGATGAGTATGTTGTTCATATTATATTGTGTCATCCGTGCCTCCTTATGTAGATTGGATGCTCGTATAAGATTGCTTAGATAGTATCATGACCTAGACAGTGTTCTACCGTCGATGTTGCGGTGTAGGCTGTACGTACCCACGTACTCGTGCCTCAATTTCGGGTGCGGGTTGTGACAGGATATGTTGCGCACTTGTGTACTAGATTTCGGGGGTTCTTGGGAGGACCATCTCCATTTGGTAGAGTTTGCTTATAACAATAGCTACCAGGCTAGTATAGAGATGTCACCTTTTGAAGCCCTGTACGGTTGAAGGTATCGTACTCCCTTGTCATGGGACGATGTTAGGGAGAGAGTTTTGCTTGGACCAGAGATGGTTGTGGATGCAGCGGAGAAGGTTCAGTTGATCAGAGACAGACTTCGAGTGGCGCAGGACAGACAGCGGCATTGGGCCGATAGCCACCGAAGACCTTTGGAGTTTGAGTATAGTTTTAGATTTTATTTTGTGCTTGTTATTGGTTGTTTGTTATAGATTAAGTTCTTAAGTTGGTATTTTGTTCTAGGTGGGTGGTTTGGTGTTTCTGAGGATTTCTCCGACACGAGGCACGATTCGCTTCAGTGGAGGCGGGAAGCTTAGTCCGCGATTCATCGGACCTTTCACTATTTTAGAGAGGGTCGGTGCAGTTGCTTATAGACTAGACTTGCCACCTGCATTGGAGGGAGTGCACAACTTGTTTTACGTGTCACAATTGAGATAATACGTGGTAGATTCTAGTCATGTATTGGATCACTCAGAGATAGAGGTGGGCCCTACTCTTAGCTATCCATAGCAGCCAGTTGAGATTCTGGATCGGAGAGAGAATGTGCTGAGGAACCAGACTATTCCTTTGGTGCGCGTCGCATGGAGTCATCACTCTCCGAGGGAGTCTACCTGGGAGAGAGAGGATGAAATACGAGAGCGTTATCCATATTTGTTTGTGCCTTGAGGTATGTTATTTTCTAGTTATGTTCTATTCATTGTTATGTTCTTTCATAGTTAAGTTCTGTTCTATTGTTATATTCTGTTATTTTTTGGGGTAGTTTTCATCTTTGAATTTCGAGGATGAAATTATTTTAAGGAGGGTAGACTTGTCACTACCATATTTTCTAGGAGAGGATATTTTAGTAATTTCAAAATATTAAATATTGTGCATGAAAGTAATTATTTGTTATAGTATTTAATTGTTGTTAGATTTTAGTTATTTATTTTGGACTTGTATTAGTGGACCTAACTAGTTTAGATTAGACCCATGGACCAATATGAATTAATTGTTAGAATTTAGCCCATTTAGAAAGCCCATTGTTAAGGAGATGGATTAAATTAATTAAACCATTAGACTAGAAGCTTTCCTCCTTAATTATTTCTTCATGAGAGGCCCCAAGGGGTATATTGGACAATTCATGGTATCTTGAGGAAAGGGTAAAGGGGCCGGCCTATTTAGAGAGGGAGAATTAATTTCTCTCTCCTCTTTTCATTTGGAAACTAGATCTAGAATTTTTCTCAACCAAATTCCTTCATTCTCACTTTATTTTTCTACCACATCTCAATTCCTTCCCAAATCACCATTGGAGACTAGTGGAGCAAGGATCTAGAAGGAGGAAGCAAGGATCTACAAAGAGGAGCAAGGATCTACAAGTTGGAGGCTAATTTTATCACATTTGGAGGTTTCATTGGAAATCCATCTCCCAATAGGTATAATTCAGTTTTTTTCCTTAAATTAGGTTCTAAATATGAGATTTAATCATGGAAAAGCAACCCATATGTATAGGCTACCCATAGGATTTGGTTTTGTTTTCATAGGAGGCCTATTGAGAAAGTTATGGTACTTTTTGTGTCAAATGTGGAAGAATTCCGAGATTGACATTTGTTGTGTGTGTCAATTGGTCCTATATATCAATTTGACATGTGCTTGTGTGTTTGGGGCTAGTGTCGTGTCCACAATTGGGTACGTGTAGGTCGTATCCCAATAATTTGGTGATACGTGTTAATTTGGGAATTTTCCTCCGACACGAAACTTTGTGCATGTCACATTTTGACACGGACACGTAGAATTATTTTTGACTCTTCGTATTTTTCATAAATAATATATATGACTTGTTTGTGTCCTTCAGGGTACGTTTGGATGTGTGGAGGACTCGTATCGCAAGCGTATCCTAGATATAGTGGGATACGTGGTGATACGATCCATGTAGTTGTGTAATTTAAATTGTAGATCTAGTTCTCTTGTCATTGTGATGTAAAATTATATATATATATATATATATATATATATATATATATATATATATATATATATATATATATATATATATATTGTTGTGTAATTATATTTATGTAATATTGTGTCTTAGATCTATGTATCTAAGTATATATTATAAGTGTATATATTGTTAGGTGGTTATTCTTCTAATTATAAGTATAAGTATATATATATTAGTATGTATAGATATGCATATGTTCAATAGATAATTATATGTTGTTGTAGTCCTATTTATATATATGTGTGACATATTATTGTATGATTATGTATAGGTAAACATATATGTATAGTTATATATATATACATAATACTATGTATGTGTATATGGTACCATGTATTTATTATGTACATATTTTATTTTGAGGATAGCTATATATATATATATATATATATATATATATATAAGCTATATGTATATGTAATTAAATATGGTGTTATGTATATACATATATTACTATTTATATATGTGTATGTGAGGGTAAGAGTGTATGTATATTTACATGTAGTATTTGCATGTATTAATAATTATAGATGTAAGTATATATATTATATAATGGTATGTATATATGAGTATATATATATATATATATATATATATATATATATATATATATATATATATATATATATATATATATATATATGTATATGTATATATATATATATATATATATATAATGGTTTTAGCGACAACAGCAAAGGGTGACAGCAGCCGCAGCCGTCACCAAATAGCAGCAGCAGCAGGAACGTTCAGCAGCAGCGGCGACAACAATTTAGCGACGGCTGCAAATTGTCGCCAAAGCAGCAGCAGCAGTGGGAACAGTCTGCAGCAGCAGCGATAGCAGATTTAGCAACATGCAGAACTGTTACTAAAGGGGCAGCGTATCAGAGTATCAGGTTTCAGAGACTCTTTTTAGTGACAGTTGACAGATTTCTATATAAATACTTTTATATATATATATATATATATATATATATATATATATATATATATATATATTGGTATCTAATATATAAGTAAATGTGTTCTTAAATTTCTAATTTCTTTGTAGTATAAGTATAATTAGTTAGCATATGAATATTACGGGTAGTTAGTATAAACGAGTTGGGGTATTACCTTGAGATACCAGGGTAATTACCAAGGTAATTGGGAATACCCAAGGTATTAGGTTTGGGGTATCAAGATTATGGTTTATGTTATAATACCAAGTTGGTTCAGAACCAAGGTACCTTTTTGATATTTGTCTTTAAGAATTTATTTAATAATATTGTTTTGGCAATTGTATGTGATTTTTCACCTATGGATTTACATATCCGGAGATACGGTATCCTAGTATTTAAGATATGGATTTTTGTGACTTAGACTTTAGTATTTAAACCCAATATCCTTGTGTAGACTTTTGCAACTTAGAATTAGGCAGTTGACCATAGTTGACCATTGTTGACTTATAGTTGACCTAGTTTGACTTTTGACTTAGAATTGACTTGTTGACCTAGAAGTTGATTAGTTTGACTTATTTTCTTTCTGGGACCTTGTATTGATGTTGTATTCCATATCTAGGTCTTCGAGGCACCGTATGTCACGACCCGCACCCGGAAATTGGGCATGAGTCGTGGGTACGTCCAGCCTACGCCGCAGCATCGGCGGTAGAACGCTGTCTAGGTCACAACATGGTATATCCTGTCAATACCCTCAACTCCGTACGGAGGACAATGATAACTCAAACACAGTTCTATAATATACTCAATCACAACTATAAACACAATGGCACGATGAGAATTTAAAAGAGTTCTATTTAAACCAATCACAAGAAGTTCAACTCAAATCCTGGGTCCAAATGACCTCACAAGTCACAAATAAAATAAATACATCTCAGTCTCAGTCTCAGTCTAAAACAATAATGCAGAAAAATAATCTAAGCATGGGCAGGCAAGTTCTCCTCTAGGACAGGCACCTCCTCTGGGATTTCTGGGGTGAAATCCTCCTCTATTCCTGGACCGTAATGAGTAGGGCAAAAGTCCTCCAGGTTCTCTGAAAATGTTGTTATCCAGTCAGGATTGGAGCGAAGCACAAGCACTAACAGCAGTTTCATTAAATTGACAAAATCTATAAACAGTGTAAGAGGTACAAGATGGAAATAAAAACTGAACATGTGAAGTACTGGAGAAAATGAAATAGACAAAAGAGCCTCTAGCAATGAGCAATAAATAGTGAATGCTAGAACAGGTAAATCTGAATAAAGATAAAAACATCTAGCTAAGTGTTTGAATTATTAGTTTATCATGTGATCGGCTTGGGACTGGATCAGGCTGGTTATATATGATTAGCTATGATTCTTTTAGGTCAGGCTAACCGCATGGTTAACTATGGTGCATATAATGGTCAGGCTAATCATATATAACAGCTATGGAGCATATAAGTGGTCAGGCTGCACCCGACGTGAGAAGTGGGGTGAGCTATGGTGCATATAAATGTTTGGATATGATCACATAATCTACTAATAGTTCCCCATCCCCCAGCTAGCACAATGGATTCCAATCACGACTCCTCATGATGGGGATCTAGGGTGCTAACCCGTGTATCCATAGTGTCGGAATCAAGTATGAAATACACTACAATTTATAGAAGTAATCAACCATGAAAACTGTCAGAGAATGTACTCGCCTGTGGTCCTGAGCAAAATGTGAGGATCGAGGTCCAAAATGGAATCACAATGACCTATTTATGGAAATTCAATGTTAATTAATGAATTAAAAGAATAACATGCTTAACAAATTTAAAAACGATGTTTCTAGGTCATGTCTAAGGTTAACTGGTCAATACTAGGTCCAACTAAGTCAATTGGTCTAAATTTGCCACCTACTAGCTAACACTAGCTATTCTAGGTCAAACAAGGTCCATATTACCCTTAAAGTTGACTTTTGTGGTCAAACTAATCCATACTAGACAAAACTAGGTTATACCTAGGTTTCTAAGTCCATACTAGTAAGTTCAAGCTTATATCACCCATATATAACCTAAAATATCTTGACCTATGGTGAACATCTCACCCTGTACTACAATATCTTAGTCCGTATCTTAGTATTGGTCAATACCTAGATTCTAGATCTCCTTAGATATTAAGGATACTAAGTATCATACAATATATATAGCTAGGTATACATATAATCAATAACTTAACTGCTAGTATCACATTACCTATACACTCTAGTTCCAATTCTGCACTCACAGGAACATCTACCCACACACATTGACTGATGCACACTCAAATACCTACACATCCCTATTACCCCAATGCCCAACACACACTGAACAGGAATACACAGTCACACATAGACAGATATGGGCACTGATACACATATATCCTACTGATACTAACCCACTGCACATGTCCACATCTAACCTAGATAATTCACTCTCAAAAGGGGGCACACACACATGTATCTCAATGGCTAACTGAGATAATTTGGACTGCAACAGCCCCCCCCCCTCTCTTAATCTACTCTGAACCTTGCTAATAGAGCATCAGCCAAGTATCAGCAACAAGGGTATCAATATCACATTGATACTGAATTTCACAACAGAACTTCCCACTGCTACTCAAGACTACACACTATACATTATACCTTAGGGCCTGGGAATTTCTGAGACACATCTACTAGGTTCTAGGCCTACTGCTACACCCCTACACCTGTAGACACATACTAGGAAAACACACAGTTCTAAGGTGCTGAACTCACACACAAAATCTGAACAAAACACTCTACACACACAGGAAACACAATTGCTCACTGCTCACTGAGTTTTGGGATACTCACACAACCTAACACCAACACTGATACTGTCACATTGGGTTTTCAATTCACAGGCACTCACACTGGAATCCCCTAACTGCTGATACCCCATTGAAAATATATACATAATATATTCACACAGCCATATAAACACAGTTAGCACTGAGACACATAACCTACACACAGCACAGATACAACCAACACACTGTTTCAACTCTGCCCAGTTAACACACTCTCATCTCAGATACACACTCACTGAGACTTAACTAGGCTCACACACAAACTGCTACACATAGACATAGGTTCACATAGTCAGCTAGGCCCACACACTGCTAGGATACTGAGACACAAAACTAAACCACTGAACTCACTCACTGAGTTCTCACTGACACTAAAATGCTTAAACACTGGTTTTGAATACTGAACACACACTCAGACACACAGGCAACTAATACATATTGATCTACACTGAGACACTTACACAACTATACACAGAATATCAGGCCAAGTATTAGGGCTAAGTGATTGTATCAGTAACAAAGGGTATCAATAACACACTGATTCACACTATTCTGACCAAACTCACACACAAGTCCCTAACTCTCCTCAACTCACATACTCTGAAACTGGCACTCAAACCTACACACAGATACTGAAATTGATACAACATTCAAAACCCATCACAGTGAACTACATCAACCCACATACACAGTTGTGAAACCCCTTCCCCAATCTGATACACATACCCCTGCTCTAATACCTACAGAAATACACAGCACAGTTCTCACCTCTCTCTCAAAATGCACAGATATCTCCCCCAAACCCGACTACACAAAATACACAGTCCCGAATGTACAGTAAATCCCCCAACACACAATACATATATATGTATATAGATTCATCCATCAATTATACAGAATTATAATTAAGTTAGATAGGTAAATTTCTAATAACAATTAAACATCACATACAGGTTCATACACCCGACTGTACACAGGTCTTCCAAATCCTGATTTCTACATCAAAACACTAGAAATACTAAATCAAACCCTAAATCAACATAATAGACTACACGTAGGAGAGGTAATCATGTATACTAGCAACCCTTAGGATTTGGGTTCCTGAGATTGGGAAAAATCTAACGAAAATTCACCAAACCCTAGATCTCCTAGGTTTACATGAAAAATCCCTAAAATTCGAATTCCAACCTTAGGGTGGGTTCCTAATGGTCATGAACATCTGAAAACAGGAATTAAATGAATAAAAACTAGGGTTTTACCTGTAGGGAAGGTTTCTTCAACGAGGCTCTTCTTCTCCAAGGCTCCCTGACCCACGTTCTTTGCTTCTCTTGCTTTGGAGGAGGAGAAAATGGAACCTAGGGTTAGGGTTTCGAATTTTTGGAGTGGGGAGATGGATTTCTCTAGTGGAGGCTAGGGTTTCTCCTGTTTACATGAATGATGGCTTTGTGAGAGGCTTCTTTTTATATATAAACCTAGTTCTAGGGTTTCCTTGCACAGCTTTAGGTTTAAACCTTTATGTTAAGTCATGTAGGGCCTAATAGACTCAAGTTAAGTCAGCCTAGGGTTTTGAGGGTTCACCCTAATTTTGTATTCTAGGGTTTTTGCTAGAATAGGGTTTTCTAATGGATTCTAGGGTTATGACCTAAACTAAACATTCTAGTAATAATATAATTAGTTACAAAACTCAGAAATTAAATTTAAATTCATAATTATTTAAAACAGCTAAATTACAGAAATACCCTTATATGGAAAGTGGTAGTGACACCGTATCAGACATCTGTGAAGCTATTCATTGGACTTCAGGTGAGTACATTCTCTGATAGTTTCTCGTTTATGATATCCTCTATGTTCATTGTATCTAGTGTAGATATTCATGTTTCTTGATACGATGGTTACACGGATTGGTATATTCGGATCTTGTCATAAGATGTTATTCCTTGTATATGGTGTATCTTGTGCAAGTCTTGTTTTATTGATTATCTTGTGCATGTACAGACACTGATTCTCGGAAGATTTGCTACCTTCCTAGAGAATCCCGTGCCATAGCATACCATTGTTGGATCTATTATACCTGTCGGGGGTAGGGAGTAATTTAGTGTAGATATGTGATCATACCCTCCTTGTGCATGTCTTGTTCTTTGTGAGTGTTGATCATACACAGCACTTATGATCAGCCAGGCTATTATACTCTTGTGCAAGTTCTCAAGCCGATCACATGTTAAAGTTAGTACTCACACACTTAGACATTAGTATTCTTGTTCATTGTCATATTGTTCATTCTTATATTTATTCTAGTATTTTCTTATTGTGTATCTCTTGTATCTATTGTACATCTTGTATATTCACATCTATTTACTGTTACATAGTTTTTATCATTGATTAGAACTGCTGTTAGAGATGTACTCTGCTCCTTTCCTGACTGGATATTTTTTTTTCAGATGATACTGAGGACTGGTACCCTACATATTATGGATCTCAGGATGTTGTGGGTCTAGAGTTTGAGACCCTAGCTCAGGAGGGACTTATCCCAACTGAGACAGTTGAACCAGGTTTAGTAGCTTCTTAGCATTTCTTGTACTGGATTTGTCTTCAGCTTATTTTGTTATGTCTTTCAGACTCATTGATGTATTATTTTAAACTTATGAGTTGTATGTGACTACTTCTATTCTTTATCTGATTCGTTCTCATTTCCATCTTAGATCTGTGATTGAGTATATTGTTATTGTTGGTGGTTCTTTATATTGCTAGATAGATTACCCAGACAACGTTCTACCGTCGATTCTGCGACGTAGGCTGGGCGTTGTTCCTGACTTGTACCCTTACACCGGGTGCGGGTCGTGACAGAGCCATAGTGCTCATATTCCTAAATGAGCCATTCACATATGGACCAATAGGAATAGAGTGTACTAGTGCACATGGGTGCACATATGATGTAAGAGTCTATTCATATTGGTCTACATGTGTATGTCTCATTTAGGAATATGAGCACTATGGCTCATATCCCGTTTACCCATATATATATATATATATATATATATATATATTGTGAAAACATGATTATATACTAAACAGGTGCACGATAGCTAAATGTCTCAAAAGAATCAAAATACTAAACATGAGTAGTGGAGAAGAAACCCAATCAAGACTCACGGCAGCCATCCTCCTGATATGTGTCATCGAGTAGAACTGGTGCGTGGTAGCTAGATCCTCAAATTCTGCTACAATATCTGGTCAAATAAAACCAAAGGGATCAACCCCTAATAGTAAGTACCACAAGAAAGTATGAAGTAATGATGCATGAAAACTAGTTAATAAGATAATACATAGAATAGGCGGCATCGTGTCTAAGATCCATAATCTATCATCGAGGCAGTAATCATGTCATGCACCAGAACCAGAACATTGGAGAGCAGGTTTGGTACTATAATAGCTACGTATTTCAGAGTACGTCGATCATCCAAAGTGCAGTCACTGTTGTATAATACATGGGAGTTACTCTACAATCCACTGGTCAAAGCTAGGTCGAGAAATCCTAGTTGTCAAAATCACAACTATCAAGTAATCAACAAGATATATTACCATCACAGATATAATAATAAAGCATTATAAACTATTAATATATAGATGATCATGAAGCCAATATACAAAATAGAATACTAGCATGACTATACAATCATACAAGATCATGTTTATTTGCAGTCTAAGAATATATACAATCATGTTGCCCATAAGCGGGAGTAAGATCCCAGAACACGAGCTAGCATGCATATTTGCGAAGAAAAATTTAAACAAAACTTTTGTATTACAAACTTTTAAATAATAAAGAAGAGTACAAGAGATCCTAAACATGAATCTAAGTATAATTGATTCTGAAAAAGTATAGCTGTAGAGATTTGATCTACGGGCGATCACTTTACTCCTTGAACCACACGATGACGAATATAAACAAGGATGCTGTGAACAACTTGAAGAGTTGAGCAATAAGAAAGCTTTGGCAATAATGACATGACAAGCTTCTATTTCTCTTATTATGTTCCTGAATTTCTCAGACTTAAAAATTCTAGCCTTTTTTTGCCAATGTAACGTACACAATGATCATATATTTATAGGATTTTAGAGCAGTTATGAAAGTGTGCACGCACTTTTGACAATCCACATTGTGCGCACACGTTTGGTAGACTAACACCCCACGTTCTTAATGAGTGGGTGCACAACTTGTTGTCTGCTTGACACGTAGCTTCTTATACGAGAAAAGCATAGGTCATGGGGGACAATTGTTTATACACGTTTTACGAGAAGCATGGCATGTAGGACACGTAATCATAACTCCTCATTATCAGTTATGATAGTAGGTGCACTTTGGAAGTGGTTCTGAAGATTGGCGCACATTTGGAATGGCTATACAAGAGCTTTTTTGAAGAAGTTGGCCAGCAGCGCACTTTTTAAGAAATTGGCTCAGCGACGCATTTTTGATGAAGTTGGTGCAACGACGCACTTTTGAAAAAATTGGCTCAGCGGCGCACTTTTGATGAAGTTGGCACAATGGCGCAATTTTGAAAAAGTTGGCACAGCGGCGCAATTTTGAAGAAGTTGGCACAGCGGCACACTTTTGATGAAGTTGGCTCAGCGGCGCACTTTTGATGAAGTAGGAACAACGGCGCACTTTTGATGATGTAGGAACAACGGTGCACTTCTGATGAATTTGTCACAATGACTGGGTCGCTAAACGACAACCTGGGTCTGCACATTACAGCTCAGCTGTAATGATGACTTTTGACTCCTCGATTGCTGTTTGGCTGTCGTATTCGTTGTATTTAATATTTGGGGGGAAAACAGACATGCGATTTGTGCTTCTGTCTTTGTTGACGAAAATATCTTGAAAGTGTTCCATCATTTGAAACAGAGTGAAAGTGCACCATTTTTCTCCTACTAAGTTATTTGTAGGAAACTGTGCCATCTTCAAGACACATACTTTGTATGCTTCTATAAGACCCCCTTCAAATTTTTTGAATTTGTTCAGATAAATTCAAAACACTTTGAATTAGAAGCATACAAAAAGTTGTTGAGATTTTATGCGCGCCCTTTGGGCAGAATCCCAACAGTTTTGCTGACGTGGCTAATCAGCATGATTAATATGCTGGATTCGAGGAATCAACATCCGAAGAGTTTTTTCCCCAAATCTATAAATAAATGGTTTGAGGAGAGAGAACTTTTCTACTGCTCTCAATCTCTTTGTCTTCTTCTTCCTCGAGCAATAGCAATGGCGTCCAAGCAAACTTAGGCAACCAATAAAGGCAATAAGGGGAAGGGATTGGCCTTCTTTTCTCGAGCAACAACGACGAGGTCGCCGATGAGGTTGACGGTGGCTCAGTCTGTCGGAGAGCGGCTCAACATGTTGTCGTCGAAAGTAGCATCATGGGTTGTAGCACACCCTCCACTGATAGGCACGATGGCTGATTTTTTCTTCTTTATCTTCTTTCTTTCTTTTTTACATATACAATGTAAGCTCCAATAATAAGAACAAAAAATATGGAACACAGAGACATGCGTACATGCGTACTTTTCTCTCGTTCAGAGCAAAAATATCCTTTATGGCGCACTTTCCCTTATTCAGAGAGGAAAAAGTCATTATGGCACACTTTTTCTCGTTCAGAGAGGAAACAGTCGCTATGGCGCACTTTCTTCAATACTGGCGAGTCGGTGCACTTTTCGTCTGTTTTGACAGATTGGTACATAAAATGTATTGATCTACTGAATTATTTATAAAATGCACATAGTTCCCCAAAATTTAGGAAAGATGCGTCTCCTTTAGAATCTTCAAAGACTCATAGTAGGATTATTTTTACGTACTCCTCTTCATGAGATTTACTGACTTCTCGTTTGTGGATTTTACAGTTGACTTGGGTATGGATCCTTTAGCTAAATTATTGTGACCCACTATTGGACTTTTGTATACCAATTATCTAGAGGACTTATAGCATATCTAATTTCTCCAATATGATAAGAATATGTTCAACACACGCTAATTATTGATAGTCGGGCAAGGAAAACAAATATTGACGTCTTTGATAAGCGGCGAACCTCTCACTTCCTTTGCGAATGAGACATATTCCAAGATGGCTTTCTTGTTTGGTGACGCTATTCATCAATCATCTCAGCCCAAGAAAAAGAAAGAGAAGTGGTTATTCAATGTTCATTGTAGGGTCATGGATCTCCCAGAGATGTCAAAAAGTTTTTCACTGTCTGCCTTCTCCTATGCTACTTATCCATGGAAGATGGAGTAGGATTTGACTCCCCTTACTAATGGAGCTAAGCCGAGGAAAATTATCTACAAATATGGTCGTTTCTTCGGTTCCAGCGATGGACATTCAGTTCAAATGCGAGAACTTCATCCCGGGAACGTACCAAGTGAAGATTCTTCGTTGATTCAACCTATTCAGTCTCTTTTATTCGCCAATATTTATACTGATGCTGGAGACATTTATCCTTAGAAGAATGTCTGATTGCTAGGATGGTTGACCAATGAAAATATCTATTGGCGTCGAGTAACGACATGGATATTGGATCAATATATCGAGAATCTCGTATCTTCGGATTTATACAATGCAACGAATTTCTACGGCATTGCGCCCAACGCCAATATATTCTTGGCTTTGTTAGAGCGATATAACTCTATTACTGTAACTGTTTTTACTCCATGTGGTGAGTTAGGGTTTGCCTTACACGAGATGAAATACGTATCTGCACTGCCAATATGGGAGATTCCTTATGAGGACTATATGCCTACCAACACAGAACTGGCAGATTTAGCAAAGACTGAGCCACGTCTAGTTAAAGTGTATCAAGAACTGATATGCCACTATCTGACCTATAACCATTACTAAAATACTAATTCTGGTATTGTCTTTATCAGAAAGTGGTTCCAATACTTGTTCAATGATATAAGCGAGAAAGAATGTATAGAGATTCGTCTGCTTCTACCTTTGAGTTCTACGAGAGTTGAAGAACTCATGGCAGGTCATGATACTGGAGATAAGTCTTTGGAGATCGTATAGAAAACTTTGCAGCAGGCACACCGGCTATTAGTTATCTCAGACACACTCGTACAAAGCTCTCATCTGAAGCTTTGTTGGCTGGATATTTCTCTTTATGGCTTCGAAGATGGGTAGTCCCTGGAGGTTCAGGTTCAGTGGATCATCTCCATAGGGCAATTTAATTCCCTACAGTCCGTCTGGTTTTCAAGAATAGACTGGCATTGTTACCAGCTATGGTGTGCGGTTTGAATGCTGGTTTGTGGGAACTTGCTCATAACTTGACAGTAGATCCTCGACGAGAGAAATTTTCCCGAACTGAGCTTCCATTTACATATTTGATGGGTTGGTTGATTTTACACAACCAGAGTTTGATGGCTCCTATCTTGACTCAGGCTGACATGACAGAATACTTGTTCCTCTGTAGATATAGGCTTTCTAAATGGACCTATACTACTCTTTTTTAGACGAGATGTGCTTTAAACATGGGGAACAACTGGAGCTTTTACTGCGTTGTTCCTGACGTAGCAACTGAGCACCAAGGTTCGAGGTTTATTGACGAGGGGACCACCATATTGAGATTGCCATCAGGGGTCTTTTCATGGCTGATGTTTATCTGGCCATCTCGCTTGGTATATAGAAATTACAACAGTTGCACCTTTGAACCGTATTTACCTAGCCGCTTTACAAGGCAATTTGGCTATGATCAAATTCACGTCGAAAATGCTACTATGTGTCTAGCAAATTCTGGAGGTTTAATCGATATCGCCCGGGGATGGAGATACTTTATCATAGGTTATACAATAGCTACTTTTACTCTGCCTGTACCCAATCCTCCTTTACGCATATTGCATTCTTTCACCCAATTTTATTGTTCTATCAATCAATTTTACAGGGATTTTGATATGTAGGTTAGTTTCTGAAACCCGATGGAAGGAGTTACTCCGGAGCCAATAAGACTTTCTTTAATCGAAGAGGAGGAGGATGTTCCTCTGGATGAGATATTGGAAGTTCTTTCACATGTACAACTAGATGCACCTACCCCTGCCATAGTGGTCAAAAAATCTCGGAAGCATAAGATTATGTCCCCTACTGAGGGCTGATCTACCAAGAAGAGGACTATTGTTACGAAGCCTAGGAAGCCAAAATCGAAGACTTCTGCCCCTTCAAGAAAAAATTTGATTGACGAACAGATTAGTTCGCCGGAGCGGCCTGGACCGTCTGTCTCTTCTCCAGTAGTGCAGAGGATTAGTACTTCCATCCTTCCCCTGTTATTGCTATTAGAATAATTCTCGCTTATGCTGCTGCAATAGTTTGTTTTGCAGATCCTATCCTTGATGTTGTGTCTCAATTTATCCTGCCGATTGTATTGATACCTCCTTTCCCGATGGATCTAAAGAATCAGGTTGCTCCATCAATGGACCCAAAGGATCAACCTGCTCCGGGAAGTTTTGATTCCAGTGTCAGTGGTAATGGAGAAGACATTGGCGTATAAATAATTTTACCTTCTCGGGTTAAAGTTGGTGAGCATATTGAGTCACAAGCTGACATTGCTGCCACAGCCTCCGAAGATATGTTTGAACATGATATTCAGGCTCAACCTCAATCTCCTATAGTTACAGCTGGGCTTGAAGATGATATGGATCAGATTAATACTGAAGCTATAATTTCATAAGCGAGCATGACTATGAGTGATTATGATGATTTGCTCCTTCACGTCGATTCGTCTGAGGTGGAGGCTTCATTGACAGGCCTAAGGAATTCTTTGAAGAGGCAGATTCCTGAAGATGAATATGTATCCGACTGGTACTAGTACGTATCTCTTTATTCTTTTTATACCACAAGTTTTTGCGTTACATGCTTCATTGTTACGAATTCATGCAGTGATAACTCAGGCTAGCACAGGCCAAGGTGTTACTTCTTTCCTTAACTCGATGTGCATATATCTTAGCCATAATGTGTTATTTATTGATCATATTATTTTTGATATTTCTTGTAGGTGCTGAAATTATGGTTGGAGTTTCTCCAGAGAGGGCCGAAGGGATAGTTGTTTCGCAGGCTGAAACAACTTTTGTTACTGATATCGCTGTTTCAACTGCGGATATCGTGTCGATACCACCAGTAGCTTCAACTGCTCTTTGTGGTAGAAATGACTAGTGCTACCAAAATGTCTTCCACTATTAGCTCGAGAGAACAAACAGTGGGTTCTTCCTCTTTTGTCTCTAGTGTCGAGGCTACGACTGTCACGACAACTGTCTTCGTACATCATGGTCGGGGATTAGCTAAAATTATTGCAACTCCAGGTTCAAACACTAGCTTTAATGCTTTAGTAGAAGCTTATACATATGCTTTCTACACAACATTGAAGGAGTTGATAAATCTGGTGCTTAAGAAAGGTTTATCTTTTGAGGATATGAAAGATGCTAGCTTGCCTATGATTCAACTCATCAAAAATTTCAAGGATGAAGATAGGGTTGTTGCTCTTGAGCAAATCTTGATAGGTCTTGAGCAGCCTATTAATAAATATTTGCAACTTAATAGTGGAGACATCTCGGCTCTAATTCAAACTAAGTATGAGTCAATCACTGCTGAGTTCATGGAACGTCAAACCACTTTTCATGAGCATATGAAGATCCATGCTGAGAAGACTGTACAAATAAATGCTTTTATAAAAGAAGTGACTTCTTTTTTGGCTCTTCATCGTTCTACCTATGATGAACATAATGACAGGGCACTACAGCTTCAAACTCAGATCCAAGAACTCGAAGCCCAGCTTAATCAAGCAAGAGAAGAGTTGAAGGTGACTGTGAACCGACGTCGGGAAGAGCTGGCATATTGTGACTTAGCAAAAGAACAACTTTTGGAGCTCGAGCATAACAAGAACTGTCACTACCACATTTTCTAGGAAATAATATTTTAGTAATTTTATAATTAATTAAATATTATGCATGTTAAATAATTATTTGTTGTATTATTTAATTCTTGTTAGATGTTAGTTATTTATTTTGGACTTGTGTTAGTGGATCTAACTAGTTTAGTTAGACTCATGGACCAACATGTATTAATTGTTAGATTTGAGCCAAACTAGAAAGCCCATTGATTAGGAGGATAATTAAATTAATTAAACCATTAGACTAGAAGCTTCCCTCCTTACTTATTTCTTCATGAGAGGCCCCAAGGGGTATAATGGACATTACATAGTGGCTTGAGGAAGGAGATAAGGGGGCCGGCCTATATTAAAAGAGGGAGAAAGTTTCTCTCTACTTTTTTCATTTGAAAACTAGATCTAGAATTTTTCTCAACCAAATTTCTTCATTCCCACATCATTTCCCTACCAAATTTATCCCAATTCCTTCCCAAATCACCATTGGAGATTAGTGGAGCAATGATCTAGAAGGAGAAAGCAATGATCTACAAAGAGGAGCAAGGATCTACAAGTTGGAGGCCAATTTTACCATATTTGGAGGTTTTATTGGGAATCCATCTTCCAATAGGTACAATTCAGTTTTTTCTCTTAATTTAGGTTCTAAATCTGAGATTTAACCATAAGAAATTAACCCATATGCATAGGCTACCCATAGGATTTGGTTTTGTGTTCATAGGAGGCCTATTGAGAAAGTTATGGTACTTTTTGTATCAATTTTGGGAGAATTTTGAGATTGACAATTGTTGTGTGTGTCAATTGGTCCTATAGATCAATTTGGCATATGGTTGTGTGTTTGGGGATATTGTCGTTTCCACAATTGGGTATGTGTAGGTCATATCCCAATAATTTGGTGATACGTATTAATTTGGGAGTTTTTCCTCCGACACGGGACTTTATGCATGTCACATTTTGATACAGACACGTACATTTGTGTTTGACTCTTCGTATTGTTCATAAATGATATATTAGACTTGTTCGTGTCCTTCGGGGTATGTTTGGAAGTGTAGTGGACTCATGTCGCAAGCGTATCCTAGATCTAGTGTGATACGGGTGTGATACACTTCATGTGTTGTGCATATATATATATTTAGGTGTTAGTGTGTCATATATCTATGTATCTATGTGTTATGTATATATGTAGCTATTCTTTTACATGTGTAATATCTATTTAATATAGTAGTATATATATATGTATATGTTATGAGTATATATATATATATATATGTTGTCATATATATATATAATATATATATATATATATATATATATATATATATATATATATATATATATATATATATATATATATATATATATATATATATATTTATAAGTTATGTTATATATTTATATGGTATTGTGCATGATTATATATATGTGTACGTACTAGTGATATTATGTGTTACTTTATGTATATATTACTATGTATGTGTTATTTTACTATAGGTATTATTGTGGATATGTATATATGTATATAGAGGAGTATATATATATATATATATATATATATATATATATATATATATATATATATATATATATATATATATATAGTTGTAGTTATATATATATATATAAGTATATATATATTTATGTGTTATTAAGAGAGAGAGAGGGAGCATCAATTTTAGCAACAACATCAGCAGATTTAGCGACGAACAAACAGCAGCAATAGCAACAGCAACAACAACATATAGCAACAGCAGCAGCATATAGCAACAATAACAATAGCAGCATTAGCGACATCAGCATATAGCAATGGCAACAGCTACAACAACAACAACAACAACGCTTCAGCAACGGCAGCAGCAGTGACCGCAACAGAATACAACAACGGCTTCAACGAAAGCAGCTTCAGCGACGACAATAGAGTTTTAGTGACAGTTCTACGGTATATATAATATTTATGTATATATTATATATATATATATATATATATATATATATATATATAAGGTATTAGTATATATTTATATATATTCCTAATTGTTAATTGTGTTTTAGTATACAATATTGTAATAATTAGTTGTTAGCATATAGTTATTATGGGTAGTTAGTATATATATGATGTTTGTTTATTACCTTGAGATACCAAGGTAAGTATCAAGGTATTTGGGGGATGCCCAAGGTATTGGGTTTGGGTATCAAGATGGAGGTCTAGTGTTGCGATACCAAGTTGGTTCAAAACCAAAGTATCCATTTAATATTTATAATTAGGATTTATATGTTTAATATTTTTTGATATTAAATATTTTTGCGATACCAACTGAGAAAGATGGTCCGAGATTAGTAACTTCTTAGTATTCCTTTGTCCTTGATTTGTCTTCATCTTATTTGTTAGTATTCTTTCAGACTCATTATTGTTATTATTTTAGACTCATGAGTTGTATGTGACTATTTTTTTCTTTATCATATTTGTGCTCATTTCCATCTTAGTTCTGTGATTGAGTATATTGATATTGTTGGTGGTTCATTATATTGCTAGATAGATTACCCAAGCAGCATTCTACCACCGATTCTGTGGCATAGGCTGGGCGTTGTTCCCTACTTGCATCCCTACATCGGGTGCGGGTCGTGACACATTTTTAGTGGTGATGCAGGTCTCTCTCTTCGAGGTCGCAACTAGTATGATTCATAGTGGTGCTCTGAATTGAGTGCTATTACAAGCCTATGTCAGGATATAGGATATAGGCTATAGGCTGGGAATACTCAATCACATCTAGAAAAAAATTCGTTTGATTCATTCAACTATTCTCCTTATATATTGATACTTGATCTTTAAACTGTCCTTTCCTTGAGTGTCTTATATCATGTGCCATATTGATTCTTGCTTTTGCTTTGTCTCAAGATGTCGCCTAAGATTAGATCGCAGCAGGGGAGAGCTGCTTCTGAGAGGTTTGCGATGTCCCGAGGGCCTACACAAGTCACTTCCCCGGTGATTGGAGTGTCAGCTGCTTTCGGAGGTCCCCCATTCACTCAGAGGACTATGCCAGCTGTATCTGAGGGGCTTCTACCTCCACCTTTCATGCCAGCAGAGGCAACACAGATGTTTACACTATTTCGTGAGATGCTCGAGGCACAGATGGCTCAGTCTGAGGCACATCAGAGGCATACCAATATTTTATGGCAGGGCATCGATAGTGCTCATCAGCTTGCTCGTGCCGTAGTCGAGAGAGAAGTTCCGGTCCAACAGCAGGTTGCTCCTCAGGTTGCTCAGCTTTAGCCAGGCAATATTCAGGACTTCAAGAAGCTGGAGACTAGGGTCTTCAAGGGGACGGAGAGCATCGTCTATGCTAATGATTCGATCGAGGACATTGAGCGTCTTATGAGGGTGTCCCGTCTTTCCGAGGATCTGAAGGTTTAGGCGGTAGGACTTCAACTGTTCGACGTCACCCGCACTTGGTTTAGGAATGAGCCAATTCTTGTTGACGTGGGACAGTCTTGGGAGGTATTCAAGGACCTCTTCAAGAAGAAGTTCTTCGCTCGGGCAGACATGCTAGACTTGGGGAGGCAGTTTGAGAACCTCATTCAGGAGAGCATGTCTGTGGAGGAGTACGCTACGGAGTTCGGCAAGTTGAGCCAATTTGCAGAGTATTTGGTGAGAGAGCCGGAGGCTCAGGCTATTCGTTTCCATGAGAGTCTAAACTGGAAAGTAAAGATCCTCATTCCGTCTTTTTATGAGACATACTCGGAGATACTTGTGAAGGCACGCAAGGTTGAGCGGGAGCTGGGTTTGAAGCCCAAAAGAGACTTTGATTCTTTTCTGGGGGCAAACAATAGTGCAGTATCTGCCAAACATCCTTATTTCCAGTCCAGGCCTTTCCAGCAGTCGCAGCAGCACCAGACTCCAGCTAGGGTGCTGGTTCACCAGGCACCACAATAGCAGAGACAGTTACAACAAGCTTCCTGCCACTACTGCAAGAAGCTCGGTCATATTTGGGAAGTTTGCAGTAGGAGGTTGACAGTTTGTTTGTATTGTGGTACTGAAGGGCATCAACTGAGAGAGTGTCCTCGTCGTGCAGTTCAGGGAGCAGCTTCAGCTCCGAAGGCACATACGAGACCACCTGCAGTACAGCCGAGGGGACCACTTTCGACACAGCAGGAACGTTATGTCCAATATCAGCAGCAGGGAGGTGTACGTCAGGGACGAGCGTTTGCTATGACCGTCGAGGAGGATGAACCCACCGGAGATGTCATTGCAGGTTATATTCTTCTTGATTCCATTCCAGCTTTATCTTTGTTTGATAGTGGTGCTTCCCATAGTTTTGTATCTATTTGTTTTGCTCTGAAGCATGGTTTGGTAGCTGTGTCTTTGCTTAGGACTTGCAAGATTATGACCGGGGGAGGCATTATCCTGGTTAATAATATTTGCAAGGATCGAAGAGTTACTCTGGGAGGTCGGAAGTTGAGTACGTGTCTACTTGTAATACCACTTCTGAGTTACGATATTGTACTTGGGATGGATTGGTTGAGTAGGCACCGTGCTAGTATAGATTGTAGAGGAGGTAGAGTTTTGTTTGGTCCGCTGGGAGAGCCAAAGTTCGAGTTTGCTAGAGGAGCTGCAGAGCAGGGAGAAGGCATTATTTATGGAGCTATGGTGGAAGACAAGGAGTTGCCACATCCGTTGATAGCAGAGTTCTTGGATGTGTTTCCTGATAAATTGCCAGGATTGCCGCTAGATCAAGATGTTGAATTTTCTATTGACTTGGTGCCAGGTGCAGAACCAATTTTGTAACATATCTATAGAGTAAACAACAACAAGCTGGTTGAGCTGAAGAAGCAGGTAGACGAATTACAGGATAAGGGATTTATCAGATCGAGTTCTTTACCGTGGAGAGCCTCGATATTGTTTGTACCAAAGAAGGATGGATCAGTGCGCATGTGCATTGATTATAGGGCATTAAATAATCTCACTATCAAGAATAAGTTTTCTTTGCCACGGATTGATGATCTGTTCGATCAGTTGAGTGGTGCCAAGATATTTTCCAAGATAGATTTGAGATCAGGCTACCACCAGGTAAAAGTGAAGCCGGAAGACATACCGAAGACTACTTTTAGAACTCGGTATGGTCAGTACGAGTTTATGGTGATGCCATTTGGGTTGACTAATGCACCAGCGGTATTTATGAACTTGATGAACAAGGTGTTCCATCAGTACCTTGACAAGTTCGTGGTGGTGTTCATCGACGACATACTCATATACTCAAATATACTGGAGGAGTACGATGAACATTTATGGATTGTGTTGGAGGTGCTGAGGAAGGAGAAGATGTATGGGAAGCTGTCCAAGTGTGAGTTCTTCTTGGACAAGGTAGAGTTCTTAGGGCATGTTGTGACTGGCCGATGCTTTGAGTAGCTATCCGGTAGCTATGTTCTTGATACAGGATCGATATTTGTTAGAGGACTTGGAGAGCTTGGGCATTAAGGTGATAGTTCCTGGTTGTTAGATGACTTTGTATCCAGATGCTTAGTGTTCCAGCAGGTGAAAGCCAAGAGGCAGAGGCCAGGAGGTTTACTTCAGCCATTACCCATTCTAGAGTGCAAGTGGGAGCACATTACTATTGATTTTTTGTCCGGACTTCCACGATCTCCAGGTGGGAAAGACATGATTTGGGTCATCATTGACAGGTTGACCAACTCAGCCCACTTTTTGCCTTTCAAGGTGTGTTTGTCTACGGAGAAGCTGGCAGAGATGTATATGAGGCAGATCGTCAGGATACATGGAGTTCCTGTCAGCATAGTCTCAGATCGGGATAGTCATTTCATTTCTCATTTTTGGAGGAGTTTGTAGGAGAGTTTTGGCACTCAGCTCAAGTTCAGTACTGCATATCATCCCCAGAAAGATGGACAGTCAGAGAGGACTATTCAGACCCTCGAGGATATATTGCACACTTGTGTACTAGATTTTAGGGGTTCTTGAGAGGACCATCTCCATTTGGTAGAGTTTGCTTACAACAATAGCTACCAGGCTAGTATAGAGATATCACCTTTTGAAGCTATGTACGGTCGGAGATGTCATACTCCCTTGTCATGGGACGATGTTGGAGAGAGAGTTTTGCTTGGGCCAGAGATGGTTGTAGATACAACGGAGAAGGTTCAGTTGATCAGAGACAGACTTCGAGTGGTGCAGGACAGATAACGATATTGGGCCGATAGCCACCGGAGACCTTTGGAGTTCGAGGTATAATTTAGATTTTTGTTTTATGCTTATTATTGATTGTTTATTATAGATTAAGTTCTTAAGGTTGTGTTTTTTTCTAGGTGGGTGGTTTGGTATTTCTAAGGATTTCTCTGACACGAGGCACGATTCACTTCGGTGGAGGCAGGAAGCTTAGTCCACGATTCATCGGACCTTTCACTATTCTAGAAAGGATCGGTGCAGTTGCTTATAGACTAGACTTGCCATAGACATTGGAGGGAGTGCACAACGTGTTTCATGTGTCGCAGTTGAGACAGTACGTGGCAGATCCTAGTCATGTATTGGATCACTCGGAGATAGAGGTGGGCCCTACTCTTAGCTATCCAAAGCAGCCAGTTGAGATTCTAGATCAGAGAGAGAAGGTGCTGAGGAACCAGACTATTCCTTTGGTATGCGTCGCTTGGAGGCATCACTCTCTAGGAGAGTCTACCTGGGAGAGAGAGAGGATGAAATGCGAGAGCGTTATCCATATTTATTTATGCCTTGAGGTATGTTCTTTCATAGTCAGTTCTGTTCTTTAGTTATGTTCATTGCTATATTCTATTATTTTCTGGGGATATTTTTTGTCTTTAAATTTCGAGGATAAAATTATTTTAAAGTGGGTAGACTTGTCACTACCATATTTTCTAAGAAAGGGTATTTTAGTAATTTTATAATTAATTAAATATTGTGCATGTTAAATAATTATTTGTTGTATTATTTAATTCTTGTTAGATGTTAGTTATTTATTTTGGACTTGTGTTAGTGGACCTAACTAGTTTAGTTAGACTCATGGACCAACATGTATTAATTGTTAGATTTAAGCCCAACTAGAAAGCCCATTGATTAGGAGGATGATTAAATTAATTAAACCATTAGACTAAAAGATTCCCTCCTTAATTATTTCTTCATGAGAGGCCCCAAGGGGTATAATGGACATTACATAGTGGCTTGAGGAAGGGGTAGAGGGGGCTGACCTATATTAAAAGAGGGGAAAAGTTTCTCTCTCCTCTTTTCATTTGAAAACTAGATCTAGAATTTCTCTCAACCAAATTTCTTCATTCCCACATTATTTTCCTACCAAATTTCATCCCAATTCCTTCCTAAATCACTATTGGAGACTAGTGAAGCAAGGATCTAGAAGGAGGGAGCAAGGATCTACAAAGAGGAGTAAGGATCTACAAGTTAGAGGACAATTTCACCATATTTGGAGGTTTCATTGGGAATCCATCTCCCAATAGATACAATTCATTTTTCCCCTTAATTTAGGTTCTAAATCTAAGATTTAACCATGAGAAATCAACCCATATGCATAGGCTACCCATAGGATTTGGTTTTGTGTTCATAGGAGGCCTATTGAGAAAATTATGGTACTTTTTGTGACAATTTTGGAGAAATTCCGAGATTGACAATTGTTGTGTGTTAATGGGTCCTATAGATCAATTTGGCATGTGCTTGTGTGTTTGGGGCTAGTGTTGTATCCACAATTGGGTACGTGTAGGTCGTATCCCAACAATTTGGTGATACGTATTGATTTGGTGGATTTTTCCTCCAACACGGGACTTTGTGCATGTCACATTTTGATACGGACACGTAAATTTGTGTTTGACTTTTCGTATTGTTTATAAATAATATATTAGACTTGTTTATGTCCTTCGGGGTACGTTTGGATGTGTGGTGAACTCGTGTCTCAATCGTATCCTAGATCTAGTAGGATACGGGTGTGATACACTCCATGTGTTGTGCATTTTATTTCTAGATCTATCTTTCCCAATATTCTTAGTCATTGTGATGTGTAATTATATGCATGTGTGTGTGTGTGTGTGTGTGTGTGTGTGTGTATATATATTTATGTGTTAGTGTATATGTTATGTTATATATTTATATGTTATTGTGCATGATTATATATTGGTGTACGTACTAGTGATATTATGTATTACTTTATGTATATGTTACTATGTATGTGTTGTTCTACTATAGGTATTATTGTGGATATGTATATATATGTATATAGAGGAGTATATATATATATATTTATATAGTTGTAGTTGTAGTTATATATATATATATATATATATATATATATATATATATATATATATATATATATATATATATATATATATATATATATATATATATATATATATTAAAGTATATATATTTATGTGTTATTAAGAGAGAGAGGGAGCAACAGTTTTAGCAACAACATCAGCAGATTCAGCGACGAACAACTGCAGCAATAACAACATCAACAACAACATATAGCAACAACATCAGTATATAGCAACAACAGCAGCAACAGCATTAGTGACATCAACTGCATATAGCAACGGCAGCAGCTACAACAACAGCAACATCAACGCTTCAGCGACGGCAGCAGAGTTTTAGTGACAGTTCTACGGTATATAATATTTATGTATATTTTATAAATTATATATATATATATATATATATATATATATATATATATATATATAAGGTATTAGTATATATGTATATATATTCCTAATTGTTAATTGTGTTTTAGTATACTATATTATAATAGTTAGTTATTCGCATATAGTTATTATGGGTAGTTAGTATATACATGAAGTTTGGATATTACCTTGAGATACGAAGGTAAGTATCAAGGTATTTGGGGGATGCCCAAGGTATTGGGTTTGGGTATCAAGATGGAGGTCTAGTGTTGCGATACCAAGTTGGTTCAAAACCAAGATATCCATTTAATATTTATAATTAGGATTTATATATTTAATATTGTTTGATATATGTATATATGATGTTTTATCCCTTGTTTGCGTATCTTGAGATACGATATTCTAGTATCCTAAGTTGTAGCTTGTATGACCTAGATTCTTAGTGTAGGAACCTAATATTTTTGAGATAGACTTATACAACCTAGAAATAGATAGTTTGACCATAGTTTGACCGGTTTGACTTAGAGTTGACCTAGTTTAATTTTTGACTTAGAAATGGCTTGTTGACCTAGAAGTTGACTAGTTTAACTTACTTTTTTTCCGAAACCTTGTATTGATGTTATATTCCATATCTATGTCTTCGAGATACCGTATCAGATATTTGTGAGACTATTCACCGGATTTCAGGCGAGTACATTCTCTGATAGTTTCTCATTTATGATATCCTCTATGTTCATTGTATCTAGTATAAATATCCTTATTTTCTTGACATGATGGTTACATGGATTGGTATATCCGGATCTCGTCATGAGATGTTATTCCTTGGTACATGGTGTATCTTGTACAAGCCTTGTTTTATTGATTATCTTGTACATGTACAGACACTGATTCTCGGGAAGATTTGCTACCTTCCTAGAGAATCCCGTGCCATAACATACCATGGATGGATCTATTATATCAGTCGAGGGTGGAGAGTATTTTAGTATAGATGTGTGATCATACCTATCTTGTATCATGTCTTGTTCTTGAATAGTATTAATTATATACCGCATGTATGATTAGCCAGGCCATAAATCTTGTATCAAGTTCCCAAGCCGATCACATGTTAAAGCTAGTACTCACACACTTAGTCATTAGTATTCTTATTCATTGTCATATTGTTCATTATTGTATTTATTCAAGTATTTCTTTATTGTATATCTCTCATTGTATCTATTGTGCATCTTGTATATTTACATCTATTTACTGTTACATAGTTTTTATCATTGATTAGAACTGCTGTTAGAGATGTACTCTGCTCCTTTCCTGATTGGATATATTTTTCCTAGATGATACTGAGGAGTGGTACCCTACACATTATGGACCTCAGGATATTGTAGGTTTAGAGTCAGAGACCCTGGCTCAGGAGGGACTTATCTCAACTAAGACAGATGACCCGAGATTAGTAGCTTCTTAGTATTCCTTTGTACTGAATTTGTCTCCAGCTTATTTGTTAGTATTCTTTCAGACTCATTGATGTTTTTAGACTCATGAGTTGTATGTGACTATTCTATTCTTTATCATATTCATGCTCATTTCTATCTTAGATCGGTGATTGTGTATTTTGATATTGTTGGTGGTTCATTATATTGTTAGATAGATTACCCAGACAACATTCTACCACCGATTCTGCGGCGTAGTCTGGGCGTTGTTCCCGACTTGCATCCCTACATCGGGTGCGGGTCGTGACAAGAACGAGTTTGACCACGCTCAAAATAAGATGATAGAGTTATATGATTCTATGGCTCTTTTTGCCACAGATGACTTGAGAATGCTCGAAGCACATAGGAGAGCGACATTGAATAAAGACCAGCAACTGGCTCGACTGACACAGTTCCTCCTTGATCTTTCTACTCTACCTGAATGAAACCTATCTTATACTTTTCCTTGTATATTTTTTTGATAAAAAATGAATTAAAATTTTTAGTATTTGAAAGAACAATTATTTCTTATGGACCCATTTATTTATTGTGCTTTTGACATTAGATACAAATAATATGCTAGAGTAAAAACGAGATCAGAGGTAATGTGGATATGCTATATTTTCAAACGGGTTTCCACCGAATATATCTGCTCAGAGGTATTATGGACATGGCAGAATAACTCTGAGGAAGAATTTGGTAGATTTATTATCCAAGACATACACATGCTGAGTATAAATGACAAATTTTGCAGGATGTAATACTATCAGAGGTGATATGGATGTGATAGCTCATTAGTTTACTCCGCTGAGGAAGAGAAGAAATAGTAGTTCAAGGGCGAATTATTATATTCTCATTAGGGAATAATAAATGAAATATGGTTCAAAGGTAATATGGACATGAATCACATTATACTTATTGACTGGTGTATAAATATGTGAGATTATTTCCAACCCAACTGGGGATCAGGAATAGGATATCCTTAAAACAACTGGGCTTTAAGAATAAAATATTTTTTTGGAGAGAATCATTTAAATGATCTCAATGAGAGTATTATGTTGGATTTGAGTATTGTCCTGCTGAAAAACTTTGAGGACCCATTGCCCATGTCTTATTCAAGAATGAATATAGGTAATAGTTCGAGAGGCCATGTAGGCTACGAGTTGCTGGGGATTAAAAATATATATTTGTTGTATATCTTATTTTAATTAGTTGGAGATAGAGAAGAATATGTCGTGCTTAGACATAATACTTCTTAAAAAATTTGTCGTTGATAGGCATCATTATCAAATCTTTATTAGGTTTAGTGAGTCTGTAGGCTCCGTTGGAGAATATTGTCTCCACCATATAAGGACCTTTCCATTTACCTTGGAATTTGCCTTTGCTCTTATGGATTGTGATCATAGGTCTCCTTACTATAAGGACCAATTCACCGACCTGGAATATTCTTTCCTTGACCTTTCGATTAAAACTTTAGAAATGCATGCTTGGTATAGTTCAAGACGCTGTTGAACGTGCATGCGCTTTTCATCCAATGCTTCTTATTCTTGCAGACGTAATCGATCATTATTCTCTACTATTATCTCATTAGCAATGACTATTCTAAGAGAAGGTATCTGAATTTTGAGCGAAAGAACTGCTTCACATCCGTAGACCAAAGAGAATGGTGTACAACCAGTTAGAGTTTGAACTGTTATATGATAAGACCATAAACACTCATCGAGTTTCTCATTCCAGTTGCGTTTGTTGGATGAGACATTTTTTTAAGGATTTGATTATGGTCTTATTGAAGGCTTCCGCTAAGCCGTTGGTTGCTGAATTATAGGTCGTAGATGCTACATTCTTGATTCGATTCTTGTCACAGAATTAATAAAATGCTTGATTGGCGAATTATGGTCCATTATCATGTAGTATCCTCCGGGGAACACCAAAACTATAGATAACATGGTGTTTGATGAAGTTAATTACGTTGGAGGTCTTAACTTCGACGAGGGGGACTGCTTCTAACAATTTAGAGAAGTAATCGGTTATCGCAAGTATAAACCGATGTCCTTTAGAAGAATATGGGCTGTTCGGACCAATAATATCTATTCTCCAGGCTTCAAAAGGCTAAGAGGCACCTGTAGGGTGTAAGAACTCTGCTGGTTGATGGATAAAATTAGCATGAATTTGGCATGACCTGCATTAACGAGCGTAATCTACGATATTTGCTACCATGGTGGGCCAATAATAACCCATTCTCTTGAGGCGATCTTATAATTTAGGACCTGACTGATGTGCTCCACAAATTCTATCATGAGCTTCATGGAGTAATTATCTTGCTTCATGGTTAGAAAGACAACATATCAGCAATTTCTCATAAGAACGACGATATAATGAGTTGGATTAGGCATCACAGTAGAATCGGAGTGAGCATCTTTTAATATAAGTGGCTTATTTCAGATCTTCTGGAAGAATCCTATAAGCAGCGTAGTCTATAAAAGGGTCTCTCCAATCTTTATCCATGGAAGTTGAATTTATGACATAACTCTGTTCAATGTGCAAGTTATTTTTTGTACAGAACAACTCTCTTCCTGTTAGCATAATTGAGTGTCATCTCTTTAGGGGAACGGTCAATGATGCTGCTAGACCGACCAAAGCATCTGCTTTCATATTCTGTAACCGAGACACATGCTCGATGAAGAATCCTTTGAAAGTAAAAGCTAGTTCGATTGTCGCTTGATGATAAGGGATGAGGTCTTCATGTCGAACCTCGTACTCTCCCCTAATTTGATTGACTGTCATCTTGGAATCTCAGTAGGCTTCAAGATATTCTATGTCTAATTATTTAGCTAATTAGAGACCAATGAGTAGAGCATATTATTCTGCCACATTATTGGAACATGGTTCACTGAGAGAATATGCTCGATGAATGAGTAGTTTGTCAAGAGATACTAGGACTATGCCAACTCTAGCTACTATGTTACCTTTGGGTCCTATTCTTGATGCGCCATAAAAAAATAGTTGCCATGTGTCATCTCCTATTGCCATATTAGACTCTAAGACTTCTACTGGGATGTCATCGTACAGTTTGGAAGTTTTCGGTATAGGATGAGCTGCTAGAAAATCAGCTAGCACTTGACCCTTCACTATTTTTTGAGGGATATACACCATGTCATAAGGCGATAACAACATTGCCTATATGGCTAAGGAAGAATTGAGTGTGGTTGGCTTAGTCATCAATACCCAGAGGGGATTTACTCTGGATATGACATGAATGGTTTGAACTGACACGTAGTGTCGTGTCTTTTGAATAGAAAATATCAAGGTGAGGCATTCTTTTTCTACTGGATTGTATCGATGTTCGGCGTCGACCATCATGCGACTGAGATAATAGATGGCATGTTCATGGCCTTCGTTACTCTTCTATTTAAGAAGAGCTTCTAGGGAGTAATCCATTACTCGAACGTACAACAAAAATGGTTTCCCTATGATCGGAGATACCAGAACTGGCAGATTTGTGAGATATTGTTTGATATCGTCAAATGCTTGTTGACATGCTTCATTCCAGATAAAGGATACACCTTTCTTCATTAATTGAGTGAAGGGTTGGCATCGCCCTGGGAGATTGGAGATGAACCTCCTAATGTATGCCAGACGGCCTTATAGACCACGAAGTTCTTTGAGATTGCGTGGTGGCTGCATTTTGAGGATAACTTTAATTTTATCAGGGTCAATATGAATACCCTTGGAAGTTATAACAAATCTGAGGAACTTGCCATTGGAGACTGCTAGAAAGGATTTAGTTGGATTCATCTTTAATTGGTGGTGGCACATCAATTCGAACACAGTTTTTAAATCTTGAGGGTGATTATCTTTAAGACGACTCTTGACAGCAATATCATCCATATAGCATTCTATTATTTTTCGTAAATGCTTCTGCAAAATTATACTCATGGCTTGTTGATACGTTGCTCCTGCATTCTTTAAGCTGAAGGGCATGACTGTATAGAAGTAAATGAAGGACCGTGAGGCAACTCTAGAGGAGGGAGGGTGAATAGAGTGCAACAGAATAATCTATCCAATTCAATAATTATTAGAATGAAGACAGTTGCTAACTAACAGTGTATATAAAGACAGTAAAGTAAAGCAATAAAGTAGATAGAGAAAGCAAACGCAAACACCAAGATGTATACTGGTTTCCCTCTGAGAGGACTAGTCCAGTCCCGAGAACTCAAGCTTGAAGTTTCTCCACTATAATCACCAATAATGAATCACAAGCTTTGATCTGAAGGCTTGCCACTTCTTTACACCACAAGGTTTGATCCGAAGTCTCGCAACTTCACATCTTAGAGAGAGAGAGAGAGTAATTGATGGAACAAAGCTCTTTACAACTCAGAAGACTTCTAGACCGAGATCGCCATTGGCACTAGAAAGGCTAGGGAGTTGCTATTTGAAATAGGAAGGTTAAGGCTTAGAGGTTTGCTTATAATAGGATAGAAGATTAAAGAATGGTTAGTGAGTAGGAATGAGAATTCCAATCATATTTATAGTGTATAGGCAAACAGAATTCGGCCAGAATTTGGATGGGGTTTATTTCAAATTTCTAACCATTGGGCTATAAAATCTGGAGCTTATTGAACTGGTTTATTTCATACCAAAAGGGTAACCAAGTTCGATCCGAGTTCGGTGTCACACCCCAGTCCCAAAATATGTAGGACTAGGAATACATAACACGTCAGTCGTATGTATATAAAATCCAATATATGGAAACAATACACACACGTACGCTGTACATGAATATCAAATCCACCAGTGGTAATATGCTGTCAACAAGTCATACGCAATCTATATCTCATCCATAGCATAAATAAATAAATAAATAAATAGGAATAACTAACTGAATATCAAATAGGAAGTCTCAAAGTAAGATAGTTGGATGGAAACAAATCTACTGCAAATCGACTATACTAAAACTACTAAAAGAGAGAAGAGATCAACTCTAATATAAGGTAAATGTCCAAAAAGAAATAGAAACTAGAATCTCTAACAGCTGCAATGAATCAATGATACTCTGAAGATAAGACCTCCTTAGTCTGGAATGAAGCGTCAGGTCCGGGTTCGTACTCTTGTGGATACTCCTGCCCGTCTATATCTGGAAAGGGACCAGGTCCTCAGAGGGACATAACAAGATACATATAAACATGCGAATAAAGTACTGAAAATAAATATCTAACGGGTCGCCTAACCATCTAAGTGAATGCAGTTTGAGAACAACTTTTTAACAAGTGGGCTATCTGGCCATAAATGGGATTGGCATGATTCTCTCAGAGAATCAGGGGCCTACAAAGCATGTCGTCTTTTGAACGCCAGAGGGCGCCAGTAATATGGGGGTCATCACCGCCACGTATCTCCGACGGAGCATACGGGTTACAGAAAGAAAAGTGCAAAGGAGTCCAAATGCCTTACTTGTTGTTCTCTCCACCCCATGCTCTAAGCATGTCACATCCATAACACGATAATACCTCTAATAACTGCCAGGTCTACTAGCATGCAAAGTTTCTATCGACAGTTATCCCTATCCATCGTATGACCTATACGTACCAGTGGCCAGCCGAGTACGCAAGTCCGTGTCCTACATATGACTCACTCTCGTATAAGAATAGTGTCATGGCCAATGAAATATATGAATGCCTCATGATAATGGGGTGGTCTCATAGAGTAGGTCCATATGCATATACATAATAAAAATAGAATACGACGCCACCGTCGTTGCACCCAAGTTATTCTTGGACGCATATTTTATATAACAGTTAAAATATATGAACTAAATAAGCAGAAATAAGATGCATGCAACATATGGAATATAAATTACAGTATAATGGCAAGGTATACTTGCCTGGCAAGCAATCTATATAGTGTAAGCGTCCAGATGTAAAGGACACGGGATCAGAAACTAAGACCTCCAAATAAACGTCTTCGGAATCAGCGAGATAGCTAGAAAAAACTACCCTTTCGTCCAATTTGGATACAGGGGCAAAACAGTAATTTTAGGTCAAAGTGGGGTCTACATGTGGCCCACTTTACACCAAAAAATGTGCCAAGGGGTAAAGGTCTCTAAATGTGACAAATTATAGGTCAAACAAATTCTAAACGTCAATACAAACTCAACGATATGTCTAATTTTGGATTTCGGTGAGCCGAACATAATTTCACCCAGAAAGTCAACCATGGGGCCCGCAAATAGGCGGCTTGGACAACTGTCTCAAAATTGCATGAAAATTGGGTCACAGGACCAGCGCCATACCACGAGTCCAGTGGCGCAAGTTTTGTCATATTCTGACGAGCATATAATAAATGGTGCGATATTTTACAAAAGTCGCGATACGGGAACATTTTACGGATACGGGTTGATTCCGACGCGCACACACGTCCGAATCAGTTTTCGCGAAAGCCCACACGTCAGGATATACCATGCGCGCCTTTTGGTTCAATTAGTATGCGATGGGGCGGTCCCATTTGGCGGAGCGTACTCCGTATCACAATTTTGAAGGTTTCAAAAACTGGTTTTTCGTGATTTTTAACCCAGTTTAATTCTGCATACAACATCAAATAAAATATTGTAATTGACAGAAAATAATCTCAGTTACATGGTCTTCACATAGCAAGAAGGAAATCTAAGTTTGGATCTTTGTGGTGGGAGATACGAGTCGGTGAACATGGGTGGTTACAGCAAATTTTTTGGAATTAAAGTTGTCGTTTTTCTCCAACTTGGTCTCAGTTTTCACCTAGGGTTATGCGCTGATCGAAGAAAACTAATACACAGAGTTGGAAGAGGGATAGATCATGAACATACTGGTGAAGACGGGGTCGAATTTGGTCGAGCGATGGAGCGGAAATCAACGTGCGAACATGGGTACGCTGCTGTAGCTTTTTGTGCAGCGTGCGCGGGATCGAGGACGCGGGGCCAGCGGTGGTGCTGGGCGGCTCCTCCGCGGTGGCGGCGGTGGTGTCATGGCTGGGCTGTGGCGCTGGGTCGAGGAGGAGGGTGGATGATAAGTTTAGGGTTAGGGTTTTTATCAAGTATATATATATATATATATATATATATATATATATATATATATATATATATATATATATATATATATATATATATATATATATGATGAGGTAGCGGGGGGCTTCCGGGCGGGTGAAGGGGGCGGGTGTAGCTGCTGCTAAGGGAATTAGTGGGTAGGGAATTGGTAATGGTTTACTGGGCTTAGGTGGTTTAAGTTAGCAAAGTTTTTGTTTTGATTTCATTTATTTATTTTCTTTATTCTTTTACTAAACAACCTATATATATATATATATATATATATATATATATATATATATATATATATATATATATATATATATATATATATATATATATCTAAATTTCAGAAAATTATATTAGTGCATACAAATAATCTATCAACCGTCCACAAGGTCTCCTACATAAAATAAATTAAGGTAAAATAATAGTTTGCTCTGTAAATTTTCTAATGCATATTTACCTAATAATTAAATCCAATAAATTATATTTTCTAATATACTACATAATAATGCAATTTAATTAAATGATTTAATTAAATAATTAATACGAGTTTTAAAATTAGGGGTTTTACATTCTACCTAACTTATAAAAATTTTGTCCTCAAAATTAAAACTAAGCCACGATAGAAAGATCAAGGATGGTATAATGTAGAAATTAACAAAGTAAATTTATACCTTGGTCTATGAATAGATACGAAAAATATTTGCGCATGTCGTCCTCGCGCTCCCAAGTGGATTCTCCTGGTGCGCCATGCTTCCATGCCACACGGACCAAGGGAATAGACTGGTTTCATAACACTTTCTCTCTACGATCAAGGATCCCCACGGGTTGCTCTTGGTATGACAAGCTTGGCCCAATGGTGATCTCAGAATGGTCTAGAACATGACTGCTATCTGCCACTTATCGCCTGAGTTACGATACGTGAAATACATCATGTACTCCCTCAAGTGAAGGTGGTAGCGCAAGTCGATACGCCACTTCTCCCACTCTTTCTAGCAAGTCAAACGATCCAATATACCTTGGACTCAACTTGCCACGCCCTTCGAATCGAATGGTGCCTCTAGTAGGTGATATCCTTAAGAAGACATGATCACCTTCTTTAAACTCCAAGGGACGACGATGAAGGTCTATCCACTGCTTCTGTCTGTCTTGCGCTGCTCGCAAGTGCCCTTGTCTCTTCTTCACTATCTCAACGGTGTTGACTACCAATTATGGTCCCAGAATCTGATGCTCTCCCATGTCACTCCAACACACGGGAGACCTACACTTTCTTCCATATAATGATTCAAACGGAGCCATCTGGATGCTCGCTTGGTAGCTATTGTTGTAAGAAAACTCCACAAGATATAGATGGTTCTCCCATGATCCTCCAAAGTCTAACATACAAGCCCTCAACATATCCTCCAGTATTTGAATAGTATATTCGGACTACCCATCTGTCTGCGGGTGATAAGATGTACTGAACTTCAGATGGGTCCTAAGACTCTCTTGCATGCTTCTCCAAAAGTGTGATATAAAACGCGAATCCCTGTCTGACACAATGCTGATCGGAATATCATGCAACCTCACAATTTATCTCATGTATAAGTCAGCTAAAACTTCTATAGACTGGCCAACTCTTAAAGGCAAGAAATGGGCTGACTTGGTGAGTCGGTCCACTATTACCCATACTGCATCTCTCCCACTTGGACTCTTTGGAAAACCAGTGACAAAATCCATAGTGATGTGCTCCCACTTCCACTCAGGAATCAAAAGGGGTTGCAATAGCCCTGCTGTTCTCTGATGCTCCGCCTTTACCTGCTGACATACTAGACATTTGGCTACAAAGCGAGCTATCTCTCTTTTTATCCCATGCCACCAAAAGTGTTGTCGTAAGTCACGGTACATCTTGGTGCCTCCAGGATGAATAGAATATATCGAACTATGAGCTTCTGCCATCAGCTCCTGTCGAATCTCTCCATTGGGAACATATAGACGATCACCACATCGTAATGTCCCATCATCATGAATGCACAATCTTGTCTGCTCTCCGACCTTTGTCCTTTCTTTCAATCTCCTAAATTTTGCATCCGTAGGCAAAGCTGCCTTGATCCTCTCTACTAGTGATGACTGCACTTGCAAGTTGGCTAATATCCTATCTGCTCCGGGTAATACCACTTCTATGCCAAGTTCTTGCAAGTCCTCCAATAATTCCCTCTGTGTCATTAAGAAATAAGCTGCTGGTTTCTGGCTTAACGCATCTGCTCTCTCCTCAATGTCTCTAGAATAATCCGCAGGTGCTTCTCGTGCTCCTCGTGGCTCTTCGAATAGACAAGTATGTCATCTATGAAGACGACTACGAACTGGTCCAAATACTGATGGAATACTCGATTCATTAAGTCCATAAAGATAGCTGGAGCGTTGGTTAACCCAAATGGCATGACCAGAAACTCGTAGTGTTCTATACCTTGTCCTGAATACGGTCTTTGGGATGTCCTGCTTCCGTACCTTCACCTGGTGATATCCCGATGTCAAATCTATCTTCGAGAATACCTTGGCTCCACTAAGCTGATCAAATAAGTCATCAATGTGCTGCAACGGGTATTTATTCTTCATGGTCACTGTATTTAAGGCTCTGTAGTCAATGCACATATGCACTGACCCATCCTTCTTTGGTACAAACAACACTGGTACTCCCCAGGGTGATGCACTTGGTCGGATGAAATCTTTCTCTCTAATTCTTTCAACTGTGCCTTCAGCTCATCCATCTCCTTCTTCGCCAATCTATAAATATGCGACGCTATGGGTGCTGCTCCTGGTGTCAATTCAATTAAGAATTCTATATCTCTGTCTGGAGGTAGTCCTGGTAATTCCTCTAGGAAGACGTCTTGAAACTCTGTAATAATGGGGTGATAAATAACGTCGTCCATTGCAAGATGCATACCATCAAGGGCTTCTGTGGATCCTCTTGCAAACTCAAGTTTTGGCTGGCCTGGTACCTTAAAAAGAATACTTCCTCCAAAGCAGTCGAAGAAAGCGTGGTACTTGCTTAGCCAGTCCATTCCAAGTACAATATCAAAAGTTGGCATAGGAAGGACTAAGAGTTCGACATTTATCTCTCTGCCATGAATCACTAAGGACACGATCTACAGACCCGACTAACAGGTACAACTCCTCCTCCGGTAAGAATTCTAACACAACTAGGTAAAGGTGTAGTGGCAATATTATGTTTGGCAATAAAACTAGAAGATATGAACGAGTGGGTGGCTCCTGTATCAAATAATATCACCGCAGGAAAAGTAAAAGCAAGAGTAATACCTGCTATAACATCAATCTTCTGCTCTATGTTATCCACTTCTAGTGTAAAAGCTTGTCCATTCTGCTATGGAAGTCCATGACTGGCCCTCGTGAACTGATCCTCCTGAGTAGGTAGCGGTGGTCCTCGCTGAAATCCTCCGGCTGCTGGGGGTCAAGGTGCTCCTGGTCTAGTCATCTGCTGAACTGGCTTCAGTGCTGGAAGTGCTAGCCTTTGTGTTGGCGGTGAAAGCGCCAATGTCTGCTGTATTGGACAGTCTCTCACCATATGCTGTCCGGAACCACACCTCATACATTGTCCTAGGCAGTTCCGACAGTCTCTCATAATATGTCCGAGTCTCCCACAATAATTACATTGGGGCTTCTCCGAAATCTGGTACAGTCCTGCTCTGTGCTGTTGCTGTGCCAAAGGACGTCTGATAGGCCCTCCTTGCTGTGTCCTTGCTGGTCCTTGTTGTGTCTTCAGTTGAACTCCTTTTCCCTTGTTGATGGACTCTTGAAATCTTGCTTCTGTCAATAATTTGACATAAGAGACCCGAGACTATGCGCTAGTATAGTGTTGGACCTCCTGAATCAGCCCGCGGTAGAATCTTTTAGCCTTCTCCAAGTCATTCGGTATCAGGGCAGCGCCACATTTACTAAGGCGACTAAACTCTGCATCATACTCATCAACTGTTCTATTCCCCTGCTTCAGATGAAGAAACTGATCGTATAATGCATCCCTTACAATATCCGGGAAGTACTTTCTCTCGAAGCACTCCAAGAATTGTTTCCAAGTCTGATACGTACCTAATTGCGCTCCATTAATTTCCACCAGTGATGAGCGTTACCATCTAGCAGCGTCCTTACGCCTGTCATCCATAGATCTGAAGGTAGCTGCGATGCTTCTAATAACTTCTGAGTGTAGGTAATCCAGTTTGTAGTCTCCTCTGGGATCTCAGTGCCTTTATACGGCTTGGGACCCATCTGTATAAAGTCCTTAACTGAACCAACTCTATCTCGTGGTAATGGAACTAGTGTCTGAGCTGGTACAGTTGTCTGTGCAGCCATCCTCTCAAGTGCTGCCAGAAATTCTTGCCTCTGCTCTGCCGCTTGCAATCTCTGCTCTGCAGCTAGTATGGCCGCCTGCTGTCTCTATTCCTGCATCATCATTTGGAAGAATTGGAACAACTGTGTCTGGCCATCCTGTGGTGTCGATGAAGCTAAAAAAGTCCCATTAGGTGATGCAGAAGGATTAAACGGAACTAGATTATGAGTCTGTCCATCCGGCCTCGAAAGTCTAGGAGTCGTTGAGGTCTCTCCTTGAGTTTGGCCATTGACTCCTGAAGGTGTGCTACCATTGGCGGCAGTACATCCACTACGTATATCCATCTCTCTGCAGGTGGTGAACGAAACGATTAGAAGAAGTACAGGAATCAAACATGATGCAAGCATTTAAATAGGATAGTTGAAATGGAAGATGAGTTTTTGTCAAGCGTGGATGAGATCCTATACTCTATTCCAATACGCAGGCTTGTTCGGTACAATAACGTAACCGAGACAATATATTCTCGACCTACAAGGGCCACCACTAAAAATATGTCATGCCCCATTCCCAAAATACGTAGGACTAGGAATACGTAACACGCCAACCGTATGTATACGAACTCCAATATATGGAAACCATACACACACGTACGCTGTACATGAATATCAAATCCACCAGTGGTAATATACTATCAACAAGTCACACACAATCTATATCTCATCCATAGCACAAATAAATAAATAAATAAATGGGAATAAATAACTGAATATCAAATAGGAAGTCTCAAAGTAAGATAGTCGGATGGAAACAAATCCACTGTAAATCGACTATACTAAAACTACTAAAAAAGAGAAGAGATCAACTCTAATATAAAATAAATGTCCAAAAAGAAATAGCAACTAGAATCTCTAACAGCTGCAATGAATTAATGATACTCTAAAGATAAGACCTCCTCAGTCTGGAATGAAGCGTCAGGTCCGGGTCCGTACTCCTGTGGATACTCCTACCCATCTATATCTGGAAAGGGATCAGGTCCTCAGAGGGACATAATAAGATACATATAAACATGCCAATAAAGTACTAAAAATAAACATCCAACGGGTCGCCTAACCATCTAAGTGAACGCAGTTTGAGAACAACTTTCCAATAAGTGGGCTATCTGGCCATAAATGGGATTGACATGATTCTCTCAGAGAATTAGGGGCCTATAAAGCATGTCGTTATTTGAACGCCAGAGGCCGCCAGTAATATGGGGGTCATCACCGCCACGTATCTTCGACGGAGCGTACGGGTTACAGAAAGGAAATTGTAAAGGATTCCAAATGCCTTACTTGTTGTTCTTCCGACCCCATGCTCTAAGCATGTCACATCCATGACACGATAATATCTCTAATAACTATCAGGTCTACTAGCATGCAAAGTTTCTATCGACAATTATCCCTATCCGTCGTACGACCTATACGTACTAGTGGCCAGCTGAGTATGCAAGTCCGTATCCTACATGTGACTCACTCTCATGTAAGAATAGTGTCATGGCCAATGAAACATAAGAATGCCTCGTGATAATGGGGTGGTCTCATAGAGTAGGTCCATATGTATATACATAATAAAAACAGAATACGACGCCACCGTCGTTGCACCCAAGTTATTCTTGGACGCACATTTTATATAATAGTTAAAATATATGAACTAAACAAGCAGAAATAAGATGCATACAATATTTGGAATATAAATTACACAATGGCAAGGTATAATTGCCTGGCAAGCAATCTGTATAGTGTAAGCGTCCAGATGTCAATGACACGGGATCAGAAACTAAGGCCTCCGAATAAACGTCTCCGGATGCTAAAATAAACATCACCCATATTTCCGGAATCAGCGAGATAGCTAGAAAATACTACCCTTTCGTCCAATTTGGACACAGGGGCAAAATGGTAATTTTGGGTCAAAGCGGGGTCCATATATGGTCCACTTTATACCAAAAAGTGTGCCAGGGATAAAGGTCTCTAAATGTGAACAATTATAGGTCAAACAAATTTTAAACGTCAATACGAACTCAACGGTATGTCCAATTTTGGATTCCGGTGAGCCGAACACAATTTTGCCCAGAAAGTCAACTGTGGGCCCCGCAAATAAGCGGCTTGGTCAACTATCTCAGAATTGCATGAAAATTGGGACATAGGACCAGTACCACGAGTCCAGTGGTATAAGTTTCGTCGCATTCTGACGAGCGTACAATAAATGGTGCGATATTTTGCAAAAGTCGTGATACAGGGACCTTTCACGGATACAGGTTGATTCTGACGCGCACACACGTTCGAATTAGTTTCCGTAAAATCCCACATGTCAGGATATACCATGCGCACCTTTCTATGCAATTGGTATGTGACGAGGAAGTCCCATTTGGCGGGGCGCACTCCGTATCATAATTTTGAAGGTTTCAAAAACAGGTTTTTTATGATTTTTAACCCAGTTTTATTCTGCATACAATATCAAATAAAATATTATAATTAACAAAAAATAATCTCAGTTAGATGGTCTTCACATAGCAAGAAAGAAATCTAAGTTTGGATCTCTGTGGTGGGAGATACGAGTCCGTGAACATGGGTGGTTACAACAGTTTATGGAATTAAAGTTATCATTTTTCTCCAACTTGGTCTCGGTTTTCACCTAGGGTTACGCACTGATCGAAGGAAACTAATACACATAGTTGGAAGAGGGATAGATCATGAACATACCGGTAAAGACGGGGTCGAATTAGGTCGAGCAATGGAGCGGGAATCAACGTGTGAACAGGGATACGTTGCTGTAGCTTTCTACGCAGTGTGCGCGGGATGGCGGATGCGGGGCGAGCGGCGGTGCTGGGCGGCTGCTCCGACGGTGGCGGCAGCGATGTCCTGGCTGGGCTGCGGTGCTGGGTCGAGGATGAGGGTGGATGGTAAGTTTAGGGTTAGGGTTTTTATCAAGTATATATATATATATATATATATATATATATATATATATATGACGAGGGAGCGGGGGGCTTCAGCGCGGGTAAAGGGGGCGGGTGTAGCTGCTGCTAAGGGAATTAGTGGGTAGGGAATTGGTAATGGTTTGCTGGGCTTAGGGGGTTTAAGTTAGCAAAGTTTTTGTTTTGATTTCATTTATTTATTTTCTTTCTTTTCTTTATTCTTTTTCTAAACAACCTATATATATATATATATATATATATATATATATATATATATATATATATATATATACATAAATTTCAAAAAATTATATTAGTGCATACAAATAATCTATCAATCGTCCACAAGGTCTCCTACATGAAATAAATTAAGGTAAAATAATAGTTTGCTCCATAAATTTTCTAATGCATATTTACCTAATAATTAAATCCAATAAATTATATTTTCTAATATACTATATAATAATGCAATTCAATTAAATGATTTAATTAAATAATTAATACAGTTTTAAAAATTAGGGGTTTTACATTCGGCCCGAGTTCGGCCCGAGTTCGGTCTCTTAGTATGGTAGACTTTGTAAATGAATGTGGCCTGATTTGGTGGATAAATTCTTTTGTTTATTTTAGTGGACTAGGTATCTGGGTATAGGTATTTGGTATTGCCAGTACGACTCAGCTTATAGCAATTCTAGACTCAAATAAATAAATGATTACATTTGAATAGACGCAATACAGGTGACATGTAATAGCATTGTTGAGGCTTTATATCACGACATATTAATGCATAGTTTAGTTAACTATCAAAATCAAGTTGACTGAGTCCAGATGGGACAAAAGTAAACTCCTAATGGTGTACGAAAAGTGGTATATTTTTTGTCATAAGGTGACATCTTGATTTGATTATACCCTGAGAATCCATCTATGAAGGACATACGTTCAAATCCATATGTATTATCGATCATGATATCTGTGATTGAAAGAGAAAATTTGTCTTTTGGACAGGCCGAGTTTAGATCTCGATAATCTACGTAGACCCGGACCTTTCTATTTTTTTAATGACTGGAATGACATTGGCTACCCCATCGGGATGTTACTCTTCTCGAACGAAACCACATGTTATGAGTTTCTTGACTTCTGCTTCCATTGCATCCATATATCTGGACAGAATCGTCGTTGCCGCTGTTTTACTGGCTTAGCATTCGGAAGAATATTGAGCTTGTATGTGGCTATTTGAGGATCCAGGCAAGGCATATCCTTATAACTCCAGGCGAAGACATCAATATATTCCTTTATTAGCTAGACTAGAGCATGTTGATCTTTTTCAAGAAGACTCTTTCTAATAAAGATTGGCCTTGGGAAAGATTCTTCTTCTATATCAATTTAGACTACTTCATCCTCTGTAGGTGGCTCATGTTGCTCAAACCGAAGCTCCCATTGAGTATCCATCTGTTGTGCCCATAGATCATTCTCAAATGGTTCCAATGGTTCAACTTTATTATTATCTGGGCTAGTTGACACATTTACAGAGAAAGATTGTTTGAATACATCACCCATGCTTTCGTCAAAATCCCAGGTAAAGTGTTCCAAATAAGAGAAAGATTGTTCCAAACAAGAGAGTAAAGTGTATACAGGATAATATATAATGACAAAAAAAATTGCATTTAAACTTTATTTATTGAAAAAAAACATATAACAGCAGATATATAGTGGAAACATCATAGTAGAGCATCTAAAAGTAAACTTTTCAAACATTCAAATCAATTGAGTAACTAGTTTTCATTTTCTTTATCTTCATCATCAGGTTCAACTATTCTGTTTGGATCGAAGAAGGCATCAGCTGGATCCAAATATTGTCGAACATAGGGGTAATCAATACGAAAACCTTGTTGATTCGGATACCATAAAATCAGAAAAGGTTCGACTGGGTGCTTCGATAGGGTGTACTGGATGTCTATCAAAGTGTTGCCAAGAGCCTGAGTTTGAAGAGTTTGGCGATGATTAGTAGCACGATTGCGTATATCTTCATTATGGAAGCGATCACGCAACAGATTAAAAATAACTCTAAGGTTTCTGGTTGTTCATCAGGAGGGACGAAATCAACAGGATGAGTGTTGGAGTTTGATGATGAGTTATAAGGTAAAAGTATAGTTGGCTCAATTTTCTGAATTCGATTGAGGTATAAAGGTTCCTCAAGATTTGGACAAGTATCCAATAGAATATCAAAATAGCTGAAAATGGTTGGCAAGTGTTAGATAATAAATGAAAGAAATAAAACTAGGTTTATACGAAATCCTTTCTTTGGTTTACAAACAAGAAGTACAATTAATCCTATACGAGGATGTTAAGTACTAAATTTAATCTGGGTAAATATTGCTATAGGAGTCTGATCTGTGGTCGATCACTTTGTCCCTTGGACCATACGATGATAAAGAAGTGATGTAGAAGACGGAGAAGCTTCAAAGGTTGCAAGAGGGAGTGGATGCTCGATGCCAAAAATTGTCGATCACTACTCTTTGTCTATGCTCTGGATTCTTCTCTCCCAAAAATCAATTTTTGACCTTTCGACCCTCTGACTTCTGTTCTCCGAGTTTTCGACCTTGGACCTCCATGGACGGAGGTATCTATTTATAGAGTTTTAGTGACAGTAACCGTCCAGTCGGCGTAGAAGCCGGACAGTGGAGAGTGTGGCACTTTTTACGTGGCGGTTATAATAATTGCCACCCACGTATAAATAATCTTCTGAATCTGCGTGTGACGCATGTCCCATTATGAGGTAACACGTATAACTGCTGCGAAGATCATGACATGCAAGCCACGTAGGTAACTGCCCCTCGCATAGAAAAGGTTGGCGTAGAAGCCAATGACTGTCACCCTGGCGTAGAAGCCAAATAGTTATCAAGTTGGTGTAGAAGCCAAGTAGGCGTAGAAGCCCAGTAGGCGTAGAAGCCTGATGCTGTATGGATAAGTAGCTAGCGTAAGGACAGCTGGTTATCCTTGCTTGATTTAGGTCTTGAGCGTATTATGGACCAAATAGCCTTATCACGCACCAATGCAAATATAGCCTGAGTTGGCGTATTCCAAGGAGATAGCATATAACATGCTCCTGTAGCTGAAAATAGCCAGGTCGGTGTATTTTGAGGAGATAGCGTACAGCGTGCTCCTATAGCTGAAAATAGCCTGATGGCGTAATATGCAGAGGTGATGATGTGGACGTATTAGTCATAATTATGGCTCACCCAGTCTTTGAAAGTAGAACCAAATCTTGTGCATTAAATGCAGAGATCTGCCCCCATCACGCGTATTAACTGTAGAGACGTGCCTCGAGCTCTATACGAAGAGCAGCTTTTGACTTGGCGGTTTGTTTCGTCTTCTGCTGAGCGTAAAAGCTCATGTCTGCCTGTGTAAAACTAGGCAGCGTATTCCCTTGAATGCGTAAAAGTAATTTGTCTCAAGAAAATGTCACTAAACGACGGTCTGGATCTCTATGTCGAACCATCATTACAGCCGTAGTCTGGATAGTTGTGCAGTACTCTTTGTCAGGAGTCAGGTTCACTACATGATCTGACAGGTTCGTTCGAGGAATACGAAGAGTTCCCCGTACAATCTTCTCACTGCATTAAAAGCGAGTAGGTTTTACGCCAAAGTGGCGATGTAACAACCTTTTTACGCTGAAGCAGTCTGGAAATACTGCATTACGCGGGTTGGTCTGGAGCTATATTTTATGCTATACTGACGATGAAGCTCTGTTGTATGCCGATGGCTCTGAATTCATGTCTTACACCACACAGTACTGAAACTCTGCTTTATGCGGGTTTTTATGCATACTACGTATAATTCTGCAGCATATTTTTCATGCTTCTACAAGCCCCCTTCAAAGTTTTCAAATTCCTCGTAATTTGAAATACTTTGAATGAAGCATGAAACAGTCAAGTCTGACTCATTCCTCGAGGATGATTTCTCGGCAGATTTTTGTGAATTTGTTGGGATTTGGTGTATTCTCCTTTGCCTATATAAAGGCTGCTGAGTTAACCTGTTCTTCCCATACTTCCTTCACCACACAGAGATGGTTGCCGAGATTCGTCGAGTCGACTTGAGGAAGAAGAAGATCATGCTCTTTCAGCATATAAGGAGCCGTAAAAAGAGGCATCTTCGAGCAAATATCTTCTGCAACGATGGATCATGGAAGGATATCATAGCTTCCTTTGCTCGGGATGATCAGCAGTTTCATATGGCAATTCGTCCAGGAGAGAGGAAGGGTCACATTCGACCACACAGCTTGCAAGCTGTATTTTCTCCCGTTACGACGGTGGACGAGGGCCGACAAACTGGCCCCGTCTTCCAGTATTAAGTAGGGTCGGAATCCCAACTCTATCTGTCATGGCGTACGAAGGGTGGGCTCTTGAATACTTTATACAAGCCCAGTTTTGTATCCTTCCGCCATTAATCATTTTCTTGTTAATCGGCCGCGGAAACCGATTAACTGCTGAAGAAGACGAAAAAAGATCTCCACCAATATGAGAACCTGACAGAACAGATTCTCGACGTGATCTTTAAATGAATATGAGAAACCCTTTGTAGCAAAAGGATTTCCATCATATATAATCATGAAGATAAAAAATTCTTTGTAGACTGGATTTCCATCATATGTAATCATGATTAATAAAATTGTCTTCTTTTACGCATATGATGATTTGCCATATTTTGCTGTGACAAAGTCTGAATAGTGTGCAGCTTTGACACGTCTGAATAACTTTACGCCGACAAAGATAAAAGAGTATTTGGTCTCGTCTCGTCTTTTACGCGTAACTGAAGATGCATAGAAAGCTGCTTAGCATTTAAGTCGAATATTCGAACCGTCCTGCTATTTTGAACGAGGAGTTGCGTAGAATTTTGAACTGTCACTTCTCTGATAAGAAGAATTCTTGTTCAGACCCTCGCCTTCGAGAATGATTTCCCAAAAATCCCTTGAAGTAGGGCAAGAAATGGCTGTCAAAACTGGCCATGCTTGAACTATAGAAAAAAGATTCTGACTGGATTTTGGATGAACTTCCAATCGACCCAAGAAGAAGAGTCATTTTCAATGCTGAACTCTGTATGTTTTGGGTACTTGGGATGTTTTGAGGCCAAGAAGGAGCATCTTCTTCGTGAACCCTTGTAATTTGCCGTCTTGAGAATTGTTCAGGTATACGCATACTCTGGCCTGCGTATTTTAAGATATGCGGAAAGTCATAGATCCGTAATATAGATTTGTAACTTTTGAGCATAAAATCATAGATTTGTAGCCTTCGAGCGTAAAAACTGCTGAGCATAAAATCATAGATTTGTAGCCTCTGAGCGTGAAGTCGTAGGTTTGTAGCCTCTCGAGCGTAAAAGCTACCGAGCGTAAAAGCATCCGGGCGTAAAACCATAGACTTATAGCTTTTGAGCGTAAAACCATAGATTTGTGGCTTCTCGAGCTTAAAAGCTCCTGAGCGTAAAAATCATAGATCTGCTCTGCGCGTAGAATCTGGATCGACTGACTGTCCGTCTTCTTCTTTCAAATGATAAGCTGACGTGGCCCCAAATCATAACTGAATATTAAATATCGGATTTGGTTAGGGATTCGACGAGTCATCCAGACTCTATAAATACTCCAAGGCCTTCAGAGAAGAAACCCTTCATCTGTCTTTTGCAAAAACCCTTTGTTCCCTTTGAGAGCTCTTCTTCGTCTCTTCTTTTGAGAACTCTGAGTTTTAGCCATGGCACCGAAACCAACTTCCACCTCTAAGAGAAAGAAAGCTGCCTCTTCTTCTCGCTCTTCTGCTCAAGCACGAGCGACCCCCATTGGGCAGAGCGAACCTCACTCTGAACGAAGTGTTCCACCGTCAAGCTGTGCACCAGGCGTCATAGCTAAAGCTTTTGGGACGAAAAAAATAAAGAAAACCCTTCGCACACGTTGTACGTGAACGCGCTAGGTCATCTTCTGTGCTGAGAGCCTCTTCGAGAAAGATGATGCACAGAGATATTTTATCATTTATGCCCACATTCCTAATGTGTCAGCGTAAAACCTCCATATTTTCGCAGTCTGGCGTAAAAGCTTTGACTGTCGAAATTTGGCGTATACTACGAACTTTGAGTGTTACGCTCTGGATGAAAATCTCGGCGTAACAACTCAAATTTTGGCAGTCTGGCATAAAAACACAGACTGTCAAATTTTTGTGTATACTGCCAATCTTGAATTTTATGCCTCGGAAATAGATTCCAGCGAAAAACTCGAGTTTTTACAGTCTTGGCGTAAAAGCACAGATTGTTGATCTTTGGCATAAGCTGCAAGACTGTAATGTCTAGTATAGAAACTGACTTGTGTTTCTTGCATTTTGTAGTTGACTTGCAGATACCTCTGTTGGCTGAGGTGATGGGTTCTGCTGCTGGGATGCTGAACTCCAATTACTTGGAGGATTTATCCCATGTGACATTCTTTATTTCTGGAACCCAGTATCCTGAAGGAAGGAGAATTCTGATATTGTCTCAAGAAGAACGAATGCTGTTGAGCATGATCAACGGAGAGCCCCTGACGTATATAGACGGGGCCAAATATATAAAACCAGCTTTCCTCTTCGGGGATATGTTTGATAAACAATCCCAGACAAAGCCCAAGAAGGAAAACTGGGTTTTTACTGCTGGGGGGCATGGTCATGTACCTACCCAAGATGCCGAGAGATTATCCTATCTCGGCATTCTTCCATGCCACGCATCCCAGGAAGATATCGTGGACCCTGACCCCTAATCTTCATAGCCAGCCGGGGAAGATATTTTATCAGAAAGGATCAGACCAAGGATTATTTGTGAGCCACCCTTCAGGCCCGGTCATGCCTTTCAGGGGATTATTTCCGAGCAGCGTCCCATATGAAGACACTTCACTGCTCCAACTAGTTCAATTACCGACTTTTTGTAATGACTTCATGGGGCATGGAGGAGTATACCCCAAGGTTAATCCTCGGACCAGCGGTTGGGTTAGCCCTGGGAATCTTCGATGGGCTCGCTTAAGTGCCTGGGCCCTGAAGAACTTTCAGACGGAGTTGGAGAGCATTGGTCTGTTCGCGGCTATGAGTGCTACCAGTATTGGGTTACCTCTCAATCCCAACCTATTTTTGGCTTTGATGGAGCGGTATATCTCCCTCACTGGAACTTTCGCCACTCCACTAGGGGAGTTGGGATTGGCCCTTCACGAGATGGCAGAGATTTCAAGACTGCCAATGGGGGATACTCCTTATGAAGAGTATGTTCCCACAAACAGGGAGCTGAGGGATACCAACCCTCGGGTAGTGGCAGTTTACCAGGAGCTAATGAGCCATTATATAGCGTGCACCACCTTCTATAATGAGCCCTCTGATTTGGCTCATACCAACAAATGGGCGTCCTATCTCTTCTTTCATCAGGCCAGGGATGCTAAGCCAGACAAAGTTGTGGATAGCAGGGATAAGCTTTTGAGCCTTCTGAGCGTGCTTAATACTCAAGTAGTCGATGATCTTATTGAAGACACTGGGGCTTCAGATCAGGTTCTCGATGAGGAGATAGGGAGTTATCCTACAGGCACTAAAGCCTACAGTTATATGAGGCATTACCGCAGGCCTCTGTCAAGGGAAGCTCGACTGGCTGGCTTCCTCTTTGTATGGCTACGCCGATTGGTAGTACCCGACATTGCATCTTCGGATCGCATTCATCGTAACACCTTATGGCCTGCAGTACATTTGGTATTTAGGGCAAGACTAAGCCTGCTCCCTGCCATGGTATGCCGGATACAAGCTGACCTGAGGGCCATTACTGATGGGCTGCTTGCCGACGAAACATGACGTGACAGCTTTTCCAGGGTAGAATTACCGTTCCTATATCTGATGGGATGGTTTATTCTTCATAACCCCAGGGTGATGTCTCCCGGCTCTGCCAGTAGTTCGGGAAATAATTTCTTGTTGAATTACAAGAATTTCACCTGGAACGTGACCACCGTCGTAGACTGTCGGCGAGCATTAAATTTTGCTCATAGCTGGAAGCTCTTCTGTATCGTCCCTACTGTACATATCAATCAACAGGGGATGAGACTTCAGGATTCAGGTGAAGGGAAGACCGTTCTTTCTCCTGAAGCTTTTTATTGGTTGGTCTGCATTAGACCTTCCCATTTGTTGTACAGAAGTGAAGACCATTGCTTTTTGGAGCCCTATCTGCCTAGTCGGTTCACCAGGCAGTTTGGGTATAACCAATTGCATGTAGAAAATGCTATTATGAGCTTCAAGTCCTGAGGTGGACTTATTGATGGGGCGAGAGGATGGCGGTACTTCATAATGGGTTGTACTGGAGCAACCTTTACTGTGCCTGCGACTTCTCTCTCCATGGAGTTGCGCATCCTCCATTCGTATGCCCAGTTTTATGTGGCCATCAATACCTTCCATCGCAATTTTGATATGCGTAGAAGTTTTAGGATGCCCTATCATAAGTTCGCTGGAAGAGAGGAAGTCCCATCAGTTTTCTCTGACGAGGGTGAAGACTCTGTCGATCCAGATGAGTTTTTATTGATAGTACCGAGAGGCATAATACCTTCTCCTGCATAACCTCTTGTTATTCCCAGTAAGCGAAGGGCTCCTATTCTGAAAGAGACTTCCCTTCGCAAGAAAAAGAATACTGTTAGTGGTCCTGTCAGGACTTCCAGCTATGAGGCTCCTAGGAGTGAGCCTGTTGTTTCCCCTGTTGGGGATAATTTTTTGACTAGAGGTCCTTCGCCTATTAGAGAGGGAACCTCCACAGTTCCGGCTGGCAGTACCGGAGATTCTTTGCTCGAGACTGCTGTTGCTGCTACTGCTTCAGGTAGTGCTACGAGACCGCCTTCGAGGCCGAGCCAAATAAGATTGCATATACCTTTATTCAGACCAGTAACGGGAGTAACCCCTGCCGCGTCTGTAAGTATATCCAGTAAGATTCCACCCGATGAGCCTCGAGTGGATCTTGGTGAAGACCTGAAAGAATACCTGCCATTGTCATTTGGTGCACCCCCTTCTCCAGGTATGACAGCTCGCTTAACATCATTAAGAAATAATTTAGCTGTACTGGCTGCAGACGCGATATATATACCATCGGCCATGGGTAAATTTCGTCTTCACGCCTCTTTTTAGAAAAATTAACATCAGGTTGATATTAACTTTCTCTTGTTTGTCTTCTTTTCAGGGGAAGACATCTATGGGGAGGGCAGCATCGAAGCAACTTTTGGCTTTGTTGCAGCTCCTGCCGATGACACGGAAGTGCCCGACTTTGAAGAGGAAATATTTTTGGGTGCCGGCTCACCCAATACAGTCGCGATATCTCCAGAGGAGAATGAGACTGTCATCACGACTATGCCTCCTTTGAGTACATCAGCCACTTCGATCGTTGTTGGTGCCTCTACTTTTGTCACGCCATCTGCTGAAGCGACGACTGTGACGACACCCTCTGCAGTCGTTCCTGGAAGGGGATTTGCCGATATTGCAGCCACTCCCAGTGTCCATTCGGATCTCGCCATAATAATTAAGCAGTATACTAGTATTTTCTATATCACTTTGAAAATGCTGATATCAATGGTGCTGGAGAAGAATCTAGGCTTTGAGGCTCTGAGGAGGTCCTCCCAGTTTGCGATAGCGCCGATCAGAGACTTCAATGACGCTGGGAGAGCTGATGCGCTGGAGCAAATAGTTAATGGTTTAGAATAACCCATTAATAATTATTTGCAACTATCCCAAGGCAGCATTGATGACCTGATTCAGGTTGAGTATGACTCCTTGACTGCGAGGCTTGTTGGGGAGATGGAAACTCTGAGCAAGTCCATCGAGGCACAACAGAAAGAGATGAATAAAGAGCATGCCGTATTAGGGTATGTCATTCCCTAGCTGGCTAAGTGTGAGGCCGAATATGAGGAAGAGGTAGCGAGGGTCCGCAAATTGAAAGATGAACTCGCTCAGGCAGAGGAAAGGGTTCTCGCTTCATCGGCAGCTAGAGATGTGTTGAAGGACCGAATGGAAGCGGCTCAGCAGAACCTGGCATGTGTGGGTGTCATCCACGCAGATTTTGTACATGCTCGGTCTGAAATGTCTGCCTTGAACAATGAGGAGGCAAGGTTGGAGCGGGCTCGCGCTACAATTTTGAGCTCCAGGAATGAGAGAATGGCCTCTCTGGCGTGACAGATTCGTGACTTAACTGCTCCTCCCCAATGATGTACCTTTTGCTTTTATATGTAACTTGCTCTTTCTGGAGATAATAAAGAGACTTTATCTGACTTTGTGGACCCATCATTTTTGAATATAAATGACAGGCTAGGGTAAAAGTGATATCAGAGGTAATATGGACGTGATATACTTTCAGTAAGCTTCAGTTGGACATATCTATTCAGAGGTTATATGGACATGATAGAATATGATCCAACTAAAATTTGTACATAAAACACTATCAGAGGTAATATGGACGTGATAGGTTTTGATGTTCCAAATTAGTTAAACATATCTATTCAGAGGTTATATTGACATGATAGAATATGATCCAACTAGTTCTTTGGAAGTAGTGTTGTCAGAATGAGATCTTCACCATACTCCGTTTGAGCAAAGAAGATTAAGCATAGTACCTCTTCAGGAATTTGCCATTGATAGGAGCCATTAACAAGTCTCCATTAGGCTTGGTTAATCTGTAAGCGCCGTTTGAGAACGTCGTCTTTATCACATAAGGGCCTTCCCATTTGGGCTGGAATTTACCCTTACTCTTGTGAGTAATGATCATTGGCCTTTTCACAGCTAAAACTAGCTCGCCAACTTTGAACACTCTTTCCTTCACTTTTTGATTAAAAGCTCTGGAAATGCGTGCCTGGTAGAATGCGATGCACTGTTGGGCTAGAAGATATTTCTCATCTAATCCTTCTAGCTCTTGAAGCCTTAGTCGATCATTATTTTCCTGAGTCAACTCATTAGCCACTGCTATTCTGAGTGACGGAATTTAGATTTCAATGGGAAGAACTGCTTTACTCCCGTATACTAATAAGAATAGGGTACAACCCGTCGGTGCTCGTACCGTTGTACGGTATGCCCAGAGACATTCTCCTAGCTTCTCATTCTAATCTCTTTTGTTCGAAGAAACAAACTTTTTCAAGAGTTTGATAATGGTTTTGTTGAAAGCTTCCGCCAAACCATTAGCAGCAGGATTGTATGCCGTAGAGGCCATATTTTGTATCCGATTTTTATCGTAAAATCGATAAAATGCTTGGCTGATGAATTGAGGCCCATTGTCATGAATTATCCTTCGGGGTATCCTAAAGCGATAAATAACATGATGCTTGATGAAGCTGATCACGTTGGATGTTTTTACCTCAGCAAGAGGGATCGCCTCTGCCTATTTGGTGAAATAATCTGTGATGGCCAATATGAACCGATGACCTCTGGAAGAAGATGGGTGAATAGGACCAATAATATCCATACCCCATGCTTCAAAAGGCCAGGATGCCACCGTAGGATGTAAATGTTCAGAAGGCTGATGTATAAAATCTGCATGAACTTGACAGGCTTTGCATTGTCTTGCATATTTTATTGCATCTGTGATCATAGTAGGCCAGTAATAGCCCATTCTCCTGATACGATCCTGTAGCTTAGGACCGAGTTGATGAGCTCCGTATACGCCATCGTGAGCTTCACGAATAATCTGCTGTACCTCATCATCGGAGAGACATCGTAATAGCAGTCCATCGTATGTTCGGCGATATAGACATTGTGAAGACGCATCAAAATAGAAGCGTAATGATCGTCTTTTGATGGATACTGCTTCTTTAGGATCCTCCGGTAAGATTTCGTATGCCACGAAATCTATAAAGGGACTTCTTCAGTCTCTCTTGGGAGGATCTGTGTTCATAGCGTAGCTGCGTTCTATGTGAAAGTTATTTTTCACACAGAATAAATCTCAGTTAAGAAGGATCACCGAATTCTGCCTTCTTATAGGGATAGCTAGATCTGCAGCTAGACTGGCTAGGGCATCAGCTTCCAAGTTCTGAGATCGAGGTACATATTCTAGGAAGAACCCTTTGAAAGACATGGCTATCTCGATCGTTGCTTGGTGATAAGGGATGAGGTCTGGATTACGGACTTCATATATTCCTCTGATCTGATTGACGATCAGTAGAGAATCACCGAAAGCTTCCAAGTATTCGACATCCAATTATTTAGCGACTTGGAGCCCGATGAGTAGGGCATTATACTCTGCCACATTATTAAAGCAAGGCTCGCTAAGAGAATATGCTCGATAGATGACGAGTTTATCAGGAGTGACCAGGACAATTCCTACTCCTGAAACCACGTTTCCCCTGGGATTAGTCCTGGAGGCACCATCGAAGAATAGATGCCATGTATCACTTTCCATTGGGGAATTATATTCTGCCACTTCGTCGGGAATATCCTCGTATAATCTGGAGGTTTTCGGAATCGGATGAGCAGCTAGGAAATCAGCCAATGCTTGGCCTTTGATGGACTTCTGAGGGACATACACCATATCATACGGTGTTAATAACATCGCCCAAGTCGCCAGTCAGGAATTAAAAACACTTGGCTTGTTCATCAATACCCGAAGAGGATTGATCCTGGAGATGATATGAATAGTATGGCCTGTGACATAATGTCGCATTTTCTGAATGGCGAACATTAGGGCCAAGCATTATTTTTCTACTAGATTGTACCGGTGTTCAGCTCCAACCATTATCCTGCTTAAATACTAGATAGCCTGTTCATGGCCCTCATCGTTCTTCTGTGCGAGGAGAGCTCCCAAAGAATGATCCATTGCTCGAACATACAGCAAAAATGTTCTTCCTATGACGGGAGGCACTAGAACTAAAGGATTAGTGAGGTAGCATTTGATATCATTAAACGCTTGCTGACAGGCTTCGTCCCATATGAAGGATACACATTTCTTCATAAGGCGAGAAAAAGGCTGACATCTCCCAGAGAGGTTGGATATGAATATCCTGATGTAAGCCAGACGACCTTGAAATCCTCTGAGTTCCCTCAGATTACGAGGTGGTCATATTTCTAAGATGGCCTTCACTTTATCAGGGTCCACTTGAATGCCTTTAGCGGTAATGACAAATCCCAGGAATTTGCTACTGGATACACCAAGAAAGGACTTTGTAGGATTTATTTTGGGTTGGTGTTGGCGCATCAACTCAAATACTGTCTTCAAGTCTTGGATGTGATTATCCTTGAGGCAACTTTTGACAGCTATATCGTCTACGTAACATTCCACTGTTTTGCGTAAATGCTCATGGAATATGTTACTCATAGCTCATTGGTACGTAGCCCCGGCATTCGTCAGTCCGAAGGGCATGACCGTATAGTAATATACCCCCAATGATGTCCGAAAGGCAGTATGCTTCTCGTCTTCAGGATGCATCTTGATTTGGTTGTATTCTGAAAATCAGTCCATGAAAGACATGCGCTCAAAACCGCACGTATTATCGATCATGACGTCTGTAATGGGAAGAGAGAATTCATCTTTGGGGCAGGATGCATTCAGATCTCGATAATCGATGCAAACACGTACTTTCCTACTTTTCTTCATGACTGGGACAATATTGGTGACCCAGTCAAGATGTTGTTTTTCCCGGATGAACCCGCAGGCTATCAACTTCTTGATTTTAGCTTTAATGGCGTCCATCATATCCGGGCAAAACCGGCATTGATGTTGCTTCACAGGCTTCGAATTGGGCAATATGTTGAGCTTATGGGTAGCTACTTTAGGGTCAAGTCCTGGTATATCCTCATAATTCTACGCAAAGACGTCGATATATTCTTTTATCAGCTGGATTATTTCTTCCCTTTCTTCTTCGGAAATATTGTTACTGATAAATATCGGCTTTGGTGAAATCTTATCTCCAACATCGATCTGGATAACTTTATCTTTAGTGGGGGGTTCTCTCTGCTCGAACCAGAGTTCCCACTGTGTATCCATTTGCTGAGCCCTAGATTCATTCTCAAACGGTTTAGATTCTTGTTCGTCTGCTTCGAGGAAATCTGTCAATACCATATTTACTGATAATGCTTGTTCGAGATCATCATATGAGCCGGAGGTCGACGAGCCATCTTGAGAAGAGGAAAATATATCCTTATTTGACTTAGAAGTTGTAAAGAAAGTGGCATACCCTAACCCAAAACAAGTTCGTTGACAGTAGGAATCACCGTACAATGGCATTCGTCTGTCTTTCCCATAGTTAAGACCTGGTTCCAGCTTCAAGTCATAACCCATACTTTGCATAATCTTCAAAGCTTGCGGGCTATATCTGTGAAACTGCATTTTACCAGTATCGTCATTGGGAGAATCTTCTTGTACTGTTTGTTCATTGTGCATGTGACGAAGACTATTGGATGCTGACTGCTGCGAGTAGACGGGACAATAAAGATAGAATCCTCATATGGCCCATATGCCGTGATGACATGAGATGGTGACGCTACTTCCCACACATACGGATGATAAGAATCTATAGCTTTCTAGAATTTTTGTACTATAGTTTCTATATCGTTATGGGGGGATGATTTCTGATTTGGAATTTGAGCGTCAATGTACTGGAAAAGAGGATCTTTATTATCGTCAGAAACCACGTTTCTGGTTATATTTACATCAGTTGGCTGCTTGTTGCGCCGGAGGTTGATGACCAAAGGTGGAGGCTTCTGATTCAAAGTGATCACTAGAGGATCACCTCCTTTTCCTGACTTGGTTTTGTTCAGGTGGATAGCCATGGGTTCCATGACTTTCGGACGAGTAGTTCACCCCTTCACCTTGATTGACAGAGGTTGCTCGGCAGAGGGTTCTTCTGGCTCCCGGTGAGATTCCTCCTCTGTCTTGCTTGACACCTCCTCCATGTAGTCTTGGATGTACAACATGGCATCGGAGTAGTAGAATTCTACTCCTTTAAACGGGTTAAGGTCAGCAAACTCTGTTTGTACTGTTCCTTGGGCATCTACATATTTGAAGCATTGATGTAGAGTCAAAGGAACGATGTTGTGATCGTGGATCCATGGTCTGCCCAGCAAAATATTATAGGACACCTCCGAATCAATGACATAGCATGTAGCCACTGATATGAGGTCGCCAATCTGGATCCTCAGACGAATCTTTCCCAACGGCTTACTTTTCCTGGCGTTGAAGCCCACGATTGTAGTGGTGGTGTAAGCCAATTCGCTGGTAGGAATCCTCAGCGGTCTGAGCAGACTATGAGAAATGATACTGATCGATGATCCCGTATCTATATGAATTCGGTCAACCTCTATGGAACCGACGTATCCGGTGTAATAGAGGGGTCTGTCATGCTTGTTATGTTTCAACAACATGTCATCTTGGGTGAAAGTGATATTCGGGACCACCTCTATCACACTATGGCATTAAGGACATGCCACAGGTTCTTCATCAGGGGACTTGAGCTGGGTCAAGTATGCATCTGCCTGCATTGATGCTTAACTCAGGGCTTGACGAGTGTCTTTAGAGAGCCTGAGTAGTTAAAAAATGGATAATCTGGCTGGTGTATTAGCTAACTGGGCCAGAATTTCGAAGTTATATGGCTTCTCCAAACCTTTGTTTTGAATATTCTTCAAAGGTTTATCAAAGCGCACTTCTTTTTGCTTGCCCTTGTCCGCCAAAGTTGGTCTAGAAGGACCTGCCGCTGGTATAACAAGTTCCGCTTCTGAAGGCTTGGCAGCTGAAGTGTCTGCCGGTGCATCTTCCTGACTTCCTCCATAGTCTTTGAGGTAGGCTTTCCCTGAACGGGTTCCAGTAGCCAAAACCTCTTCTTCTGATGTCGAGGATACCGTAACCATATAACATAGTTTACGCTTCGAGTTCTTTTTAGACTTAGCCTTAGCAGCTTGAGTCTCTTCCTCGATCTCTGACACTAGATCTGGATGAACCTACATAATCTCGCCCCGATGGGTAGTTAGGGGTACCAGGTCATAATTTTGACCCCTGGCTGGAGGGAGATTAACAATGTTCATCGTTGTCCGGGAAATGGGTACAACACCATTCGAAACTTCTTGAGGAGACAGATTGCCAAATTGAAGAGAGATCATGTTGGCTGTGACCGTTTTCTCGCTATTGCTCAGAGTGATGGCCTTAGCGTCGATCAACTCTTGGATTTTCCTCTTTAGTACATAACACGCCTTTGTGGGATGATGTATGTACCTATGGAAAATGCAGTACTTGGGGTTATTGGTACTGCTGACTTTATTAGGCCGCTTTACCTCAGGGAGAGTAATCTTGCCGCTTTTGACTAGACACTCGAATATGCTCGGAATAGCGTCGTCATCAAAAGAGTATACTTCAATGGGCCTGGAAGTCCCAGGTTTCATCTGTGTGGTTGCCGCAGTCTTTTGCCTAGATGTATTGATCGCCAGAGCTTCTTTTCCTTTAGAACCACGGGGATGGTCGCTGTTGGAGGATGACCTCTTGCCTCTCTCAGAGGTAGATATTATAATTCTATTATCACGTGCCTTTCGACTGTTGTCTTCAGCGGCTACCGCTGAGATGATGAGCAAGGGCCAATCATGAAACTGATATGGTCATGTGAACACCGAGATCACTGGAAAAAGATTCTTCCTGCAAATGTCTACCAATGCCGAGTCTGGAACTCCGGGAGGCATTTGCAAAGTAGCTTGACGAAAATGTTCGATGAAAGTGCGAATGCTCTCTTTCTCTTTCTGCTTTACTTCGATGAGAGAGGACATAGACATGTCCATCCCTCCTTCATAGAATCGCGTGAAGAACAGAGTCTTGAAATCTTCAAAGGAAGTAATGCAGTGTCCGCAAGACTACGGTACCACTGATAAGCCACTCCCGAGAGACAGCCCTTGAACACTCGAGTGAGAAGGGCGTCATTCCCTTACAATAACACCGTCATCATACTGAACTAGTTCATGTACTGACTCGGTGAGGTCTTTCCCTTAAACAAAGCCAGAGTCTGTGGTTTGTATTTAGGAGGGAAAGGGGTCTCATCCCAGATAGTTGGGTAAGGCTGGTTGATTCCAAATTTCTTGAGCTGATCCTTATATTTTAAGGCATCAAATTGGGCTTTCAATTCCCGCACTGCCTGCATCGGATCTTCAGCCGTAAGAGGGACCACGGAGTGATGAGAGATTGGTTGTATTGTAACTCCAATAGGAGGCAATACATTCTCCGAGTTAGGAAGTAGAGGAGCTGCTTACTCTTGATTTAGAGCAGGCTCCTGATTTTCATTGGATGGTGGTAAGTCCACCCCCACACGTATCTGAGTTGGAGGGACCAATGATTAAGCTATAGTAGCTGTGTGTTGAGTCAGTATCATCTGGTGCATATTCTCCATCATAGACTGCATCTCTTTCAGAGATGTCTCCAATACAGCGATGCGTTGCTCAGTACTTCCTGATGGGGAAGCCTCTTCGCGTTCATCTTCAATGGCATAGACTCCCATTTCTCTGGATGTCATTGAAGGGTTAGTATTGGTCTCTGTAGAGATTGACTCTATACTTTCAGCATCCGATTCGGGAAACTGGCGACCCCCAGTGTCAGAATCAGAAGAATACGAAGCTGGTTGTCGTGACCTCGAACGGGTATTTCGGAACACCCCAGCTTCAATATTCTCAAGGAGTCTGTCGAATCTCCTTTGGCTTGGAGTTCTAGAGGGATGACGTCTTGAACTCGTCCTTCCTCTAGGAACGTGTGAAGCCATGTTCACTAATGCAAATGTAGGCTCTTCTTCCTGGAAAGACAAAAAGTAGTTCAACTGGTCAAAAACTGACCGTTTTGCTTCAGAATAACAATAATTAACTACAATTTTATGACTATTACAATAGTGCTCCCTAGGGGGCGTAATAGACATATTGGAAGATCCCCTATCTTTGCACTTCTGGATCAGAAATTCAAGCAAGTCAGGAGGACTAACAGAAGAAGAAGAAGAAGAAGAAGAAGGCTTGTTCCTCCTGTTTACATCAGTTAGCATACGGATATTGGGAACCATAACTTTTCCCCTGCCACCAGTATACAGCAATTCAGCCATATGAGTAGCAGATGATCCCCGCGGAGCGTGTCTCTCCGCAAATTGGGCTTTCTTTACGCTGAGGGGCTTAACCTGGCATAGTCTAGAATTTTGCTCAGGTTGGCGTTGTAGAAGCATGAAAAATACGCTGGGAGGATCTACGCAGCCTCTTGATGCAGAACCGCGTAAACAGAGGCCTTCAGAGCCATCAAACGTGCAACAGAGCTTTCTCTGCTAAAAACACAGCATGAAGTATAAAGCTCAAAGGACCATCCGCGTAAGTGCAGTACGTCCAGGCCGCTCCAGCGTAAGATAGAGTTCTTCATCGCCTCCATGGCGTAAAACTCAGCCGCTCTCAAAGCAGCGTTATTGTGTACGAGGAACACTTCATTTTCCCTGAAATGAACTTGTCAAGTCACACAGTGAACCTGGCCTCTGACTCCTGACAAAAAGTGCTGCACGGCTACCCAGACGATGGCTGAAAACGATGGCAGACCCCTCGGGACGCGCCCACAGTATGATGGCGGATTTCGGCATTTAATACAGAGGATTTGGTTAAAATATTACCAAACCGTCGGTTACCAAAGTCCTTCCAGCGTAAACCGCTCTTTCGCGTACAAAGGAATACACCGCCTTGTTTTACACAGGCAAACATGAGCTGTTTTACCCTCCGCAGTAGACAAACTGCCTGCCACGTCAAAAGCTACACTTCGTACAGGGCCCGAGGCACGTCTCTATGTCAAATTGCACAGAGCGATGACAGTTTCCCTCAAGACACGTCTCTGTGACGGATGCACAGAAGGGCTGCAGACCTTCAAAAGTCTCCGCATTTAATGCACAGGATGGTGGCAAATCTCTGTAAGAGATTTGATTACACCTTCGAAAGCCATAATTCTGGCGAAGACGTCCACATCAATACTCTGGCATGGTACGCAGCGGCTTCTACGCCTATCCAGGATCTGTGCTCATTCGGCTTCAAACGCCCACTCAGTCTCTACGACCATTCAGCTTCTATGCCTGTTCGGCTTCTATGCCTGTTCGGCTTCTATGCCCATTCGGCTTCTACGCCTGTTCGGCTTCTATTCCTATTTTGGCTTCTACGCCAGGGGTGACAGTCATTTGGCTTCTACGCCAACCTCTTCTACACAAGGGATACCTACCTACGTGGCTTCTACGCCGTGATCTTCGCAGCAGATATACGCATTTTGTCTCCTTAGTTGGACATGTGTCACATGCTCACTCAAAAGGTTATTTATGCGCATGCATTGGTTATTTTAACCGTTGTGTAAAAGGGTGTTGTACTGTCCACTCCTCGGTTGTTACACCGACGGAGTGGTCACTGTCACCAAAACTCTATAAATAGAGACCACTATCAATGGGGAACAAGGTTGACAATTTGGAAGATCGAACCAGGTCGGAGAATTGGTAAAAAAGAGAGAGAGAGAGAAGGAGAAGGAGAGAAGAGTCCGGAGCTCAGGCAAAGAGTAGGGGTCGACGGCTCTGGCACCGTGCATCCACCCTCCTTCGCAGCCTTCGAAGCCGCTACCCGTCTTCCACGACACTTCTTCAACATCGTGTAGTCCAAGGGCTAAAGTGATCGATTGCAGATCAGATACCTATAGCAATTTATACCCAGATTAAATAAATTATGCTCCCGCATCCTCGTATAGGATCGAACTGTACAAGTTTGTTTGTAAACCAAAGGGCACGGGTCTCGTATAAACCCTGTCATTGAAATACACTTTCATTTTTTCGTTTAATACCACAAACAAGATGATGACTCTGCTGGGGACGTCTTTCTCTTCTGACGAGGAAGTAATTGCTCAACACGATGCGGTATCCGTGGGATCCGTAAAGAATACACTGGTCGTCTAATTCGACCAGTCTGCCTACGAAGACATGCTTCAGACTGGGGGTAGCTCTCACTCTCTCTCCGTCCGAGACAACAGGAAGCTGCACAAAGTGTGGATGCCCAAGACATCCTCCGCCGTTTCTGTGGACTCTCCGATCTCTCCGATCTCTCCGACCAATGAGGTGGTAGCATCGCTCCCTCCGTGCCCCACACGTAAAATTCAGTCTCCCGCTACGCGCGGTACAGACAAAACTTCGGGCAAAGCCTCAGCGCTAACCCAGGAGTATCCATTGCACTTTACGCATAAAAATTAGTCTCCCGCTACACGCGGTACAGACAAAACTTTGGGCAAAGCCTCAGCGCTAACCCAGAAGTACCCACTGCGCTTTACGCGCAGAAATTAGTCTTCCGCTACGCGCGGTACAGACAAAACTTCGGGCAAAGCCTCAGCGCTAACCCAGAAGTATCCACTGCGCTCTACGCGTAGGAACCAGTCTCCCGCTACGCACGGTACAGACCAAACTTCTGGTGATGCCTCAGCGCCAGGACAGACAACATCTGACCTCTACGAGGAACCAGATGAACGTCGTAATTTCTACGAAGGGAAGCAGGCAGCAGAATACTCGACTCCTCGGCCGTTACGCCAGCGAAGGAGCAATCTGCCTACCCTCCGGATTACGCGGGAAGCCGACGGCCAGCTGAGGACCTCTTTAGCCTTACGCTACTCTGAGCGAATCTCCAATTTATGCCGGGCAAAGTCCAACGACCTAAAACAAGCTCAAGTTGCTACTCCCCCTGACCTGCGCAAATACTTAATCCAGAAGCGTAAGGAGAGGGAACCTTCCAACATGTCTATTATGCCCCCTAGCAAGCAATGTTGTAATAGTCATAAAATTGTGATTGACTGTTGCTGTTCTAAGGCAAAACGGCCAATTTTTGACCGATTGAGCTACTCTCAGTCTTTCCCGGAAGAAGAGCCCGCGTATGCGTCCGTGAACATGGCTTCTCACATACCTAGAGGAGGGCCGAGCTCAAGACGTTATCCCGCAGGGCCTCCGAGCCGAAGAAGATTCGAAGACCTCCTCAGGAATACTGAAGCTGGGGTATTCCAAAACACCCGTGCAAGGTCACAGTAACTGGCTTCGTACTCATCTGATTCTGACACTGGGGGTCGCCAATCTCCCAGATCAGATGCTGAGAGTATAGAGTCGACTTCTGCAGTGACCTATACTTATCCTTCGAGGACGCCCAGGGAAATGGGAGTCTACGCCATTGAAGATGAACGCGAGGAAGCTTCGCCGTCAGGAAACGCGGAACAACGCATCACTATGCTGGAAACATCTCTGGGACAAATGCAATCCACGATGGAGAACATGCACCGGATGATGCTAGCTCAGCACGCCACTGCCGTGGCTCAAACATCGGTCCTGCCAACTCAGATACGTGTGGGGGTGGACTTACCACCATCCAACCCGGGCCAAGAGCCTGCGCTAGATCAAGAGTCAGCAGTTCCTCCGCTTCCTCACTCAGGGAATGCCTTACCTCCCGCTGGAGTTACGATATAACCAACTCCGCACCACTCTGTAGCCCCGCTTCTGACCGAAAATCCGATGCAGGCAGTACGAGAATTGAAAGCCCAGTTCGACACCTTAAAGCACAAAGATCAGCTCAAGAAACTGGGAATCAACCAACCCTATCCAGCTATCTGGGAAGAAGTCCCTTTTCCTTCGAAGTACAAGCCCCAGACTATGGCTCTGTTCGAAGGAAAAACATCCTCCAGTCAATACATGAACTATTTCAGTATGATGACGGTGTTGCTATAAGGGAACGACGCCCTCCTCACTCGGGTGTTCAAAGGCTGCCTCTCAGGAGTAGCCTATCAGTGGTACCGTAGCTTGGCGGACAACTGCATTACTTCCTTCGAAGACTTCAAAGCTTTATTCTTTACGCAATTCTATGAGGGTGGGATGGACATGTCTATGTCCTCTCTCATCGAAGTCAAACAAAGGGAAAAGGAGGACGTTCGCACCTTCGTCGAACGTTTTCGTCAGGCCACCTTACAAATGCCTCAAGGAGTTCCGGACTCGGCGTTAGTAGACATTTGCAGGAAAAACCTCCTTCCTGTAGTCTCGATGTTTACAGGACCATCTCAGTTCCATGAGTGGCCTTCGTTCATCGTCTCGGTAGTGGCCACCGAAGACAACAGTCGTAAGGCGCACGACAATGGCATCATGATCTCCGCCTCCGATAGAGTCAAAAGGTCATCTCCCAGCAGCGACTATCCTCGCAGCTCTAAGGGAAAAGAAGCTCTGACAGTCAATACGTCTAGACAAAAGACGGCGGCGACCACGCAGACGAAGCCCGGGACTTCCAGGCCCGTCGAAGTCTACTCTTTCGATGACGACGATATCTCTAGTATATTCGAATGTCTCGTCAAAAGCGGCAAGATCACCCTTCCAGAGCTAAGGCGGCCCCAAGAAGCCGGCAATACTGACGACCCCAAATACTGCATCTTCCACAGATACGTGCACCACCCAATAAAGGCTTGTTACATACTGAAGAGGAGGATCCAGGGGTTGATCGATGCTAAGGCCATCACTCTGCACAACACCGAGAAGACGGTCACGGCCAACATGATCTCTCTACGGTTCGGCGATCTGCCTTCCCAAGAGGTCATGAATGGTGTCACGCCCATTTCCCGAGCTACGATGGACATCGTCAATCTCCCTCCCTCTAGAGATCAAAATCAAGACCTAGTACCCCTGACCACCCGGCAGGGCAAAATTATGTGGGTTCATCCAGATTTGGTGTCAGAGCTCGAAGAAGAGACCAAGAAGAGCCCTAAATACAGACTATGCCACATGGTCACAACTTATTCTGCATCGGACGAAGACGAAGTATTTGTCGCAACCCGTTCGGGGAAGGCCTACCTCAACGACAACGGAGCAGGTCAGGAAGGCGCGCCGGCTGACGCTCCAGCCGCCAAACCTTCAGAACAAGGTCCCGCCATACAAAACATCAGGCCTACGAAACCTACTCCGACGGAAAAGGGGAAGCAGAGAGAAGTACGCTTTGATAAATCTGTGAAAAACATTCCAAGCAAAGATTTAGAGAAGCCGTACGAATTTGACATCCTGGCCCAACTAGCCAATACACCGGCCAGGTTGTCCATCTTTGAGCTACTAAGGCTCTCCCCAGACACTCGTCTAGCCCTGAGTGAAGCACTGATGCAGGCGGGGGTATACTTGACCCAGCTCAAGTCCCCCGACGAGGAGCCAGTGGCGTGTCCTCAATGCCATTGCGTGATGGAGGTGGTCCCAAATATCACTTTCACTCAAGACGACATGCTGTTAAAATATAACAGACATGACAGGCCTCTCTATTACACCGGGTACGTCGATTCCATGGTGGTCGACCGGATTCACATAGATCCGGGTTCGTCGATCAGCATCATCCCTCACAGTCTGCTCAGGCCGCTAAGAATTCCTACCAGCGAACTGGCTTACACTACCACTACAATCATGGGTTTCAACGCTGGAAGAAGTAAGCTATTGGGGAAGATCCGCTTGAGAATCCAGATCGGCAACCTTAGATCGGTGGCCACATGTTACGTCATCGATTCAGAGGTGTCCTACAATATTTTACTGGGAAGACCGTGGATCCACGACCACAACATCGTTCCTTCAACCCTACATCAATGCCTTAAATATGTAGACGCACAAGGAACCGTACAAACGGAGGTGGCTGACCTAAACCCGTTTAAAGGAATAGAATCCTACTATTCCGATGCCGTGTTGTACTCCCAAGACCACACGAAAGAAGCGCCAGGCGAGGCCAAAGACGGACCACTCGTCCAAGAGCCAGAAGAGCCCTCTACCACACTGCCACTGTCGATCAAAGTGAAAGGACGAACCACTCGTCCAAGAGCCATAGAGCCTATGGCTATCCACTTTAACAAGACCAAGTCAGGAGAAGGGAGTGATCCTCTGGTAATCACTTTGAATCGGAAGCCTCCACCCTTGGCCATCAACCTTCGGCACAACAGGCAGCCGACTGATGTAAGCACAACCAGGAACGGAGTTCCAGATGATAATAAACATCCTCTTTTTTGGTACATCGGTGCTCAAATTCCGAAACAGGAATCCACTCACCATGACGAAGTAGAACCAATAGCATAAAAATTCTTGGAAGCTATAAACTCCTACCGTCCGTATGTCTGGGAAGTGGCATCATCGTCCAATGCCGTCACGACATATGGGCCACACGAGGATTCTATCTTCATCATCCCGCCTACCTGCAGCAGCCATCGTTCGATAGTCTTCGGCCGCATGCGCAATCAACCGACTGCCCAGGAAGATCCTTTCGACAACGATACTGGGAGAATGCAGGTTCACCGATACAGCCCTCAAGCGCTGAAGATCATGCAAAACATGGGCTACGACTTAAAGCGGAAGCTAGGCCTCAACTACGGAAGAGGCAGACGAACGCCGCCGCACGGCAACACCCGCTATCAACAGACCCGTTTCGGATTAGGATATGCCACCGCCCTTGCGACTTCTAAGTCAGACGAGGACATCTCTTCCTCCTCCCAGAATGGCTCGTCGTCCCCTGACTCACCTGATGCTCTCGAACAAACACTATCAGTAAATATGGTGGTGACAGATCCCTCAGGAGCAGATGAGCAGGATTCGGAGCCGTTTGAGAATGACTCTTGGGCTCAGCAAATGGATACACAGTGGGAATTCTGCTTCGAGCAAAGAGAACCTCCCAAAGACGAAGTTATCCAGATCGATGTTGGGGGTGAACTTTCGCCGAAGCCAATATTTATCAGTAACAACCTTCCCCCAGCTGAAAGGGAAGAAGTTATACAGCTGATAAAGGAATACATCGACGTCTTTGCATGGAATTATGAGGACATGCCAGGCCTGGACCCGAAGGTAGCTACTCACAAGCTCAATATATTGACCGATTTGAAGCCAGTAAAGCAGTACCAACGCCGGTTCTGCCCAGATATGATGGGCGCCATCGAAGCTGAAGTCAAGAAGTTGATAGCCTGCGATTTCATCCGGAAGAAACAACATCCCGACTGGGTCGCCAATGTTGTCCCAGTCATAAAAAAAAATAGAAAGGTACGTATCTGCATCGATTACCGAGATCTGAATGCGGCCTGCCCCAAGGATGAATTCCCTCTTCCCTTCACGGATATCATGATCGACAACACCTGCGACTTTAAACGCATGTCTTTCATGGACGGGTTCTCAAGGTATAATCAAATCAAGATGCATCCTGAAGACGAGAAGTACACCGCCTTCCGGACACCATTGGGAGTATATTACTACACGGTCATGCCCTTCGGATTGAAGAATGCTGGGGCTACATACCAACGAGCTGTGAGTAACATATTCCACGAGCATTTACGCAAAATAGTGGAATGTTACGTGGACGACATAGCCGTCAAGAGCCGCCTCAAAGGTGATCACATTCAAGACCTGAGGACGGTATTCGAGTTAATGCGCCAACATCAACTCAAGATGAACCCTACGAAGTCCTTTCTGGGTGTATCTAGTGGAAAATTCTTGAGATTTGTCATTACCGCCAAAGACATCCAAGTGGACCCTGATAAAGTCCAGGCAATCGTGAAAATGCGACCGCCCCATAATCTGAGGGAACTCAGGGGATTTTAAGGACGTCTGGCTTACATCCGGCGATTCATATCCAACCTCTCGGGGAGATGTCAGCCCTTCTCTCATCTTATGAAGAAAGGTGTATCCTTCTTATGGGACGAAACCTGTCAGTAAGCGTTCGGAGATATCAAGCGCTACCTCACCAGTCCACCAGTTCTGGTGCCTCTCGTTATGGGAAAACCGTTCTTGCTGTACGTCCGAGCAATGGATCATTCGCTGGGAGCTCTTCTCGTACAGAAGAACGATGTAGGGCATGAACAGGCTATCTACTACCTCAGCAGGATGATGGTCGGAGCCGAACACCGGTACAACCTAGTGGAGAAAGAATGCCTGGCTCTGATGTTCGCTATCCAAAAGACGCGGCACTACGTCACCGGCCAGACTATCCACATCATCTCCAGGATTAACCCTCTTCGAGTACTGATGAGCAAGCCGAGCATTCTTAATTCCCGACTCGCAACTTGGGCGATGCTGTTAACACCATATGACATGGTATACGTACCACAGAAGTCCATCAAAGGCCAAGCGATGGCCGACTTCCTAGCTACTCACCCGATCCCGACGGTCTCCAAATTATACGAAGATATTCCTGACGAAGTTACAGAATATAATTCTGCAATGGAAGGTGACACATGGCAACTGTTCTTCGACGGCGCCTCCAGAACCGGTCCTAAGGGAAACGTTGTTTCAGGAGTGGGAGTCGTCCTGGTCGCCCCTGATCAGCTCGTCATCTACCGAGCATATTCTCTTAGCCAGCCCTGCTCCAACAATGTGGCGGAGTACAACGCTCTACTAATAGGGCTCCAAGTTGCTAAAGAGCTGGGGGTAGAGTCCCTGGAAGCTTTCAGTGATTCTTTGCTTATCGTCAATCAAGTCAGGGGAATATATGAAGTCCGGAATCCAGACCTCATCCCCCATCACCAAGCGACGGTCGAGATAGCCATTACATTCAAGGAGTTCTTCCTAGAGCATGTACCTCGATCTCAGAATCTGGAAGCTGATGCCCTAGCCAGTCTAGCGACAGATTTAGCTACTCCCGTAAGAAGGCAGGATTCGGTAATCCTTCTTAACAGAGATTTGTTTTGTGTGAAGAACAACTGTCACATAGAACGCAGCTACGCTGTCAACATCGATCCTCCTACGAAAGATTGGACAAGTCCCTTCATAGATTTCGTGGCATACAGAATCTTGCCAGAGGACCCCAAAGAAGCAGTATCCGTCAAGAGACGATCACTACGCTTCTACTTCGATGCATCTTCACAAAGCCTATATCGCCGGACCTACGACGGATTACTATTGAGATGTCTCTCTAACGACGAAGCACAGCAGATTATCCGTGAAGCTCACGACAGCGTGTGCGGAGCGCATCAACCCGGTCCTAAGCTACAGGATCGCATCAGAAGAATGGGCTATTACTGGCCTACTATGATCGCAGATGCAATACGGTATGCAAGACATTGCAGAGCCTGTTAGGTTCATGCAGACTTCATACATCAACCGTCTGAACATCTATATCCCACGGTCACATCTTGGCCTTTCGAAGCATGGGGTATAGATATCATCGGTCCTATTCACCCGCCTTCTTCCAGGGGTCACCAGTTCATACTGGCCATCACGGATTACTTCTCCAAATGGGCAGAGACAATCCCTCTCGCTGAGGTAAAGGCATCTAATGTGATCAGCTTCATCAAGCATCATGTCATTTATCGCTTCGGGGTACCCTGGAGGATAATTCACGACAATGGGCCTCAGTTCATCAGCCAAGCGTTTCATCGGTTTTGCGATAAAAATCGGATACGCAATATTGCCTCTACGGCATACTATCCAGCTGCTAATGGTTTGGTGGAAGCTTTCAACAAAACCATTATCAAACTCTTGAAGAAATTGGTCTCTTCAAACAAAAGAGACTGGAACGAGAAGCTAGGCGAATGTCTCTGGGCATACCGCACAACGGTACAGACACCGACAGGTTATACCCCCTTTTCACTGGTCTACGGGAGCGAAGCAGTTCTTCCCATCGAAATCCAGATCCCGTCGTTCAGGATAGCCGTGACTAGTGAGCTAACTCGAGAAAAGAATGACCTGTTAAGGCTCCAAGAGCTGGAAGGATTAGACAAGAAACGCCTCCAAGCTCAACAGCGCATCGCGCTCTACCAAGCACGCATTTCCAGAGCTTTCAATCATAAAGTGAAGGAAAGGGTGTTCAAAGTCGGCGAGCTAGTTCTAGCCGTAAGAAGGCCGATGATTCTTACTCACAGAAGTAAAGACAAATTCAAGTCCAAGTGGGAAGGCCCTTATGTGATCGAGACAACGTTCTCGAATGGCGCTTACAAGTTAGCCCAGCCTAACGGAGACCTGTTAATAGCTCCTATCAACGGTAAATTCCTGAAGAGGTACTATTGTCACCACCCCATTTCCAGAGCCGGGTATTTTTTTTAATTTAGTTAATTGTGTATTATTTATAATTATTTGTATTTATATTTAATTAATGATTGTATTATATTTTTATTAATTATTTTAGAATTTTGGCTAGCCTGGACCCATGTCAGACCCTAGTGGACCCATATCCGACCCAGCCCACACCCTTGTGAGACTTATTTTGGGTTTTAAAATATTTATTATATTTTTAGTGGGTTAGTAGGAGAGATTTGGAGTTAGTTTGAGTATTTTTGGAACCCGGAACCCGAAACCAAGTCAAGTAGGGGCGTTTTGGGTAATTGGAAACTTGTAAACCCCTTTATTATTGCTTTGGCCGGTTCCCCAACCCCATTCCACCCGTGGAACAGCAGGAGCATCCCTCCCCACCCTATTCACTTCTTCTTCTTCACTTCTTCTTCTCCATTCTCCACTCTTTCTTCTTCCTTTCTCCTTCCCACTTCAAGTAAGTCTTTTTTTCTTCTCTTCTTTCTTCCATTTCTTACATTTGTATAAACCCTAACCTACATTCTTCCCCAACCTAGGTGGGTAGAGCCTAGATTTGGTGTTGGAGCTAGATTTGGGAGCTTGGAAGCTAGTTGAGGTGGATTTGGAGCATTTTTGAGATTTTGGCTTGGGATTCCAACTCCCAAGAGGTAAACCCTAATTTTACCCCTTGTAATTATTTTTATATAGTGTAATTAATAGTTTAGAACCTTCCTAGACCCTTAGGCTACCCGTGGGAGGAAGTTGGAATTAGTTTGGTAGTGTTTGGAGACTTTAACACTAGGTTTGGTGTCAATTTCGGATGGAATCCGAATTTGGCCCAATTTTGGGTGATGCCCTAGGTTAGACGGACCTAGGTAGACGTTGTTGGGTGTCTAGAGGGTGAGTGCGTGTCTCCGTTCGGACACGGGAAGCCGTGTCGCAGAGAAACGGGCGTTTCGGGCCTTTTTGGGATTTTCGTCGTCGCCGATTCGAAGTCCGTGCGCGTTTCCGCCACGGACCTAGAATCGATGCGGGAGAACTTTTTCTAGGATCTAGGCATCGTTTAGAGCGCATGGGTAAATTTTGGGCCGATTTCGAGTTCGTTTGGTGTGCATTTCAGGAGATTTTTCGAACCGCGCACCACGTGTTCGTCGAAATGACCGAACGGCCATTTCGGCATAGTTTTCTAGTTTCGGGCTTGTGCGCGCGTTGGGTTAGTACCGGAGAGTGTATGCTAGAGTTTCCGAGTTATGTTTTATATATTTTAGGGTGTTGGTGAGTGTCGGGGTCGTTGGGCGTGAGTGGGGCGTGTTGTGGTTGAGTGGTGTTGTGTCTCTCTATATATATTTATAAGTGTCTATATATATATATATTTATATATATATATATATGTATGTGTATTTATGTATATATATTTATATATATATGTGTGTATTTATATCTATGTGCTTGTGTATGTATATGCCTATGTATATATATATATATATATATATATATATATATGTAGATGTGTAAGAGTGTGTGTGAGTGTGTTGATATGTATATATATATATATATATATATATATATATATATATATATATATATATATATATATATATATGTGTTTATAGATATATATATGATTATGATTATGAGTTTGAGTTTATGTATATATGTATATATATTTATATATATATATATGAGTGCTTGTGTGTGTGGTTGTGTGTTTGTGAGATTGTGTGCTAGTGTGTGTGTGAGGGTGTGTGAGTGTGAGTGTGTGTGAGGATATATATATATATGTATGTGTGTGAGTGTGTATATGTATATATAGATATATGTGTGTATATATATATAGATGTGTGTTTATGTATATATATATAGATATATGTATATAATTATATGTGTGTGTGTGTATCTGTGTATGTGTGATTGTGTGTGTGTGGTCGTGTGTGTGTGTGCTTGTGTCTGGGTGCAGCAGAGCGAGGCAGCGGACTATACACAGCCACTGCAGCAGCCAGCAGAGCGAGGCAGCGCCGCGGCAGCAGCTCGCTCGAGCGAGGCAGCGCCGCGGCAGCAGCAGAAGCATCAGCAGCAGGCTGCAGCAGAGCGCGCGGGCGCAGCAGCGCGCCACGACAGCAGCTCGCTGCAGCGCGGCCTGCAGCAGCAGCAGCAGCAGTTCCAGCGCGCAGCAGCGCCGAGGCAGCGCCGCGGTAGCAGCTCGCTAGAGCGAGGTAGCGCTGCGGTGCAATGCAGCAAGCGCGGCAGCAGCAGCAGCCTCCTGCAGCAGCAGGAACAGCAGCGAGCGCAGCTTCATGGCGAGCGCAACGCCGCGTGGCGAGGCCTAGCAGGGTAGCGTAGCGAGGGATCTATAGATAGATTCATAAATAGATAGATAATAGATATATACATAGATAGATCCATTGATAGATGTGTATATATCAATAGATAGATAGCTAGATCTATAGTTAGATAGATATAGATTGTTAGATAGATAGATAACTAGGTAGATAGATAAGTTGATAGATAGATAGATAGGTTCATAGATAATTAGATACATAGATAGATAGAAATATCTATGGATAGATAGATAGCTATTAGATCTATAGATAAATAGGTAGTTAGTTAGATACCTAGATAGATGCATAAGATAGATAGATATATAGTTATATAGCTAGCTAGATAGATAGATTCATAGATAGGTAGATTAATAGATAGATAATTAGATAGATAGTTAGATAGGTAAATACTAGATATAGATAACTAGTTAGATAGTTAGATAGATAACTAGATAGGTAGATGGATAGGTAGAGGGGTAGCTAAATATATAGATCTATATGTATAGGTATATACATATAGTTAGGTAGATAGTTTAGATATCTAGATATAGATATACATATATATTTATGAGGAGGGTAAGGTAAGGTAAGGTAAGGTAAGGTAAGGTATTGGGTATAGATATATAGGTATATGCCTATATGTATTAGATATCTATATTTTAGCCTAGAATATAGCTAGATATATATTTTTATGCATAGTTAGTTAGCTAGAGGGGTAGTCGGGTTGAGTTTAGAGCGGTATCTCAATACCTTGAGATACCGAGGTATCTCAATACCTTAAGATAACCAAGGTATTGAGTTTCGAGCGGGGTTTTTAAGCAATAGCCTAGAAATAGTATTGGAGTGATTTTTATATGCTTATGTATATATATTTACGCGTGCTAGCATAGGTTTTAGCGGGTTTAGGAGGGTATATAGCGTAGGTTGAGGTATCGGATACCGAGGGTATCCCGGTATCTCAAGGAGGCAAGTTTGTGAGTTTTCTAGCTTAATGACCTCGGTTTGACCTAGAATTTCAGGAGCACCCTAGTTTGACCTAGACTTGACCGTAGTTGACTCGGTTGACCGCCAAAGTTAACTTTTGACCTAGTTTTGACCCAGAGTTGACTTTTTGGACCCGGAGTTGACTTTTTGACCCGAATTTCACCGGTTTGACCCGTTTGACCTAGAACGACCCTAGAAGTCTATTTTTAGTTATTTTATATCTGTTTAACTCATTAGAACCCTGTTTAACCTTGCTTTTCGTATTAGGTTCTTGCGACACCAGTTCGGATCGCCAATTGCTCAGGACGTCAGGCGAGTACATTCTCTGATAGTTTTCATTATATGATAATTATTATGATTCAGCTTCTAGTATAGTATCATATGATTATTCTGGCACAACATGAGATACTGACTGATATTTCTGGATTTATTTACTTGCGACACGTATATTTCATGTTTCTGGCCCCTATTCTGGCATCACCTACAGGCATCACCTACAGGCATCACTCATGTTCAGGCTGGACTCATCTTGATTTACGTGTCGGGTCTTGGATCCACTTGTATTAGTCGGGGCAGGGAAATACTCGAGTAGACATGTAAACATTCTCATCTGGAATCATCAGGAATCACTTCCTCTGGTCTAATCTGGAATGATAGCAGCCGCGCACCCAGTGCACGGTGAGCCATACTTACCCCTAGCCGTTTACATGTCGAAACAAGTATTTCAAAGACACCGAGTTCATTCTTTATAGTCTGGACTCTCATGCATTTCTTGACTTGTCTCACTTACATGTTTCTGGACTTGACTCACTACATGTATTTCATGCTGGACTCACTACACGTTCATGTGCACGGACTTGATCTTAGCTTAAATTTCTTGTATCTTACAGTTATTACTATCTTGCTTCTGATATCCATGCATCTTTATCTTTATGCACCAGTGATATATATATTTCCTTGTTCCATACTTTATTTTCTTTACCTTGCTACTTGCTATAACTGTTTTATAGTTTTTATCATTTAAATGGAACTGCTGTTAGAGATGTACTTGCTCCAGTCCTGACTGGACATATTTTTCAGAGTATCCGGAGGAGTGGTGCCCGACGTTTTATGGACCTGAGCCTGTCGATGGTGCAGACAGGGACCCTCTAGTTTAGGAGTGATTTCCGAGTTGGTAGCCGGGATCACTAGGATCTTGTTGTTGTTTTATTAGCTTTTTGTACCGAATTTGTCTCCGGTTTTGGTTTGAGACCTTGTATTGTATATTATTTTGGATATTGTTGTATTATTATTTGATGTTGTGGTTGTTGTAGTAGTTGTTGGTTAGACTTTATAGTTGATAAACTTCTTTGTCATCTTATCGTGCTTAGATTCGTGATTGAGTATATTGTGGTTATCATTATGATATTTGCTCCTCCGTTTGGAGTTGAGATCTTGACAGGTTTATATATTGTTTGTGTGGTTGCCCTCCTTTTGGAGAGGTCATGGCCGATTTTTGTGTGAGATTATTATCTTGATAGTTGATCTAGACAGCGTTCTACCGCCGATGCTGTGGCGTAGGCTGGACGTACCCACGACTCATGCCCGATTTTCCGGGTGCGGGTCGTGACATATTTTTGGTGGCGCATACAGGTCCCGATTCGCAATTAGTGCGATGTCGTGGTGGTACAACAACTTAGTTGTACTGCTGCGAGCCTGCTCTAGGATCTAGGATCTAGGATGAGAGTGTACTCAATAATGACTAGGAATAATTCCAATCTAATTATTCTGAATTTGCTTCTTTGAAATATTACTGTCCTTCTTTGATGATATCGTATCTTGCGCCGTATTGACTTCTTTTGATCTGTGTTCAGGATGCCTCCGAAGATACGATCTCATCGTACCGTTCCAGCAGTTGCTACTGAGAGGTCTGCTACCTCTCGTCCAGCTCGTATTCAGGCAACTGCTACCGCTCCACTCACCACTCCTGCAGTTGAGGGAGCATCTGCTTCTCTCGGGGATCCTCCTTCACCTGTCGATCCGAGGACTACCCCAGTCGTTCCGGTGGTTCCTCCACCACTTTCTGCTCCAGTAGATGCCGGGCAGTTATTTGCGTTCTTCAGGGAGATGATGGACGCGCAGCACCGTCAGGTGGATGTGATGAGGCTGGGCATTGAGAACGCCCACCAGGTAGCCATGATGGCAGTGGATAGGGTGGCACAGATTCAGCCACAGGCAGATAAGATTCAGCATCCGAGGCCGGGTAGTATCATTGATTTTCAGAGGATGCAGCCCAAGGAGTTCCGTGGAACAGAAGGGATCCTGTACGCAGATGACTGGATAGAGCAGATCGAGGGGATCTTTAAGCTGGCACAGATTCCAGACAGCATGCAGATAGAGGCAGCGGGCAGTCAGATGTTCGACCTCGCTTTGACGTGGTATTCTACTGATACGAGGATTGCGGCGCCAGGGCTTACTTGGGAGGCTTTCAAGAGGCTTTTTAAGGAGAAGTTTTTCCCAGATGTGGCGCTCAGTGCTTTGGAGAGCCAGTTTGAGGCACTCGTCTAAGGGAGCATGACAGTGGACGAGTACGCAGCGGAGTTTTGCCGTCTGGGCAGATTTATGGAGGGCTTGAGTGAGGCAGCCAAGGCAAGGAAGTTTCGCAAGGGCTTGGTCATGGCGGTCAAGTCTTTGACTAGGAGCGACCGCGAGGCAACTTTTGAGCAGATAGTAGGAGATGCTCAGAGAGCAGAGGATGACTTGGAGCTCAAGTCCAAGAGGGACAGGGATGATTCAGGCAGTACGAGTGGCAGTGCGAAACCAGCTAAGCGTCCCTATGTGCAGAAGGCAGCGCAGCAGGGTCAGGATCAGAGAGTGCCCACTTGTGCCTACTGCAGGAAGGTAGGACACTCTTGGGATGTTTGTAGGAGGAGGCTGAAGGTGTGTTTGTTCTGTGGATCCGCTGCTCACCAGATGCGAGATTGCCCCACTGCACCTCTATTGGGTGGAGCACAGGATCAGAGAGTTGGAGCTAGGCTAACTGTGGCACAGCATCATGCCCCGCACTAGCAGAGGGATACACCCCAGCAGGGCAGGGCTTATGCGTTGACGGTCGAGGAGGCCGATGCTACGGGTGTCGGGTTAGCAGGTTTGTCTCTTTGTTTCTTCTTCCTGTCCTTTCCATTCCTTGTGGTGTGCTTCATTAGTACCTGTTAGATTTTCTTTGTGCTGTGGTAGATAGTGTAGTGACCCTGATTGAGACTGTGATAACACGACCAGTAGGACCATGATCTTGCATGTTGTTTAGGTAGAATTTCTTGACTGTGATTGTTGGGGGTTTGACCTAGAGGGAGTGAGATTGACTTTAAATTTCGAGGACAAATTTTTTTAAGGAGGATAGGCTTGTCACCACCCCATTTCCAGAGCCGGGTATTTTTTTTAATTTAGTTAATTATGTATTATTTATAATTATTTATATTTATATTTAATTAATGATTGTATTATATTTTTATTGATTATTTTAGAATTTTGGCTAGCCTGGACCCATGTCAGACCCTAGTGGACCCATGTCCGACCCAGCCCATACCCTTGTGAGACTTATTTTGGGTTTTAGAATATTTATTATATTTTTAGTGGGTTAGTAGGAGAGATTTGGAGTTAGTTTGAGTGCTTTTGGAACCCGGAACCCGGAACCAAGTCAAGTAGGGGCGTTTTGGGTAATTGGAAACTTGTAAACCCCTTTATTATTGCTTTGGCCGGTTCCCCAACCCCATTCCACCCGTGGAACAGCAGGAACATCCCTTCCCACCCCATTCACTTCTTCTTCTTCACTTCTTCTTCTCCATTCTCCACTCTTTCTTCTTCCTTTCTCCTTCCCACTTCAAGTAAGTCTTTCTTTCTTCTCTTCTTTCTTCCATTTCTTACATTTGTATAAACCCTAACCTACATTCTTCCCCAACCTAGGTGGGTAGAGCCTAGATTTGGTGTTGGAGCTAGATTTGGGATCTTGGAAGCTAGTTGAGGTGGATTTGGAACATTTTTGAGATTTTGGCTTAGGATTCCAACTTTCAAGAGGTAAACCCTAATTTTCCCCCTTGCAATTATTTTTATATAGTGTAATTAATAGTTTAAAACCTTCCTAGATCTTTAGGCTACCCGTGGAAGGAAGTTGAAATTAGTTTGGTAGTGTTTGGAGACTTTAACACTAGGTTTTGTGTCAATTTCGGGTGTAATCCGAATTTGGCCCAATTTTGGGTGATGCCCTAGGTTAGACGGACCTAGGTAGACATTGTTGGGTGTCTAGAGGGTGAGTGCGTGTCTTCGTTTGGACACGGGAAGCCGTGTCGCAGAGAAACGGGCGTTTCGGGCCTTTTTGGGGTTTTCATTGTCGCCGATTCAAAGTGCATGCGCGCTTCTACCACGGACCTAGAATCGATGCGGGAGCACTTTTTCTAGGATCTAGGCATCGTTTAGAGCGCGTAGGTAAATTTTGGACCGATTCCGAGTTCGTTTGGTGTGCGTTTCAGGAGATTTTCCGAACCGCGCACCACGTGTTCGTCGAAATGACCGAACGGCCATTTCGACGTAGTTTTCTAGTTTCGGGCTTGTGCACGCGTTGGGTTAGTACCGGGGAGTGTGTGCTAGAGTTTTTGAGTTATATTTTATATATTTTAGGGTGTTGGTGAGTGTCGGGGTCGTTGGGCGTGAGTGGGGCGTGTTGTTGTGTGTTGTGGTTGAGTGGTGTTGTGTCTCTCTATATATATTTATAAGTGTCTATATATATATATTTATATATATATATGTATGTGTGTTTATGTATATATATTTATATATATATATATGTGTGTATTTATATCTATGTACTTGTGTATGTATATGCCTATGTGTGTGTATATATATATATATATATATATATATATATATATATATATATATATATATATATATATATGTAGATGTGTAAGAGTGTGTGTGTGTGTGTTAATATGTATATATATATATATATATATATATATATATATATATATATATATATATATGATTATGAGTTTGAGTTTATGTATATATATTTATATATATATGTATGAGTGTTTGTGTGTGTGGTTGTGTGTTTGTGAGAGTGTGTGCTAGTGTGTGTGAGAGTGTGTGTGTGAGGGTGTATGAGTGTGAGTGTGTGTGAGGATATATATATATATATGTGTGTGAGTGTGTATATGTATATATAGATATATGTGTGTATATATATATAGATGTGTGTTTATGTATATATATATATAGATATATATATATATAATTATATGTGTGTGTGTGTGTCTGTGTATGTGTGATTGTGTGTGTGTGGTCGTGTGTGTGTGTGTGCTTGTGTCTGGGTGCAGCAGAGCGAGGCAGCGGACTGCACACAGCCACTGCAGCAGCCAGCAGAGCGAGGCAGCGCCGCGGCAGCAGCAGAAGCATCAGCGGCAGAGCGCGCGGGCGCAGCAGCGCCGCGGCAGCAGCGGCAGCGTGCCGCGGCAGTTCCAGCGCGCAGCAGCGCCGAGGCAGCGCCGTGGCAGCAGCTCGCTCGAGCGAGGCAGCGCTGCGGCGCAGCGCAGCAAGCACGGCAGCAGCAGCAGCCTCCTGCAGCAGCAGGAACAGCAGCGAGCGCAGCTTCGTGGCGAGCGCAGCACCGCGTGGCGAGGCCTAGCAGGGTAGCGTAGCGAGGGATCTATAGATAGATTCATAAATAGATTGATAATAGATATATACATAGATAGATCCATTGATATATGTGTATATATTAATAGATAGATAGCTAGATCTATAGTTAGATAGATATAGATTGTTAGATAGATAGATAACTAGGTAGATAGATAAGTTGATAGATAGATAGATAGGTTCATAGATAATTAGATACATAGATAGATAGAAATATCTATGGATAGATAGATAGCTATCAGATCTATGGATAAATAGGTAGTTAGTTAGATACCTAGATAGATGCATAAGATAGATAGATATATAGTTATATAGCTAGCTAGATAGATAGATTCATAGATAGGTAGATTAATAGATAGATAATTAGATAGATAGTTAGATAGGTAAATACTAGATATAGATAACTAGTTAGATTGTTAGATAGATAACTAGATAGGTAGATGGATAGGTAGAGGGGTAGCTAGATATATAGATCTATATGTATAGGTATATACATATAGTTAGGTAGATAGTTTAGATATCTAGATATAGATATACATATATATTTATGAGGAGGGTAAGGTAAGGTAAGGTAAGGTAAGATATTGGGTATAGATATATAGGTATATGCCTATATGTATAGATATCTATATTTTAGCCTAGAATATAGCTAGATATATATGTTTATGCATAGTTAGTTAGCTAGAGGGGTAGTCGGGTTGAGTTTAGAGCGGTATCTCAATACCTTGAGATACCAAGGTATCTCAATACCTTAAGATAACCAAGGTATTGAGTTTCGAGTGGGGTTTTTAAGCAATAGCCTAAAAATAGTATTGGAGTGATTTTTATATGCTTATGTGTATATATTTACGCGTGCTAGCATAGGTTTTAACGGGTTTAGGCGGGGTATATAGCGTAGGTTGAGGTATCGGATACCGAGGGTATCCCGGTATCTCAAGGAGGCGAGTTTGTGAGTTTTCTAGCTTAATGACCTCGGTTTGACCTAGAATTTCATGAGCACCCTAGTTTGACCTAGACTTGACCGTAGTTGACTCGGTTGACCGCCAAAGTCAACTTTTGACCTAGTTTTGACCCAGAGTTGACTTTTTGGACCCAGAGTTGACTTTTTGACCAAATTTCACCGGTTTGATCCGTTTGACCTAGAACGACCCTAGAAGCCTATTTTTAGTTATTTTATATCTGTTTAACTCATTAGAACCCTGTTTAATCTTGCTTTTCGTATTAGGTTCTTATGACACCAGTTCGGATCGCCAGTTGCTCAGGACGTCAGGCGAGTACATTCTCTGATAGTTTTTATTATCTAATGATTATTATGATTCAGCTTCTAGTATAGTATCATATGATTATTCTGGCACAATACGGGACACTGACTGATATTTCTGGATTTATTTACTTGCGACACGTACATTTTATGTTTCTGGCCCCTATTTTGGTATCACCTACATGCATCACCTACAGGCATCACTCATGTTCAGGCTGGACTCATCTTGATTTACGTGTCGGGTCTTGGATATACTTGTATTAGTCGAGGCAGGGAAATACTCGAGTAGACATGTAAACATTCCCATCTGGAATCATCAGGAATCACTCCCTCTGGTCTAATCTGGAATGATAGCAGCCGCGCACCCAGTGCGCGGTGAGCCGTACTTACCCCTAGCCGTTTACATGTCGAAACAAGTATTTCAAAGACACCGAGTTCATTCTTTATAGTCTGGACTCTCATGCATTTCTTGACTTGTCTCACTTACATGTTTCTGGACTTGACTCACTACATATACTTTATGCTGGACTCACTACACGTTCATGTGCACGGACTTGATCTTAGCTTAGATTTCTTGTATCTTACAGTTATTACTATCTTGCTTCTGATATCCATGCATCTTTACCTTTATGCACCAGTGATATATATTTTTTCTTGTTCCATACTTTATTTTCTTTACCTTGCTACTTGCTATAACTGTTTTATAGTTTTTATCATTTAAATGGAACTGCTGTTAGAGATGTACTTGCTCCAGTCCTGACTGGACATATTTTTTAGAGTATCCGGAGGAGTGGTGTCCGACGTTTTATGGACCTGAGCCTGTCGATGGTGCAGACAGGGACCCTCTAGTTTAGGAGTGATTTTCGGGTTGATAGCTGGGATCACTAGGATCTTGTTGTTGTTTTATTAGCTTTTAGCACCGGATTTGTCTCCGGTTTTGGTTTGAGACCTTGTATTGTATATTATTTTGGATATTGTTGTATTATTATTTGATGTTGTGGTTGTTGTAGTAGTTGTTGGTTAGACTTTATAGTTGTTAGACTTCTTTGTCATCTTATCGTGCTTAGATTCGTGATTGAGTATATTGTGGTTATCATTATGATATTTGCTCCTCCGTTTGGAGTTGAGATCTTAACAGGTTTATATATTGTTTGTGTGGTTGCCCTCCTTTTGGAGAGGTCATGGCCGATTTTTGTGTGAGATTATTATCTAGATAGTTGACCTAGAGAGCGTTCTACCGCCGATGCTGCAGCGTAGGCTGGACGTACCCACGACTCATGCCCGATTTTCCGGGTGCTGGTCGTGATAACTATGCTTAATCTCACCCGCTCGAGGGGAATATAGCAAGGATCTCAATTCTGACAAAACTACTTCCAGAACGCAATTAGTTGGGTTACACTCTATCATGTCCGTAAGACCTCTAAATAGATGTCCCGTTAAAAGGTTATCGAGAGTTTATCATGTCCATACTACCTCTGATATCACTCTCGCCTAAAAACTGTCATTTACATTCCGAAATGACGGGTCCACAAAAGTTAGAAAGGAGTCGCCTTTATTTATTCCCAAAAGGGAGGCAGAATGACATCTGGGCAAGCAAAAAGGGAAAGGATACATCATGATGGCGGAGTAGTCAGATTGCGAATCAGCCGCTCCAGTGCAGCTATCCTCTCATTCCTAAGAGCCAAGGCGTCGGCGCGAGCCTGCTCCAGCCGTGCCTCGGGAGTGTTCGTAAGGATCAGATCGGCCTTTGCCCGAAGACAGCCCATACGAGCAGCTTCTGCACGGTCCAAATCCTGTCGCGCTGCGCTCAGACGACCATCTGCTACCTCTAGACCCGCCAGCGACTGAGAAGCCCACTCCTCTGCCCGAGCGAGTTTTTCCTTCAGCTTGGAGACCCTCGCCGCATTTCCTTCATGCTCGGATCGACACTGCATCTCAACAGCAAGAGCCACTTCCACAACAGCTTTTCTCCTCATCTCCAGCTTATGCTTCTGGATGGAGTTGTCTAGGCTTTCCAGCTTTGTAGCAAGCCGCACAGTCATGAGGTCGAACCGAGCCTGGACATCAGTATCGAGGCTGCCCCGAGTCAGCTGTAAGTATTCGATAATGGGTTGCTCTAACCCATTAACCACCGCCTCCAGGGCGTTAGCTACCCCAGAATCGTCGAGCTCCCGGATGACCCCGATCGAAGCAAGAGAAGCCTTCTTCAGGTGCTCGAAATCTAGACTCTTCGCTAACACCATTGATATCATCATTTTCAAACTGGTGTAGAAGAGGCTGGTATGTTGCTCGGTCAACGCAACTAGATCCGACTGGATGCCGGGAGCGGCTGCAATATCAGCAAGTCCCTCTCCAGGGATAATTGCAGATGAGGTGGCCACAGCCGTCGCATTGACGCATGGCGCGACCGAAGAAGGTGCGGCAACGACGGTCGAAGTCATCGCCACACTCACGAGAGGCAAGGTCACGACGACGGGTTCATCCTCCTCTTGAGGTGACGAAACTACTTCGGGCGTACTGGCCCCCGAAGCCACTTCCTCATCGAAGTCGAACGCCTCCATATCATCGTCAGGAGCCCGAGTGGATCCAGAATGCGCTTCAACGCTATACTCCCCGTAGGCGCTATCCCCTGAAAAGAGGACAAGAAAGTTAATATCAGTATGATGATAATCTTTCTAAAGGGAGACATAAAGATGACATTTACCCGGAGCCAACGGCATATACGACGCATCTGCACCCGAGGTAGCTAAACCATACCTTAATGATGCAATACGAACCGTCATACCTGGAGAAGGAGGTGGGCCGACCGACATCACCAAGAGTTCCGTCAAGCCTCCACCTAGACGCGGTCGAGGTTCATCAGCTGGAATCTCGCAAGACGTGCTCGCTGACATGACGGGAGTTTTTTCCGCTGTTGACCTCGGAAAAGATTCTCCCATCTGCCTCGGCCACACAGGCAACCTTGCTCCGCTACCTGGAGCAGCAGCCACGATAGCGACCTCTAGCGAGGATTCTCCGGTGCCGCCGGCCGGAACTGTAGAAGGTCCTTCTCTAAAAAGCGAGGAACCTTCAGCCAAAGAATCATCCCTGATATGGGGAGAGGCAGGCTCACTCCCGGGAGCCTCAACACCAAGAATGCGGAGAGGACGAGCAACCGTCTCCTTCCTCCTCTTACGAAGAGAAATTCCTTCGAAGCAGAAGCCCGTCTCTTCCCAGAAGAGACTACCAAAGCCCCCGCAGGCGGAGGCACTTCGCACCTCGGCACCGATACCAGAGGCTCATCCGGAGTACCAGACTCCTCGCCCTCGTCCGAAGAAACCGAGGGGACGTCAACTCTTCTCCCAGGCTTAGGAGAAGGCACCCTGAAGCTTCCACGCGTGTCAAAATCACGATGGAAGGTGTTAATCGCCACATAGAACTGGGCATAAGAATAGAGAATACGGAGCTCCGTGGAGGTTGTAACGACCGGCACGATAAAGATTGCCCCCGTGCAACCCATGAGGAAATACCGCCACCCTCTGGCTCCATCAATGAGTCTGCCCCTGGACCTAAAGCTGGTGACGGCATTGCCCACGTTCAATTGATCGTACCCAAACTACCGAGCAAACCGACTAGGCAAGTAGGGCTCGAAGAAACAATGGTCTTCACTCCTATATAGCAGATGGGAGGGTCTAATACAGACCAACCAGTTAAAAGCTTCCGGGGAAAGGTCGGTCTTCTCTCCACCTGAATCCTCAAGCCGCACCCCTGATTGATTGCGATGAACGGAGGGGACAATGCAGAGGATCTTCCAGCCGTGGCTGAGGTTCAACACCAGCCGACAGTCTAAGACTGTGTTCACATTCCAGGAGGAATCCTTGTAATTCAGCAAGAATATACCCCCCGAGCTGCTACCGGAGCTAGGAGACATCACCCGGGGATTATGGAGAATTAACCATCCCATCAAATATAAGTATGGTAACTCCACCCTGGGAAAACTCTCATGTCGAGCTTCGTCGACGAGCAACCCATCAGTTATGGCTCTCAAGCCAGCCTGTATACGGCACACCATGGCGGGAAGCAAGCCCAGTCTTGCCCCGAACACCAGGCGCACTGCTGGCCACAGGATGTTCCGGTGAATACGGTCCGCGGACGCTGTGCCGGTCACTACTACTCGATGCAGCCATATGGAGAGGAAACCAGCCAACTGGGCTTCCTTAGACAGAGGCCGGCGACAGCGCCTCAAGTAACTACAGGCCTTAGTGCCTTCGGGGTACTTTCCTACCCCCTCGACGAGAATCTGATCCGGAGCTGCGGCCTCCTCCATAAGACCCTCGACGACCTGGGCGCTAAGCATGCCCAAACAGTTCACGGGCTCATTTTTGACCCGAGGCTTTCTCCGACTTGGCAGCCCTAGCTCGGTGAAAGAAGAGGTAGGACATCCACTTGGTGGTATGAGCCAAATCAGAAGGCTCGTTATAAAAAGTGGTGCACGCGAAGTATTGACACATCAGCTCCTGATATACTTCCGCCACCCGAGGGTCCAAATCCCCCAACTCCCGGTTGGTGGGAACATACTCTTCGTAGGGGGTATCCCCCATCGGCAGTCTCGAGACAACTGCCATCTCGTGGAGCGCCAATCCCAACTCCCCCAGTGGAGTTGCAAAGGTCCCAGTGAGCGGAATGTACCGCTCCATCAGTGCCAGGAACAAGTTAGGGTTCAGAGGCAACCTGACGCTCGTCGCACTCACAGCGGCATATAGCCCAATGACCTCCAGCTCTCTCCGGAAGTGCTTCAAGGCCCAGCCTACTAGGCATGTCCATCGGGAGTTTGTTGGGGCGATCCACCCATTACACTGAGGATTCTCCTTGGGATATACCCCGCCTCGTCCTATGAAGTCGTTGCAGAAGGTCGACAATTGGACCGGCTGGATCACCGAGCTGTCTTCACTCGGGACACTACCCGGGCACAGTCCCCGGAACAACGTCACAAAGCTGGAAGGGCGACTGACAAACGACCCCCGGTCAGCTCCTTTGAGATGAAAGATCTTCCCCGGCTTACCGTGAAGATCAGGAGTCAGCATCCACGACATCTTCCTGGGATGCGTCGCATGGAAGAAGGCCGAGATGGGATAATCCCTCGGCATCGTTGGAAAATACAAAACCAAATTTCCGGCAGAGAAAACCCAGGGCTCCCTCTTAGGCCTCATCTGGGACTGTTTGTCAATCATGTCCCCAAAGAGGAAAGCCGGCTTTATGTACTGCTCCCCGTCTACATAGGTCAGGGGCTCGCCATTAATCATACTCAGCAGCGTCCGCTCGCCCTGAACCGATATCAGAAACCTCCTTCCCTCAGGATACTGGGGTCCAGAGATGGGAAATGCCACGTGGGACAGATCCTCCAGGTAGTTCGAGTGCAGCATCCCAACAGCGGAGCCCATCACCTCGGCCAGTGGAGACTCGCCCAGATCAACTGCAAAAGTGCAAGGGAAATATGTTATTACAAATCTTGCACAAACGTACAGACCAAGGAAACGATAGTCTGTGCTCTACGCAGGATCGTAACCATTTGGTTATTTTACGCCGGAAGTCCCCTCCACAAGCGTAAAACTCAAATTTTACGATATACGCCAACTTTCGGTAGCCAGAGCTTTTATGCTCAGGGCTACGAAAATACGGAGTCTTTACGCTGGCACATTAGAAATGTGGGCATAAAAGATAAAAACGCCTCCGTGCATCATCTTCCTCCAAAGAGGCCATCAGTACAGAAGATGACCTAGAGCGGTCACGTTCAACGTGTGCGAAGGATTTTTCGTCATTTTTGTCACCCCAAAGGCTCTACCTCTAAGGCCGGGTGTGCTACTCGTCGGCGAGATACTTTGCTCGGAAGGAAGCTCGCCTTGCCCGACTAGAGACTCCCTCGCTGGGGCAGAAGAATGAGATGAAGAACCTATGCTCTTTCCCTTAGCGGAGGGGGTTTATTTCAGCGCCATTTCTGAAGACTCGAAGTGCTCGGAGAAGGAACGAAGAAAAACTCGAACAGTCGAAAGCTCTCTTTCGTAGAAGACAGATAAAAAGTTTTTCTCTCAAAAACTTGGGGTATATATAGTCCGGGTCGACTCCTCGAATCCTCGGACGAACTCCTCGAGACCCTAACCAAATCTCGCGGATTGGTTATGATTGGATGCTACGTCAGCCCACTACCCTTGGAAGACGGACAGTCAGCGAATTCGAAAGATTTTTCGTGCAAAATGGTTCAGCGGGTTCTACGCTAAAAGAGTTTTCTACGCTCGACAGCAACGGATCTACGGTTTTTACGCTCGCAAGCTACAAGTCTATGGTTTTACGCCCGGATGCCTTTGTGCTTGGTATCTTTTATGCTCGAGAGGCCACAAACCTACGACTTTACGCTCAGCAGATACCAAATTGTCGATCTCACGCTCGGTGGCGCTCAGTATACGCTCAGAGGCAACAGATCCGCAAACTTTATGCTCGAAGAAACTTTCTTTTCAGGAGCTACAAATCAAACAGTTCTACGCTAAAGGAGCTTTCTACGCTCGACGGCTATGAATCTACAGCTTTACGTTCGACAGCTATAAGTCTATGGTTTTATGCTCGGATGCCTTTGTGCTCGGTAGCTTTTATGCTCGAGAGGCAACAAACCTACGACTTCACGCTCAGAAACCATAAGTCTACGATTTCACGCTCGATGGTGTTCTACGCTCACAGGCTACAGATCTCCAGTCCTATGCTAAAGGAGCTTTCTACGCTCGACGGCTACGAATCTACAGCTTTACGTTCGACAGCTATAAGTCTATAGTTTTATGCCCGGATGCCTTTGTGCTCGGTAGCTTTTATGCTCGAGAGGCAACAAACCTATGACTTCACGCTCAAAAACCAAAAGTCTACGATTCCGCACTCGATGGTGTTTTACGCCCAGAGGTTACAGACTGATGATTTCGCGCTCCACGACTTTCCGCATATTCGAAACAGTCCCCAAAGCGGTCAATTACAAAGAGTTTAACACAGAAGATACTCGTTCTTGACCCAAAGCATCCTAAGTACCCAGAGCATACAGAGTTCAAACATTGAGAAATTACTCTTCTCGGGTCCAAAATTGAAGGTTCATCCAGACTCCAGTCTGAATATCTCGTCTATTAAAAGATGGCAACTCAGTTAGACAGCCATTTCTTGACCCTGTTCCAAGGGATTTCTTGGGAAGTCATTCTTGAAGACGAAGTCTGAACAAAAAAATTCTGTTTATCAGAAGTTCAGAGCTCTACGCGGTCCCTCAGTCCTAGCAACAGGACAGTTCTAAAATGTTCAAAATGCTCTACAGCGTTCTATAGACTATTCGCTATGCATAAAGGACAGGACCTAGTACTCTTTCTACAGAGTCGGCGTAAAGATTCAGACGTGTTGAAGCTACACATATTCAGACTTCACAGCAACGTATGGCAAGATTATCATATGAAAAAGCAAGACGATTGTATTAAAAGATCAAAGTCATGATTACATATGAGGGAAATCCAATCTACAAGGGTTTTCTTTTCATTTTCATGATTACAACTAAGGAAAACTCCATCTACAAAGGGGCCCCCTCATCATCGTCTGAAGATTGCCCAGAAGCTGTTCTGACAGGTTCTTGCTGGGCTTCAATTCTTCATCCATCTTCTCCAGCAGTCGGTCAGTTGCCGCAAACTGACTGACAGGGCAATGATCAACGGCGGGCGGATACAGAACTGGGCTTGTATAGATTTTGCCGATCCCATGCTCCGTGTACCGATCAAGCCGGGACAGAGCGAGTCTGTCTGACTCTCGTCACCGGAGGCAACGAGAGAAGGCAGCACTTGCAAGCTGTGTAGTCAAAGATGACCCTTCCTCTCTCCTGGAGCAGCGCCATACAAAGTTGCTGATTATCCCGAGCAAGAGAGGCTAAGTAATCCTTCCATGATCCATCATTGCAGTGGACATTTGCTCGAAGACGCCGTCTTTTTCGGCTCCCTACATGCTGGAAGAACATGATCTCCTTCTTCCTCAGGTCGACCCGAAGAACTCCGGCGATCATCTCTGCATGGTGATGGGAATATGGTGAGAACAAGTTCACCCCCAGCCTTTTTATAGGCAAAAGAGATCACAGCGGTCCCCAATAAATCTGCCATAAAGTCCGCATCGACCGTTTCAGCGCTCCATTCAGAAACGTTTCGAGTTACGAGGGGCCGTTCATGCTTCATTCAAAGCGTTTCAAATTCCGAGGAATTTAAAAGCTTTGAAGGGGGTCTTGTAGAAGCATGAAAAATACGCTGGGAGGATCTACACAGCCTCTTGATGCAGAACCGCGTAAACAGAGGCCTTCAGAGCCATCAAACGTGCAACAGAGCTTTCTCCGCTAAAAAACACAGCATGAAGTATAAAGCTCAAAGGACCATCCGCGTAAGTGCAGTACGTCCAGGCCGCTCCAGCGTAAGATAGAGTTCTTCATCGCCTCCATGGCGTAAAACTCAACCGCTCTCAAAGCAGCATTAATGCGTACGAGGAACGCTTCGTTTTCCCCGAAATGAACCTGTCAAGTCACGCAGTGAACCTGGCCTCTGACTCCTGACAAAAAGTGCTGCACGGCTACCCAGACGACGGCTGGAAACGATGGCAGACCCCTCGGGACGCGCCCACAGTATGATGGCGGATCTCGATATTTAATGCAGAGGATTTGGTTAAAATATCACCAAACCGTCGGTTACCAAAGTCCCCCCAGCGTAAACCGCTCTTTCGCGTACAAGGGAATATGCCGCCTTGTTTTACACAGGCAAGCATGAGCTGTTTTATGCTCCGCAGTAGACAAACCGCCTGCCACGTCAAAAGCTACACTTCGTACAGGGCCCAAGGCACGTCTCTACGTCAAATTGCACAGAGCGGTGACAGTTTCCCTCAAGACACGTCTCTGCGACGGATGCACAGAAGGGCTGCAGACCTTCAAAACACGTCTCCGTATTTAATGCACAGGATGGTGGCAAATCTCTGTAAGAGATTTGATTACACCTTCGAAAGCCGTAATTCTGGCAAAGACGTCCACATCAACACTCTGGCACGGTACGCAGCAGCTTCTACGCCCATCCAGGATCTATGCTCATTCGGCTTCAAACGCCCACTCAGTCTCTACGACCATTCGGCTTCTATGCCTGTTCGGCTTCTATGCCTATTCGGCTTCTATGCCCATTCGACTTCTACGCCTGTTCGGCTTCTATGTCTATTTTGGCTTCTACGCCAGGGTTGACAGTCATTTGGCTTCTACGCCAACCTCTTCTACACAAGGGATACCTACCTACGTGGCTTCTACGTCGTGATCTTCGCAGCAGATATATGCGTTTTGTCCCCTTAGTTGGACACATGTCACATGCTCACTCAAAAGGTCATTTATGCGCAGGCATTGGTTATTTTAACCATTGTGTAAAAGGGTACTGTACTGTCCACTCCTCGGTTGTTATACCGACGGAGTGGTCACTGTCACCAAAACTCTATAAATAGAGACCCCTATCAATGGGGAACAAGGTCGACAATTTGGAAGATTGAACCAGGTCAGAGAATTGGTAAAAAAGAGAGAGAGAGAGAGAGAGAGAAGGAGAAGGAAAGAAGAGTCCGGAGCTCAAGCAAAGAGTAGGGGTCGACGGCTCTGGCACCATGCATCTACCCTCCTTCGCAGCCTTCGAAGCCGCTACCCGTCTTCCACGGCACTTTTTCAACATCGTGTAGTCCAAGGGCTAAAGTGATCGAATGCAGATCAGACACCTATAGCAATTTATACCCAGATTAAATAAATTATACTCCCGCATCCTCGTATAGGATCGAACTGTACAAGTTTATTTGTAAATAAAAGGGCACGGGTCTCGTATAAACCCTGTCATTGAAATACACTTTCATTCTTTCGTTTAATACCACAAACAGGCATAAAACTAAGAAGGTCCTCAATCGGCCATCCGCTTCTAGCGTAATCTAGAGAGCGGGCAGATTCTTCTCTTGCTGGCGTAAAAGCCGAGAAGTTGAGAAATTTGCCACTTGTTTCCCTTGCGTAGATTGCAGGGACCATCTGCTTTTCCACGGAGGAAAGATGCATTTTTACGTACGAAACGCATTTGGAATTTCTGAATAGGCGCTGAGGCATTATCAGAAATTTTGTCTGCCACGTCACAAACGGGAGAATGAATTTTACGCGCAGAGCGCGAAGCAGACTTCTGGATTAGCACTGAGGCATAACCAGAAGCTTTGTCTGCCACGTCACAGACGGGAGACAGAGTTTTATGTACAGAGCGCGGAGTAGACTTCTGGCCTAGCACTGAGGCATTGCCAGAAGTTTTGTCTGCCACGTCACAGACGGGAGACAGAGTTTTACGCGCGGAGCGTGGAGTAGACTTCTGGCCTAGTACTGAGGCATTGCCAGAAGTTTTGTCTGCCACGTCACAGACGGGAGAAAGAGTTTTCTACGTGGGGCGCGCAGGTTATGAAGCTACAACCTTGTTGGTTGGAGAAACCAGAGAGTCGGCAGGAATGGTAGAGGATGTCCGGGGCATCCACACCTTACGCAATTTCCTGTTGTCTTGGACAGAGAGGGAGTGAGAGCTACCCCCTGCTCGAAGCATATCTTCGTAGGCGGATTGGTCGAATTGGACGACCAAGGTCTTCTTCATTGATCCTACTGATACTGCATCGTGTTGAGCAATTGCTTTCTCGTCAGATGAGAAAGAGGTCCCCAGCAAGTTGCCATCTTGTGTTTGATAATAAACGAAAGAATGAAACTAGGTTTATACGAAACCCTTTCTTTGGGTTACAAACAAGAAGTATAATTAATCCTATACGAGGATGTTAAGTACAAAATTTAATCTGGGTAAATATTGCTATAGGAGTCTGATCTGTGGTCGATCACTTTGTCCCTTGGACCACACGATGATGAAAAAGTGCTGTAGAAGATAGAGAAGCTTCAAAGGTTGCAAGAGGGAGTGGATGCTCGATGCCAAAAATTGTCAATCACTACTCTCTGTCTGTGCTCTGGATTCTTCTCTCCCAAAAGTTAATTTCTGACCTTTCGACCCTCTGACTTCTGTTCTCCGATTTTTCGACCTTGGACCTCCATGGACGGAGGTCTTTATTTATAGAGTTTTAGTGACAGTAACTGTCCAGTCGGCGTAGAAGCCGGACAGTGGAGAGTGTGGCACTTTTTGCGCGACGGTTATAATAACTGCCACCCACGTATAAATGATCTTCTGAATCCGCGTGTGATGCGTATCCCATTATGAGGTAACACGTATAACTGCTATGAAGATCACGACATGCAAGCCACATAGGTAACTGCCCCTCGCGTAAAAAAGGTTGGCGTAGAAGCCAATGACTGTCACCATAGCGTAGAAGCCAAATAGTTATCAAGTTGGCGTAGAAGCCAAGTAGGCGTAGAAGCCCAGTAGGCGTAGAAGCCTGATGCTGTATGGATAGGTAGCTAGCATAAGGACAGCTGGTTATCCTTGCTTGATTGAGGTCTTGAGCGTATTCTGGACTAAATAGCCTTATCACGCACCAATGCAAATATAGCCTGAGTTGGCGTATTCCGAGGAGATAGCATATGGCATGCTCCTATAGCTAAAAATAGCCAGGTCGGCGTATTTCAAGGAGATAGCGTACAGCGTGCTCCTATAGCTAAAAATAGCCTGATGGCGTAATATGCAGAGGTGATGATATGGACGTATTAGTCATAATTATGGCTTACCCAGTCTTTGAAAGTAGAACCAAATCTCGTGCATCAAATGCAGAGATCTGCCCCCATCATGCGCATTAACTACAGAGACGTGCCTTGAGCTCTGTACGAAGAGCAGCTTTTGACGTGGCGGTTTGTTTCGTCTTTTGCTGAGCGTAAAAGCTCATGTCTGCCTGTGTTAAACTAGGCAGCGTATTCCCTTGAATGCGTAAAAGCAATTTGTCTCAAGAAAATGTCACTAAACGACGGTCTGGGTCTCTGTGCCAAACCATCATTACAATCGTCGTCTGGATAGTTGTGCAGTACTCTTTGTCAGGAGTCAGGTTCACTGCATGATCTGACAGGTTCGTTCGAGAAATACGAATAGTTCCCCGTACAATCTTCTCACTGCATTAAAAGCGAGTAGGTTTTATGCCAAAGTGGCGATGTAACAACCTTTTTATGCTGAAGCTGTCTGGAAATACTGCATTACGCGGGTTGTTCTGGAGCTATATTTTACGCTATACTGGCGATGAAGCTCTGCGCTACGCCGATGGCTCTGAAGTCATGTATTACGCCACACAGTACTGAAACTCTGCTTTACGCGGGTTTTTATGCATACTGCGTATAATTCTGTAGCATATTTTTTATGCTTCTACAGCAAGTACATGGCGTATAATAGTGGACGCCCTTTTTTGCGATATTGAACCATTTGAGATAAGATGGTCTATAAAATATTAAAATTAATGTCAAAATATAAGTGATATAAAGCTGATATTTCTAGATAAGAGACCTCATCAAAGTAAGTCTTCATGGTAGAAAAGATGAAAAGATAATACGATGCATTTCAAAGAAGTGACCATTTAAATATCTAGCATAAAAATTTCTAGGTGGACATTTAAGAGGGTGACAAAGGATATTCTTGAAAGAATCTAAAGTTAAGCCATGGTCATATTGAACTTACGTGATGTTGACTAAGCTTTGTCCATCAACGGGAATGCGTAGGATTTTACCTAAGTCGTTCGCATCGAATTCAATTGGAATACCCCAAACTCTAGATGAGATAGTGTCATATTCATATGTTAAGTTACAATAGAACATTTGAATAACATTGGTATAAATTTTGGTACGGGTCGTAACAAGTTCTTCAAGTTAAAGTTTTTGAAGAATAGGTAGATAGTTTTTGTGTTGGAAAAAAAATTAATAGGATGGCCAAAACATATGTGTCTCTTGTAGAAGACATTAAACCAATCATTTAAAATTTTAAGGCTTCAAAAGTGAAACCATCAAATTCACCTATGTTTGGCATAATGGGACAGAAGAGAGAGTCGGAAAAGGAATCTAGTTTTCTTTTAGGGGCCATTGGGAGAGAATATAGGATGAAAAGCTAAGGTTATTTGTGGAGGAGGGATAATTTTTGTTGGTTTGAATAAATGAGCAACGAAATGATCTATATATAGAGTAGCAAAAACCTAAATTAGGAAGGGAATTAAATGAGATAGTATATTATGAAATTAAACTAACCGAGTTCGGTCCGAGCTCGGCCCGAGTTTGGTTCGAATTTTGTTGACATTTATTTTTAGAATCTCAATATAACTTTAATCGATATTATGCCTTTCTTGACTTGATATAAATACAGAATAATAAGTGCTAAACTAAAATTGTACGTTTTCAAGGGTTTAAATCATCTTAGATTAGCTGTAGGGGTCGGATGTAAATCCCCTAATTTTTTAAAATTTTTAAATTTGGATTTTTCTCAATTTTCTGGAATTTTCTGGTATTTTTCTGTAATTAAAAATAGGGTTTTTAATTATTAAATGATTTTAAATGATAATAAACAATATTAAAATATTATGAAAATAATATTTTTGGGTATAAAATGAAAAACTGGACTTAGGATAATTTTTCTAGAATTTATCGGGCCCCGGACCTATTTTAAAATACCTAAAAACATTTATTATTTAATTATTATTTATTAATTTTTTTAATAAATAAAACCTAAACCCTAATAGCCCGGCCTATTCCCTCGGCCCGCAGGCCGGCCCAGCCCGCTCCCCTATCGGGTCGGGTCGGGTCTGCCCGAACCCGACCCGCCGCACCCGGCCCGCTCCTCTCCCCCTCTCCCTAACCACGTCCCCGCCCGTGCCCGCTTCTTCCGGCGCTCCGGCCGCCCGCTCGGCCACGCGTCGCCTAGCCCGCCACCCTCGCCGCTCCGCCCGGCCACCTCGCCCACGATCCCGCCTTCTCCGGCCGCTCGAGCTCCCCTCCAACCCCTTTAAATACGCCCTCCGACGCCTCTCCGGCCACCTATCCCCCTCCCCGTCGCGTCCACCGCCCGCTGCCCAGTGCCGCCGCCTCCTCCCACCGACGGCAGCCCCCTCCCTTTTCTCCTTCTTCCTTCTCCACCGCAGCCGCAGCAGCAGCGAGCAACAGCGGCAGCAGCTCCGGCCGCTCCCCGCGCCGCCTCCGCCGCCTCCAGCGCCGCCGCGTGCCCCCGACGCCCCGGCCCCCTCTGCCTCAGCCGGCCACCGCAGAGCCGCCGTCCCCGCCGCAGAATCCCAAACCCTAACCCTAATTCCTATTTTCCTGTGTCGGACACAGGACACAATGTCCTGTGTCGTGTCGGACATGATTTAAACCCCGGTTTTTGAACCCTGTTCAGGTACGTGTATCTCTCTGCTCGTAACCCCGTTTTCATTTCCGTCTTTTGCATTACGGAGCCTGCGTGACCCTCTCGGTGTCCGTGCAACCCGCTCGGGGCATCGCGTCCTGTGGCGATCGTGAACCGCGATCCAAAATCAGGAAAAATAACGACCCGATTCACCCCGGAACTGGGTACGCCCCGCCAAATGGGACGAGTTGGTCGCACGCGGTCTTCACAGATACGTGCGCGTCGTCGATACGGACGTGTGGGATTTTGCAGAAGTTGATTCGGGTGTGCGTGCACACCGGGATCAACGCGTATCCGCAGACATCGCCCCGTATCCGACTTTTCTGTTTTTCACTCTAACTTTGTGTACACACGTCGGATTGAAACGAAACTGGTGCCATCGGACTCGTAGCGATACGCTGGTCCTGTGACCCAAGTTTGGTTCGATTCTGAGAACGTTGACGAAATCGCGTGTCGTGGGCCCTACAGGCCCCGCTCGACGGGCGATTTTGTGATCGGCTCACCGGAATCCAATTCTGGAAGTTCCGTTGGGTTCGTATCATCGTTCCTAACCTGTTGACACTAAGTTTGGTGATTTTGGAGACCTTTGACCCTGACACATTTTTTGGTGCAAAGCGGGCCTACATGTGGACTCCGTTTTGACCCAAAACTGCCGTTTCTGCCCTTGTCTCCAAATTGGACTCAAGGATAGGCGTTTCTAGCTGATTGATATTTTCTAGATCTGATGGTGATATTTGTTTCAGCAACCGGAGTACCACCTGCTAATCCAACTGAAGTCAGAGCCGCAATTGGAACCGGAACCGCAGGCAAGTGTACCTTGCCAAACCCCGCAGCTTGCTAATTATTTCCTTGGCTTAATTTAGCATTAGTGGGCAAGTAAAGCTTGCCAATTCTCAGTAATTCCTGTTATAGTATTTTAATTAAGTTCTGGTAGATTCATATAAAAACTTGTTTAACTGCTCAACCCAGGACACCTGACACTATTCATGTGACGGAATTCCCTGAGATATACATGGTGATTCCGTATAGGATATAGGATACATATTCATGACATTTACAGTTTACATGCTTAGAAATGTTTTTGACTCATTGCATTAGTTCAATCTTGCGTGACTTGTACCTGAGATTCTCTGGAACCGTGACGTGAGATTACATGGGGTGGGGAGAGTATTATCATATCAAGGCTGAATATAATATAAATACTGTTATCTGGAGGTGTCTTAGACTCTGATACAGAGCTTTGGTACCTTACTGGCCCTTCGAGAAAATACTGCTATGGTTTCTTCGACACTGATCCTGTAGTAGTCTCAGCCTGAGTATGACTAAAACTCTCACTTGCATATCACTTAGCTGGTTTATTTATTTACCCTGCTGTTTTATTATTGCTGCACTGTATTTATTTTGGCTTGTATTATCTGTACCTTGTTATGTCCCCTGAGGACCTGGAATGGACTATGTCCCCAGGTATAGCCGCAGAGATCTACCCCGAGGTGTACGAAACATGAGCACTTCTCGGAACAGAACAGGAACCTGAGGACGAGATAGTGGCCGAAGACTTCTCCTGAGTATTGGCTCTACATACTCAGATATTTCTATTTTCAGTATTTTATTTCATGTCTATTTCTCTTAAATATGACAGACTGATTCTCGGATTGTTTCCCGAGACACTTATTTGATATTGCTTATTTATTTCCATTTGCATTATTTCTGGCAATTAATCTGTGTTTATTCTGTAGATGAGATTAGAATAGTCTGTGACCTGTATCATTGGTTCTATTTACTGTTAGACTACAGCTTAAGCATGCCCTGATGGATCCATTAAATTAGGTTGTCTATCGGTGCGTGCTGCTGGCCATTGCCTCGTATCCAGTCCCTCGACATTTTGGGACTGGGGCGTGACATGGTTTTTGTGTTGGCCCATGCAGGTCAACGACTAAATTGTTCGGTTTCAACTTAGGGACCGAACAGGCCTACAATAAGATAGGATAAGTTTTTAGGATCTCATCCACTTGCTTGAATCGTTCTTGATATCTATTCGAATTAATTTATTGACTTGCATCCTGCCTTGATTCCTGTGCGCCTCTTATGGTTTATTTTGGATGCAGGGAAATAGACCCACAAGAGTGCAACGAGACTCCCGCCGAAACACCACAAGCTACAGGTGTCACCTATGACGATGAAGTGACACCAGTCGGAGGAGTTCCATCAACTCAATAGAGCCAGCAGGCAGGTCAACCTACCTCCAGATTTCGACGCGAATACATCCCACCTTCGCCGCAGTTCGTCCCACCAATGCCCGTGTTCCCACCAGGACAGCCGATTGACGGGCAACAGATATTCCAAATGATCTACGCGATGATGCAAGCTCAGCAACAAGTCCAACACGAGGCTCAGTGTCGCGAGGCTAATTTCTTGAGGGACAGCATCGTAACTGCACTGGAGCAGGCCAACCTACCAGCTCGACGGCCATCTACGGGCTCCATCACCGATTTCTGCCAACTGAAGCCCCGCACTTTTTCTGGAAAAGAGGAGCCCACAGAAGTTCATGAGTGGCTCACCAATATTCGGCTTCAACTAGAAGCAGCTGAGCTTCCACAGGAACGTTGGATGACTGCCGTCAGAATGCAATTGACGGACAATGCTCATCACTGGTGGCTATCCGATGAGACACGGCTCGGACCAGAACGAGTTACTTGGGAGGATTTCTCCAGGCTCTTCCAGGAGATGTACATTCCAGCCATCGCTCGATCCGAACTTCGGGACAAGTTCAATCGCCTCACTCAGGATACTATGACGGTGGAAGAGTACAACGCAAAATTTATCCGTTTGAGCCGCTTCGCTTCAACCGTGATCCCGACAGAGGAAGAGAAGGCCGAGAAATTCTTCGACGGACTGAACATTGAGCTACAGAAACTAATTGGGTCCGTTGCACCAACATCATACTCGGACGTCCTTGCTGCGGCTCGACGCATGGAGCGCGTCACCAAGAGAGAGACCAGTCTGAAGCGGCCCTCCACATCCGCACCAACCAGAGCAGCACCAGAGGAGTCTACAAAGCGTTAACAAATAAACCTGCCACCAAGAGCAGCACCAAAAGCCTCCTACCTTCCCACTTGTTACTACTGCGGCAAGATAGGCCATGTCGAGAAGGAGTGTAGACGTAAACTCGGACTATGCTTAGGCTGCGGATCCAGAGAGCATACAGTGAGAGACTGCCCTGAGCGTAGAGAAAGAGCACCAAGGGCGAACCAGCAAGCTCCACCAGCGCCTCAAGCAGCACCCTACCAGCCAGCCCAGCAGCAGCAGAGGAATCTACCTCAAGGACGCGGTCAAGCTTACGCGATGACTTTGGAGGACGCTGATGCGAGTAAGTGATTTGTAGTTATCCGTTTCTAGTGTTGTTTAGCTCGTGCCTATTGGTTCGTGACCTTAGCCCCAACCTAGTAATTTGTAACTTGTTAATAATAACCTAGTTTTCCAAAGTGTAGTTCTTTTACTTTAACTAGATTTTCTCTGAAAAGTGTATAACTTTCATTTTTAGGGAAACAGTATTTCCTTAAGTATCTTGTGACGTGTTTCAAACCATACTTGCAACCGTGTCATCTCTGTTGACCGGTTATTCTTGGATTGCGAGGACGCAATCCTCTTAAGGGGGGTAGATTGTAAACCCCCTGATTTTTCAAAATTTTTAAATTTGGATTTTTCTCAATTTTTTAGAATTTTCTGGTATTTTTCTGTAATTAAAAATAGAGTTTTTAATTATTAAATGATTTTAGATGATAATAAATAATATTAAAATATTATGAAAATAATATTTTTGGGTGTAAAATAAAAAACTGGACTTAGGGTAATTTTTCTAGAATTTATCGGGCCCCGGACCTATTTTAAAATACCTAAAAACATTTATTATTTAATTATTTAATTAATTAATGATTTAATTATTATTATTTTTTTTTAATAAATAAAACCTAAACCCTAATAGCCCGGCCCATTCCCTCGGCCCGCAGGCCAGCCCAGCCCGCTCCCCTATCGGGTCGGGTCGGGTCTGCCCGAACCTTACTCGCCGCACCCGGCCCGCTCCTCTCCCCCTCTCCCTGACCACGTCCCCGCCCGTGCCCGCTTCTCCTGGCGCTCCGGCCGCCCGCTTGTCCACGTGTCGCCCAGCCCGCCACCCTCGCCGCTCCGCCCGGCCACCTCGCCCACGATCCCGCCTTCTCCGGCTGCTCGAGCTCCCCTCCAACCCCTTTAAATACCCCCTCCGACGCCTCTCCGGCCACCTATCCCCCTCCCCGCCGCGTCCACTGCCCGCTGCCCAGTGACGCCGCCCCCTCCCACCGACGGCAGCCCCCTCCCTTTTCTCCTTCTTCCTTCTCCACCGTAGTCGCAGCAGCAGCGAGCAACAACGGCAGCAGCTCCGGCCGCTCCCCGCGCCACCTCCGCCGCCTCTAGCGCCGCCGCGTGCCCCCGACGCCCAGGCCCCCTCCGCCTCAGCCGGCCACCGCAGAGCCGCCGTCCCCACCACAGAATCCCAAACCCTAACCCTAATTCCTATTTTCCTGTGTCGGACACAGGACACAGTGTCCTGTGTCGTGTCGGACACGATTTAAACCCCAGTTTTTGAACCCTGTTCAGGTACGTGTATCTCTCTGCTCGTAACCCCGTTTTCATTTTTGTCTTTTGTATCGCGGAGCCTACGTGACCCTCTCGGTGCCCGTGTAACCCGCTCGGGGCATCGCGTCCTGTGGCGATCGCGAACCGCGATCCAAAAAAAGGAAAAACAACGACCCGATTCACCCCGGAACTGGGTACGCCCCGCCAAATGGGACGATTTGGTCGCATGCGATCTTCACAGATACATGCGCGTCGTCGATACGGATGTGTGGGATTTCGCAGAAGTCAATTCGGGTATGCGTGCACACCGGAATCAACGCGTATCCGCGGATATCGCCCCGTATCCGACTTTTCTGTTTTTTACCCTAACTTTGTGTACACACGTCGGATTGTAACAAAACTTACGCCATCGAACTCGTAGCGATACGCTGGTCCTGTGACCCAAGTTTTGTTCAATTCTGAGAACGTTGACGAAATCGCGTGTCTTGGGCCCCACAAGCCCCGTTCGACGGGCGATTTTGTGATCGGCTCACCGGAATCCAATTCTGGAAGTTCCGTTGGGTTCGTATCATCGTTCCTGACCTGTTGACACTAAGTTTGGTAATTTTGGAGACCTTTAATCCTGACACATTTTTCGGTGCAAAGCGGGCCCACATGTGGACCCCGTTTTGACCCGAAACTGCCGTTTCTGCCCTTGTCTCCAAATTGGACTCAAGGACAGGCGTTTTAGCTGATTGATATTTTTTGGATCTGATGGTGATATTTGTTTCAGCAACCGGAGTACCGCCTGCTAATCCAGTTGAAGTCAGAGCCGCAATTGGAACCGGAACCGCAGGCAAGTGTACCTTGCCAAACCCTGCAGCTTGCTAATTATTTCCTTGGCTTAATTTAGCATCAGTGGGCAAGTAAAGCTTGCCAATTCTCAGTAATTCCTGTTATAGTATTTTAATTGAGTTCTGGTAGATTCATATGAAAACTTGTTTAACTGCTCAACCCAGGACACCTGACACTATTCATGTGATGGAATTCCCTGAGATATACATGGTGATTCCGTATAGGATACATATTCATGACATTTACAGTTTATATGCTTAGAAATGTTTCTGACTCATTGCATTAGTTCAATCTTGCGTGACTTGTACCTGAGATTCTCTGGAACCGTGACATGAGATTACATGGGGTGGGGAGAGTATTATCATATCAAGGCTGAATATAATATAAATACTGTTATCTGGAGGTGTCTTAGACTCTGATACAGAGCTTTGGTACCTTACTGGCCCTGCAAGAAAATACTGCTATGGTTTCTTCGACACTGATCCTGTAGTAGTCTCAGCCTGAGTATGACTAAAACTCTCACTTGCATATCACTTAGCTGGTTTATTTATTTACCCTGCTGTTTCATTATTGCTGCACTGCATTTATTTTGGCTTGTATTATCCCCTGAGGACCTGGAATGGACTATGTCCCCAGGTATAGCCGCAGAGATCTACCCCGAGGTGTACGGAACATGAGCACTTCTCTGAACAGAACAGGAACCTGAGGACGAGATAGTGGCCGAAGACTTCTCCTGAGTATTGGCTCTACATACTCAGATATTTCTATTTCCAGTATTTTATTTCATGTCTATTTCTCTTAAATATAACAGACTGATTCTCGGATTATTTCTCGAGACACTTATTTGATATTGCTTATTTATTTCTATTTGCATTATTTCTGGCAATTAATCTGTGTTTATTCTGTGGATGAGATTAGAATAGTCTGTGACCTGTATCATTGGTTCTATTTACTGTTAGACTACAGCTTAAGCATGCCCTGATGGATCCATTAAATTAGGTTGTCCATCGGTGCGTGCTGCTGGCCATTGCCTCGCATCCAGTCCCTCGGCATTTTGGGACTGGGGCGTGACATCGGATCCCAGCTAGAGGTGGTCCGGGAGACACTTAAATACCGTGTCGCTTAGGTTATTTTCACATTTTTGACAGAAAGACCATTTTGGCTTGTATCCAAAAATTTTAAAACTTTGAAAAGTGTGACAAAAAATTTGTAAAGCATCTTATGATTCTTATATTTTATCAGAATCCAAAAGTCCAAATTCTCGACGGATAAAGTTGAATCGATCTTTCGGTAAAGGTTTAGCAACGATGTCTGCTAATTGATGTTCTGTGTCCATATACTCTAAACAAATATTTTCATGTAATTGATGATCCCTTAGAAAATGATAACAAATTTCTATGTTCTTAGTGCGTGAATGGCGTACTAGATTTTTGGTGAGATTAATGGTGCTAGTGTTATCACAGAAAATAGAAATATTCTTATAGTGCAGATTGAACTCTTCTAGGGTTTGCTTAATCCATAAAATTTAAGCACAACAACGTCCTGCGATGATAAACTCTGCCTCAGTTATTGATAATGCAACAGAATTATGTTTCTTGCTAAACCAGGAGACTAGAGACTTTCCTAGGAAATGATAGGTGTCGCTGGTGCTTTTTTGATCAACTTTGTATCCAGCAAAATCAGTATTCGAGTAACCAGCAAGGTCAAAGGACATAATTTTGGGATACCATAAGCCTGCCGACAAAGTTCCTTTAAGGTATCTAAAGATACGCTTAACTACGCACAAATGTGATTCCTTAGGATTAGCCTGATATCTATAACAAAGGCATACAAGAAACATAATGTCTAGGAGACTAGTAGTTAGATATAACAAACTACCAATCATTCCTTAATACTTACGTATGTCTGTTGGTTTATTGCTATTATCAAGGTCAAGCTTAGTGGATATTGCCATTGGAGTTCCGATAGACTTTGCATTGTCCATGTCAAACTTTTTGAGCAAATCCTTCGTATACTTAGCCTGATGAATAAAAGTTTCTTGTGAATCTTGGTTGATTTGAAATCCTAGGAAGAAAGTTAGTTCTCTTATCATGGCCATCTTAAATTTACTCTATATACACTTAGCAAACTTGTTACATAGCATCTCATTAGTAGATCCAAATATGATATCATCGACATATATTTGCACTAGTAACAAAGAATCAGCAGAAGATATTATAAAAAAGGGTAGTTTCAATTTTTTCTTTTGAAAAACTATTTTCAAGTAGAAAGAAGCTAAGATGTTCATACCAAGCACGAGAGGCTTGTTTGAGTAAGTATAGAGCCTTTCGTAACTTGAATACGTGGTCAGGGTATTTAAAATCTTCAAAACCAGGGGTTTTTTAACAAAAATATCTTCTTTGATAACACCATTTAGAAAAGCACTTTTAACATCCATTTAAAAAAGTTTAAAGTTATGAAAACTAGTAAAAGCATAAAGCATTCAGATAGATTCAAGTCTAGCAACATGAGCATAAGTCTTATCATAGTCAATATGTTCCTCTTGGTTGTATCCTTGAGCTACGAGACGTGCTTTGTTACGTATAACTGAACCATCCTCATTTAATTTATTTCGGAAAACCAATTTAGAACCAATGATCGGATAATCATTAGGTTTAGGAACAAGTTTCCAAACTTGATTATGTTCGAATTGGTTGAGTTTCTCTTGCATAGCAGAAATCCAAAATTTATTAGCAAAAGCTTCATTAGTATTTTTAGGTTCTATTTAAGAAATAAAAGCAATATTTGCAATGATATCTCTATTCGAGGAACGTATACTTACACCTTTCAATACATCACCTATTACCAAGTCCTCAGGATGATTTGTAGAGAACTTAGTCTCCTTGGCAGACTTTTTGGATGACTTATACTGTTTATAAGTTCTGATGTCTTGTTGGTTGCGGGTTGACTACCTTCATCGTCACTGTTGTTTAGTGCTTGAGTGTTGTGTTTCATCAAATATAATATTAATTTAATCTTTGACAGTCAAAAAGGTTTTGTTGAATACTCTGAATTCTTTACTTTTGGCGGCATAACCTAGAAAAATACCTTCATCGGCCTTGGAGTCAATTTTTTCTAGATTATCTTTGGTATTAAGAATAAAATATTTGCAACCAAAAATTTAAAAGTAAGTAATTGTGTAAACCCCCTGATTTTTAGGAATTTTTAAAATAGATTTTTCACAATTTTTTGGAATTTTCTGGGATTTTAAATTAATTAAAACTAAGGTATTTTGAAATTAAATAATTTTTAAATGATGTTAAATAATATTAAAATATTATGAAAATAATATTTTTAGGTGTAAAATGAAAAACTAGACATAGGGTAATTTTCCGGGAATTTATTGGACCTCGGAAGCATTTTTAAAGACCTAGAAACTAAGTTGTAAATAAACCCTAATTAAAACCTGAATTAAACCCGGTTCAGTTGAACCAAACCAACCCGAACCGAACCATGGAGAACCGAACCGAACCCAACTCTTAACGGGTCAGGTCGGATCCGAATTGAACCTGACCCGGACCCGTTAACTCGATCGGAACCCTAATCCGAAACCCTTTCCTTCTTCTCCTCGCCTCTATAAAACCCGCCGCCTGAACCCTAATCTGCCTCGACGCCGCCTGAACCCTGACCCCCTCGACCGACGAGTCCCCGTTGCCCTGCCCTAGCCCCGACCGCCCTCTCCTCACCGTCTCCCCGACCCCCAGCTCCTCGACGACCATAGACGCCGCCTTCCCTCTCTCCACCGTCTCCTCCCAACAAGCCTTCGCCATCCTCCGCCCTCTCCCCGACCCGCAACAGCTCCCCTCGACCTCGTCGGAGCTCCTCCAGCACCCTCCGTCCCCTCTAGCACCTCGAGCCGGCCATCTCCCTCAGAGCTCAACCGACCCAGCACCCGGCCGCCTCCGCCCGACGACGAAGCGCCTCCCTCCGGCGAAGCCCAGCCCTCCAGACCCTCCTCCGGCGAAGTTCCGGCGCACCAGCCGCTGTGGTGATCGAAACCCTAGCCTAACCCTAGCTACAGTACCGTGTCGCATCGCGTCGTGTCGCCTCGCGGACACGAGAATTTCGGTTTCTGCGTAGTCCTATTCAGGTACCCTTTTCTCTCTCCTCGCTGCCCCATTTCTTGTGTCGTTTGTTGTGACGCGTAGATTGCGTGACCCTCTCGATGCCCGTGCAACCCGCTCGATGTGTCGCGTCCTGTGACGATCGCGAACTGCGATAAAAAATAAAAAAATATACACCCTATTTTCCCCCGGAACTGATTACGCCCCGCCAAATGGGACGACTTGGTCGCTTTCACCGAAAGGTGCGTGCCATTGATAAGGATGTGCGGAATTTCGCAGAAGTTGATTTGAAGGTGCGTGCACACCGGAATCAACGCGTATCCACCGACAACGCCCCGTATCGGCCTATTCTGGAACACGTTGTAACTTTGTGTACACATGTCGGATCGAAACGAAACTTGTGCCATCGGACTCGTAGCAATACGCTGTTCCTGTGACCCAAGTTTGGTTTGATTCTGAGAACGTTGACAAAATCGCGTATCGCGGGCCCTACGGCTCCACTTGCCGGGCGATTTTGTGATCGGCTCATCGGAATCCAGTTCTGGAAGTTCCGTTGGATTCGTATCATCGTTCTAGACTTGTTGACACTAAGTTTGACGAATTTGGAGACCTTTGCTTCTGATACATTTTTCGGTGCGAAGCGGGCCATATGTGGACCCCGCTTTGACTAGAAATTGTCATTTTTGTACCTGTGTCCAAATTGGACTCAAGGATAGGCGTTTCTAGCTATTTGATATTTTTTGAATTTGATGGTGATATTTATTTCAGCTTTTGGAGGAGTACCTACATAATCCACTGATACAGGGACAATTGTTGGTATTCAAACCCCAGGCAAGTGTACCTTGCCAACATTGCAGTTTTGTTACTTATTTCCTTGACTTATTTATATATTGTTGTACATGCTTAACCTAGGACCGTGTGACATTACTTAGCGTCTGAATAATATTTGGGTGCCAACACCGTACGCGGAGTTGTGTAACGTCACCTAGACATGGATACCGAGAACCTTTTACATTCTCGTACTTGTCTTATCAAGTACATCATAACCCAGGACACTTGACACTATTCATGAGATTGAATCTTCCTGAGATATTCATGGTGATTCTGTATAGGATACAAGTTTCATGACATATTCTTTATATGCCCAGATTTTATTATGACTTGCTGCATTAGTTATGATCTTGCGTGTCGTGGACATGAGACGTGTGATTACATTGGGTTGGGAGAGACACACAAACTACAGGCTGATTATATATATATAACCCTTATTAATGCGGTGCTCAAGACTCTAAACCCGAGCTTGGCCCATTACGTGATATCTCTGCTATTGGCTCCCCGACACAGAGCTTGTAGTAGTTTTAGCCTGAGTTCTAGTGATGCTCTCAACTTGCATATCACTTAGCTGGTTATATAGTTACCCTATTATTTCATTTATTACTGCACTGCATTTATTTTGTCATGAGTTATTTTGTACCTTGTTATGTTCCCTGAGGACCTGGATCCGGATTATGTCCCCAGGATTAGCAGAGAAGATCCACCCTGAGGAATACAGGACATGAGCATTAGCAGGAGCAGAAGCAGGAACAGGTGCTTACAGTATAGCAGAACCAGGGACCGAGGACTAGGTGATTGCCATGGATTTTTCTGAGTATATGTTTCTTCCATACTCAGTCTGTGATGCTATTTATATTCTTGTTTAATGAACAATTATATCAGACTTATTATCGGGTTGTTCCCCGATTTATTTACTTGTGATTTGATGTTGATATTGTTCCTTTTGTTGATATTGATATATTCATTCTGTGGATGAGATTAGTATTTTGCACCCTTATTGTTGTATTACAACTTAAGTACGCCCTGGTGAATCCATTAAATTGGGTTTGTCCATCGGTGTGTGCTGCTGGCCATTGCCACGTGTCTAGTCCCTCGATATTTTGGGACTGGGGCTTGACATGGTTTTTATGGTGGCCCATGCAGGTCAACGACTAAATTGCTTCGGTTTTAACTTAGGGACCGAGCAAGCCTGCAATAAGAATAGGATATGTTTTTAGTATCTCATCCACTTGCTTAAATCGTTCTTGATATCTATATCAGATTCAAATTAATTTCTTGACTTGCATCCTGCCTTGATTCCTGTGTGCCTCTTATTGTTTATTTTGATTGCAGAGTAATAGATCCACGAGCAAACGATGAGACTCCTGCAAGATCACCACGAAATGTTATGGTAACCAATGAAGATGAAGTGACACCAGTTAGTGAAGGTCCATCATCACAACAAGCAAGTCAGCATGCCTCGAGAATCCAGCAAGATGACGTTCCACCATCGACACAGTTTACTCCACCGATGCCTACCTTTCCACAAGGGCAGGCTATGGATGAACAACAAATGTTTCAAATATTCTACGCGATGATGCAAGCCTATCTGAAGATTCATAAAGAGGCCCAACCAAGCCAAACAGAGGAGATCATTTACAGACTTAACTCTGAGCTACGAAAGTTAATCAGCTCAGTTGCAATGGACGTTCTTGCTGCAGCACGGCCCATGGAGTACACCACAAGGATAGAGTCCAGCCAGAAGCGGCCGTATGCATTAGCACCAGATCAAGCATAACAGGAAAGAGTTACAAAGCGACCACAGATGAATCCACCATAGAGAGCATCTATACCACTAGCACTAGTCCTTCCTACTTGTCACTACTGTGGCAAGGTAGGCCATTTCGCTAAAGAATGCCGACTCAGATTGGGACTATGTTTATCTTGCGGATCCAAAAAGCATTCGGTAAGGGATTGCCCTGAACATCGAGAAAAAGCATTGATGATTCATCAACCAGCCACATCAGCACCAGCCGGAGCACCACAGGAAGAAATTACAAAGAGTTCTCACCTGCACCAGCCACCCCGAGCATCTCCGCAAGTACTGCCTATCTGTCAATACTGTCGAGGCCACATTGAGAATGAGTGCAGACGTAAATTGGGATTATGCTTGATTTGCGCATCCAACCAACACTTAGCCAAGTATTGTCCTCAGTATCGAAAGGGAGCACTAATGTTAAACAGACAAGTATTACCAACACCAAGGCCTGTTCATCCAGCATTGGGAGCACCACAAATAGGAGTTGAAGGAGTTCTACCACCAGCTCCAGGAGGGTATCAGCCGAGGCCACCCTTGGCACCACAAGCAGCACTCTTCCAGCAGGCTCAACAGCAGCAGAGGAATCCCCCGCGAGGACGTGGACAAGCTCTGGCGATGACCTTGGAGGACGTGCAGACTCTTGGAGTAGCTAATGCGCGTAAGTGATTCGTAGTTATCGTTTCTAGTATTGCTTTAGCTCGTGCCTGTTGGTTCGTGACCGTAGCCTTAACCTGATAGTTTTAAACTTGCTAATAACTGATAACCTAATATGTTTTTATAAGTGATAACCTAGTTTTTCTAATTTGTAGTTTTCTAGATTTCCTTTATTCTGGAAATTGTATAACTTCGATTGCATAGGGAAGTGATTCCCTGTGTATTGCTTAAACCCTCATCTTTGAATCTCCTTAATCGTGTTGTGCTTCGAATAATATTTGCAACCGCGTCATCTCGGTTGACCGATTATTCATTGATTGCGAGGATGCAATCCTCTTAAGGGGGGTAGATTGTAAACTCCCTGATTTTTCAGGAATTTTTAAAATAGATTTTTCATAATTTTCTAGAATTTTCTGGGATTTTGAATTAACTAAAACTAAGGTATTTTGAAATTAAATAATTTTCAAATAATGTTAAATAATATTAAAATATTATGAAAATAATATTTTTAGGTGTAAAATAAAAAACTAGACATAGGGTAATTTTTCGGGAATTTATTGGACCCCGGAAGTATTTTTAAAGACTTAGAAACTAAGTTATAAATAAATCCTAATTAAAACCTGAATTAAACCCGGTTCAGTTGAACCAAACCAACCCGAACTGAACCATGGAGAACCGAACCGAACCGAACCGAACCCAACTCTTAACGGGTCGGGTCGGATCCGAATTGAACCCGACCCGGACCCGTTAACCCGATCGGAACCCTAATCCGAAACCCTTTCCTTTTCCTCCTTGCCTCTATAAAACCCGTCGCCTGAACCCTAATCTGCCTCGACGCTGCCTGAACCCTGACCCCCTCGACCGACGAGTCCCCGCTGCCCTGCCCTAGCCCCGACCGCCCTCTCCTCACCGTCTCCTCGACCCACAGCTCCTAGACGACCATAGCCACCGCCTTCCCTCTCTCCACCGTCTCCTCCCAACAAGCCTTCACCTTCCTCCGCCCTCTCCCCGACCTGCAGCAGATCCCCTCGACCTCGTCGGAGCTCCTCCAGCACCCTCCGTCCCCCGTAGCACCTCGACCCGGCCATCTCCCTCAGAGCTCAACCGACCCAGCACCCGGCCGCCTCCGCCCGACGATGAAGCACCTCCCTCCAGCGAAGCCCGGCCCTCCAGACCCTCCTCCGGCGAAGTTCCGGCACCCTAGCCGCTGTGGTGATCGAAACCCTAGCCCTAACCCTAGCTACAGTACCGTGTCGCATCGCGTCGTGTCGCCTCACGGACATGAGAATTTCGGTTTATGCGTAGCCCTGTTCAGGTACCCTTTTCTCTCTCCTCGCTGCCCTATTTCTTGTGCCGTCTGTTGTGACATGTAGACTGCGTGACCCTCTCGATGGCCGTGCAACCCGCTCGGTGTGTCGCGTCCTGTGGCGATCTTGAACTGTGATCCAAAAATAGGAAAATATATACCCCATTTTTCCTCGGAACTGAGTGCGCCCCGCCAAATGGGACGACTTGGTCGTGTGTGGTCTTCACCGAAAGGTGCGCGCCGATGATACAGACGTGCAGGACTTCGCAGAAGTTGATTTGGATGTGCGTGCATACCGGAATCAACGCGTATCCGTCGACAACGCACCGTATCGGCCTGTTCTGGAACACATTATAACTTTGTGTACACACGTCGGATTAAAACGAAACTTGTGCCATCGGACTCGTAGAAATACGCTGGTCTTGTGACCCAAGTTTGGTTCGATTCTGAGAACGTTGACAAAATCGCGTATTGTGGGCCCCACGGCTCCACTTGCCGGGCGATTTTGTGATCGGCTTATTGGAATCCAGTTCTGGAAGTTCTGTTAGGTTCGTATTATCGTTCTGGACTTGTTGACACTAAGTTTAACGAATTTGGAGACCTTTGCTTCTGACACATTTTTCGGTGCGAAGCGGGCGACATGTGGACCCCGCTTTGACCAGAAACTGTCATTTTTGCCCCTGTGTCCAAATTGGACTCAAGGACAGGCATTTCTAGCTATTTGATATTTTCTGAATCTGATGGTAATGTTTATTTCAGATTTTGGAGGAGTACCTACAGAATCCACTGATACAGGGACAACTGTTGGTATTCAAACCCTAGGCAAGTGTACCTTGCCAACATTGCAGTTTTGTTACTTATTTCCTTTACTTATTTATATATTATTGTATATGCTTAACCTAGGACCGTGTGACATTACTTAGCGTCCGAATAATATTCGGGTGCTAACACCGTACGCGGAGTTGTGTAACGTCACCTAGACATGGATACCGAGAACCTTTTACATTATCGTACTTGTCTTATCAAGTACATCATAACCCAGGACACTTGATACTATTTATGAGACATAATCTTCCTGAGATATTCATGGTGATTCTGTATAGGATACAGGTTTTATGACATATTCTTTATATGCTCAGATTTTATTATGACTTGCTGCATTAGTTATGATCTTGCGTGTCATGGACATGAGACGTGTGATTATATTGGGTGGGGAGAGACACACAAACTACAGGCTGATTATATATATAACCCTTATTAATGCGGTGCTCAAGACTCTAAACCCGAGCTTGACCCATTACGTGATATCACTGCTATCGGCTCCCCGACACAGAGCTTGTAGTAGTTTCAGCCTGAGTTATAGTGATGCTCTCAACTTGCATATCACTTAGCTGGTTATATAGTTATCCTATTGTTTTATTTATTGCTGCACTGCATTTATTTTGGCATGAGTTATTTTGTACCTTGTTATGTCCCCTGAGGACCTGGATCCGGATTATGTCCCCAGGATTAGCAGAGGAGATCCACCCTGAGGAATATAGGACAGGAGCATTAGTAGGTGCAGAAGCAGGAACAAGTGCATACAGTGGAGAAGAACCAGGGACCGAGGACTAGGTGATTGCCATGGATTTTTCTGAGTATATGTTTCTTCCATACTCAGTCTGTGATGCTATTTACATTCTTATTTAATGAATAATTGTATCAGACTTGTTATCGGGTTGTTCCCCGATTTATTTACTTGTGATTTGATGTTGATATTGTTCCTTTTGTTGATATTGATATATTCATTCTGTGGATGAGATTAGTATTTTGCACCCTTATTATTGTATTACAGCTTAAGTACGCCCCGGTGGATCCATTAATTTGGGTTTGTCCATCGATGTGTGCTGCTGGCCATTGCCACGTGTCTAGTCCCTCGATATTTTAGGACTGGGGTGTGACAAATTGTGAGGATTCTACCAAAACAAAGTTTATAGCGGGTTTTCTTTGATATAGGTCGAATAAGCATCCTTTTCAAAATATGGCATGAAGTACTTATAGCTTCAGCCCAAAAGTATTTTGAAAGTTTATACTGATTTAACATGACTAACCATATCGCCAAGAGTTCTATTCTTCTGCTCAAAAATACCATTTTGTTGTGGAGTTCTAGGACAAGAAATTTCATGAGAAAAACTATTTTTATTGCAAAATATTTTGAAATCACTATTTTCGAATTCGCCTCCATGATCACTTCATATACGAATAATCATGAAACCTTTTTTGTTTTGAACCTTTTTGCAAAAAGTGACAAATTTAGAAAATACTTTATTTTTATTTGCAAGAAAATAAACCCATGTGTATCTAGAAAATCATTAACAATAACATAAGCATAAAGCTTACAGCCAAGTCTAGCGACTCTACTGGGTCCAAATAAGTCCATATGCAAGAGTTGCAAAGGTCTAGAGGTACTTACAGAGTTGATTGATTTAAAAGAAGATTTAGTAGCTTTATAATTTTCACAGTTAGCACATACTATATCTTTCTTGAATATAATATCTGGTAAGTCTCTTACGAGTTTCTTTGTAGATAGTCTTGCAATAGTGTCCATGTTTGCGTGTCCTAGACGCATATGCCATAGCCAGCTATCATCTTTGTTGGCATATAGACATTTTCCTGCATTGTCAGTGTCTTTTGCAAGATAGAAAATATATATATTGTCTTCCCAGATTCCTTCAAAGATAACCTTACCAGTGGATCTTTCATAAATAGAATATTTGTTTTTAACGAAGTTAATACCATAACCATGGTCAGCTAGATAACTGATGCTGAGTAGGTTATATTTTAATTTTGTTACTAGACAAACGTCTTTTATGACATGATAGGGAGGAACACCTATATTACCATTATCAATAATGTATCCTTTGAGATTATTGCCGAAGGAGACATAACCTTCTTTCTTTATCGATAGCGTTGCAAATATGTTAGCATCACCAGTCATAAGTCGTGAGCAACCACTATCAAGAATCCACTTGCTTCTAGCATGAGAGGGTTGGTCCACCTACAAAATGAGTTATAGATGTAACCCTTGGTACCTATTTCTTTGAGGGTCCTGCTGTGTTAGATTTTGGTACCCATGCATAAATATTCATATCTACTAACTTCCTTTAGTGACATATAGCTGTGTGATTGATTGTTTGTGCAGCATGATAGATATGATTACGTGAAGCAGATCTTTGTGGTCTATGTGGATATAATGCATGATTATTTTTGACATTTCTTTGTGGTCTTTGTGGATATTTATAATAGAATGCATGATTATGTTTGGTTCTATGTGCATAATTTGTTCTAAACATATGATTGTAAGAACTGTTACGCATGTGGGTAGGATCATAGCTGTGAGTGTTCTTTTGTCTTGCTACGTATCTCGTATTAGGCTGGGTAGAGGTTTGTGCGACCTGTTTACCCAATCTAATATCTAACTTTTTAGAGGTAGCATATACTTCATCATATTTAGCATTGAGAGCATCTATTCTACGTGCATCAATGAAATACTTCTTCTTTTTAGATTCAAGTTCTTCCTTAAGTTTAGCGTTCTCCTGTGAGTTCTTGTCAAGACTGGCAAGTGTCTCATGGAGGTTAAGCTTAAGTCTAGAATTTTGTCTGAATCGTTTGAGGTATCCTTTACTTTACTTAGTAGAGATGTTAGTCTCTCTATTTCAGTTTGAAGTTCTTGAACATCTTTTTTAGCATGTTTGTATTTATTTCAAAGTTTCCTAAATCATCAAGCAAATACTAAAAGCATTGCCTAGTTCATCAAAGGTAAAATCATCATAAGAATCATTATCCGTTACCTAATCAGTTAACGCTATGAAGCATAGGTTTGCAGCTTCTTGAGGATTCTCTTCTTCGGATTCACTAGCTTCACTTTCATACCAAATACTAGTTTTTGCATATTTTTGTGATGATGTTCTTCTGGATGAGTAATTGTGGCAATTTTTTTCTTAGTGTTGGACAATCTTTCTTTATATACCCTGTCTTCTTACAGTTGTAGCATATAAGCTCTTTATCACAGTTGTCAGTTATCTCCTTCTTCTTTGATTTCTCAAGATTTAGAAATTTTTTGAAGTTTCTGGTGGTCAGGGTAACTTCCTTATCTTGAGACTCATTGTCGTCGAAGTTATAGTTATTGAACTTTTTGTGATGTTCCTTAAGAGCAATCGTCTTCTCCTTGGGAGTGGGTTGTTCAAATTCCTTGAGATCCAGCTCGTGAGTCATCAACTTACCCATGAGCGTCTCGAGGGTCATCGTGGTAAGATCATTCCCTTCTATGATTGCAGTGGCCTTGGGATTCTAATTCTTGGTGAGTCTCCTGAGTACCTTGTGAATCTTCTCGTGATTGTTGTACTCCTTTCCAAGTGATAATAGAGGGTTGACGATATCGAGGAATCTCGTGAATATTTGAGTGATCGTCTCATTTTTCTTCATCTTGAATGCTTCATACTCTTATTTTAGACGACTTATTTTTTATTCCTTCACTTGGGAGTTTCCTTCATGAGTGGCCTCAATAAGTTTCCATACTTCGTACGAAGTTTCACAAGTGGAGACTCTGTTAAATTTAATTCTGTCTAAAGCACAAAATAGAGCATTAATAGCTTTAGCATCAAGACTACTTATTTTTTTTGGTGTCTGTGTACTTATCGTGAGGCTTCTCTACAAGGTTACCATCTATGACTATTATAGGTGGCTTCTTGTATCCTTCTACTACTACAGCCCAAAGGTCAAAATTAAGTGACTTTAGGTAGAAGCTCATACATATCTTCTAGTACGTGTAGTTAGTATCGTCAAATAGGGATGGCCTATTTGTAGACTGGCCTTCACCCTTGTTGGTGTGGATAGATCTAACAGTTGCTATAAGTCTCTTAGGATGTTAAGCAAATATGAAGAGAACTAGCTCTGATACCAATTAAAGGACAGTGAGACAACTCTAGAGGAGGGTGAATAGAGTACAGTGGAATAATCTACCCAATTTAATAATTATCAGAATGAAGGTAGTTGCTAACTAATAGTGTATATAGAGACAGTAAAGTAAAGTAATAAAGTAGAGAGAGAAAGCAAATGCAAATACCAAGATGTATACTGGTTTTTCTCTGAGAGGATTGGTCCAGTCCCGAGAACTCAAGCTCAGAGTTTCTCCTCTATAATCACCAATAGTGAATCACAAGCTTTGATCTGAAGGCTTGCCACTTCTTTATACCACAATGTTTGATCCGAAGTCTCACAATTTCACAGCTTAGAGAGAGAGTAACTGATGGAACAAAGCTCTTTATAACTCAGAAGACTTCTAGACCAAAATCGTACTTGATACTAGGAAGGCTAGGGAGTTGCTCTTTCAAATGGGAAGGTTAAGGCTTAGAGGTTTGCCCATAATAGGATAGAAGATTAATGAATGGTTGAGTGAGTAGAAATAAAAATTCTAATCCTATTTATAGTGTGTAGGCAAACATAATTTGGCCAGAATTCGGATGGGGTTTATTTTAAATTTCCAACCGTTAGGCCATAAAATTAGGACCTTGTCGAACTGGTTGATTTCATACCAAAAGGGTAACCGAGTTCGGTCTGAGTTTGGCACGAGTTCGGCCCGAGCTCGGTCTCTTAGTATGGTAGACTTTATAAATGAATATAGCCTGATTTAGTTGATAGGTTCTTTGGTTTATTTGAGTGGACTAGGTATCTGGGTATAGGAACTTAGTTTTGCCAGTGTGACTCAGCTTACAGCAATCCTATACTCAAATATATAAAAGATTATATTTGAATAGACGTAATACAAATGACATATAATAGCAGTGTTGAGGCTTTAGATCATGATTTATCAATGCATTATTTAGTTAACTATGAAAATCAAGTTATTTGAGACTGGATGGGACAACAGTAAACTCCTAATGGTGTATGCAAATGGGTGTATTTTTCGTCATCAAGCGACATCTTGATTTGATTGTACCCTGAGAATACATCCATGAAGGACATACGTTCAAAGCTATATGTATTGTCGATCATGATATCTGTGATGGAAAAAGAAAATTTGTCTTTTAGACAGGCCGAGTTCAGATCTCGATAATCTACGCAAACCCAGACCTTTCTATTTTTTAATGACTGGAACGACATTGGTTACCCAGTCGGGATGTTGCTCTTCTCGAACGAAACCACATGTTATGAATTTCTTGACTTCTGCTTCAATTGCATCCACATATCTAGACAGAATCGTCGTTGCTACTGTTTTACTGGCTTAGCATTCAGAAGAATATTTAGCTTGTGTGTGACTATTTGAGGATCCAGGCCAGGCATATCCTTATAACTCCAAGCGAAGACATCAATATATTCCTTTATTAGCTAGACTAGAGCGTGTTGATATTTTTTAAGAAGATTCTTGATAATAAAGATTGACCTTGGGAAAGATTCTTCTCCTACATCAATTTGGACTACTTCATCCTCTATAGGTGGCTCACGTTGCTCAAACCGAAGCTACCATTGAGTATCCATCTGTTGTGCCCACGGATCATTCTCAAATGGTTCTAATGGTTCAACTTTATTATTATCTGGGCTAGTTGACACCATATTTACAGAGAAAGACTGTTTGAATATGTCACCCATGCTTTCGTCATAATCCTATAATGATAATTCAGACGAATGAGAATGCATCTCTTCTTCTGATTTCGAACTTTCAGGACTTGTTGGTGGTATAACATATCCCAAACCATGACCAGTCTGCTGGTAGTATATTTCTAGCTTGCCTTTTGGAGAGAAGTGATGTATAGGAGTCTGTCTGCCTTTTCCATAATTCAGTCCCAAGCCAGATTTTAAGTTGTAGACCATACCTTGCATAATATTCTTGATTGATTGGTTGTAACGATACGGTTGTATCTTCCCAATATCCTCGTCAGAATCATTAGTTTGCGTGGTTTTTTTGTTTCTAGATTTGCCAAAAATTATCTGACGTTGCTTGTCCTGTCTTGCTGGGACAATGAAGTATGCATCCTCATATTATTCATATAATAAACTATATTAGAATGAAGATACTACGGGTATGGACATAGGTTCATAGAGATGTAGAGCCTCTAAGAATTTTTAGCAAAGGGTTCAACATCAACCTAGTGCGAAGTGGTGTCTTCTTTATTCACGAAATATAAGATCTCTTCATCTTCTACATAGTTAGCAGAATCTTCACCCTTGACAGAAGGTTTGGCAAGATTGATGACTAGTGGTCGATTCACTGATGTTGGTAGCATGTTACGACGAAGGCTGATAACAAGTGGATCATTCTTTGGCATTGATTATTTATTGCATCAAAGGTTGATGACCAATGGAAGTGACTTATGCAGGTTAATGACGAGAGGCTTCAAAGGATTCGGATGAGTAATACATCCTTTGACTCAGATTATCAGAGGCTTTTCCTTTCAGGCATTCTTAACTTCATCATCAGCTTGATCAGCCTTTTTTTATATACTCTAGTGTATAGAGTGCAGAGTCAGAGAAATATGCTTTGACACCTTTGAATGGGTTGAGGTCAGCTACCTCTATTTTGACTTCTTTCCGACTGTCCACATATTTGAATCATTGGTGTAGGGTGGAGGGTCTAATTTTATGCTCATGTATCCATTGCCATCCCAGCAAAATGTTGTAGGATACGTCAGATTCGATCACATAGCATGTGACTTCAGTACGTAAATCGCCTATCTCAATTTTTAGGCGTATCTTTTTCTGCGGTTTATTTCTTCAAAAAGTGGAGCTAGAATAGTAGTAATAGTAGCAGACATGTTGTGCATTGGTATCTTCAATCCTTTTAATAGTCCTTTAGGAATGATACTGAGTGAAGAACCAAGGTCGATGTGAATTCAGTTTACCTTAATAGATCCGATATAACTGGTATAATACAGAGGCTTGTTATGCTGGTTATCTTTGAGTAGCATGTCATCTTGCATGAAGGTAATATTAGAAATCTTCTAAATCACGTTGTGGCATTGAGGACATCCTAGTGGCTCTTCATCAGGAGCCTTGACTTGAGCTAAGCAAGAGTCCGCGTGTATCAAAGCTTCATTTAAAGCTTCGCTTAAAGCTTTACGAGTCTCCTTCGACAAACGAAGTAACTTGAATATAGAAACTTGAGCTGGGGTATTAGCCAACTGTGCCAATATGTCAAAATTATAGGTCTTTTCAAGTCCTTAGGTACATTCTTCTTTAGGGATTTGTCGAAGCGTACTTCCTTTTGCTTCCCTTTCTTTGCCCTAGTAGGCTTCGAAGGACCAGGTTCGGTTGTGACCGGAGCAACATGAGTTGATGAAGTAGAAAGAGTGTCAGGAACGTCTTTCGAGATAGACTCATAAGTTTTATGATAATCTTTACCAGACCTGGTACAAGTCATGGTTTCTTCTTCGGGCATTGAAGAAAGAAGTACCATGTTACAAGACTTGAGTTTCTTTTTATCATGCCTCTTCTTGGAGCGAGTCTGTAGGTTAGTATTATCGTAGTCCAATCTACTACGTGATTTGCTGGACTATCCTTGGAGTTGTAGAGGAATACGTTGTCCCTTGCCAAATTTTAAACCTTCAACTTTCTGGAAGTCATATCCCATGTTTTGCAACAAGCGTACATATTGCTGGCTATATTGATAAAATTGGGGACGATCTTTCTTAACTACCTGAGTTGAGGTCGATGCTCTAATTATTATAGCAGAAGAAGGGATAATTTGTGTAGGAACACCTTCATAAGCAATAAAGATTTATTGTGCCCTACACAATGGAATACTGCCAATCATGGACCATTGTCGGAGTATCAAGCGAAGCTTGCGAGTAGAGCTTGGTGGGGCAATATTCAGATTTTAAAATATGATCTCAAGAGATATGTCTTCTTAAAGTTAATCTTGATCTCTGTATGAGTGATGATCCAAAGAAATCATATTGCATGGTTTATACTTCTTACCCTTCTTAGATTTTGAATTGGAAGATGCTGCTCCCTGGTTCAAATCTAGCAACAGGTCGGGATGAATCCACATAATCTTGCCATGATCTGTGGTAAGAGACACCAATCTCTTTGTTTGACTTTGAGGAGGCGAGAGATTTAACACTTCCATCGTAGCTTGAGGTATTAGAATAACGTCGTTTGGGATTTCTTGTGTTGGAAAGTCGTCGAATTAAAGAGATATCATGTTGGCAGTGACTGTGTTCTCCTCATTGTGAAGGGTGATAGCTTTAACATATATCAACTATTAAATCTTATTTTTCAAGATATAACAAGCCTTGGTAGGGTGATGTACATATCAGTGGTACATACAGTACTTCAGGTCATCTGGTTTACCAGCCTCATTTGGTTGTTTGATGTCAGGCAACTGCAACTTGTTACTTTTTATCAAGCATTCAAAAATAATGTAGATATCGCTCTCGTGAAAGGAATATTCTTCCTTAGGCCTGGAAGACTCTAGAGGATTTTGTGCTGGAGGAGAGGTGGGTGGCTTTGACAGGTTTATCGCTAAGGCCTTCTTTCCTTTATTGTTCTGATTATTCACACTGTTGTTGTTGTTGTTGTTGGAGGGGCACTTCCCTTCCGCATTGGTCATTTATAATCCCAAATTATGTGCCACCTAAGTGTTACCTTCAGCAGCTTCGGCCCTATGATGAATGCCGTCCAGTCTTAAAATTGAGTTGGACCCGTCCAGAGCCCTACTATAGAAAGTAAGTTCTTTTTGCAAGTATCGATGAATGCAGAGTCTGGAATACTGGGGGATAACTTCAGAGTTACTTTCCTGAAACATTTTTTGAATTCACAAAAAAATTTCTTCTCCTTCTATTTGATATCGATGAGTGAAGATATCATTATATCCATGCCTCCCTCGTAGAATCGTGATAGGAAAAGATACTTCATATCATCAAACGAGTATATGCAATTATTAGGTAAACTATGATACCAATCGTAGGCTATGTCGGCCAAGCATCCCACGAACAATCTGGTGAGAAGAGCATCTTCTTTCTGCAAGTGAGCCGTCATCATATTAAAATAATTAATATATTGGCTTAGTGATATCCTGTCTTCAAAAAAGACTATTAATTGGGGTTTGTATTTAGGAGAGAATGGAACATTATCCCAATGAGGAGGATAAGTCTATTTCACCCCCAACTTGCGGAGTTGGTCTTTGTTCTTTAAAATATCGACCTGTGCACAAAACTCCTGGATAGCTTCAAAAGGATCTTCTGGTCGGAGTGGTGCAGCTGACTGATAAGATCCTAGTTGAACATGTATTATCATCGGTGGAGGTCCACTCCAAATATTAAAAGGATTAAGAGTTGGCCCTGCCGACTCTTGGTTTAGGACTACTTCTGGAATTTTATTATTCTGCAGAGATGTTGTTCCAAGAATAGGCCGTACAGGTATGAATGAAGCACTTAGACATGTACTGGTGTAGTAGAATATTGGGCTGTCATCATTTGATGAATATTTTGCATCATATTATGCATGTCCCTGAGAGCAGCCTCTAATAAGTTGAGATATTATTCGATAGCTTCTGATAGAGAAGTGTCTTATTCGTCACTGATGACATAGATGCTAACATCTCTGTGTATAACAGAGGGATTGGTAGAAAGAACTGTGTAGTTGGAGTCTACACTGTCAGTTTTAGAATTAGGGGGATTGCTACCCCCAGCCTATGATTCTGAGGAATGGGGATTCCCGCGAAGAACGAGCTCTCGTCTTCGAGAACTGATATTTTTGTATACTCTTTCAAAGGAGTCGACAAGTTGGTCAAATTTCCTCTGGCTAGGTGTTCTTGAAGAACATTGTCTTGATTGTCTCCCACCACGGGGAAATACGAAGCCATGTACGCTGTAGTAAAGAGCGGTTCATTATCATCATACTCCTTGTTGTAACTTGCTTTGCATGTCGAGGTTTGGGAGACATAGTATAGGTCAACCGGTCAAATACAGACCATTTTGTTGATGCACATCAATATTTGATTACAACTCTATGACAATTGCAATGATGTTCATTAGGAAATACCGTTATAAAGTTAAAAGGGTCTCTCTTTTTACGCTTTTGTATAATAAGCTCACGTAAATCAAAAGAGGGAAGAGAAGAGGAGGAATAGGGCATGCTCTGCCTCTTTACATGAGATATATTGAATCTTTTATGCATATTTTTGGTCCCCTATTTGTAGAGTGAAGTCTGGCTCGATTAGCGAATGATTCGTCACCTCGCGCACAATTAGCATATTGTGAAGAGGTTGACCCTACTCGGCGTACTTTCTGTGGTGTAGGCAGAGTTGGCGTACTTTGTCTACGTGGATTTGATTTTGTACGAAGGTTTTGGCATGGCACACTAATAGTAGGCTTCTAACGAGTGGCGCATGACTTTTCTTCTACTGTGTGTGTAATCATGATGTTAGGAGTGATTTTCCCTGACTAACTTTTTACTCTCTTTGAAGAGTGCGCTTGTAGAGTGATTGGTTTGGACAGTGGTATCCATGACTTGCTTGCCCCGTATATTACAACGAATATATGTGGGTTCAGAAGCTTGGATGTGGATCATCCTTTTCTTGATATTGCGCAAGTTACGCAATTTGTATCTCTTGTTTAACGCAAAGGACTCAAAATCTTGGGTGTGGATCACCCTTTGCTTGATATTACGCTAGTTGCGCGATTTGTATCCCTTGTTTAACGTAAGAGACTCAAAAGCTTGGGTGTGGATCACCTTTTGCTTGATATTGCATGAGTTACATGATTTGTATCCCTTGTTTAACACAAGAGAGTTGTCCACCAAATCATCAACTTGAGTTTGCTTGACAGAATTGACCAAGTAGTTCCCGTCAATCATAATACTTTTTCCCTTATTGGCTGCAACTTTGGGATATGCATGACGAGGCTTGGGCACCCACACTTTATGGGTTCTCCTCGACTTAAATGCAGATAAGGGGTTAGCACTACCCCCAGTAAGTACTAGCTTCGACATGTGATTGGCTTGGGAACATGTACATGAATCATGGCCTGGCTAATCATATGTGAAATGTATGATTAACACTAACAAGGTACTTGTATAGGAATACTTGTACATGGTGGGTATGATCACATATCTAACTAACACTCCCTAACCCCCCAACTGGTATAGTAGATCCAACCATGACACGTTACAACACAGAATTCTCTCAGAAGGTAGCAAATATTCCCATGAATCAGTGTCCATACAAGTACAAGAGCAACAGGGCATGTACATGATACGCCAAGAACTATCGGGAATAACATCTTATGATGGGATCCAGAAAATACCAATCCATGTATCCACGTGTCAAGAAGTCAAGGATATCTACACTAAATATAAGAAACATAGAAGATATCATAAAAGAAAACTGTCAGAGAATGTACTCGCCTGAGGTCATGAGCTGATAATACCAATCTGTGTCCGGACTGATGTCACACTGACCTATATATATATGAAATATCATATTATTTGGGTATAACGAATGATAAATATGTTAAATACACTAAAGTATGATTTTTAGGCCTTTTCTAGGCCACTCTAGTTAAACTAGGTGTTTACCTTAGTTTTAGGTCTAATTCTAGTTTCTAGGTCGATTACAAGGCTATACTAGATATTAACACTAGGTATCTATATATATACTAGCTAATCACTAAGGTATTCTAATCAATTTAGTTAATACCTAGCTATTACCTAGAGGTATACTTATTATCCATACTAGTATCATCATTACCTTAACGTACCATATTCACTAACTATACCCAGTTACCTAGGTATCATGATACTCACAATAACTAATATGCTAAACCTTGATACTAACTCAACCATCCCTAATACCCAGTCGTTTTCCTTCACTGATACTTATGATACAGTGATACTCCTATCTTGCTCACTTACTCTTCCCTCATACAAAACCTATGCACAAATACCTTGACACTCATAACACCCTACTACAACTGCTAATGCTATTGCTGCTTCTCTACTTCTAACATGTTGTTGTTGATATTTCCACTTATAATACACCACAGTTATCCCCCCTTACTGATACTCTTGACACCTACTTACAGTATCAAGCTCCTTCATATTACTGCACTGACTGTGACTCAAACTCGAGTACACATGCTTGCATATCCTTAATTCTATACTTTGCTAACTGTTAACCATCAACCCCCTTATTACTTGTTATAACTGGATGTAGGTATCAAAGATCAGTGCAAGCACTGAGAATCCCCTAATTCCATTACTAACCCACTGCACTATCGATTGCATGTACCTCCTTACAACTCTATTTGTTACAGTCCTAACAAGTTTTAATTGAACTTACCCTCACAAATACACATACTAGACTGAACTAAGTCTCTTAGCTTATTACCTACAATCTACTGCCCTTGCTGCACTGCTTGTCTTCCCCATTGTTGTTGTGGGGTGCAACATTCTCCTTTGCCTCATTTGTGAACACCACACAACTGCACACAAGAACTCCCCTCATTCTTTGCCTGGAACCCCCAATGCACTTAGCAATTTCCCCCTTTTCATTTGCAGCAACTGCTGCCAGTTACCTTCCTACTGTGTGTTCTCATCTATTGTCACCAGAGCATACACCAACCTAACTCAAACACAGGCACACTCACACATTACACAAACACACCCGACTGCACATAAGAATCCCTCTCCTGCATCCTGAACACAATAAATTCTAATGGACTGTATTGCAGTCCTCTCACTGCCATCAGTCCCAAAATAGTCCACAGATGCACACACACTCATAGTTCATGTTAGTCCTCTCCCTCTTATTAATAGTTAATACCACCACCAACTAACAATAATCAACTAATAGTCTATATGATATAAGTATAGACATATATATTAACATACATATATATACTCACAATTGATACACACTAGTAGTCAATACTTCAAACACATATAATGCACAACTAGGATACTCATGATACTCATTCTAATGAATACCAAAATTCCCCAATACTCCCTAAATACTAATTATATATACCAATTATATATATACATGACTAATGCAACTTGCTACAATAAGAATTGAAGAGTAATTACACAAATACCCCAAAATGAACCCCGTATCATACCGTATCATAAGATACTATGATATGCTCTACTCGTATCCAATTGTGGATACGTATCTAATCTCCTAACATCAATCTAAGTCTAATTAGATCTAGTTGGTCTCATGACACATACTTGATGCATCAATCTCAGAATTCCCCTAAATTGGGTACAAAAATCTATGTAGAATTTACAATACAAGTCATATGAACCTAGTTCTTGTTCCTATGGATAGATCTAAGCCAAGGGATATTTCGTAATGGTCAAATGCATGAATTAGAGTCTAATTATGAAAAAAAATTAGAATTTACTAATTAGGAGATGGATTCCCAATAAATCACTCAATTGGACATGATTCGAACATAAGCTCCTAGCCAATTCCTCCTTCTCCAAGTGCTCCTTGCAAACCAAACTCCAATGCTTCATAATTGATGAAAATTAAGAGAGAATGAGAGTGAAATGAGTGAATTTGGTGGAGGAATGAAGTAATTTGGGAAAGAACTAAATTGTGGATCTAAATTTGAAATGAACTAATTAGAGGAGAGAGAGACAGAGAGACCTCCCCTTCAAATGGCCGGCCCCCCTCTAGCCCCTTCTCCAAGTAATCCACATTGACTACATTGCCCCCACTAGTTAATTTAGAGACTTATTTAGGAGGACTATATTAGGAAGCTTCTAATTCTTTATGAACTAATCTAAAATTCTTAATTAATTAAGGGAATGATCTAATTGGACCTAGTCTAATATTGGACTTAATGTGTCATGATAAACTAATGGATCCACTAATAACAAGTCCAAATAACATAGGCTAGTCCGCTAACAAATAATTAAATAGCGCAACACATATAATTAATTACTAGCATAATATATACTATTAAATCACTAAATAATAAATATACTAATGATAAAAATACCCTCACCCAGAAATGTGGTAGTGATATGGTATCAGAGCAAGGACTCTATTTCTTTCGGCTTAACATCCTTAGAGTATATCCTTCTATCTATGGCATCATATTTCTCCTCCGATAAAGAGGGTTCTATTTCTAGTAGCATAAACAATCATGTTTCTTCTAAATGCAAAAAATATTCTAAGTAAAAAGATATGGCTAATCAATCCTTAGAGATTCTTGATGACCTTTATTCTATAAATGAAGAACTTTCAAAAAATATTGTTCATTTAGAAGAAGCAAATAAGTTTTTGAGAAATAAAAATAATGATTTATTATCTAGACTTGATTCTCAAAACTCATCTTGTGTTTATTTAAAGAGTGTAAATGATGCTTTAATTTTGAAAATCAAAACTCTCTCCTCATCAATAGAAGACTTTAAGAAACAAACTCGTGAGTTATCTTAATTGCATAGTTCTTCTATTGATGCTTTAAAGAAACAAAATAATATTTTTATCTCTAGAATTGATTTATTTGAGAAAGAGAATAATATTTTAAATGCATAATTTAATTGTCTTACTTGTATGCATGATGATTTGTTGTTAGAACATGATTTTCTTAAAACCAAATCTTCTCATGCTCACACTAGAGATATTCATCTTTCTAGTATGTCACCTAATTACAACCATGCTCATTCCGATACATGTGCACACACTAGCATTAGGTGCTTCTATTGCTCTCGTATTGGACACATGGGTTTTACTTGTCCTATTCATAGGAGTTTTACTACCAATGCAAGAGTAAATGCTACTTGGGTTTCCAAAGTTAACAAATATAGATCCAAATTTATTTGGATACCAAAGTCTTTACCTCATGTTGTAGGTAGAGTTTCTTGTGCCGGAACATAATACCATGGAGTGTGTTGGTGATTGCGAAGCTACATTAGTCATCTTTTAAGCAATTGCACCAATACAAATGTGGCCACTAGAGCCATTTTGTAATATGATAAACGATTCTTATATAAATGGCTTAATTTATAGAATCTAGTATGTTTCAATTTTATGTCTTGTTACTAGCTCTCATTGATTTTTTTTAGTTGCTTATTATATAAATCAATGTGAGAATTATATGCTAGCATGCTTTGTGTATTTCTCTTGTAATCACTTTTATCTAGTATGACTAGTTGCTTAACTTAAAATGATTAGTTCACACTATGTAGTCTATCATTCATTTTCTATTAGTGTGACATTTATATATGCATGATATCCTTCTTTGTCGTTATTTATAAAGAATGCATCTCTCTCTAGTCCATAGGATTCTCTTTTGATTTGAGTAAATATTTTTGTCTCTCCGTCTTTATATCATTGAGATAGTTTCATCGATTTATTTTAATTATCATATTTAATATAATTATTTTTTGTGAATATATGTATTTAGCACTAGTCTCTTTTTACTTGAAAAGTATATACTTGTACTTTTATTTAATCTTGTGCTTTCATAATATATTCACTGTTGATTCTTGTGCTTCTTTTTGACAAATCTCTTGTGAATCAATTATTTTTTTGCCTAATAAAGCTTATTTATACATATTTGAATTTGTGATTGCATTTTAAATATTCTTAAGGATACATAACTATATAATTAATCTTTTATATTCATATGTTGTTAATGTATCTCTTATATTGTTATATATTTTTGTGTAAATATCTTTATATGTGCATGTGGATTAAGCTCAAGTTTTACTTTGATTTGAAGAGTATTCTATACTTACATCTTCAAACTTGCGATTACATCATATCTTAGCTATTGATATTTTTTGCTATTTTTGTGGATTTTTCTCTAATGAATCAATTAGCTTCTTCCTTAAAGTCATTTTCTTGATTATATCTTCTTGAATTTTTGGTTAAAATTATGTATACATGCTTTTATTTGTTTGAATCTTTTTATGTATGCCTATTTATGATATATATATAGCTTTACATACCAGTGAGCTATGAGCACCATTTTTGTGAGCATAATTGCAAGACGGTTGAGTGTTACGTCGATGACATCGCTATCAAAAGTCACTCCAAAGGTGATCACCTTAGGGACTTAAAAAAGTGTTCGACCTTATGCGTATGTACCAGCTCAAGATGAACCCTACCTGTCACTCCCCGTTTTCGATATACATATTTGGAACATATTAGTTTTTCTGCATATATTATTTATTACCTGTATGGTAATTAGGTTACATGTCATGGAGACTAGACCCATTCTTTGGTTCAATTAAACTCATGGTTTAATTGTTGGAATGGTTTGGTCATGAGTTGAACCCATGGTATAAACCTCAAACCCAAGCTATTTAAGTTAACTTCTTTCTCTCTCTTCCCTTATTCTCTTATTTTCCTCTTTCTTCATTTAGGAAAGTACACCTTGCACTACATGGAGAAACCTCTTAAATTTTTATTCTTGCTTTTCTTGCATTTTATTAGTCTATTATGTGCTCATGATGATTCTAAATACTTTTAGTACTTGGGGTTTTCGGTTTTAATGGGTGAATTTGAAGAGATCTATATTCTAAGTTTAGGATTTTTATGGGTTCCTTGATTTTTGGTGGTTTTGATCTACTAAAACATGGTATTTTCAAAAAATAGTTTTTGGTATGGATGAAGCACTTTATTTCGAGCATTTTGGCTTTTGGTTCACTTGATTCAGAGTTAAAATAAATTTTTTATAAAGAAAACAAATTTTTGATTTTTGGAGTTCTCGCCATGGCTGAACTTGCTGCCTAGAGAAGATAAAGTTCTCATGCGGCCATTGCCATATACGGCCGAGAGTACCATGCGACATGATCCTTATGCGGCCAGGACACTTGCCGCATATTCGACCAGCACGTGTCCATCATGTTGGAAGCATGACTGATTATTACACAAGTGTTCTGGAGCTAATCCTTGAACTCCTTGTGTTTTACTCACTGAATGAATGAGAAATTCGCTAAGTCCCAGAATGTCTCGTGTGGCCTTGACCCATATGCGACGAACAGACCTATGCGGCCATGACCCATATGCGGTAGACATGCCTATGCGGCCTTGACCCATATGCGGCAAGCAGACCTATGGAGCCTTGACCTATATGCGGCGAGCAGACCTATGTTGCCTTGACCCATATGCGGCGAGCAGACCTATGCGGCCTTGACCCATATGCGACTGGAAGACCTATGCGGCCTTGACTTATATGCGACATCAATCTCTATTCGGCACCTATCATATGCGATACTGACTCTATGCATCCCTGACCCTATGCGGCCCTATATGCATAATTTATTAATTTTTATTTGTTTGATGTTATATTGGATTTTTATGATTCTAATTGTGAGATTGATGATTGGAATGCATGAGAACTAAGTGACCATGTGTTGAACTTGACTATATGCTTAACCCGACTATGAATAAAGATAGACCATGTGGCCAAGTGACTATGACTACTTATGTGCTTGACTCGACTTACGCATTGCTATGTGCTAAAACTCATGTTATTTGCTAATGATTGGTGACTTGACTCGACTTTTGACATATATGCTGATACACTTACTACGTGCTATGTGTTCCTACATGCTAAGTGTTTCTACGTGATTATGTTATATGTTTACACCGAGGTGTGCCTACATGCTAAGTGACATATGATGTAATCAAATTCCTCCAACATGGACATGATAGTTGGTCAATAACCAAATATGGCTAGGATTTGCTTAACTGTTGCATCACGTTGGGGTAAAACCAAATTGAACTGTAAAGTGATAAAGCATATTCATATCTAGTGTGACCGTACTATGGTATGACATATAAGGGGAATAATATGTGACCACTCTATGTGATTCCAGCTAACCTTAGCGCTAACTAGGCAACTAAAATATGTAGAGCATTGGGAGGGGCATAATCCCGAGATTGTGCTTAACTAGCCACCCTCAATCATTATATGGGGAGTGAAGGCTGGCCCCTATGAATATTGTTTAAATCCACATTGGCGGATGGCAATATCCGACTATTATATTATACTATATGTTCTATGCGATCTTACCACGGTGGCCTTACGAGGGACCAATTGTCACTACCACATTTTCTAGGAAAGAATATTTCAGTCATTTTATAATTAATTAAATATTATGCAAGTTGAATATTTATTTATTGTATTATTTATTTATTGTTAGATGTTATATTTAATTTTGGACTTGTGTTAGTGGACCTAACTAGATTAGACTAGACTCATGGACCAACATTAATTCTGTCACGATCCGCACCCGATGTAGGGATGCAAGTCGGGAACAACGCCCAGCCTACGCCGCAGAATCGACGGTAGAACGCTGTTTGGGTAATCTATCTAGCATTATAATGAACCACCAACAATAACAAATATACTCAATCATAGATCTAAGATGGAAATAAGCACGAATGTGATAAAGAATAGAATAGTCACATACAACTCATGAGTCTAAAATAATAACATCAATGAGTCTGAAAGAATACTAACAAATAAGCTGGAGACAAATCCAGTATAAAAGAATACTAAGAAGCTACAAGTCCCGGGTCATCTATTTCAGTTGGGATAAGTCCCTCCTGAGCTAGGTCTCTGACTCTAAGCCTATGACATTCTGAGGTCCATAATGTGTAGAGTACCACTCCTTAGTGTCATTTGGGAAAAATATATCCAGTCAGGAAAGAAGCAGAGTACATCTCTAACAACAGTTCTAATAAATAATAAAAACTATGTAACAGTAAATAGATGTGAATATAAAAGAGATACACAATAAGAAAATACTAGAAATAAATACAAGAATGAACAATATATCAATGAACAAGAATACTAATGACTAAGTGAGTGAGTACTAGCTTTAACATGTGATCGGCTTGGGAACTTGCATAGGAATAATAGCCTGGTTAGTCATACGTGCGGTGTATGACCAACACTCACAGGAAAACAATACTTGCATAGGAAGATATGATCACATATCTACACTAAAATACTCTCTACCCCCGACTTGTATAGTAGATCCAACCATGGTATGCTATGGCACGAGATTCTATAGGAATGTAGCAAATATCTCCGAGAATCAGTGTCTATACATGCACAAGATAATCAATTAAACAAGACTTGCACAATATACACCATATACAAGGAATAATATCTCATGATGAGATCCGGATATACCAATCCGTGTAACCATCGTGTCAAGAAACATGGATATCTATACTAAATAAAATGAATATAGAGGATATCATAAATAAGAAACTATCAGAGAATGTACTCGCCTGAAGTCTAATGAATAGTCTCAAAGATGTCTGATACGGTGCCTCGAAGACCTAAATATGGAATATAACATCAATACAAGGTTTCGAAAATAAAATAAGTTAAACTAGTCAACTTCTAGGTCAACAAGCCATTTCTAAGTAAAAATTTAAACTAGGTCAACTCTAAGTCAAATCGGTCAAACTATGGTCAAACTACCTTTTTCTAAGTTGTATGAGTCTATTTCAAAGATGTTGGGTTCAAACACTATGAATCTAGGTCATAAAAGCTATATCTTAAGATACTAGGATACCGTATCTCAAGATACGCAAATAGGAGATAAAATATCACACATACATATATCAAACAATATTACATATTAAATCCTATTTACAAAATCTATGTGGATACCTTGGTTTCGAACCAACTTGGTGTCGCAACACTAAACCTCAATCTTGGTACCCAAACCCGATACCTTGGTCATCCCCAAATACCTTGATACTTACCTTGGTATCTCAAGGTAAAAGCCACAACTTCATATATATACTAACTACCCATAATAACTATATGCTAACAACCCACTACTAAAAGTATAGTATACTAAAGTATAATAATAATTAGGAACTATATACATATATACTAATACCTTATATATACATATATATATATCTATTATAATTAAATACATAATATATATATATATATAATTGCAGAATCGTCGCTAAAGGCCCCTGCTGCCCGTCGCTGAAGATGCTGATACGCTGTTGTTACTGCTGCTGTCGCGACGGTTTCCTGCTGTTGTTGCTAAAACTGCTGTCACTGAAAACTGCTGCCATTGCTGTTGCTAGGCTTCTGCCGTTGCTATAGCTGCTGCTGCTATAGTCGCTGTTGTTGCTGTCATTAATTCCGCTGCTGCTGTTGTTAATGCTACTGTTGTCGCTGAAAAACTGTCACAAAACCCCCTATTCTCCCCTCTCTCACTCTTATATATATATATATATATATATATATATATATATATATATATATATATATATATATATATATATATAACTACCACTATATAAATAAATGTACACTCCTCTAAATACATATATATGTATCCACAATAATACATATAACATAACACACACACACACACACACACACACACACACACATACACACATATATATATATATATATATATATATATATATACTACAATATTTATATATATACTACAATAATTAATAGTTATGGCATATGGCATATGTAGAAGAATAGCTACTTAAATATATACACATAGACATATAGATCCATGACACACTAATACATAAATATATATACACAATAATATATATATATATATATATATATATATATATATATATATATACACACACACACACACATCACCATGACTAAAATTAATTTAGAATTAGATCTAAAATTAAATGCACAACTCATGGAGTGTATCACACCCGTATCCCACTAGATCTAGGATACGCTTGTGACACGAGTCTACCACACATCCAAACGTACCCCGAAGGACACGAACACGTCTAATATATTATTTATGAACAATATGAAGAGTCAAACACAAATCTATGTATCCGTGTCAAAATATGACATGCATATAGTCCGGTGTCGGAGAAAAAACTCCCAAATCAATACGTATCACCAAATTATTAGGATACAACCTACACGTATCCAATTATAGACATAAAATTAGCCCCAAACACACAAGCACATGCCAAATTGATCTATAGGACCAATTGACACACACAACAAATATCAATCTCGGAATTCCTCCAAATTTGACACAAAAAGCACTATAACTTTCACAATAGGCCTCCTATGAACACAAAACCAAATCCTATGGGTAGCCTATGCATATGGGTTGATTTCACATGGTTAAATCTCAGATTTAGAACCTAATTTAAGAGGAAAAACTGAATTGTACCTATTGGAAGATGGATTTCCAATGAAACATCCAAATGTGATGAAATTGGCCTCCAACTTGTAGATCCTTGCTCCTCTTTGTAGATTCTTGCTTCCTCATTCTAGATCCTTGCTCTACTAGTCTCCAATGGTGATTTGGGAAGGAATTGGGATAAAATTTGGTAAGAAAAATAATGTGGAATGAAGAAATTTGGTTGAGTGAAATTCTAGATCTAGTTTTCAAATGAAAAGAGGAGAGAGAAACTTTTTCCCTCTTTTTATATAGGCCGGACCTCTCTACCCCTTCCTCAAGTCACTATGTAATTTTCATTATACCCCTTGGGACTTCTCATAAAGAAATAATTAAGGAGGAAAGCTGCTAGTCTAATAGTTTAATTAAATTAATCATCTTACTAATCAATGGGCTTTTTAATTGGGCTCAAATCTAACAATTAATACTTGTTGGTCCATGAGTCTAAACTAAACTACTTAGGTCCACTAACACAAGTCCAAAATAAATAACTAACATCTAACAATAATTAAATAATATAATAATAATTATTTAATATGCATAATATTTAATTAATTATAAAATTACTAAAATACCCTTTCTTAGAAAATGTGGTAGTGACAAGTCTACCCTCCTTAAAATAATTTCGTCCTCGAAATTCAAAGACGAAAACTACCCCCAGAAAATAACAGAACATAACAATAGACAGAACTAAAGAACAGAACTAACTATGAAAGAACATACCTCAAGGCACAAACAAATATGGATAACGCTCTCGCATTTTATCTTCTCTCTCCCAGGTAGACTCCCCTGGAGAGTGATGCCTCCATGCGACGCATATGAAAAGAATAGTCTGGTTCCTCAGTACCTTCTTTCTTCGATCCAGAATCTCAACTGGCTGCTCTGGATAGCTAAGAGTAGGACCTACCTCTATCTCTGAGTGATCTAATATATGACTAGGATCTGACACGTACCATCTCAACTGCGATACGTGAAATATGTTGTGCTCTCCCTCCAATACAGTCTAGAATAGTGAAAGGTTCGATGAATCGCGGACTAAGCTTCCCGCCTACAACGAAGCGAATCATGCCTCGTATCGGAGAAATCCTCAGAAACACCAAACCACACACCTAGAACAAAATACAACCTTAAGAACTTAATCTATAACAAACAACCAATAATAAGTGCAAAACAAAAATCTAAAACTATACCTCAAACTCCAAAGTTCTCCGTTGGCTATCGTCCCAATGCCGCTGTCTATCCTGCGTCACTCAAAATCTGTCTCTGATCAACTGAAACTTCTCCACTGCATCCACAACCATCTATGGCCCAAGCAAAACTCTTTCTCCAATATTGTCTCATGACAAGGGAGTACGACATCTCCAACCGTACAGAGCTTCAAAAGGTGACATCTCTATACTAGCTTGGTAGCTGTTGTTATAAGCAAACTCTACCAAATAAAGATGGTCTTCCCAAGAATCCCCTAAATCTAGTACACAAGTGCGAAATATATTCTCGAGAGTCTGAATAGTCCTCTTTGACTGCCCATCTATCTGGGGATGATATGTAGTACTGAATTTGAGCTGAGTTCCCAAACTCGCCTGCAAACTCCTTTAAAAATAAGAAATAAAATGACTATTCTGATCCGAGACTATGCTGATAGGAACTCCATGTATCGTGACGATCTGCCTCACATACATCTTTGCCAGCTTCTCCGTAGACAAACCCACCTTGAAGGGCAAAAAGTGGGCCGACTTGGTCAACTTATCAACGATGACCCAAATCGTGTCTTTCCCTGCTGGAGATAGTGGAAGTCCAGACACAAAATCTATAGTAATGTGCTTCCACTTCCACTCTGGAATGGGTAATGGCTGAAGTAAATCTCCTGGCCTCTGCCTCTCGCCTTTCACCTGCTGGCACACTAAGCATCTGGATACAAACTGTGCCACTTCCCTCTTTATGCCATACCACCACACACTCTCTCGCATATTCCGATACATCTTGTTGGCACCTGGATGCATGAAATACTGAGAGCGATGTGCTTCCTATAATACCTCCTCATGTAGCTTCCTACTAGGCACACACAATCTAACTCCATACCGCAAGGAACCATCCTCGGCAATGGTGAACTCATCCTCCAATCATGATCTCATCTGAGCTCTGATGCTTCTCAGAGATACATCCTCATATTGTGCTACCTTAATCCTGTCCATCAAATTTAAATGTATTTGTAATCCCCACATCTGCATAGCCAAACTAGGAACTATCACTTAAATGCCCAAGCTCTCTAAGTCCACCAATAAATATCGATCATGCGTCAAGAATATAGCTACCGGATACCTGCTCAAAGCATCGGCAACTATATTAGCTTTCCCAGGATGATACTACAAAGATATATCAAAATCCTTCATCAGTTCCAACCACCGTTGCTGCCTCATGTTCAACTTCTTCTGCGTAAAAATATACTTCAAGCTCATGTGGTCTGTGAAGATCTCTATACGCTCTCCGTACAAATAGTGTTTCCACAACTTCAGGGCGAAGATGACTGCTGCCAATTTGAAATCATGGGTAGGATAGTTTTTCTCATGATGACGTAATTGTCTGGATGCATAGGCAATCACTTTCCCATTCTGCTGAAGAACACAATCTAAACATTTCCCTGATGCATCACTATAAATAGTGAAACCTCCAGACCCAGATGACAACGTCAAAATAGGAGCAGACGTTAACCTCTTCTTTAATTCCTCAAAAGCAACCTGGCAATCCTCTGTCCAAACAAACTCTACATCCTTCCTTGTGAGTCTGGTCATCGGCTCGACAATCCTTGAAAAATCTTGCACAAACTTCCTGTAGTAGCCTGCCAATCCCAAGAAACTCCTGATCTCTGCTATCGAACTCGAGGTCTTCCAAGACTCTACTGCTGTGATCTTCTTCGGATCTATTAAAATACCATTACCAGTTAGATCATGCCCCAAGAACTCCATCTTGTCCCGGAAGAACTCACACTTGGATAGCTTCCCATACAGCTTCTCTTTCCTCAGCATATCCAACATAATCCGCAAATGCTCCTGTGCTCCTCCGGTGTATTCAAGTATATGAGTATGTCATCGATAAACACACCATGAACTTGTCAAGGTACTGATGGAACACCTTATTCATTAAGTTCATAAATACCTCCGGTGTATTAGTCAACCCAAACGACATCACCATAAACTCGTACTGACTATACCGAGTTTTAAAAGCAGTCTTCAGTATGTCCTTCGGCTTTACCTTTACCTGGTGGTAACCTGATCTTAAATCTATCTTAGAAAATACCTTGGCATCACTCAACTGATCGAACAGATCATCAATCAATTATAAAGGGTACTTATTCTAGATAGTAAGATTATTCAATTCCTTGTAATCAATGTACATGCGCACCGATCCATCCTTCTTCGATACAAATAATACCGGGGCTCCCCATGGTGAAGAACTCGATCTGATAAACCCCTTATCCTGTAATTCGTCCACCTACTTCTTTAGCTCGACCAGCTCGCTGTTGTTTACTCTATAGATATGTTATAAAATTGGTTATGCACCTGGCACCAAGTCTATAGAGAATTCAATATCTCGATCTGGCTGCAATCCTTGCAATTCCTCAGGAAACACATCCAAGAACTCTGCTATCAACGGATGCGGCAATTCCTTGTCTTCCACCATAGCTCCACAAATAATGCCTTCTCCCTACTATGCAGCTCCTCTAGCAAACTCAAACTCTGGCTATCTTGGCAGACCAAACAAAACTCTACCTCCTTTATAATCTATACTAGCACGGTGCCTACTCAACCAATCCATCCTGAGTATAATATCATAGCTCAAAAGTGGCATTACAAGTAGGCACGCACTCAACTCCCGGCCTCCTAGAGAAACTCTTCGATCCTTGCAAATATCATTAACCAGGATAATGCCTCCCCCGGTCATGATCTTGCAAGTCCTAAGCAAAGATTCAGCTACCAAACCATGCTTCAGAGCAAAATAAATAGATACAAAACTATGGGAAGCAACACTATCAAACAAAGCTAAAGCTGGAATAGAATCAAGAAGAATAGAATCTGCGATAACATCTCTGGTAGGCTCATCCTCCTTGATGGTCATAGCAAACGCTTGTCCCTGACGTGCACCTCCCTGCAGCTGATGCTGGACATAACGCTGATGCTGTGTCGGAAGCGGTCCCCTCGACTGTACTACAGGTAGTCTCGTCTGTGCCCTCGGAGATGAAGCTGCTCCCTGAACTACACGACGAGGATACTCTCACGATTGATGCCCTTCAGTACCACATTACAAAGAAACTTCCAACCTCTTCCTGCAAATTTCCCAGATGTGGCCGGGCTTCTTGCAGAAGTGGCAGAAAGATTGCTGTAACTGTCTCTACTACTGTAGCATCGGGTAAAACGGTACCCTAGCTGGAGTCTGGTGCTGTTGTAGCTGTTGGAAAGGCTTGGACTGGAAATGAGGATGTTTGGCAGATACTGTACTGCCGTTGGCCCCCAAAAAAGAATCATGATCTCTCTTGGGCTTCAAACCCAACTCCTGCTCAACCTTGCGTGCCTCCGCAAGTATCTTCGAGTATGTCTCATAAAAAGACGGAATAAGGATCTTCACTTTCTAGTTTAGACCCTCACAGAAATGAATAGCCTGAACCTCCGGCTCTCTCACCAAATACTCTATAAATTGGCTCAACCTGCCAAACTCTACAGCGTACTTCTCCACAGACATGCTCCCCTCAATGAGGCTCTCAAACTGCCTCCCCAAGTCTAGCCTGTTTGCCCGAGCGAAGAACTTCTTCTTGAAGAGGTCCTTGAATACCTCCCAAGACTGTCCCGCGTCAACAAGAATTGGCTCATTCCCAAACCAAGTGCGGGTGACGTCAAACAGTTGAAGTCCTACCGCCTCAACCTTCAGATCCTCAGAAAGACGAGACACCCTTATAAGACGCTCAATGTCCTCGAGCCAATCATCAGCATAGACGATGCCCTCCGTGTCACTACCACATTCTGAAAATAGGGGTATTTTTAACTTTTTACAATAATTAATATTATGGTAGTTACAATTAAATAATTTGCATGATAGTATATTTAGTTTAAATAATTATGTGAGATGTGTAATTAAATATAATTATATACGGTGTTCATTTGTTTTGAGCTAGCAGACTTGACCTAGAAGCCCAGTAGATGAAAACCTGTCCAAATTGTGGAATCATGTAATTAATTGTTTTATTTATAATTTATTTATTGGAGATTGTAATAAATTACCATAATTTATTTAATTATTGCTCATTGCCTTTGCTTCGATATTTGGAGCAGTACCCTGACTTTTGTCTTCCAACAAATTTCACAATCTTGCCCTAGACATGCCCGCCTTCCATTCTGCTATTTTTGTAACTCATAATTATGCTCTCTGTACATTATTTCTGGCCGCACAAAAATCGTCGTGGACGTTATTTTTAAATTCCTATTTTTGTATCATTGTGCGTTCCAATCAAAAATTGGAGGCAATCTTGACCTATTTTTCGTGCGGCCCAAATTAGGGTAATATTCTGTTCTGAGTCTTCTTCATTATTGGTATTGATGACCTGACCTGATTTTGGCCCCATGTACTCCTAATTAATTTTTGAACACAACTTGCATTTAATTCTAATTAAATTGAGGATACTATTTAAACCAATTCTGAAATCTCAATTTAATTCCAGTGTCCTGCCAATTGAGCCCATACTGAACTTACAGCGCCCCCTGACCCTACAAAACACCGGACACCGAATCGCCCGCCAAATTTTCGTCATTTTATGTGTCTGTGCAAATACCCAAATTTAAGGGGGCTAAATTGTAAATTTGCATTTTTGGTGTAAACACCCATTTGTTTAAACCAATGAGGAATCCTTAATATTTTATCACCCTCATCCCCACATGAACATTTCTTCATGTCCAATCTGGACCACTCATTTAAAGTGGGCAAATCCTAACCCTTTATTCCACACACTCTCCCATTTATATAATGTCACATCAAACACCTTTCCCTAGAAAACCCTAATCCCAAGCAAGCCCCCACCTCTCTCTCTCCTCCATCCTCAACCCCAACGTAGGAAACCAAAATTCTTCTTCCTTTCTTCTTCTTATTTCTTCTCTTCTTCTTCCTTTTTCTTCTTCTTCTTCTTTTATTTTTGAATTTAAATTTATCAATAGAGAAGGGGGGAAACCTCACCACCCACCGTTCACTGGCCGGCCGACTTCGGCCGTCGTCTCCAGCAGTCCACCAGCCATCCCTCCTCCCCACTCTTCCTCCGGCGGCCCTATCCGAAGCTCCTTCCTCAGCAGCCATGTCCCCCTCCGGCGTAGTACAGACCCGACTGTCCCTCCTCCGCCGTACTCGTCGAGCGGCTGCTCGACCGGCTTCCTCGACGAGCAGCGACACCGGCCAGGTCCTCCACCTGCACTCAGCCATCGCCACCCGCACAACGAGATCCGGCCGTCCCGAGTCAGCCCCGTTGTAACTCATCTCCGGCCGAGCCCGGAGACTCGACGACCAACTCCTTTCCCGTGAACTCCACCGCACAGTTGTTTCTCCCCGGCTCATCCTCCACCTCCTCACCTCGGCTGATCCTCCATTGCTTCGATCACCGGCCTCCTCCCGCTGCACTTCCCGGCGCGGCTCCACCACTCACCGGAACACACCACCACCACACAGCCATCTCCGGCCGCTCCCCGTCAGTCCAGCCACGCACCGAGACTCCCCGACTTCCTTCCTCCCACTGCCAACACCCCTCAAGCTGCTGTACTCCTCCACCGGCCCGCGACAAGCCACCCCAACAGCCCCTCCACGCCGGCACCATCTTCTCCGACCTATTCCGTTCAACCTCCACCTCCAAGCCATACATCACCACCGGCTCCCTTCCCCGACCTTCTCCTCATTCACCACCATATCACCATCATCTCTACTGTTCAGTCGTGCAACTCAGGCAGACGACCCCGGCTCTCCTGCTGCACTCCGGCACGGTCAGCTCTTCCTCCGGCGGGCTGTGTACCAACCCCGGTGAGCACTCCCCTTCCCTCTTCCCTCCTCCATTTTACCTATAAATGTATGTAAATACGTATGTTCGTATATGTGCGTATACGAGTATATGTGAATCTGTGTGTGTGTATGTTCATGCATGTTGGTGTAGAGAAAATACGTATATTTTGATTTAAATATACCTGTGTATAAAATACGTATTAATTGATATATATATAAATATAAATATGTATATACATATTTATTTTGGTATGTTAATAAAAACGTATTTTAGTTCATATGTATATGTATAAGCATGGTATATATATACTTTAGTATATATATGTATTAATGTATATATATATATATATGATATATGAAAATGTTTTATTAATATTTATATATAAATAAATGTAAATTGGTATATATGTATATATAACCGTATTTTGGTATAAATATGTGTACCTATATATATACATGTATAAACATATTTTTGGTATATATATATAGTATATATATAAAAACTGTATTGATATATGTACTTGTAAGACATATTTTGGTATATTACATGTATATAGTATAATTACTATTTTGGTAAAAATATATATGTGTATATATATCTTGTATAGGTATATGTTAATAAAAATGTATTTTGGTATATATATATATATATATATATATATATATATATATATATATATATATATATATATATATATACTTGTGTACATATAGGGTATGGGTATATTTTATTTAGTGTATATAAATGTATAAATATATATATTCTTATAAGGGGAGTTATGTACAATTTTATAAACATAAATAATATATACTTTTACTTATGTACATACAGTTATACCTATTTTGTATATACTTTGGAATAACAATATATATGTATTATGTTTAATTATTAACAATATGTTAGTTGGTGAATATACTAGATGACCCTAGTTGACTAGTGCCCTGCCTGGCATGGCCCTGAGGTCAGTGTTTTTAGACTGTGTGTTAGGGTAGCACCTGATGCAAGTGTTATTGTGATGTGTTTTTAGGACTGTTGGATCCTCCGAACGATACTCTGGGACAGGACATTGGTTTTACCAGCTAAGGACCCAAGGCGAGTACATTCTCTGATTAGTTTCTAATTTATGATATCTCCTATGTTCACTGTATCTAGTGTAAATATCCATGCTCTTGACACGCTGGTTACACGGATTGGTATACACGGATCTCGTCATGAGATGTTATTCCTTATTTATGGTGTAGCCTGTACAAGACTTGTTTCCTTGTTATCTTGTGCATGTACAGACACTGATTCCCGGGGAGATTTGCTACCTTCCTAGGGAATCCCGTGCCATAGCGTACCATGATTGGATCTACTATACCAGTCGGGGGTGGGGAGTATTTTAGTGTAGATATGTGATCATACCCAACTTTCCATGCATCATAGCTCACCCCACATCTCACGTCGGGTGCGGCCTGACCATCTCCATGCTTCATAGCTGTTACGTGTGATTAGCCTGACCTATACATGCATCATAGCTAACCAACGGTTAGCCTGACCTTCATGAATCATAGCTAATCACATGTAACCAGCCTGATCAAGTTCCCAAGCCGATCACATGTTAAAGCTAGTACTCATACACTTAGTCATGGGTTCTTGCTCATGGATATATTATTTCTTCTCCTGCATTTACTTACAGTATTTCCAGTATTTCTTTTATTTCTCGTACCTATACATGCTTCTGGTATATTTCCATCTAGAACTGCTACATAGTTTATATCATTAATATAGAACTGCTATTTAGAGATGTACTTTGCTCCTTCCTGACTGGAAAAATATTTTTCCAGACTGTGACCTTAGTAGACTGGTTTCTGACACACTTGGGGATTGGTTGTTACTGTTTGCAGGTATGATTATTTTGTCATTAGACTTGTGTCGTATTCTGTTATTTCTTTAAATTCTTATCGTGCTGTAGTGGTGATTGAGTATGTTGTTTATTTTTATAGAGTTATCCGTGTCTCCTTATGGAGTTGGATACTAGTGTGAGATTGTTTAGATAGTACTTGACCTAGACAGCGTTCTACCGCCGATGCTGCGGCGTAGGCTGGACGCACCCACGCTCTCGTGCCCCTATACAGGGTGCGGGTCGTGACACGTTTTAGTGGTGGCCTATGCAGGTCAGACTTCACGAGTTGTGCGATGTCGTAGTAGTGTGGCATCTTTGTTACACTATTGCGTGCCTGCGATAGGATCTAGGACATAGGATACTAGGATGAGAGCGAATACTCAATCACAAATTCTTGAGAGATTCCTGGGATGACCCTATGAGAATCTTATTATAATTTCTAATTTAATTCCTTCGCCCTTGTTTCCGTCCGTCCTCACTCGTTGATATTGAGTTTGATTCTTGTTGACCAGTTGTTAACTTTAATTCTTGGTATCGTTGTTGAGTTGATTTCATATTGAGATGAATTTTACGGACAAAAATTTATGGTATCATCTGATGACATATTGATGAGGACAGTAAGAAAGGTAAAACGTCTACTTTGGTTATGGAACCTAGAGTTTATCGCAGCCATATTAGCTGTCGTGATAAGAACGTAGGAACCTAACTTGGATGTACATACTTTAGTTATGAGATTTAGAGTCTCTTGCAGCCATATCGGTTGGCGTGGTGAAGATTCTAGATGACGTGATTATGGAGTTGCATACCTTAGTTACGGAACCTGTCGTTTATCGCGTCTATGCTTACTGGCATGGCGAGGATTCTGAGTGTCATGATTTCGGATAGACGTGTATGATTATCAGGTTGTATCTTAAATTGGTTCTTAAAATATTATCTCAAGACTTATCTATTTCTGTTATTCCAGGACTTTGTTCTATCGCTTCTTTTCTTTACTAGCAGTAAAGATACCTTCTGTCCTCAATCCAATTCCTTTTGAGCTTCTATTCCTTGAGGGTTCCTTGTTAAGTATGATAATTAGTGACTTGTAATTATGTCTGTGTCTTGGGTATTAGTATTGACTGAGTGTGACTTGTGAGTTTGTAAGTATTTCCTAGTGGACATGTGAGCAGTAGGATTTAATCTAGAGTTAGCCCTTAGCATAGTACCTTGTAACAATGGTTCTAGAAGAAGTGTCATTAGAGACTGAGAGTTAAGGAGAGTATAGAGTATTAGTGATAGTTCTCAGAGTTAGTATCAGAGCCAATTTCCCGTCCTGGATAATCATGATTATGTAATTGAGTGATCTATGTAAACGATTAAGTATCCAGGAATTGTGTTAAGGATTTGTGGAGCATGATGTTCAATTTGATGATTGATATCGGAAATGTTAAAGGTAAAGAAATGTATATGCATAAAAGGTTTAATGAGATGTCATAAGTAGAGAAATATCAAGATTAGTAATGAAAGTTGTGAAGTGTATCACAAATTAGTTTAACAGGCTGTAAAAGGATTAAGAGATATGCTTATACATCAATCGAGATATAGAACCATATGCCTGCCCATGAGAGTAAAGAAACATGAGTATTATAGAAGGTACAGGTAAACATGAGTTCTAATGAGCTTGATGAGATGATTCATTAATGAAGCTAGTAATGTAATACCAAGAGTGCCAATGATTCTATATCAAGGATTATTGAAAATAGTGCTAGTAACAATAAGCACTCGGTGTGATGATAATTAGATGATATACCAGTTGACATGAATTGAAATCATGAAAGAAAACACAGTTGATGATAACTTTGATCATTGGAGGTAATAGTACAAGTGATTCAGGCAGTACAATTTTAGTACACAATTATAGACACTAGATGCATTGAGTGCACCTTGAGTATCAGAGACCGTGAGCACTGATATGTACATTGTGGAGTTATAAATTAAAAGGTGGAAATAAGATTGTATTTTTAGAATAATTGAGGAGTTGAGATTTTGTTATTTAATTTCTGAGGATTTCAAATATTGATTCAATAAACATGGTTAAGGCTACAAAGATTTTAGAAGTGATTAAATTTTATTTCGATGTTGAGTATCTGATTTTGAGGAAGTATATGCAATTATTTTAAGTTGATCGAGAAGTTAAACCTTGGCGATTATTTTGAGGATTAATTTTATGGTAGATAAGAGATGAATATTAATATATGAGTAGATGATATACATGTGTAAGGATCTGATGACTTGAGCATGATTGAGGTGGCACCGCAGACTGACTGGGGTGTCCATCTAGAGTTGTATTAGAAAGGGTTTAGCACTTAGTATGGTGTTACACTTGGGGTGCACTGGAGTGATGAGAAAATAGTATGTACAATTATAGTAGGAACGGGAACTGACACAGGGTATGGTACTACGGAGATAGAGGTATCAACTTGGATGCAATATTGAATTATGGTTATATTAGCGATTCTTAGCATCCGATTTAGGTGTTAATAGGCATGTGTGTGCAATATGGATATATTCATGGACCTTGTGGATAAATGACTAGTTGATATGGGTAACAGTGTACAGGAATAGGAATTAGTTAGTGAATATGCTAGAGTTAAGTATATGTTAGGGATAGGAGATACTGCAGGTAATGTGTTAGCAGGCTCTGTTCTTTCCTTCCTTTTGTTCCTCTCTATTGGATTGATTGATTGATTCCTTAGTACAATAGTTGTATGCATAATTTTCTTGTAGAATGTAGTTAGTGGTACACCCTGACAGAGACTGCAATACCATGACAAAAGATACCATGACCATACATATTCCCCTTAGGTTGCATGTTGTATGAATGTAGGAAAGATTTTCTTAGACCATGATTATTGGGGGTTTAACCATGACGAAGAGTAATGAAGGAGTTATGACTTGACAAGAGAGGCAAGATGATTAAATTCGAGGATAAACATCGGTTTAAATAAAAGAACAAGAATTTAACATGGCAGAATTTATGACTTATTAATTCCAGGAAGATTGTGATGTGATTAAATTTAGAAATTTGGGAGATTTATCAATATGTTTATTTAATTGCAAGTTATGAATTTTAGAATTTTATATGGGATGTTGCAATTATAGAATCCATAAGTATCGCATTGTTGAGTATTTTGAGGAAGAGGAAATCGAGTTATAAATCATTGATGGATTAATGTATGAATTCAAACTCTGTGGGACGAGATTACCTTTTATATTTGTGCATTGATAAAAATCAAATTTGAGGAATGGATATTAAATTCTGAGTATTGAATTATTAACTAAAACTTTCAAGGAAATTTTTTGATAAAAATGGACTTTGATTTTATTTCGAGGATTTTTCAGGTTATGCAATAATTTCGGAATTTTTGACAAATTGTTGAAAGACATTGTGGATTATTACCTAATTTCATGGATGATGAATGTAAACTTTGAGGGAAAATAATAATGTGAATAAATAAACACTACTAGGAGGATTTTAAATTTCGAGGACGAAATTCTTTTAAGGTGGGTAGACTTGTCACTACCACATTCTGAAAACAGGGGTATTTTTGACTTTTTACAATAATTAATATTATGGTAGTTACAATTAAATAATTTGCATGATAGTATATTTAGTTTAAATAATTATGTGAGATGTGTAATTAAATATAATTATATACGGTGTTCATTTGTTTTGAGCTAGCAGACTTGACCTAGAAGCCCAGTAGATGAAAACCTGTCCAAATTATAGAATTATGTAATTAATTGTTTTATTTATAATTTATTTATTGGAGATTGTAATAAATTACCGTAATTTATTTAATTATTGCGCATTGCCTTTGCTTCGATATTTGGAGCAGTACCCTGACTTTTGTCTTCCAACAAATTTCACAATCTTGCCCTAGACATGCCCGCCTTCGATTCTGCTATTTTTGCAACTCATAATTATGCTCTCTGTACATTATTTTTGGCCGCACAAAAATCGTCGCGGACGTTATTTTTAAATTCCTATTTTTGTATCGTTGTGCGTTCCAATCAAAAATTGGAGGCAATCTTGACCTATTTTTAGTGCGGCCCAAATTAGGATAATATTCTGTTCTGAGTCTTCTTCATTATTGGTATTGATGACTTGACCTGATTTTGGCCCCATGTACTCCTAATTAATTTTTGAACACAACTTACATTTAATTCTAATTAAATTGAGGATACTATTTAAACCAATTCTGAAATCTCAATTTAATTCCAGTGCCCTGCCAATTGAGCCCATACTGAACTTACAGTGCCCCCTGACCCTACAAAACACCGGACACCGAATCGCCCGCCAAATTTTTGTCATTTTATGTGTCTGTACAAATACCCAAATTTAAGGGGGCTAAATTGCAAATTTGCATTTTTGGTGTAAACACCCATTTGTTTAAACCAATGAGGAATCCTTAATATTTTATCACCCTCATCCCCACATGAACATTTCTTCATGTCCAATCTGGACCACTCATTTAAAGTGGGCAAATCCTAACCCTTTATTCCACACACTCTCCCATTTATATAATGTCACATCAAACACCTTTCCCTAGAAAACCCTAATCCCAAGCAAGCCCCCACCTCTCTCTCTCCTCCATCCTCAACCCCAACGTAGGAAACCAAAATTCTTTTTCCTTTCTTCTTCTTATTTCTTCTCTTCTTCTTCCTTTTTCTTCTTCTTCTTTTATTTTTGAATTTGAATTTATCAATAGAGAAGGGGGGGAAACCTCACCACCCATCGTTCACTGGACGGCCGACTGGCCCCGACCCGGCCGTCGTCTCCAGCGGTCCACCAGCCATCCCTCCTCCCCACTCTTCCTCCGGCGGCCCAATCCGAAGCTCCTTCCTCAGCAGCAATGTCCCCCTCCGGCGTAGTGCAGACCCGACTGTCCCTCCTCCGTCGTACTCGTCGAGCCGCTGCTCGACCGGCTTCCTCGACGAGCAGCGACATCGGCCAGGTCCTCCACCTGCACTCAGCCATCGCCACCCGCACAGCAAGATCCGGTCGTCCCGAGTCAGCCCCGTTGTAACTCATCTCCGGCCGAGCCCGGAGACTCGACGACCAACTCCTTTCCCGTGAACTCCACCGCACAGTTGTTTCTCCCCGGCTCATCCTCCACCTCCTCACCTCGGCTGATCCTCCATTGCTCCGATCACCGGCCTCCTCCCGCTGCACTTCCCGGCGCGGCTCCACTACTCACCGGAACACACCACCACCACACAGCCATCTCCGGCCGCTCCCCGTCAGTCCAGCCATGCACCGAGACTCCCCGACTTCCTTCCTCCCACTGCCAACTCCCCTCAAGCTGCTGTACTCCTCCACCGGCCCGCGACAAGCCACCCCGACAGCCCCTCCACGCCGGCACCATCTTCTCCGAGCTATTCCGTTCAACCTCTACCTCCAAGCCATACATCACCACCAGCTCCCTTCCCCGACCTTCTCCTCATTCACCACCATATCACCTTCATCTCTACTGTTCAGTCGTGCAACTCAGGCAGACGACCCCGGCTCTCCTGCTGCACTCCGGCACGGTCAGCTCTCCCTCCGGCGGGCTGTGTACCAACCCCGGTGAGCACTCTCCTTCCCTCTTCCCTCCTCCATTTTACCTATAAATGTATGTAAATACGTATGTTCGTATATGTGCGTATACGAGTATATGTGAATCTGTGTGTGTGTATGTTCATGCATGTTGGTGTAGAGAAAATACGTATATTTTGATGTAAATATACCTGTGTATAAAATACGTATTAATTGATATATATATAAATATAAATATGTATATACATATTTATTTTGGTATGTTAATAAAAACGTATTTTAGTTCATATGTATATGTATAAGCATGGTATATATATACTTTAGTATATATATGTATTAATGTATATATATATATATATGATATATGAAAATGTTTTATTAGTATTTATATATAAATAAATGTAAATTGGTATATATGTATATATAACCGTATTTTGGTATAAATATGTGTACCTATATATATACATGTATAAACATATTTTTGGTATATATATATAGTATATATATAAAAACTGTATTGATATATGTACTTGTAAGACATATTTTGGTATATTACATGTATATAGTATAATTATTATTTTGGTAAAAATATATATATGTGTATATATATCTTGTATAGGTATATGTTAATAAAAACGTATTTTGGTATATATATATATATATATATATATATATATATATATATATATATATATATATATATATATATATATATATATATATATACTTGTGTACATATAGGGTATGGGTATATTTTATTTAGTGTATATAAATGTATAAATATATATATTCTTATAAGGGGAGTTATGTACATTTTTATAAACATAAATAATATATACTTCCACTTACGTACATACAGTTATACCTATTTTGTATATACTTTGGAATAACAATATATATGTATTATGTTTAATTATTAACAATATGTTAGTTGGTGAATATACTAGATGACCCTAGTTGACTAGTGCCCTGCCTGGCATGGCCCTGAGGTCAGTGTTTTTAGACTGTGTGTTAGGGTAGCACCTTATACAAGTGTTATTGTGATGTATTTTTAGGACTGTTGGATCCTCCAGACGATACTCTGGGACAGGACATTGGTTTTACCAGCTAAGGACCCAAGGCGAGTACATTCTCTGATTAGTTTCTAATTTATGATATCTCCTATGTTCACTGTATCTAGTATAAATATCCATGCTCTTGACACGCTGGTTACACGGATTGGTATACACGGATCTCGTCATGAGATGTTATTCCTTATTCATGGTATAGCCTGTACAAGACTTGTTTCCTTGTTATCTTGTGCATGTACAGACACTGATTCCCGGGGAGATTTGCTACCTCCCTAGGGAATCCCGTGCCATAGCGTACCATGATTGGATCTACTATACCAGTCGGGGGTGGGGAGTATTTTAGTGTAGATATGTGATCATACCCAACTTTCCATGCATCATAGCTCACCACACATCTCACGTCGGGTGCGGCCTGACCATCTCCATGCTTCAGAGCTGTTACGTGTGATTAGCCTGACCTATACATGCATCATAGCTAACCAACGGTTAGCCTGACCTTCATGAATCATAGCTAATCATATGTAACCAGCCTGATCAAGTTTCCAAGCCGATCACATGTTAAAGCTAGTACTCATACACTTAGTCATAGGTTCTTGCTCATGGACATATTATTTCTTCTCCTGCATTTACTTACAGTATTTCCAGTATTTCTTTTATTTCTCGTACCTATACATGCTTCTGGTATATTTCCATCTAGAACTGCTACATAGTTTATATCATTAATATAGAACTGCTATTTAGAGATGTACTTTGCTCCTTCCTGACTGGAAAAATATTTTTCCAGACTGTGACCTTAGTAGACTGGTTTCTGACACACTTGGGGATTGGTTGTTACTGTTTGCAGGTATGATTATTTTGTCATTAGACTTGAGTCGTATTCTGTTATTTCTTCAAATTCTTATCGTGCTGTAGTGGTGATTGAGTATGTTGTTCATTTTTATAGTGTTATCCGTGTCTCCTTATGGAGTTGGATACTAGTGTGAGATTGTTTAGATAGTACTTGACCTAGACAGCGTTCTACCGCCGATGCTGCGGCGTAGGCTGGACGCACCCACGCTCTCGTGCCCTTATACAGGGTGCGGGTCGTGACACGTTTTAGTGGTGGCCCATGCAGGTCAGACTTCGCGAGTTGTGCGATGTCGTAGTAGTGTGGCATCTTTGTTACACTATTGCGTGCCTGCGATAGGATCTAGGACATAGGATACTAGGACGAGAGCGAATACTCAATCATAAATTCTTGAGAGATTCCTGGGATGACCCCATGAGAATCTTATTATAATTTCCAATTTAATTCCTTCGCCCTTGTTTCCGTCCGTCCTCACTCGTTGATATTGAGTTTGATTCTTGTTGACCAGTTGTTAACTTTAATTCTTGGTATCGTTGTTGAGTTGATTTCATATTGAGATGAATTTTACGGACTAGAATTTATGGTATCATCTGATGACATATTGATGAGGACAGTGAGAAAGGTAAAACGTCTACTTTGGTTATGGAACCTAGAGTTTATCGCAGCCATATTAGCTGTCGTGACGAGAACGTAGGAACCTAACTTGGATGTACATACTTTAGTTATTAGATTTAGAGTCTCTCGCAGCCATACCGGTTGGCGTGGCGAAGATTCTAGATGACGTGATTATGGAGTTGCATACCTTAGTTACGGAACCTGTCGTTTATCGCGTCTATGCTTACTGGCGTGGCGAGGATTCTGAGTATCATGATTTCGGATAGACGTGCATGATTATCAGGTTGTATCTTAAATTGGTTCTTAAAATATCATCTCAAGACTTATCTATTTCTGTTATTCCAGGACTTTGTTCCATCGCTTCTTTTCTTTACTAGCAGTAAAGATACCTTCTGTCCTCAATCCAATTCCTTTTGAGCTTCTATTCCTTGAGGGTTCCTTGTTAAGTATGATAATTAGTGACTTGTAATTATGTCTGTGTCTTGCGTATTAGTATTGACTGAGTGTGACTTGTGAGTTTGTAAGTATTTCCTAGTGGACATGTGAGCAGTAGGATTTAATCTAGAGTTAGCCTTTAGCATAGTACCTTGTAACAATGGGTCTAGAAGAAGTGTCATTAGAGACTGAGAGTTAAGGAGAGTGTAGAGTATCAGTGATAGTTCTCAGAGTTAGTATCAGAGCCAATTACCCGTCCTGGATAATCATGATTATGTAATTGAGTGATCTATGTAAACGATTAAGTATCCAGGAATTGTGTTAAGGATTTGTGGAGCATGATGTTCAATTTGATGATTGATATCGGAAATATTAAAGGTAAAGAAATGTATATGCATAAAGGGTTTAATGAGATATCATAAGTAGAGAAATATCAGGATTAGTAATGGAAGTTGTGAAGTGTATCACAAATTAGTTTAACAGGCTGTAAAAGGATTAAGAGATATGCTTATACATCAATCGAGATATAGAACCATATGCCTGCCCATGAGAGTAAAGAAACATGAGTATTATAGAAGGTACAGGTAAACATGAGTTCTAATGAGCTTGATGAGATGATTCATTAATGAAGCTAGTAATGTAATACCAAGAGTGCCAATGATTCTATATCAAGGATTATTGTAAATAGTGCTAGTAATAGTAAGCACTCGGTGTGATGATAATTAGATAATATACCAGTTGACATGAATTGAAATCATGAAAGAAAACATAGTTGATGATAACTTTGATCATTGGAGGTAATAGTACAAGTGATTCAGGCAGTATAATTTTAGTACACAATTATAGACACTAGATGCATTGAGTGCACCTTGAGTATCAGAGACCGTGAGCACTGATATGTACATTTTGGAGTTATAAATTAAAAGGTGGAAATAAGATTGTATTTTTAGAATAATTGAGGAGTTGAGATTTTGTCATTTAATTTCTGAGGATTTTAAATATTGATTCAATAAACATGGTTAAGGCTACAAAGATTTTAGAAGTGATTAAATTTTATTTCGATGTTGAGTATCTGATTTTGAGAAAGTATATGCAATTATTTTAAGTTGATCGAGAAGTTAAACCTTGGCGATTATTTTGAGGATTAATTTTATGGTAGATAAAAGATAAATATTAATATATGAGTAGATGATATACATGTGTAAGGATCTGATGACTTGAGCATGATTAAGGTGGCACCGTAGACTGACTGGGGTGTCCATCTAGAGTTGTATTAGAAAGGGTTTAGCACTTAGTATGGTGTTACACTTGGGGTGCACTGGAGTGATAAGAAAATAGTATGGACAATTGTAGTAGGAACGGGAACTGACACAGGGTATGGTACTAAGGAGATAGAGGTATCAACTTGGATGCAATATTGAATCATGGTTATATTAGCGATTCTTGGCATCCGATTTAGGTGTTAATAGGCATGTGTGTGCAATATGGATATATTCATGGACCTTGTGGATAAATGACTAGTTGATATGGGTAACAGTGTACAGGAATAGGAATTAGTTAGTGAATATGCAAGAGTTAAGTGTATGTTAGAGATAGGAGATACTGCAGGTAATGTGTTAGCAGGCTCTGTTCGTTCCTTCCTTTTGTTCCTCTCTATTGGATTGATTGATTGATTCCTTAGTACAATAGTTGTATGCATGATTTTCTTGTAGAATGTAGTTAGTGGTACACCCTGACAGAGACTGCAATACCATGACAAAAGACACCATGACCATACATATTCTCCTTAGGTTGCATGTTGTATGATTGTAGGAAAGATTTTCTTAGACCATGATTATTGGGGGTTTAACCATGACGAAGAGTAATGAAGGAGTTATGACTTGACAAGAGAGGCAAGATGATTAAATTCGAGGATAAATATCGGTTTAAATAAAGGAACAAGAATTTAACATGGCAGAATTTATGACTTATTAATTCCAGGAAGATTGTGATGTGATTAAATTGGTTATTAAATTTAGAAATTTGGGAGATTTATCAATATGTTTATTTAATTGCAAGTTATGAATTTTAGAATTTTATATGGGATGTTGCAATTAGAGAATCCATAAGTATCGCATTGTTGAGTATTTTGAGGAAGAGGAAATCGAGTTATAAATCATTGATGGATTAATGTATGAATTCAAACTGTGTGGGACGAGATTACCTTTTATATTTGTGCATTGATAAAAATCAAATTTGAGGAATGGATATTAAATTCAGAGTATTGAATTATTAACTAAAACTTTCAAGGAATTTTTTTAATAAAAATGGACTTTGATTTTATTTCGAGGATTTTTCAGGTTATGCAATAATTTCGGAATTTTTGACAAATTGTTGAAAGATATTGTGGATTATTACCTAATTTCATGGATGATGAATGTAAACTTTGAGGGAAAATAATAATGTGTATAAATAAACACTACTAGAAGGATTTTAAATTTCGAGAACGAAATTCTTTTAAGGTGGGTAGACTTGTCACTACCACATTCTGAAAACAGGGGTATTTTTGACTTTTTACAATAATTAATATTATGGTAGTTACAATTAAATAATTTGCATGATAGTATATTTAGTTTAAATAATTATGTGAGATGTGTAATTAAATATAATTATATACGGTGTTCATTTGTTTTGAGCTAGCAGACTTGACCTAGAAGCCCAGTAGATGAAAACCTGTCCAAATTGTGGAATTATGTAATTAATTGTTTTATTTATAATTTATTTATTGGAGATTGTAATAAATTACCGTAATTTATTTAATTATTGTGCATTGCCTTTGCTTCGATATTTGGAGCAGTACCCTGACTTTTGTCTTCCAACAAATTTCATAATCTTGCCCTAGACATGCCCGCCTTCCATTCTGCTATTTTTGCAACTCATAATTGTGCTCTCGGTACATTATTTCTGGCCGCACAAAAATCGTCGCGGACGTTATTTTTAAATTCCTATTTTTGTATAGTTGTGCGTTCCAATCAAAAATTGGAGGCAATCTTGACCTATTTTTCATGCGGCCCAAATTAGGGTAATATTCTGTTCTGAGTCTTCTTCATTATTGGTATTGATGACCTGACCTGATTTTGGCCCCATGTACTCCTAATTAATTTTTGAACACAACTTGCATTTAATTCTAATTAAATTGAGGATACTATTTAAACCAATTCTGAAATCTCAATTTAATTCCAGTGCCCTGCCAATTGAGCCCATACTGAACTTACAGCGTCCCCTGACCCTACTAAACACCGGACACCGAATCGCCCGCCAAATTTTCGTCATTTTATGTGTCTGTGCAAATACCCAAATTTAAGGGGGCTAAATTACAAATTTGCATTTTTGGTGTAAACATCCATTTGTTTAAACCAATGAGGAATCCTTAATATTTTATCACCCTCATCCCCACATGAACATTTATTCATGTCCAATCTGGACCACTCATTTAAAGTGGGCAAATCCTAACCCTTTATTCCACACACTCTCCCATTTATATAATGTCACATCAAACACCTTTCCCTAGAAAACCCTAATCCCAAGCAAGCCCCCACCTCTCTCTCTCCTCCATCCTCAACCCCAACGTAGGAAACCAAAATTCTTCTTCCTTTCTTCTTCTTATTTCTTCTCTTCTTCTTCCTTTTTCTTCTTCTTCTTTTATTTTTGAATTTGAATTTATCAATAGAGAAGGGGGAAAACCTCACCACCCACCATTCACTGGCCGGCCGACTGGCCCTGACCCGGCCGTCGTCTCCAGCGGTCCACCAGCCATCCCTCCTCCCCACTCTTCCTCCGGCGGCCCTATCCGAAGCTCCTTCCTCAGCAGCCATGGCCCCCTCCGGCGTAGTACAGACCCGACTGTCCCTCCTCCGCCGTACTCGTCGAGCCGCTGCTCGACCGGCTTCCTCGACGAGCAGCGACACAGGCCAGGTCCTCCACCTGCACTCAGCCATCGCCACCCGCACAGCGAGATCCGGCCGTCCCGAGTCAGCCCCGTTGTAACTCATCTCCGGCCGAGCCCGGAGACTCGACGACCAACTCCTTTCCTGTGAACTCCCCCGCACAGTTGTTTCTCCCCGGCTCATCCTCCACCTCCTCACCTCGGCTGATCCTCCATTGCTCCGATCACCGGCCTCCTCCCGCTGTACTTCCCGGTGCGGCTCCACCACTCACCGGAACACACCACCACCACACAGCCATCTCCGGCCTCTCCCCGTCAGTCCAGCCACGCACCGAGACTCCCCGACTTCCTTCCTCCCACTGCCAACTCCCCTCAAGCTGCTGTACTCCTCCACCGGCCCGCGACAAGCCACCCCAACAGCCCCTCCACGCCGGCACCATCTTCTCCGACCTATTCCGTTCAACCTCCACCTCCAAGCCATACATCACCACCAGCTCCCTTCCCCGACCTTCTCCTCATTCACCACCATATCACCATCATCTCTACTGTTCAGTCGTGCAACTCAGGCAGACGACCCCGGCTCTCCTGCTGCACTCCGGCACGGTCAGCTCTCCCTCCGGCGGGCTGTGTACCAACCCCGGTGAGCACTCTCCTTCCCTCTTCCCTCCTCCATTTTACCTATAAATGTATGTAAATACGTATGTTCGTATATGTGCGTATACGAGTATATGTGAATCTGTGTGTGTGTATGTTAATGCATGTTGGTGTAGAGAAAATACGTATATTTTGATGTAAATATACCTGTGTATAATATACGTATTAATTGATATATATATAAATATAAATATGTATATACATATTTATTTTGGTATGTTAATAAAAATGTATTTTAGTTCATATGTATATGTATAAGCATGGTATATATATACTTTAGTATATATATGTATTAATGTATATATATATATATATATGATATATGAAAATGTTTTATTAGTATTTATATATAAATAAATATAAATTGGTATATATGTATATATAACCGTATTTTGGTATAAATATGTGTACCTATATATATACATGTATAAACATATTTTTGGTATATATATAGTATATATATAAAAACTGTATTGATATATGTACTTGTAAGACATATTTTGGTATATTACATGTATATAGTATAATTATTATTTTGGTAAAAATATGTATGTGTATATATATCTTGTATAGGTATATGTTAATAAAAACGTATTTTGGTATATATATATATATATATATATATATATATACTTGTGTACATATAGGGTATGGGTATATTTTATTTAGTGTATATAAATGTATAAATATATATATTCTTATAAGGGGAGTTATGTACATTTTTATAAACATAAATAATATATACTTCCACTTATGTACATACAGTTATACCTATTTTGTATATACTTTGGAATAACAATATATATGTATTATGTTTAATTATTAACAATATGTTAGTTGGTGAATATACTAGATGACCCTAGTTGACTAGTGCCCTGCCTGACATGGCCCTGAGGTCAGTGTTTTTAGCCTGTGTTAGGGTAGCACCTGATACAAGTGTTATTGTGATGTGTTTTTAGGACTGTTGGATCCTCTAGACGATACTCTGGGACAGGACATTGGTTTTACCAGCTAAGGACCCAAGGCGAGTACATTCTCTGATTAGTTTCTAATTTATGATATCTCCTATGTTCACTGTATCTAGTGTAAATATCCATGCTCTTGACACGCTGGTTACACGGATTGGTATACACGGATCTCGTCATGAGATGTTATTCCTTATTCATGGTGTAGCCTGTACAAGACTTGTTTCCTTGTTATCTTGTGCATGTACAGACACTGATTCCCGGGGAGATTTGTTACCTCCCTAGGGAATCCCGTGCCATAGCGTACCATAATTGGATCTACTATACCAATCGGGGGTGGGGAGTATTTTAGTGTAGATATGTGATCATACCCAACTTTCCATGCATCATAGCTCACCCCACATCTCACGTCGGGTGCGGCCTGACCATCTTCATGCTTCATAGCTGTTACGTGTGATTAGCCTGACCTATACATACATCATAGCTAACCAACGGTTAGCCTGACCTTCATGAATCATAGCTAATCACATATAACCAGCCTGATCAAGTTCCCAAGCCGATCATATGTTAAAGCTAGTACTCATACACTTAGTCATGGGTTCTTGCTCATGGACATATTGTTTCTTCTCCTGTATTTACTTACAGTATTTCCAGTATTTTTTTTATTTCTCGTACCTATACATGCTTCTGGTATATATCCATCTAGAACTGCTACATAGTTTATATCATTAATATAGAACTGCTATTTAGAGATGTACTTTGCTCCTTCCTGACTGGAAAAATATTTTTCCAGACTGTGACCTTAGTAGACTGGTTTCTGACACACTTGGGGATTGGTTGTTACTGTTTGCAGGTATGATTATTTTGTCATTAGACTTGTGTCGTATTCTGTTATTTCTTCAAATTCTTATCGTGCTGTAGTGGTGATTGAGTATGTTGTTCATTTTTATAGTGTTATCCGTGTCTCCTTATGGAGTTGGATACTAGTGTGAGATTGTTTAGATAGTACTTGACCTAGACAGCGTTCTACCGCCGATGCTGCGGCGTAGGCTGGACGCACCCACGCTCTCGTGCCCCTATACAGGGTGCGGGTCGTGACACTCCGTCCCCTTGAAGACCCTAGGCTCCAACTTCTTGAAGTCTTGAATATTGCCTGGCCAAAAGTTGAGCAACCTGAGGAGCAACCTGCTGCTGAACTGGAACTCCTCTCTCTACTACGGCACAAGCAAGCTGATGATCACTCTCGATGCCCTGCCATAAAATATTGGTATATCTCTGATGTGCCTTAGACTGATCCCTCTGTGCCTCGAGCATCTCACAAAACAGTGTAAACATCTGTGTCGCCTCTGCTGGCATGGGAGGTGGAAGCCCTTCAGATACAGCTGGCACAGTCCTCTGAGTAGGTGGTGGACCTCCGAAAGTGGCTGACACTCCAATCACCGGAGAAGTGATTGATGCAGGCCCTCGGGATATCGCAGACCTCTCAGAAGCTGCTCTCCCCTGCTACGATCTAGTCTTAGGTGGCATCCTGAGACAAAGCAAAAGAAAGAATCAATATGGCACATGATGTAAGACACTCAAGGAAAGGACAGCTTAAAGATCAAGTATCAATATCAAAAGAGAATAGTTGAATGAATCAAAAGAATTTTTTCTAGATGTGATTGAGTATTCTTTGCCTATAGCCTATATCCTATATCCTAACACAGGCTCGTAATAGCACTCAATTCAGAGCACCACTACGAATTGCACTAATTATGACCTCGAAGAAAGACCAGCATGGGCCACCACTAAAAATGTGTCATGACCCGCACCCGATGTAGGGATACAAGTCGAGAATAATGCCAGCCTACGCCTCAGAATCGGTGGTAGAGTGTTGTCTGGGTAATCTATCTAGTATTATAATGAACCATGAACAATAACAAATATACTCAATCACAGGTCTAAGATAGAAATGAGCACGGATGTGATAAAGAATAGAATAGTCACATTCAACTCATGAGTCTAAAATAATAACATAAATGAGTCTGAAAGAATACTAACAAATAAGCTGGAGACAAATCCAGTACAAAAGAATACTAAGAAGCTACAAGTTCCGTGTCATCTGTCTCAGTTGGGATAAGTCCCTCCTGAGCTAGGGTCTCTGACTCTAAACCCACAATATCCTGAGGTCAATAATGTGTAGGGTACCACTCCTCAGTGTCATCTGGAAAAAATATATCTAGTCAGGAAAGAAGCATAGTACATCACTAACAACAGTTCTAATCAATGATAAAAACTACATAACAATAAATAGATGTGAATATACAAGATGCACATAGATACAAGAGATACACAATAAAGAAATACTGGAAATAAATACAATAATGAACAATATGTCAATGAACAAGAATACTAATGACTAAGTGAGTGAGTACTAGCATTAACATATAATCGTCTTGGGAACTTGCACAGGAATAATGGCCTGGTTAGTCATACGTACGGTGTATGACCAACACTCACAGAAAAACAATACTTGCACAGGAAGGTATGATCACATCTCTACACTAAAATACTCTCCACCCCCGACTGGTATAGTAGATCCAACCATGTTATGCAATGGCACGGGATTCTCTAGGAAGGTAGCAAATCTCCCCGAGAATCAGTGTCTGTACATGTATAAGATAATCAATGAAACAAGAATTACACAAGATACACCATATACAAGAAATAACATCTCATGACGAGATCCGGATATACCAATCCGTGTAACCATCATGTCAAAAAACATGGATATCTACACTAAATACAATAAGGAAAAAAGGGATATGAGCCATAGGCTCATATTTTTACATGAGCCAATGCACATATGGACCAATAGGAATGAAGTGAGCTAGTACACATGGATGCACATGGGATGCAGGAATCCATTCATATTGAGCCACATGTGCATGGCTCATATAAGAATATGAGCCTATGGCTCATATCCCGTTTACCCATACAATAAACATAGAGGATATCATAAATGAAAAACTATCAGAGAATGTACTCACTTGAAGTCCAATAAACAGTCTCACAGATGTCTGATACGGTGCCTCGAAGACCTAGATATGGAATATAACATCAATACAAGGTTTCAGAAAGAAAATAAGTTAAACTAGTCAACTTCTAGGTCAACAAGCCATTTCTAAGTCAAAAGTCAAACTAAGTCAACTTTAAGTCAAACCAGTCAAACTATGTCAAACTACATATTTCTAGGTTGCATGAGTCTATCTCAAAGATGTTGGGTTCAAACACTATGAATCTAGGTCATAAAAGCTATATCTTAGGATACTAGGATACCGTATCTCAGGATACGCAAATAGGAGATAAAATATCACATATACATATATCAAACAATATTACATATTAGATCCTATTTACCAAAAGTTATGTGGATACCTTGGTTTCAAACCAACTTGGTATCGCAACACTAAACCTCAATCTTAATACCCAAATCCAATACCTTGGTCATCCCCAAATACCTTGATACTTACCTTGGTATCTCAAGGTAAAAGCCACAACTTCATATATATACTAACTACCCATAATAACTATATGATAACAACCCACTACTAAAAGAATAGTATACTAAAGTACAATAACAATTAGGAACTATATACATATATACTAATACCTCATATATACATATATATCTATTATAATTAAATACATAATATATATCTAAAATCGCAGAACTGTCGCTAAAGGCCCCTGTTGCCCGTCGCTGAAGATGCTGATAAGCTGCTGATACCGCTGTTGTTATTGCTGCTGTCGCGACGGTTTCCTGCTGTTGTTGCTAAAACTGTTGCTGTTGCTGGGCTGCTGCCGTTGCTATTGCTGGGCTGCTGCTATTGCTATAGCTGTTGCTGTTGCTACTATTGCAATAGTCGCTGCTATTGCTATAGGCGCTGCTATTGCTTCTATTGCTATAGTCGCTGCTATTGCTATCATTAATTCTGCTACTGCTATTTTTAATGTTGCTGCTGTCGCTGAAAAATTGTCACAAAAACCCCCTGTTGTCCCCTCTCTCACTCTTATATATATATAAAACACATAATATATATATATATATATATATATATATATATATATATATATATATATATATATATATGTTACTTTATATTGGTATGTTATGTTATATATATTATTGTGGATACATATATATGTATTTAGAGGAGTGTACATATATTTATATAGTGGTAGTTATATATACACACACACACACACACACACACACACACACACACATATATATATATATATATATATATATATATATATATATATATATAACTATAACTTATACGTATACGTATACGTATACGTATATATATATATATATATATATATATATATATATATATATATATATATATATATATATATATATATATATATTAATAGTTATTACATATGTAGAAGAATAGCTACTTAAATATATACACATAGACATATAGATCCATGACACACTAATACATAAATATATATACACAACAATATATATATATATATATATATATATATATATATATATATATATATATATATATATATAATTATACATCACCATGACTAAGAACAATTTAGAAATAGATCTAAAATTAAATGCACAATACATGGAGTGTATCACACCCGTATCCCACTAGATCTATGATACGCTTGTGACACGAGTCCACCACACATCCAAACGTACCCCGAAGGACACGAATAAGTCTAATATATTATTTATAAATAATACGAAGAGTCAAACACAAATCTACGTGTCTGTGTCAAAATATGACATGCACAAAGTCCCGTGTCAGAGGAAAAAACCCCAAATCAACACGTATCACCAAATTATTAGGATACGACCTACACGTAACCAATTATAGATACGACACTAGCCCCAAACACACAAGCACATGAAAAATTGATCTATAGGACCAATTGACACACACAACAAATGTTAATCTTGAAATTCTCCCAAAATTGACACAAAAAGTACCATAACTTTCACAATAGGCCTCATATGAACACAAAACCAAATTCTATGGATAGCATATGCATATGGGTTGATTTTTTATAATTAAATCTCATATTTAGAACCTAATTTAAGGGGAAAAAATTGAATTGTACCTATTAGGAGATGGATTCCCAATAAAACCTCTAAATGTGATAAAATTGGCCTCCAACTTGTAGATCCTTGCTCTTCTTTGTAGATCCTTGCTTCCTTCTTCTAGATCCTTGCTCCATTAGTCTCCAATGGTGATTTGGAAAGGAATTGGGATAAAATTTGGTAGGGAAAATAATGTGGAATGAAGGAATTTGGTTGAGTAAAATTCTAGATCTAGTTTTCAAATAAAAAGAGAAAAGAGAAACTTTTTCCCTCTTTTTATATAGGCCGGCCCCCTCTACCCCTTTCTCAAGTCACTATGTAATGTCCATTATACCCCTTGGGGCCTCTCATGAAGAAATAATTAAGGAGGGAAGCTTCTAGTCTAATGGTTTAATTAAATTAATCATCCTCCTAATCAATAGGCTTTCTAATTGGGCTCAAATCTAACAATTAATACATGTTGGTCCATGAGTCTAAACTAAACTAGTTAGGTCTACTAACACAAGTCCAAAATAAATAACTAACACCTAACAATAATTAAATAATACAACTATAATTATTTAACATGCACAATATTTAATTAATTATGAAATTACTAAAATACCCTTTACTAGAAAATGTGGTAGTGACAAATTCTAGTTAGATTGAGCCCAACAATCAAGCTCATTCATTAGGAGGATGACTTAATTAATTAAACCAATTGGATTAGAACTCTCCTTCCTTAATTAATTCCTTCATGACAATCACTAAAGGGTATTGTAGACTTTTTATAGTGACTTGAAGAAGGGGCAAGGCCGGCCACAAGGGAGGGAGAGAGACTCTTTCTCTTCATCCATTCATCTCATTTCTAGATCTAGAATTTTTCTCTTCAAAATTTCTTCATCCCTACACCAATCCCTAACCAAATTCTTTTTCAATTCCTTTTCTACTCACCAATGGAGGCTATTGGACAAGAATGAGGCAAGGATCTACAAGGAGGAGGAATGAGCACAAGTTAAAGGCTCTTGACACTCAATTGGAGACTTGTATTGGGAATCTATCTCCCAATAGGTATAATTTAGTTTTTTCTCTAATTATACTCTAAATTTGTAGTTTAATCATTAAGAACCCTCATATATACTAAGACTACCCATAGGAAGTGGAATTAGGTTCATAAGAGGGCTATGAAGAAAGTTATGGTGTATTTTGTGCCAATTTTGGAAGAATTCTGAGATTGACACATCATGTGTTTGTCAATAGGTCAATTAGACCAAATTGACATGTGTTTAATTGTATGAGACTAGTGTCGTATCCACAATTGGATACGTGTAGGCCGTATCATGATAATTCGGAGATACAAGTTGATTTAAGAGTTTTCTTTCGACACGGGGATTTGAGCACATCATATTTTGACACGGACACGCAATTGAGTAGCTAGCACTTTGTGTTGCTTCTAATTATGATTCTAATCTTGCTCATATCATTTGTGATGCATTTGGTGGTGTGTTGGAGCCGTATCGCAAGCGTATTATAGTATGAGTGTTATACGGGTGCGATGCACTCCACATGTTGTTATATTTTATCCTACTCTATTTTATATGGTATATATATACTTTAGTTTGTATATGGTATACGTTTATATATATATATATATATATATATATATATATATATATATATATATATATATATATATATATATATTGCTATATCAGGGTATACTAGGTATTAGGAGTGCTTTGGATGGGTATAAGCATGTGTACGCTGATTTGGTATTAGTTGTGGACTAATTTTGTGTGCTTACTATCTTTACTGTGTGTGTGCAATGTCATAGTATACTGCACAGCTAGAGGGGAGGGTTGCTTGGATTTTTACATACTGTGGTATGTGCACAGTGTGGTGGTCTGGTTCTGCTGTGCTAAACGACATGCATAGCAACAGCAACAGCAATCCTGCATAGGGGCAGCAGCAACAACAACATGCATAGCAGTAGCAACATCAATCCCACATTGGGACAGCAGCAGCAGCAGCAATGCATAGCAGCAGCAACATCATGTATAGCAGAAGCAACATCATGTATAGCAGCAGCAGCAGCAATCCCGTATAGGGGCAGCCGCAACAGCAATAATGCATAGCGGCAGCAGCATCAGGCAATAGTAGCAGCAACATGATGATGATGAGTTAGAGGAATATATTTGAGGGTTAGTAAGATATTGATGGTTAGGATATGGTAAAGGTTAGTGTCAGTTGTTAGTATATTGAAAGTTGTTTTGGTTTGAATCCTAAATTAGAAGGCTATTTATGATATGTTGTTGGATATTTAAGCTATATATATATATATATATATATATATATATATATATATATATATATATATAACGTAGGTATGTTGAGTTGTGTATTGATATATGTTATTTGTGTTAGTATACTTTTGGTTATAGATATTAATTATATGCATGAATGATGATTATGTATTATTAGAAACACATGTTATTGTTACATTTAGGTAGGTATGGATATAAGATAGCTAGATTAGTATTACCTTGTGTTACCAAGGTAATTGCTAGGTATTGGAGTTAACGCAAGGTATTGGGTATTGTGTATCAAGATGAGTGTAGGTAGCGTTATACCGTATTGGCTTAAAGCCAAGGTATCCACTTAGTATTAGTTTAGCTAGGGATACTAGTATATATGATACTTGTGTATTATATAATATTTTCATATATAGTATTTTACGTATCTTATGATACGGTATAGTGTTGGTATCCTAGTATCCTAATATAGCTAGTATAGCCTAGATATATAGCGTATGGACCCAATATCCTAGAGGTGGACTCATACAACCTAGAAATAACTAGTTTGACCAAGTTTGACCTAGAGTTGACCTAGTTTGACTGTTTTGACCTAGAAATAGCTTAATGACCTAGAATTAGACTAGTTTAACTTATTTATTCCAAAATCTTATATTGACATAATATTACATATTTAGGTCTTTGAGGCACCATTTCAGACATCTTTGATACTGTTCATCGGATTTCAGGCAAGTATATTCTCTGATAGTTTTTTATTTATGATATTCCCTATATTCTTGTATTTAGTGTAGATATTCTTGATTTCTTGACACGATGGTTACACATATTGGTATATCCGGATCTCGTCATGAGAACTTATTCTTTGGTATTTTTTGTGTATCTTGTGCAAGCCTTGTTCTTCGTTCTTCTTGTACATGTACATATATTGATTCTTGGGGAGACTAGCTACCTACCCAGTGAATCCCGTGTCATAACGTACCATGGTTGGATCCACTATACCAGTCGGAACAGGAAGTGTTAGTATAGATATGTGATCATACCTCTCCTTGTGTATGTCCTTATGAGTGTTGATTATACACCGCACGTATGAATAACCAGGCCCTAATCCTTGTACAAGTTCCCAAGCCGATCACATGTTGAAGCTGATACTCACATAGTAGTAGTATTTCTTGCTCATTTTTATGATGTTCATTTCTTGTATTTAATTCCAGTATTCCTATTTTGTCTATATCTTGTACTTGTATCTTGCATCTTGTATATTCACTCTATTTACTGTTACATAGTTTTTATCATTCATTGGAATTGGTGTTAGAGGTATACTTTGCTCCTTTACTGACTGAATATATTTTTTGCAGATGACACTGAGGAATGGTATCTCACTCACTACGGGCCTCAGGATGTAGTTGGCTTAGAGCCAGAGACTTCGGCTCAGGAGGGACTCATCCTGGTTAAGACAGATGACCCATTACCTGTAGCTCAGTAGATAAGTTATTATACTGGATTTGTCTCCAACATTTGATATTAGTATTCCTTATTATATCTGATGACTCATTGGATATTATTTTGTCTTATGAGTTATATTTGACTCTTCAGTTCTTTATATCATATTCGTGCGATTGTTTCTTCATATAGATCTGTGATTGAGTATTTATACTTTATTGGTGGCATTATATATTTTGATGATAATTATTGCTAGATCGATAGTTTACCGAAACAACATTCTACCACCGATGCTGCGGTATAGGCTGGACGTTGTTCACTACTCGTGCCCCTACACCGGGTGCGGGTCATGACACATTTTTAGTGGTAGCTTATGCAGGTCTTCGAGGTCACAATTAGTGCGATTCATAGTGGTGCTCTGATTTGAGTGCTATTACGAGCCTATTTCAGGATATAGAATATTGGCTATATAGGCTGAGAATACTCAATCACATCTAGGAAAAACTCTATTGTTCATTTCAACTGTTCTTCCTTGATATTGATATTTGATCTTTAACTGTACTTCTTTGAGTATATTATATCATGTTCCATATTGATTCTTTTCTTTTGCTTTGCCTCAGGATGCCGCCTAAGACTCGATCACAACTGAGATGAGAATTTTTTGAGAGATTTACGACTTCCCGAGGGCCTACACCAGTTACTTCTCCGGTGATCGGCATATTATCTGCGTCTAGGGTCCACCTCCAGCTCAGAGGACTATTTTGGCTGTGTCTGAGGGGCTTCGACCTCCACCTTTCATGCTGACAGATGTGACTCAGGTGTTCGCATTGTTTTGCGAGATACTGGAGGCTCAGAAGGCCTAGTTAAAGGCTCACCAGAGGCAGACTGACATGTTATGCCAAGGTCTTGAGAGTGCTCATCAGCTTGCCCTTGCTGTAGTAGAGAGAGAAGCTCCGGTCCAGCAGCAGGTTGATCCGCAGGTTGCCCAACTTCGGATGGGTAATATCCAGGACTTCAAGAAGCTGGAACTTCGGGTCTTCAAGGGGGACTGAGGGCATCGTCTACACTGATGATTGGGTCAAGGATATTGAGCGTCTCATGAGGGTGTCACATCTTGCTAAGGATCTGAAGGTTGAGGCAGTAGGACTTCAGCTGTTCGACATCGCCCGTACTTGGTTCAGGAATGAGCCACTTCTTGCTGATGTGGGGCAGTCTTGGGAGGTGTTCAAGGACCTTTTAAAGAAGAAATTCTTTGCTCCAGTGGACATATTGGACTTGGGGAGGCAGTTTAATGGCCTTAATCAGGAAAAAATTTTGTGGAGCAGTATGGCGCAGAGTTCGGTAGGCTGAGCCAATTTGTGGAGTATTAGGTGAGGGAGCCAGAGGTTCGGGCTATCAGCTTCAGCGAAGGTCTGAACTAGGAAGTGAAGATCCTCATTCCATCTTTTAATGAGACATATTCAGAGATACTTGCGGAGGCACGCAAGGTTAAGCAGGAGTTGAGCTTGAAACCCAAGAGAGACCGCCATTCTTTTCTGGGGGCTAGTAGCAACACAATGCCGGCTAAGCGTACTTATTTCCAGTCTAGGCCTTTTCAGCAGCTACAACAGCACCAGACTTCAACTAGGGCGCCAGTTCACCAGGCACAACAAAAATAGCAGAGACAGTGACAACAAGCTTTCTGCCACTTCTGTAAGAAGTTCGGCCACATCTGGGAAGTTTACAGGAAGAGGTTGGGAGTTTGTCTATATTGTGGTACCGAGGGACATCAGTTGAGGGATTGTCCTTCCAATCCTCGTCGTGTAGTTCAGGGAGCATCTCTAGCTCTGAGAACACAAGCGAGACCACTTGCAGTACAACCGAGGGGACCGTCGTTTTCGACCCAGCAATAGCATTATGCCCAGCACCAGCATCAGGGGGTGCACCTCTGGGACGAGCGTTTGTTATGACGGTCGAGGAGGCCGAGCCCACCAGAGATGTCATCGCAGGTTCTGTTCTTCTTGATTCTATTTTATCTTTAAAATTGTTTGATAGTGGTGCTTCACATAGTTTTGTATCTGTTTCTTTTGCTATGAAGCATCATTTGGTAGCTGAGTATTTGCTTAGGACTTACAAGATCATGACCGGAGGAGGCATTATCCTGATTAGTGATATTTACAAGGATCGTAGAGTTTCTTTGGGAGGCCAAAATCTGAGTGTGTGTCTACTTATAATGCCACTTTCGAGCTACGATATTATACTCGGGATGGATTGGTTGAGTAGACACCATACTAGTATAGATTGCAGAGGAGGTAGAGTTTTGTTTAGCCTGCCAAGAGACAAGAGTTTGAGTTTGCTAGAGGAGTTGTAGAGTATAGAGAAGGCATTATCTATGGAGCTATGGTGGAAGACAAGGAGTTGCCGCATCCTTTGATAGCAGAGTTCTTAGATGTGTTTCCTGAGGAATTGCCAGGATTGTCGCCAGATCGAGATATTGAGTTATCTATAGACTTGGTGCCAGGTGTAGAACCAATTTCACAGCATGTCTATAGAGTGAACAACAACGAGCTGGTCGAGATGAAGAAGCAAATAGATAAACTGTAGGATAAGGGATTTATCAGATCCAGTTCTTCACCATAGAGAGCCCCGGTATTGTTTGTACCGAAGAAGGATGGATCGGTGTAGATGTGCATTGATTATATGGAATTAAATAATCTTAGTATCAAGAATAAATAATCGTCGCCACAGATTAATGACCTGTTCGATCAGTTGAGTGACTCCAAGATATTTTTCAAGATAGACTTGAGATCAGGCTACCACCAGGTGAAAGTGAAGACGGAGGACATTCTGAAGACTGCTTTTAGGACTCGGTATGCCAATATGAGTTCATGGTGATGCCGTTTGGGTTGACTAATGCCTCAGCGGTATTTATAAAATTGATGAATAAGGTGTTCATCAGTACCTTGACAAGTTAGTGGTGGTGTTCATCGATGACATACTCATATACTCGAAGACACCAGAGGAGTTCGAGGAGAATCTGCAGATTGTGTTGGATGTGCTGAGGAAGGAGAATTTGTATGGGAAGCTGTCCAAGTATGAGTTCTTCTTGGACAAGGTAGAGTTCTTAGGACATGTTTTGACTGGTAATAGAATTTTAGAGGATCTGAAGAAGATTACAGTAGTAGAATCTTGGAAGACCCCGAGTTCAGTGGTAGAGATCAACAGTTTCTTGGGTCTGGCAGGCTACTACAGGAAGTTTGTGTAAGATTTTTTGAGGATTGCTGAGCCAATGACTAGACTCACCAGGAAGGACACATAGTTTGTTTGGACAGAGGAGTGCCAGGCTACTTTTGAGGAATTGAAGACGAGGCTGACGTCTGCTCCTATTTTGACGTTTCCATCAGGGTCTGGAGGTTTCACTATCTATAATGATGCATCAGGGAAAGGGCTGGGTTGTGTTCTTCAGTAGAATGAGAAAGTGATTGTCTATGCATCTAGGCAGTTGCGTCCTTATGAGAAGAACTATCCTACCCACGATTTGTAGTTGGCAGCAGTCATCTTTGCCTTGAAGTTATAAAAATACTATTTGTACGAAGAGCATGTGGAGATCTTCACAGACCACAAGAGCTTGAAGTACATTTATACTCAAAAGGATTTGAACATGAGGCATCTTCGGTGGCTGAAACTGATAAAGGATTTTGACATATCCTTACAGTATCATCCGGGGAAAGCCAATATTGTTGCCGATGCCTTGAGCAGGTATCCAATAGCTATGTTTTTGATACAAGACTGGTATTTGTTTGAGGATCTGGAAAACTTAGGCATTGAGGTGATAGTCCTTAGTTTTGCCATGCAGATGTGGGGGTTGCAAATATACTCAGAGTTGATGGACAGGATCAAGGCAGCCCAGTATGAGAATGTATCTCTTAGGAGCATCAGAGCTCAGATGAGAGTATGATTAAACGATGATTTCACCATTGCTGAGGATGGTTCATTGCGACAAGGTACTAGATTATGTGTGCCTAGTGGAAAGCTGCATGAGGAGGTATTACAAGAAGTGCATCACTCTCAGTATTCCATGCATCCAGGTGCCAACAAGATGTATCGGAATATACGAGAGAGTGTGTGGTAGTATGGCATGAAGAGGGAGGTGGCATAGTTTATATCCAGATGCTTAGTCTGCCAGCAGGTAAAAGTATAGAGGCAGAGGCCAGGTGGATTACTTCAACCATTACCCATTCTAGAGTGGAAGTGGTAGCACATTACTATGAATTTTGTATCCGGACTTCCATGATCTCCAGGAGGGAAAGACGCAATTTGTGTCATCGTTGACAGGTTGACCAAGTTGGCCCACTTTTTGCCTTTCTAGGTGGGTTTTTCTATGAAGAAGCTGGCAGAAATGTATGTAAGGCAGATCGTCATGATACATGGGGTTCCTATTAGCATAGTCTCAGATCAAGATAGTTATTTTACTTCTTATTTTTTGAGGAGTTTGTAGGCGAGTTTGGGGGAGTAGGAGTTGGTTATGTTATCAAGCCGAGTGTATAGGGATCTCCATCCAATGGTGCTAGTTATTTTTGAACCAGCGTCCTTAGGCGCATAGTATAGGGATTCCAGGTTAGGACTATATGATCCCTTGTTGACAACATCCGAGCTTGGAGGAGATTTTATGCGCTAGTTCTCAGCGCGTCCTATCCGGCTTATACGGCACTACAAGCACGCATCGTGAGACTTGGCACTGTTCCTCTTGAGTGAAGCTTCGGAGATAGAGACAAGTTGTACGCACAACTTGTGTGCACCTGAGGCAAAGGTTGGTGGCATATTTGGAGTGGAGTTTTGGTTTAGAGTATCGGCTTTAGCAACCCACATCCTGCAAACTTTTTGAGGTCGTGCGGGCCTCGACAAAGGACTCGACTTGTCGACGGAATACAAGTCAACCGCATGTGCAACTATGGCATGGGTTTATGATACATCGTATACTGACTTTGGGCTTGGCACAGCGGCACTGACGTTCCAAGTTTTGCGAGTCTTGCGAGGACGTACGGGACTCATTGGAGAGCTCGACTTGTCCAGCATGTCTTCGAATGCCTGATGGTTAAAGTGAACGACCAACATCCTCTGAGCCGAATCTAACTTGGTCATGTCGGATTGCGTTACCAGTTTCTCGTTAGAGGAGAATCTCTTTCCCAATAGGGTCGCCATTTTTGTCGACATCACAAAAATAAGTGTTTCCTTTATTATTGCGAACTGAGAAAGAATACAAGAGAATCCCTATACAAGAGTATCTAAGTAAAAAAAAACTGGACAAGTGTGACGGTGGATATCGAGCACCACAGTATCTCTTTTACTCCATTGATGATCCAAGACCAAGGGGGTTGACGAGGATTCGACACTCCTTCTTCTCCTTCCCGCGACAGAGGTTCTGATTCTCCTTTACGTGTAGATGTGTCTGCATTTACGTGTAGGTCTCTCTCCTTGCATATGGGAAATGCCATGTATTTAAAGAGGGGACACACATGCGCGAATTTTATGTTACCAGATATGGCACTTGTTGTAATTAGCAGCACATGCTGTCATAAGTTGACACATAGTCGCTCAAGATTTGGGGTTATTGATGCCCATAATACTCGTGACATATTTTGTTATATACTTTGATTGCACCTTAGGAGTGCGTCCACTCGGGGCATAAAAATAATAGAACAATAGTGGCGCATAGCACTACGGGCACATGGGAACACATGGGTACTACGGGCGCATGGGACTTTGGGCACATAAGAATACTAAGATACTAGTGGCGCATGATACTGCGGGCACATGAGACACTGCTGAGACTGTTGGCACATAAAGCTAGCTCACTAAGGAGCATAAGGATGGATTACATGAGAGCATGGTGTTGGATCACTGAGGCGCATAGGGCTTGATCACTGAGGCGCATGGGGTTGATTTTTTATGCTTCTACAGCTTTGGAAACTTTAGTCCCATATTGAAAAACCACCAAACTATATATCCCAATATATAGCCATGCTTTGTATTGGTAAATAAGAATGTAGTATGGTGGCTCATGTGGGATAATTTTTCTAAAGGGTTTAAGTTTAAACATCAAAGGAACTATATTTGTTTTTGTTACTCTCTTTATAGAAAAAAAATTAGGAGCTAAGTTCCGACTTGGACGAAGGACGCAAAATTGCACTTTGATGGCACACTTAAGCATCTGGCGCTTGTGCACATTTGTTGCGTTTGTGTGCATTTGTTACATTCGTTTTATGCCCGAATTACATGAGCAATTGCATGCGCAAGATCATGCGTGGGCTATGCGTGCATGAGCTGTTGTGCTGAGTTTAAACCTCAAAGGAACAATCTTTATTATTGTCACTCTCATTGAAAAAAATTTCTTAAGAGGTAAGCCTCGAAGGGGCTTAGCGACTCGAACTTGGATTGGGATGAAGGGCACAAAGTGGTACTTTGATGGAGTACTTTACACTTCGCACGTACCCATTGGATGCATGTTTCTTTTGTGCATTTATTGCGATCATTTTATGCATGAATTGCTTGAGTGGTTGCATGCGCGGGCGCCTGCGCAGGGTTTGCGTGGGCTATACACGTATGCATGCATGAGCTGGTGCGTATATGCATGCATGAGCTGCTGTGTTGTTGCACCTATGTGCTCATTCGCTTCTGCGTTGTTGTCACCCTCACTTTTCCAACTAGGGGTAGTTTTGTAATTTGACATGGATATTTAATTTTTAGGAATAAATATTAATATTAGTGTGCTATAAATATTTAATTGATGTTTGTATTAATTATTTATTAGTATGCTATATATTTATTTGTGCCTTGTATTATTTAATTATTAATTAGAACAGCTTTGGAGCTTGGAGAAGTAAGGAGCACAAGAAAGAGGAGCATTGGTGGAGAGATCGTGTCTGAATCGTACCATTGTGCATTTCATTGGAAATCCATCTTCCAATTGGTAAATTATAAATTATTTCTCATTGTAGCTCCTAAATCATGCATTTGATCCTTAGGAATCATCTTATGGCATATGACTACCTATAGGAACAAGTTTTAGATCAATTGGTTATGTGTTGTGAATTCCATATGATAATTTATGTGTATTTTGGGAGAATTACGGGATTGACACATCAAATATGTATCATGAGACCAATTTGGTTTAAATAGACTTACATCGGGATTGTGGGACTAGTTACATGTCCACAATTGGATAAGAATAGGCCGTATCATAATACGGTACGATACATAGCTTATTTTGGAGAATTGTGTAAATTCTCTTAATTTTCCTTCCTAATTAGTTGTATTAGTTATTTATATAAGTTGATGGATGTGTATGTTGATAGAGTGACTGACCCCTCATTATAGTGTTCAGTTTTAATATGACAAGTATTCCTATAAATGCCAAGTATAATTGTGCACTTGCATATATTAGAAGGCCCAAGTTTGATGCCAGATAGGACTTATAGGTGTGTGGCTATTGGAATTAGTTAAGATGGGGGGGGGACTGTCGGGTTGATAGTATGCAAGCACTGCTGTAGTTGCAATTGGTGATTGTACAGCAGGTAACAGCAGTAGATGGATCAAATTGAGGAATGAGTGATTGTGTGATGTTGTAATATGTGTGTCAAGTTGATGAATATGCAACAGGTAACAAAAGCAAGTGAGGGAGGACGCACTGTTGCAGGTACTTGGGAGAGGGGAGCTTGTCACGCCCTGATCTCCCGTAGGAATCGATCATCCTTGCTAGGCGCGAATCACCATGCCAGCGCTCCTGCAGGTCGATTATTTCCATCGGAACGTGATATCGCGCGAGCCTGGAGTTGCTCTCGCGCAAGGCAAATATCAAAACGGCCGTTGATAACTAGTTCACCAAGTTAATATAGCGGAAGCATAGAATAAACACAAGTATGATACATAAACAAGCTCTTTAATGAATAATGAATTAAAGTTATAAGTGGTGCTAGGCCGAGATTACAAGTCGCTCATCCCCTCTCTCTCTCTCTCTCTCTCTCAAACAATAAAGGCGTGCCAAACGGCTTATAACTTGGGATGATACATAGGCGATATTCCAACATTATGTCCTGTATATGTGCTCCAACTACGGACGCAACACTCCAAGGCTCCAGAGCAAACTCTATGCCTTAGCACACACGAGGGAATATTCTGTACCGAACAAGGTTCTCCTACATACTACAAGCAATCTGGTGGGTTATTAGTACTTGAATGCACTAGTGGGGAGGCTTCTCGCCCGCTCGACAAATCCAACACGTTATATTAGTTTTGTGCACCAACTATTAAGTTATCTTTCTAGTCTTACCTTAGGATCAATTTTATGGCATAAGATATAAATCCTAACTCGTGTGACAGTGCATCGTATAATATACGGGAAATACGGCGATACTAACCAACTTACCATTTGTCCTTCCCTGTCCAAGTATAAAACCAAGTTAAACCAAGCATGAATATATATATATATATATATATATATATATATATATATATATATATATATATATATATATATATATATATATCAGGATAGCATAACGAACACATGTATGTTATGATCGTGTTTCTAAATCAGGTGCACGATATACACAATTTATGATACTCATATTACTTTATGACTCAGGTTATGCAAATACGTTATACTCAAGCCGTATAGATTACTTAGATGTCTTATACTCATATTACACAAGTATGTTATACTTGTATAGTCATGTTATACTAAGACTATTTAAATGTGTTCAAAGCTTCAGATTACTTGGTTAAATTAAGGATCTGCACGCAGAGTGGGACGTACATTTGTTACTTGCCACAAGTTTATACGAGCCCATACACGGGTTGTCGCCATGTACGCAATATACTTAATGATACATAATTGGTCTTATGACCTGACGAGCCTTGGCAATTTATGCTGATGTTCTACAACTTACGGCAGATGTTTTACTAGTTATTGCAGCACCCATTTTGGGAGTTGCCTTGGCAATCCAACGGTCCCGAAGACTTTCCATGTTTCTATTATTTGTCTTGGAATGACTATTTTGATAGTCGTCCTTCTTCCATAGGTAAGTGAACCATAATTTGCGTTGTGCTTCTATATCGAGGCAATATCAATGTGACAAGCATTTTAAGACATATACATGAAGGATATCATATTTGTCAAACTTGCATCAATCCATGATATCTTCCACTTATCGATATCATATTAGTCTTCCAAATTTGAAACTATAACATTCATACTTAGGCTAAAATTCTATCGAGCTATATCCTAGTCAATCCATATTTTTGATGCACGCTATCTTCCATTGCGCTAAACTCTGATCGCATACTGGATTATTCCATTTCAAACTCAAGTTTCAATTCATTTGATTTAATTCAAAATTACTCGTACGATTTACTAAGTTTTTTTGACCAAGGTTATAATTTTCATTACCTTGAATCCCTATTCGATGTAAGCCTTATCACTTGTTCAACACATTCTAACTCGTTTGAATAAAATCTTGCACGATTCCTTCGAATTCACTTACTTGTTAGGCAGTATTATACTAAGGCTTCGCACAATTATGTCCCTTGCTGGTAGACCCGTTTGCTATTCTAAAATCCTTGATTCGCTTGAACATTTATAAGATGATCAATACACCTCTCAGGGTTCAAGCCATATTCTATGAATCATCAAATCGCTTATTCGTTCCTGAGTTATCGCATACACCACTCAGGAATTGAGTCACTCAAGTAAATTCTCAATCGTGTTCGTATCAATCTCTCTAGCTCATTCCTTAGAAATTATGTACAATCCCTATGCATCTCCTCAAAAATATTAATATCTTATACCCCTCTATCGATAGTCCTCCATACAAACTACACTTGAGTCATAACTTATAGATACGAATAACTGTCTAAACTATATATCGAAACCCAAACACGACTCCCAAGATTCACCTTAGTGATAGTCCGATAATGTTTCTATCAATAGCCATTCTAAGTATGACTTATCCTTACCTGAATGATATCCTAATCTCGTTCACAAACTTGCTCCCACCCAAGGGTCTTATCGTGCGATACTCAACACAACTTAGTCGAAAGGCTGTGTGCATAGCTAACTGTTCGAACGATATTCTATCGCTCATACTAACCCATTTGGTATTCACGTATAGGTATTCGGGTTCATATATAACTTACAAATTCTAATACGAGTCTATTCCCATGAAGTCTGGCACAGGTTGGCATAAAGGCCTTCTCTTTATAATTTCGTACAAGCAATCATATCATTCATATGCACTTTCAAAATTATTTAGACTCATTATATGGACCATCTTATTGGAACATTGAGAGAGAGTGTATGTAACATAACCCACAAACGAGCTTTCAAAACTGTGAGAATCAATAAAAAATTCAAGGACGTAAAGCCATGCTCTGATTCTAATATATCATGCCCCGATCTCCTGCAGGAATCGATCGTCCCTGCTAGGTACGAATCACCGCGTCAGCGCTCCCGTAGGTCGATCATTTCTAATAGGACGTGATGCCGCACGAGCCTGGAGTTGCGTCCGCATAAGGCAAATACCGAAACGGTCGTTGATAACTAGTTCACTAAGTCAATATAGCGAAAGAATAGAATAAACACAAGTATGATACATAAACAAGTTCTTTATTGAATAATGAATAAGGTTACAAGTGGTGTTAGGCCGAGATTACAAGTCGCTCAAGCTCTCTCTCTCTCTCAAACAATAAAGGTGTGCCAAGCGGCCTACATCTTGGGATGATACATAGGCGATGTTCTAATATTATGTCATTTATATATGCTCCAGCTCCAGACGCAACACTCTAAGGCTCTAGAGCGAACTCTATGCCTTAGAGCGCACGAGGGGACATTCTGTACCGAATGAGGTTCTTCCGTATCTTGCAAGCAATCTGGTGGGCTACCAGTACATGAATGCACTGGTGGGGAGGATTCTCGTCCACTCGACAAATCCAATACGTTATATTAGTTCTGTGCGCCAACTATTAAATTATCTTTCTAGTCTTGCCTTATGATCAATTTTATGGCATAAGATATAAAGTCTAACTGGTGTAGCAGTGCCTCATACAATATACGGGAAATACGAAGATACTTACCAACTTACCATTTGTCCTTCCTTGTCCAAGTATAAAACCAAGTTAAACCAAGCACAGATATATATATATATATATATATATACATATATATATATATAAATATCCTAGGATCGCATAAAGAACACATGTATGTTACGAGCGTGTTTCTAAATCAGGTGCACGATATACACAAATTATGATACTCATTTTACTTTGTGACTCAGGTTGTGCAAATGCGTTATAAACAACCGTATATATTATTCAGATATCTTATACTCATATCTTCTTCTATAATTGTGCTATCAATGCATCATATCTATGCATTACTCGTGTTGCCTCAACTGCGTGAATGGATAACTTAACTAAACATCGTGTGTTCGATCATGGACAACTTGTGCATAAGGGTATAAGTTCTGCGGACGGTCGCTGGGGCACTGGCACCGATCCGATCCGGGCCGAACTTCGTGTTTAGTCATCGTGTACGGACTGGATGGCTTGCAACACATCGTGTGTTTATCGTGTATCCATTATGAGCTCTCGTTGCATGCTATCCTAGTCCATGACTAGTCCATTATGGCTACCAAACCAGTGATAACCTGTGGCATAGTCATCGTATGCGGACTGGACGGCTTGTAACGCATCGTGTGTTTATCGTTGCATCCTATCCTTGTCCATGACTATATCCACTTTGTATATTTAAACCTGTTGCAAACTAACTTGTGTCTTCGTGGCAGGGAAGGCATGGTAAGTATTGTGCAGGTGATTCAGACGGTCAGGTAAAATCTACCGAACAGTGGCACGTTCATTTCAGCAAATTCTATATACTGCTTACTTGTAAATAAACTAAGGCAAGATAGAAACCCACAAATATGCATGCTTCATTAAAATAACGTGTTGATTGGTATAGTTCGGTTAGCTCGCCTTTACCAGTATGTTTCGACATGCTGACCCTCGTTGAAATAGGTTCTCCGCACCAAGGCGAACCGAGCGAGGAGCCGAAGTCGTCTTCCTGATCCAGTCCAGCTGTTGGCGCATCTTCACCGTGCCCCTTGAAGCATTTTGAAGCCGGAGCTTGCAACTCTTCATACACAATGCAGCTCCGCGGCAAAGCTATCCTCCAGCCTGGAGGTCTATATCTTTTGAAGTTTAGTAAAGGGATATAATGTACATGACTGCTATCTCATTTTGAGTCAACTCTTTTGTAAGCCCGTGCGACATTTTAGCTAACTCGTTCAAGAGTTTGTAATAGATGTTCATTATCAATAAAGAGAACTTTTCCATGTTTCAAATATGTGTTTCAATTTATCTGTATACTCTGAATATGTGCTTGCTATGCAAATCATTAAAGCCTTGTGCGGGCGCAACCCCAGGCCCGCACGGTGGTCACGAATCGAGGGACGCCTCAACGATTCTACGAAATCGGGTCGTGACACCGACTGAGTGGTCACTGTCACTAAAACTCTATAAATATTGACCACTATCAATAGAGGGAAAGGGTCAAAAAATTGGTCAAGAAATCCAGTATCAGATCCAAGGTCGAGGATTGAAGGTCAAAAATTGGTGGAGAGAACGGTCGAGAGAGAAAGAGAAGAATCCAGAGCTCAGGCAAAGGGTAGGGATCGACGACTTTGGCATCGAGCATCCACTCTCTTCAGCAACCTTCGAAGCTGCTTTCTGTCTTCTACGGCACTTCTTCAACATTGTGTGGTCCAAGGGCCAAAGTGATCGACTGCAGATCAGACTCCTATAGCAATATTTACCCAGATTAAATAAATTATACTTCGATATTCCTCGTATAGGATCGAAATTGTACAATCTTGTTTGTAAACACCCGAAGGAGAGCAGGGTCTTTCTTTAAATAAAAAAAAGAAAACCTCGTCGTTTCTCATATTTTCTTTCGTTCATATTTTTTATCTGAAATAAGATGGCGACTCTGCTGGGGACATCTTTCTCTTCTGATGAGGAAGCAATTGCTCAATATGATGCGGTATCCATGGGATCCTTAAAGAAAATACTGGTCGTCCAGTTCGACCAGTCTGCCTACGAAGACATGCTTCGAACAGGGGGTAGCTCTTACTCTCTCTCTGTCCAAGACAACAGAAAGCTGCGTAAGGTCTGGATGCCCAAGACATCCTCTATCATTCCTGTAGACTCTCCGATCTCTCAGATTTCTCCGACCAACGATGTTGTAGCATTGCTCCCTCCGCGCCTTGTGCGTAAAATTCAGTCGTTTGTCTCTGGCAGGGCAAACAAAACTTCTGGCAATGCCTCAGCGCTAACCCAGAAGTATACTTCATGCTCTACGTGTAAAATTCAGTCTCCCATCCCTGGCAGAAAAGATAAAACTTCAGACAATTCCTCAGCGCTAGTCCAGAAGCCTACACCGTGCTCTGCGCGTATAAACCAGTTCCCGTCCCTGGCGGAACAGACAAAATTTCTGATAATGCCTTAGCGCCAAATTAGAAGTTCCAAACGCGCTTCGCGCATAAAAATGCATCTGCCTTCCGCGAAAAAGCAGATGATCCCTGCAATCTACGCAAGCGAAAGCAAGCGGCGGAATACTCAACTTCTCGGCCTTTACGCCAGCAGGGGAAGAATCTGCCCGCCCTCCGGATTACGCGAGGAGCTGACGAACGACTGAGGACCTCCTCGGCTTTACGCCAACCTGAGCAGAGCTCCAATTTACACCAGAAGAAGTCCCTCAGTATAAAGAAGGCTCAATTTATGGAAAGGCAAACTCCTCGGGGATTATCCGCTACCCAGATGGCCAACCTTTTGTATAAAGGTGGCACAGGAAAAACTATGGTTCCCAATATCCGCATGCCCACTGATGTGAACAGAAGGAACAAGCCATCTTCTTCTTCTTCTGTAAATCCTCCTGACCTGTGTGAATATCTGATCCAGAAACGCAAGGATAGGGGAACTTCCAGCATGCCTATTACGCCTCCTAACGAGCACTATTGTAATAGTTATAGGATTGTAATTAATTATTGCTGTTCAGAAACAAAATGGTCGATTTTTGACCGGTTGAACTACACTCCATCTTTCTAGGAAGAAGAGCACACACATGCATCAGTAAACATGGCTTCACACATACCTAGAGGAAGATCGAGCTCAAGACGTCATCCTTCTAGGACTTTGAGTCGAAGGAGATTCAACCAGCTCCTTAGGAACACTGAAGCTGGGGTGTTCCAAAACACCCGTTCGAGGTCGCGACAAACGCCTTCGTACTCTTCTGATTCCGGTGCTGGGGGTCGCCAGTCTCTCGAATCAGATGCTGAAAGTATAGAGTCAACTTCTACAGAGACCTATACTCATCCTTCAATGACCTCCCAGGGAGATGGGAGTTTATGCCATTGGAGATGAACACGAGGAAGCTTCCCCGTCAGGGAGCGCTGAGCAACGCATTACTACACTGGAGACATCTCTGAAAGAAATGCAATCCATGATGGAGAACATGCACCAGATGATGCTGACTCAACACACAGCTGCTATGGCTCAAACATCGGTCCCTCCAACTCAGATACGTATGGGGTTTTTCTTACCACCATCCAACGCGATCCAAGAGCCTACTCTAGATCAGGAGTCAGCAGTTCCTCCGCTTCCTCACTCGGATAATGTATTACCTCCCATCGGAGTCGCGATACAATCGATTCCTCATCACTCCGTGGTCCCGCTACCGGCTAAAGATCCGATGTAGGCAGTACGGGAGTTGAAAGCCCAATTTGATGCCCTGAAGCACAAAGACCAGCACAAGAAATTGGGAATCAACAAACCTTACCCAGCTATCTGGGAAGAGGTCCCTTTCCCTCCTAGATACAAACCACAGACTATGGCTTTGTTCGAGGGAAAAACATCACCGAGTCAGTACATGAACTACTTCAGTATGATGATGGTGTTATTACAAGGGAACGACGCCCTCCTCACTCTGGTGTTCAAAGGCTGTCTCTCGGGGGTAGCTTATCAGTGGTACCGAAGTCTGGCGGACAACTGCATTACTCCTTTGAAGACTTTAAGGCTTTATTCTTCACGCGATTCTACGAGAAAGGGATGGACATGTCTATGTCCTCTCTCATCGAAGCCAAGCAGAAGGAAAAAGAGAATGTTCGCACTTTCATCAAACGTTTTCGTCAAGCCACTTTACAAATGCCTCCAGGAGTTCCAGACTCGGCATTGGTGGACATCTGTAGGAAGAACCTTCTTTCCGTGATCTCGGTGTTCACAGGACCATATCAGTTCCATGATTGGTCCTCGTTCATTATCTCAGCGGTAGCCGCGGAGGACAACAGTCAGAAGGTGCGCGATAATGGCATCATAATCTCAGCCTCCGATAAAGGCAAGAGGTCATCCTCCAACATCGACCATCCTCGTGGTACCAAGGGTAAAGAAGCTCTGGCGATCAATACGTCGAGGCAAAAGACTGTGGCTACCACGCAGACGAAACTGGGGACTTCCAAGCCCATTGAAGTGTACTCTTTCGATGACGATGATATTTCGAGCATATTCGAATGTCTCATCAAAAGCGACAAGATTACCCTTCCTGAGGTGAGACGGCCCAATGAGGCCGGCAGTACCAACAAACCCAAGTACTGTATCTTCTATAGGTACATACACCACCCCACAAAGGCATGTTATACACTGAAGTGGAAGATCCAGGAGCTGATCGATGCTAAGGCTATCACTCTGCGCAACAGCGAGAAGACAGTCACAGCCAATATGTTCTCTCTGCAATTTGGCGAGCTATCTCCCCAAGAAGTCTCAGATGGCTTTACACCTATGTCCTGGACAACGATGAACATCGTTAATCTTCCTCCAGCTAGGGGTCAAAATCATGACCTGCTACCCCTAACTACCCAGCGAGGCGAGATTATGTGGGTTCATCCAGACCTGGTGTCGGAGATCGAGAAAGAGACTCAAGCTGCTAAGGCTAAGTCCAAAAAGAACTCAAAGCACAAGCCGTGTCACATGATTACGGTACACTCGATATCAGAAGACGAGGTCTTGGCTACTGGAACCCGTTCAGGGAAAGCTTACCTCAAGGACTATGGAGCAAGTCAGGAAGATGCATCCTGAGGACGAGAAGCATACTGCCTTTCGGACACCATTGGGGGTATATTTCTATACGGTCATGCCCTTCGAATTGAAGAATGTCGGGGCTATGTACCAACGGACTATGAGTAACATATTCTATGAGCATTTACGTAAGACAGTGGAGTGTTACGTGGACGATGTAGCTGTTAAAAGCTGCCTCAAGGATAATCACATCAAAGACTTGAAGACAGTATTTGAATTGATGCGCCAACATCAACTCAAAATGAATCCTACAAAGTCCTTTCTGGGTGTATCTAGTGACAAATTTTTGGGATTTGTCATTACCGCCAAAGGCATTCAAGTGGACCCTGATAAAGTCAAGGCCATCTTAGAAATGCGACCGCCCCGTAATCTGAGAGAACTCAGGGGATTTCAAGGTCGTCTGACTTATATTCGAAGATTCATATCCAACCTTTCTAGGAGATGTCAGCCTTTTTCTCGCCTTATGAAGAAAGATGTATCTTTCGTATGGGACAAAGACTGTCAGCAAGCATTCGGCGACATCAAACGCTACCTCACTAGTCCGCCAGTTCTGGTACCTCCAGTCATAGGAAGACCATTCGTGCTATATGTTCGAGCAATGGATCATTCTCTGGGAGCTCTTTTCGCACAAATGAACGATATGGGTCACGAACAGGCTATCTACAACCTCAGCAGGATGATGGTCGAAGCCGAACAACGGTACAACCCAGTGGAGAAAGAATGCTTGGCTCTGATGTTCGCTATCCAGAAAATACGGCACTATATCACAGGCCAGACCATTCACATCATCTCCAGGATCAATCCTCTTCGAGTACTAATGAGCAAGCCAAGTGTTCTAAATTTCTGACTCGCGACTTGGGTGATGCTATTAACACCATATGACATGGTGTACGTCCCTCAGAAGTCTATCAAAGGCCAAGCATTGGCTGATTTCCTAACTGCTCATCCGATCTTGGAGACCTCTAAACTATACGAGGACATTTTCGACAAAGTTGCAGAATGTAATTCCGTAATGGAAAGTGATTCATGTCAACTATTCTTCGATGGTGCCTCCAGAATTGGTCCCAGTGGAAACATGGTTTCAGGAGTAGGAATTGTCCTAGTTACTCCTGATAAGCTGGTCATCTACCAAGCATATTCTATTAGCGAGCCCTGTTCTAACAATGTGGTAGAGTATAATGCTCTACTAATCGGGCTCTAAGTCGCTAAAGAATTGGGCATCGAATCTCTGGAAGCTTTCGGTGATTCTCTGCTGATCGTCAATCAAGTCAGAGGAATATATGAAGTCCGGAATCCAGACCTCATCCCCTATCACCGAGCAATGGTCGAGATAGCCATGACATTCAAAAGATTCTTCCTAGAGCATGTACCTCGATCTCAGAATCTGGAAGCTGCTGCCCTAGCCAGTCTAGCTGCAGATTTAGCTACCCCTATAAGAAGGCAGAATTCGGTAATCCTTCTTAACAGAGATTTATTCTGTGTGAAAAATAACTTTCATATAGAACACAGCTACGCGGTAGACACAGATCTTCCAAAGAGAGACTGGAGAAGTCCCTTTATAGATTTCGTAGCATACGGAATCTTACCAGAAGACCCAAAAGAAGCAGTATCCGTCAAAAGACGATTATTGCGCTTCTATTTCGACGCATCTTCACAATGTCTATATTGCTGGTCTTATGACGGACTATTATTACGATGTCTCTCTGGTAATGAAGCACAAAGGATTAATCGTGAAGCTCACAATGGCGTATGCGGAGCGCATCAACCCGGTCCTAAGCTACAAGATCGCATTAGGAGAATAGGTTATTACTGGCCTACTATGATCACAGATACAATAAAGTATGCAAGATAGTGCAGAGCCTGCCAGGTCCATGCAGACTTTATCCATCAACCTCCTGAATATCTACATCCTACGGTTGCATCCTGGCCTTTCGAAGCATGGGGTATGGATATCATTGGTCCTATTCACCCGTCTTCTTCCAGAGGTCACCGGTTCATACTGGCCATCACGGATTATTTCTCCAAATGGGCAGAGACGATCCCTCTTGCTGAGGTGAAGGCATCTAATATGATCAGCTTCATCAAGCATCACGTCATTTATCGCTTTGGGATACCCTGAAGGATAATCCATGACAATGGGCCTCAATTCATCAGCCAAGCGTTTCATCGATTTTGCGATAAAAATCGGATACAAAATATGGCCTCTATGGCATATAATCCGGCTGCTAATGGTCTGGTGGAAGCTTTCAACAAAACTATTATCAAGCTCTTAAAAAAGTTCGTCTCTTCGAACAAGAGGGATTGGAATGAGAAGCTGGGAGAATGTCTCTAGGCATACCGCACAACGGTACGAGCACCGACAGGTTGTACCCCATTCTCACTGGTTTACGGGAGCCAAGCAGTTCTTCCCATTAAAATCCAGATTTCGTCACTCAGGATAGCCTTGGCTAATGAGCCGACTCAAGAAAAGAACGACCTTTTAAGGCTTCAAGAGCTAGAAGGATTAGACGAGAAATGCCTCCAAGCTCAACAGCGCATCGCGTTCTACCAAGCACGTATTTTCAGAGCTTTTAATCAAAAAGTAAAGGAAAGAGTGTTCAAAGTTGGCGAGCTAGTTTTAGCCGTAAGAAGGCCGATGATTCTTACTCACAGAAGTAAGGGTAAATTTTAGTCCAAATGGGAAGGTCCTTATATGATCGAGACAACGTTCTCAAACGGCGCTTACAGGTTAGCCAAGCCTAATGGAGACCTGTTAATGGCTCCTATCAATGACAAATTCCTGAAAAGGTACTATGCTTAACCTCCTTTGCTCAAGTGGAATAAGGCAAAAATCTCATTCTGACAAAACTACTTCCAAAACGAAACTAGTTGGATCGTATTCTATCATGTCCATATAAACCTCTGAATAGATATATCCTGCTAAACACTTACCAAAAATATATCATGTCCATATTACCTCTGATATTACTTTCACCCAAACCTGTCATTTATATTCCAAAATGATGGGTCCACAAAGTCAGATGAAAGCCTCTTTATTATTCCCAAAAAAAAGAGTGCATGAAAAGCAAAAGTACATCATTTGGGGGGAGCGGTCAGGTTGAGAATCTGCTGCGCCAGTGCGGCCATCTTCTTAGTCTGGGAATACAAGACATCAACGCGGGCCCGCTCCAGCCGTGCCTCATCGTTGCTCAGGAGAGACAGTTCGGATCTAGCCCGAACAAAACCATCATGGGCGACTCCTGCACGCGCCAAGTTCTGTTGTGCTATGCCCAATCGGCTATCCGCCACATCTAGAGCTTTCGACGACTGAGAAGCCCACTTCTTTGCCTGAGCGAGTTTTATTTCCAGCCTGCGGACCCTCGCTACATTCCCTTCATGCTCGGCCTAGCACTTAGTTTAAAGAGCAATGGCCTCCTCCAAGACGGCTTTTCCTTCATCTATCTGTTGTTGATGTATCTGGATAGATTTATTTATGCCTTCCATCTGTTCAGCAAGCTGTGCCATCAAGGAGTCATATTTAGCCTGGACCAGATCTTCAATGTTGCCTCGAGCTAGCTGCAAGTATTCGTTAATGGGTTGCTCCAAACCATTAACTATCTCCTCCAGCGTGTCAGCTACCCCGGTGTCATTGATTCTTGGATTGGCACTATCGCGGACAGGGAGGACCTCTTCAGCAATGCAAAGCTCAAATTCTTTCCCAACACCATTGATATTAACATTTTTAAGATGGTGTAGAAGATACTAGTGTACTGCTCGGTCAGCGCAGCTAGATCCGAATGGACGCTAGGAGTAGCCTCGATATGGGCGAATCCTCCTCCAGGAATGATCACAGACGATGTGGCCACGGCCGTCGTCTCAACAGGTGGTGCGACAAAAGAAGAAGCGCCAACACCGGACGAAGTGACCAGCGTACTCAAAGGAGGCATCATCACAATGACGGGCTCGTCTTCCTCTTGATATATCAGAATCTCTTCGACGGGCGAGCCAGCACCCAAAAGTGTCTCCTCTTCAAAGTCAGGCACCTCCGTGTCGCTGCCAGGACCTGACACAGAGCCAAAGGGCGCATCTACACTGCCCTCCCCGAAGATGTCTTCCCCTGAAAAGTAGACAAAAGAAAGTTAATATCAAAATAATGTTACTTTTCTAAAAAGAGGCGTAAAGACGATATTTACCCATGGCCGATGGCATATATGTCGCGTCTACAGCCAGTACATCTAAATCATTTCTTAATGATGCTAAGCAAGCTATCATACTTGGAGAAGGGGGTCTGCTAACTGACGCTGGCAAATAGTCTTCCAGGTCCTCGTCAAATTCCAACCGAGGCTCATCGGCTGGAATCTCGCTAGGTGCGCTTACAGGCAAGGCAGGGGTATCTCCCGATGCTGATCTGGATAAAGATATCCTTATTCGGCTCAGCCCCGAAGGCGATCTTGTTCCACTACCTGAAGCGGTAGCAGCGACAGCAGCCTCCAACAAGAGTTTTCTGACACCACCAGCGGGAACTGTAGAGGGTCCCTCTCTAAAAGGCGAGGAACCTCCAATCAAAGAATTATCCCCAATATGGGGAGATGCAGGCTCACTTCTGGGAGCCTCAATACCAGGAATCCGGAGAGGACGAGTAACCGTCTTCTTCTTCCTCTTGCGAGGGGAAGCCTCCTTCGGAGTAGGAGCCCTTCGCTTCCCAGAGATTACCAAAGGCCCTGCAGGAAGAGGTACTTCACCCCTCGATACCGCCAACAGAGGCTCATCTGGATTGAAGGACTCCTCACCCTCGTCAGAAAAAATCGAGGGGACTTCGACTCTTCCCCCAGACTTGGAAGAAGGCACCCTAAAACTTCCATGTATATCAAAATTATGATGGAAGGTGTTGGTTGCCACATAAAACTGGGCGTACGAGTGGAGAATGCGCAGCTCCGTAGAGAGTGAAATGACGGGGACAGAAAAAGTTGCCTCAGTGCAACCCATGATGAAATATCGCCATCCTCTGGCTCCATCAATGAGTCTGCCCCTGGACCTGAAGCTGGTGATGGAATTGCCCACGTGCAACTGGTCGTACCCGACTTGCCTGGCAAATCTACTAGGCAAGTAGGGCTCGAAGAAGTAATGGTCTTCACTCCTGAACAGTAGATGGAAAGGCCTAATGCAGACCAACCAATTAAAAGACTCAGAAGAAAGAACGGTCTTTCCGTCGCCTACATCCTGAAGTCTGATCCCCTGTTGATTGAGATGTATAGGGGGGACAGTGTAGAAGAGCTTCCAGTTGTGACTATGATTCAGCGCCCACCGACAGTCTATAACTGTGGTCACATTCCAGGAGGAATTCTTGTAGTTCAACAAGAAGCTAGCCCCCGAACTACTGCCAGAGCCGGGAGACATAACCCTGGGGTTATGAAGAATTAACCATCCCATCAGATACAGGTATGGTAATTCTACCCTGGAAAAGCTATCACGCCGAATTTCATCGACGAGCAGCCCGACAGTCATGGCCCTCAGGCCAGCTTGAATACGGCACATCATAGCAGGGAGCAAGCCCAGTCTTGCCCCAAACACCAGACGCACTGCAGGCCATAGCGTATTGCGATGAATCCGGTCCGCAGATGCGATGCCGGGTACCACCAATCGGCACAGCCATATGGAGAGGAAGCCAGCCAGTTGAGCTTCCCTGGACAGAGGCTTGCGGCAGCGCCTCAAATAACTATAGGCCTTAGTGCCTACAGGATACTTTCCTATCCCTTCGTCGAGGATCTGGTCCGGAGACCCAGTGTCTACCATGAGATCGTCGACTACCTGAGCATTAAGCACGCTCAGAGGATTCAAAGGATAATCTTTGCCTTCTAATACCTTCTCTGACTTAGTAGTCCTGGACCGGTGAAAGAAGAGGTAGGACGTCCATTTATTGATGTGAGTCAAATATGAGGGCTCACCATAAAAAGCGGTGTAAGCGAGGTAGTGGCACATCAGCTCCTGGTACACTTCTAATACCCGAGGGTCTGAATCCTCCAGCTCCCGGTTCGTGGAAACATACTCTTCATATGGAGTATCCCCCATCGGCAGTCTCGAGATCTCTGCCATCTCATGGAGGGCCAATCCCAACTCCCCCAGTGGAGTGGCGAAAGTCCCGGTGAGCGAGATATATCGCTCCATTAGTGCCAGAAACAGATTGAGGTTGGGAGGTAACCCAACACTGGTAGCAATCATAACTTCGTACAGACCAATGCTCTCCAGCTCGGTCTGAAAATGCTTCAGGGCCCAGTCGTCTAAGCGAGCCCACCGGAGATTAGTTGGTTTGACCCACCCACTGCACCGAGGGTTCACCTTGGGGTATACTCCCCCGTGTCCCATAAAATCATTGTAGAAAGTCGGTAATTGGACCGGCTGGATCACTAAACTGTCTTCACTCGGGACACTGCCCGGGTATAGTCCCCTGAACATTGTCATAGAGCCGGAAGGGCGGCTGACAAATTACCCCTGGTCAGCTCCTTTCAGATGAAATATCTTCCCCGGCCTGCCGTGAAGATCAGGGGTCAGCGTCCACGACATCCTCCTGGGATGTGTAGTATGGGAGAATGCCGAGATGGGATAGTCTCTCGGCATCTTGGGCAGATACAAGACCAAGCTCCCTGCAGGGAAAACCCAGAGCTCTTTCTTGGGCTTCGTCTGGGACTGCTTGTCAATCATGTCCCCGAAGAGGAAAGCCGACTTTATGTATTGGTCCCCGTCTATGTACGTCAGGAGCTCTCCACTGATCATATTCAGCAGCGTTCGCTCACCCTGAGCCGATATCAAAATTTCCCTTCCTTCGGGATACTGGGGCCCGGAGATAGGAAATGTCACATGCGACAGATCCTCCAGATAGTTGGAGTGTAGCATCCCGGCGGCAGAACCCATCACATCGGCTAGCGGAGACACATGCAAGTTAACTGCAAGAGTGCAAGAAAAATATATCAGTTCCTATAACTAGACATTACAGATCTTGCAGCATAAACCGAAAAAATCAACAGTTTGTGCTTTACGCCAAGACTGTAAAACTTGAGCTTTTATGCTGGAATCCATTTCCTAAACGTAAAATTCAAGGTTGGCAGTATACAGTCTGTGCTTTATGCCAGACTGATAAAATTGAGTTATTATGCCAGAATTTTCATCCAGAAGCATAACACTCAAAATTTTATACGCCAAGTTTCGACAGTCTGTGCTTTTACGTCCGACTGCGAAAATATGGAGTCTTTGCGCTGACACATTAGAAATATGGGCGTAAAAGATGAAATGTCTCTGTGCATCATCTTCCTCAAAGAGGCTATCAGCACAGAAGATGACCTAGCGCGTTCACGTACAACGTGTGTGAAGGATTTTTAGTCGTTCTTTTTTGTCCCAAAAGCTCTACCTTTAAGGCCGGGTGCACTGCTCGTCGGCGGGATACTTCGCTCATAATGAAGTTTGCCTTGTCCGACCGAAGACGCTCTCGCTTGAGCAGAAGAACGAGAAAAAGAATCAACCTTCTTTCCCTTAGAGGAGGAGACTTGTTTAGAAGCCATTACTGGAAACTTTGAAGGCTCGGAGAAGAAACAAAGAAGAACTCGAAACAGTCGAAAGCTTTCTTTCGCAGAAGACGGATGAAAAGTTTTTCTCTCAAAAGCTTGGGGTATATATAGAGTTCGGATGGATCATATCTGAGTAATATATACGGTTGTTTATAACGCATTTGCACAACCTGAGTCACAAAGTAAAATGAGTATCATAATTTGTGTATATCGTGCACCTGATTTAGAAACACGCTCGTAACATACATGTGTTCTTTATGCGATCCTAGGATATTTATATATATATATATATATATATCTGTGCTTGGTTTAACTTGGTTTTATACTTGGACAAGGAAGGACAAATGGTAAGTTGGTAAGTATCATCGTATTTCCCGTATATTGTATGAGGCACTGCTACACCAGTTAGACTTTATATCTTATGCCATAAAATTGATCATAAGGCAAGACTAGAAAGATAATTTAATAGTTGGCGCACAGAACTAATATAACGTATTGGATTTGTCGAGTGGACGAGAATCCTCCCCACCAGTGCATTCATGTACTGGTAGCCCACCAGATTGCTTGCAAGATACGGAAGAACCTCATTCGGTACAGAATGTCCCCTCGTGCGCTCTAAGGCATAGAGTTCGCTCTAGAGCCTTAGAGTGTTGCGTCTGGAGCTGGAGCATATATAAATGACATAATATTAGAACATCGCCTATGTATCATCCCAAGATGTAGGCCGCTTGGCACACCTTTATTGTTTGAGAGAGAGAGAGAGCTTGAGCGACTTGTAATCTCGGCCTAACACCACTTGTAACCTTATTCATTATTCAATAAAGAACTTGTTTATGTATCATACTTGTGTTTATTCTATTCTTTCGCTATATTGACTTAGTGAACTAGTTATCAACGACCGTTTCGGTATTTGCCTTATGCGGACGCAACTCCAGGCTCGTGCGGCATCACGTCCTATTAGAAACGATCGACCTATGGGAGCGCTGACGCGGTGATTCGCACCTAGCAGGGACGATCGATTCCTGCAGGAGATCGGGGCATGATATATTAGAATCAGAGCATGGCTTTACGTCCTTGAATTTTTTATTGATTCTCACAGTTTCGAAAGCTCGTTTGTGGGTTATGTTACATACACTCTCTCTCAATGTTCCAATAAGATGTTCCATATAATGAGTCTAAATAATTTTGAAAGTGCATATGAATGATATGATTGCTTGTACAAAATTATGAAGAGAAGGCCTTTATGCCAATCTGTGCCAGACTTCATGGGAATAGACTCGTATTAGAATTTGCAAGTTATATATGAACCCGAATACCTATACGTGAATACCAAATGGGTTAGTATGAGCGATAGAATATCGTTCGAACAGTTAGCTATGCACACAGCCTTTCGACTAAGTTGTGTTGAGTATCGCACGATAAGACCCTTGGGTGGGAGCAAGTTTGTGAACGAGATTAGGATATCATTCAGGTAAGGATAAGTCATACTTAGAATGGCTATTGATAGAAACATTATCGGACTATCACTAAGGTGAATCTTGGGAGTCGTGTCTGGGTTTCGATATATAGTTTAGACAGTTATTCGTATCTATAAGTTATGACTCAAGTGTAGTTTGTATGGAGGACTATCGATAGAGGGGTATAAGATATTAATATTATTGAGGAGACGCATAGGGATTGTACATAATTTCTAAAGAATGAGCTAGAGAGATTGATACGAACACGATTGAGAATTTACTTGAGTGACTCAATTCCTGAGTGGTGTATGCGATAACTCAGGAACGAATAAGCGATTTGATGATTCATAGAATATGGCTTGAACCCTGAGAGGTGTATTGATCATCTTATAAATGTTCAAGCGAATCAAGGATTTTAGAATAGCAAACGGGTCTACCAGCAAGGGACATAATTGTGCGAAGCCTTAGTATAATACTGCCTAACAAGTAAGTGAATTCGAAGGAATCGTGCGAGATTTTATTCAAACGAGTTAGAATGTGTTGAACAAGTGATAAGGCTTACATCGAATAGGGATTCAAGGTAATGAAAATTAATACCTTGGTCAAAAAAACTTAGTAAATCGTACGAATAATTTTGAATTAAATCAAATGAATTGAAACTTGAGTTTGAAATAGAATAATCCAGTATGTGATCAGAGTTTAGCGCGATGGAAGATAGCGTGCATCAAAAATATGGATTGACTAGGATATAGCTTGATAGAATTTTAGCCTAAGTATGAATGTTATAGTTTCAAATTTGGAAGACTAATATGATATCGATAAGTGGAAGATATCATGGATTGATGCAAGTTTGACTAATATGATATCCTTCATGTATATGTCTTAAAATGCTTGTCACATTAATATTGCCTCGATATAGAAGCACAACGCAGATCATGGTTCACTTACCTATGGAAGAAGGACGACTATCAAAATAGTCATTCCAAGACAAATAATAGAAACATGGAAAGTCTTCGGGACCGTTGGATTGCCAAGGCAACTCCCAAAACGGGTGCTGCAATAACTAGTAAAACATCTGCCGTAAGTTATAAAACATCAGCATAAATTGCCAAGGCTCGTCAGGTCATAAGACCAATTATGTATCATTAAGTATATTGCATACATGGCGGCAACCCGTGTATGGGCTCGTATAAACTTGTGGTAAGTAACAAATGTACGTCCCACTCTGCGTGCAGATCCTTAATTTAACCAAGTAATCTGAAGCTTTGAACACATTTAAATAGTCTTAGTATAACATGACTATACAAGTATAACATACTTGTGTAATATGAGTATAAGACATCTAAGTAATCTATACGGCTTGAGTATAACGCATTTGCATAACCTGAGTCATAAAGTAATATGAGTATCATAAATTGTGTATATCGTGCACCTGATTTAGAAACACGATCGTAACATACATGTGTTCGTTATGCTATCCTGATATATATATATATATATATATATATATATATATATATATATATATATATTCATGCTTGGTTTAACTTGGTTTTATACTTGGACAGGGAAGGACAAATGGTAAGTTGGTTAGTATCGCCGTATTTCCCGTATATTGTACGATGCACTGCCACACGAGTTAGGATTTATATCTTATGCCATAAAATTGATCCTAAGGTACGACTAGAAAGATAACTTAATAGTTGGTGCACAAAACTAATATAACGTGTTGGATTTGTCGAGCGGGCGAGAAGCCTCCCCACTAGTGCATTCAAGTACTAATAACCCACCAGATTGCTTGTAGGATGTAGGAGAACCTTGTTCGGTGCAGAATATTCCCTCATGTATGCTAAGGCATAGAGTTTACTCTGGAGCCTTGGAGTGTTGCGTCCGTAGTTGGAGTACATATACAGGACATAATATTGGAATATCGCCTATGTATCATCCCAAGTTATAAGCCGTTTGGCACGCCTTTATTGTTTGAGAGAGAGAGAGAGAGAGAGAGAGAGAGAGAGAGAGAGAGAGAGAGCATGGGTGACTTGTAATCTCGGCCTAGCACCCCTTATAACTTTAATTCATTATTCATTAAAGAGCTTGTTTATGTATCATACTTGTGTTTATTCTATGCTTCCGCTATATTAACTTGGTGAACTAGTTATCAACGGCCGTTTTGATATTTGCCTTGCGCGGGAGCAACTCCAGGCTCGCGCGATATCACGTTCCGATGGAAATAATCGACCTGCAGGAGCGCTGGCATGGTGATTCGCGCCTAGCAAGGATGATCGATTCCTACGGGAGATCAGGGCGTGACAAGCTCCCCTCTCCCAAGTACCTGCAATAGTGCGTCCTCCCTCACTTGCTTTTGTTACCAGTTGCATATTCATCAACTTGACACACATATTACAACATCACACAATCACTCATTCCTTAATTTGATCCATCTATTGCTGTTACCTGCTGTACAATCACCAATTGCAACTACAGCAGTGCTTGCATACTATCAACCCGACAGTCCCCTCCCCCATCTTAACTAATTCCAATAGCCACACACCTATAAGTCCTATCTGGCATCAAACTTGGGCCTTCTAATATATGCAAGTGCACAATTATACTTGGCATTTCTAGGAATACTTGTCATATTAAAACTGAACACTATAATGAGGGGTCAGTCACTCTATCAACATACACATCCATCAACTTATATAAATAACTAATGCAACTAATTAGGAAGGAAAATTAAGAGAATTTACACAATTCTCCAAAATAAGCTATGTATCGTACCGTATTATGATACGGCCTATTCTTATCCAATTGTGGACATGTAACTAGTCCCACAATCCCGATATAAGTCTATTTAAACCAAATTGGTCTCATGATACATATTTGATGTGTCAATCCCGTAATTCTCCCAAAATACACATAAATTACCACATGGAATTCACAACACATAACCAATTGATCTAAAACTTGTTCCTATAGGTAGTCATATGCCATGAGATGATTCCTAAGGATCAAATGCATGATTTAGGAGCTACAATGAGAAATAATTTATAATTTACCAATTGGAAGATAGATTTCTAATGAAATGCACAATGGATACGATTCAGACACGATCTCTCCACCAATGCTCCTCTTTCTTGTGCTCCTTACTTCTCCAAGCTCCAAAGCTGTTCTAATTAATAATTAAATAATACAAGGCATAAATAAATATATAGCATACTAATAAATAATTAATACAAACATCAATTAAATATTTATAGCACACTAATATTAATATTTATTCCTAAAAATTAAATATCCATGCCAAATTACAAAACTACCCCTAGTTGGAAAAGTGAGGGTGACAACAACGCAGAAGCGAATGAGCACATAGGTGCAACAACACAGCAGCTCATGCGTGCATATACGCACCAGCTCATGCATGCATACATGTATAGCCCACGCAAACCCTGTGTAGGCGCCCGCGCATGCAACCACTCAAGCAATTCATGCATAAAATGATCGCAATAAATGCACAAAAGAAACATGCATCCAATGGGTACGTGCGAAGTGTAAAGTGCTCCATCAAAGTACCACTTTGTGCCCTTCATCCCAATCCAAGTTCGAGTCGCTAAGCCCCTTCGAGGCTTACCTCTTAAGAAATTTTTTTCAATAAGAGTGACAATAATAAAGATTGTTCCTTTGAGGTTTAAACTCAGCACAACAGCTCATGCACGCATAGCCCACGCATGATCTTGCGCATGCAATTGCTCATGCAATTCGGGCATAAAACGAATGTAACAAATGCACACAAACGCAACAAATGTGCACAAGCGCCAGATGCTTAAGTGTGCCATCAAAGTGCAATTTTGCGTCCTTCGTCCAAGTCGGAACTTAGCTCCTAATTTTTTTTCTATAAATAGAGTAACAAAAACAAATATAGTTCCTTTGATATTTAAACTTAAACCCTTTAGAAAAATTATCCCACATGAGCCACCACACTACATTCTTATTTACCAATACAAAGCATGGCTATATATTGGGATATATAGTTTGGTAGTTTTTCAATGTGGGACTAAAGTTTCCAAAGCTGTAGAAGCATAAAAAATTAACCCCATGCGCCTCAGTGATCAAGCCCTATGCGCCTCAGTGATCCAACACCATGCTCTCATGTAATCCATCCTTATGCTCCTTAGTGAGCTAGCTTTATGTGCCAACAGTCTCAGCAGTGTCTCATGTGCCCGCAGTATCATGCGCCACTAGTATCTTAGTATTCTTATGTACCCAAAGTCCCATGCGCCCGTAGTACCCATGTGTTCCCATGTGCCCGTAGTGCTATGCGCCACTATTGTTCCATTATTTTCATGCCCCGAGTGGACGCACTCCTAAGGTGCAATCAAAGTATATAACAAAATATGTCACGAGTATTATGGGCATCAATAACCCCAAATATCGAGCGACTATGTGTCAACTTATGACAGCATGTGCCGCTAATTACAACAAGTGCCATATCTGGTAACATAAAATTCGTGCATGTGTGTCCCCTCTTTAAATACATAGCATTTCCCATATGCAAGGAGAGAGACCTACACGTAAATGCAGACACATCTACACGTAAAGGAGAATCAGAACCTCTGTCGTGGGAAGGAGAAGAAGGAGTGTCGAATCCTCGTCAACCCCCTTGGTCTTGGATCATCAATGGAGTAAAAGAGATACTGTGGTGCTCGATATCCACCGTCACACTTGTCCAGTTTTTTTTACTTAGATACTCTTGTATAGGGATTCTCTTGTATTCTTTCTCAGTTCGCAATAATAAAGGAAACACTTATTTTTGTGATATCGACAAAAATGGTGACTCTATTGGGAAAGAGATTCTCCTCTAACGAGAAACTGGTGACGCAATCCGACATGACCAAGTTAGATTCGACTCAGAGGATGTTGGTCGTTTACTTTAACCATCAGGCATTCGAAGACATGCTGGACAAGTCGAGCTCTCCAACGAGTCCCGTACGTCCTCGTAAGACTCGCAAAACTTGGAACGTCAGTGCCGCTGTGCCAAGCCCAAAGTCAGTATACGATGTATGATAAACCCATGCCATAGTTGCATATGCGGTTGACTTGTATTCCGTCGACAAGTCGAGTCCTTTGTCGAGGCCCGCACGACCTCAAAAAGTTTGCAGGATGTGGGTTGCTAAAGCCGATACTCTAAACCAAAACTCCACTCCAAATATGCCACCAACCTTTGCCTCAGGTGCACACAAGGTGTGCGTACAACTTGTCTCTATCTCCGAAGCTTCACTCAAGAGGAACAGTGCCAAGTCTCACGATGCGTGCTTGCAGTGCCGTATAAGCCGGATAGGACGCGCTGAGAACTAGCGCATAAAATCTCTTCCAAGCTCGGATGTTGTCAACAAGGGATCATATAGTCCTAACCTGGAATCCCTATACTATGCGCCTAAGGACGCTGGTTCAAAAATAACCAACACCATTGGATGGAGATCCCTATACACTCGGCTTGATAACATAACCAACTCCTACTCCCCCAAACTCGCCTACAAACTCCTCAAAAAATAAGAAGTAAAATAACTATCTTGATCTGAGACTATGCTAATAGGAACCCCATGTATCATGACGATCTGCCTTACATACATTTCTGCCAGCTTCTTCATAGAAAAACCCACCTAGAAAGGCAAAAAGTGGGCCAACTTGGTCAACCTGTCAACGATGACACAAATTGCGTCTTTCCCTCCTGGAGATCATGGAAGTCCGGATACAAAATTCATAGTAATGTGCTACCACTTCCACTCTAGAATGGGTAATGGTTGAAGTAATCCACCTGGCCTCTGCCTCTATACTTTTACCTGCTGGCAGACTAAGCATCTGGATATAAACTATGCCACCTCCCTCTTCATGCCATACTACAACACACTCTCTCGTATATCCCGATACATCTTGTTGGCACCTGGATGCATGGAATACTGAGAGTGATGCACTTCTTGTAATACCTCCTCATGCAGCTTTCCACTAGGCACACATAATCTAGTACCTTATCGCAAAGAACCATCCTCAGCAATGGTGAAATCATCGTTTAATCATGCTCTCATCTGAGCTCTGATGCTCCTAAGAGATACATTCTCATACTGGGCTGCCTTGATCCTGTCCATTAACTCTGAGTATATTTGCAACCCCCACATCTGCATGGCAAAACTAAGGACTATCACCTCAATGCCTAAGTTTTCCAGATCCTCAAACAAATACCAGTCTTGTATCAAAAATATAGCTATTGGATACCTGCTCAAGGCATCGGCAACAATATTGGCTTTCCCCGGATGATACTGTAAGGATATGTCAAAATCCTTTATCAGTTTCTGCCACCGAAGATGTCTCATATTCAAATCCTTTTGAGTATAAATGTACTTCAAGCTCTTATGGTCTGTGAAGATCTCCACATGCTCTTCGTACAAATAGTATTTTTATAACTTCAAGGCAAAGATGACTGCTGCCAACTACAAATCGTGGGTAGGATAGTTTTTCTCATGAGGACGCAACTGCCTAGATACATAGACAATCACTTTCTTATTCTACTGAAGAACACAACCCAGCCCTTTTCCTGATGCATCATTATAGATAGTAAAACCTCCAGACCCTGATGGAAATGTCAAAATAGGAGCAGACGTTAGCCTCGTCTTCAATTCCTCAAAAGTAGCCTGGCACTCCTCTGTCCAAACAAACTATGTGTCCTTCCTAGTGAGTCTAGTCATTGGCTCAGCAATCCTTAAAAAATCTTACACAAACTTCCTGTAGTAGCCTGCCAGACCCAAGAAACTGTTGATCTCTACCACTGAACTCGGGGTCTTCCAAGATTCTACTACTGTAATCTTCTTCAGATCCACTAAAATTCTATTACCAGTCAAAACATGTCCTAAGAACTCTACCTTGTCCAGGAAGAACTCATACTTGGACAGCTTCCCATACAAATTCTCCTTCCTCAGCACATCCAACACAATCTGCAGATTCTCCTCGAACTCCTCTGGTGTCTTCGAGCATATGAGTATGTCATCGATGAACACCACCACTAACTTGTCAAGGTACTGATGAACACCTTATTCATCAAATTTATAAATACTGCCGAGGCATTAGTCAACCCAAACGGCATCACCATGAACTCATATTGGCCATACCGAGTCCTAAAAGCAGTCTTCAGAATGTCCTCCGTCTTCACTTTCACCTGGTGGTAGCCTGATCTCAAGTCTATCTTGAAAAATATCTTGGAGTCACTCAACTGATCGAACAGGTCATTAATCTGTGGCGACGATTATTTATTCTTGATACTAAGATTATTTAATTCCATATAATCAATGCGCATCTATACCGATCCATCCTTCTTCGGTACAAACAATACCGGGGCTCCCTATGGTGAAGAACTGGATCTGATAAATCCCTTATCCTGCAGTTCATCTATTTGCTTCTTCATCTCGACCAGCTCGCTGTTGTTCACTCTATAGACATGCTGTGAAATTGGCTCTACACCTGGCACCAAGTCTATAGATAACTCAACATCTCGATCTGGCGACAATTCTGGCAATTCCTCATGAAACACATCCAAGAACTCTGCTATCAAAGGATGTGGCAACTCCTTGTCTTCCACCATAGCTCCATAGATAATGCCTTCTCTCTACTCTACAACTCCTCTAGCAAACTCAAACTCTTGTCTCTTGGCAGGCTAAATAAAACTCTACCTCCTCTGCAATCTATACTAGTATGGTGTCTACTCAACCAATCCATCCCGAGTATAATATCGTAGCTCGAAAGTGGCATTATAAGTAGACACACACTCAGATTTTGGCCTTCCAAATTAACTCTACGATCCTTGCAAATATCACTAATCAGGATAATGCCTCCTCCGGTCATGATCTTGTAAGTCCTAAGCAAATACTCAGCTACCAAATGATGCTTCATAGCAAAAGAAACAGATACAAAACTATGTGAAGTACCACTATCAAACAATTTTAAAGATAAAATAGAATCAAGAAGAACAGAACCTGCGATGACATCTCCGGTGGGCTCGGCCTCCTCGACCGTCATAACAAACGCTCGTCCCAGAGGTGCACCCCCTGATGCTGGTGCTGGGCATAATGCTATTGCTGGGTCAAAAACGGCGGTCCCTGCAAGTGGTCTCGCTTGTGTTCTCAGAGCTAGAGATGCTCCCTGAACTACACGACGAGGATTGGAAGGACAATCCCTCAACTGATGCCCCTCGGTACCACAATATAGAAAAACTCCCAACCTCTTCCTGTAAACTTCCCAGATGTGGCCGAACTTCTTACAGAAGTGGCAGAAAGCTTGTTGTCACTGTCTCTGCTATTTTTGTTGTGCCTGGTGAACTGGTGCCCTAGCTGAAGTCTGGTGCTGTTGTAGCTGCTGAAAAGGCCTAGACTGAAAATAAGTAAGCTTAGCCGGCATTGTGTTGCTACTAGCCCCCAGAAAAGAATGGCGGTCTCTCTTGGGTTTCAAGCTCAACTCCCACTTAACCTTGCGTGCCTCCGCAAGTATCTCTGAATATGTCTCATTAAAAGATGGAATGAGGATCTTCACTTCCTAGTTCAGACCTTCGCTGAAGCTGATAGCCCGAACCTCTGGCTCCCTCACCAAATACTCCACAAATTGGCTCAGCCTACCGAACTCTGCGCTATACTGCTCCACGAAATTTTTTCCTGATTAAGGCCATTAAACTGCCTCCCCAAGTCCAATATGTCCACTGGAGCAAAGAATTTCTTCTTTAAAAGGTCCTTGAACACCTCCCAAGACTGCCCCACATCAGCAAGAAGTGGCTCATTCCTGAACCAAGTACGGGCGATGTCGAACAGCTGAAGTCCTACTGCCTCAACCTTCAGATCCTTAGCAAGATGCGACACCCTCATGAGACGCTCAATATCCTTGACCCAATCATCAGTGTAGACGATGCCCTCAGTCCCCTTGAAGACCCGAAGTTCCATCTTCTTGAAGTCCTGGATATTACCCATCCGAAGTTGGGCAACCTGCGGAGCAACCTGCTGCTGGACCGGAGCTTCTCTCTCTACTACAGCAAGGGCAAGCTGATGAGCACTCTCAATACCCTGGCATAACATGTCAGTCTGCCTCTGGTGAGCCTTTAACTAGGCCTTCTGAGCCTCCAGTATCTCGCAAAACAATGCGAACACCTGAGTCGCATCTGTCAGCATGGAAGGTGGAGGTCAAAGCCCCTCAGACACAGCCAAAATAGTCCTCTGAGCTGGAGGTGGACCCTAGACGCAGATAATATGCCGATCACCGGAGAAGTAACTGGTGTAGGCCCTAGGGAAGTCGCAAATCTCTTAAAAAATTCTTATCTCAGTTGTGATCGAGTCTTAGGCGACATCCTGAGGCAAAACAAAAGAAAAGAATCAATATGGAACATGATAAAATATACTCAAAGAAGGACAGTTAAAGATCAAATATCAATATCAAGGAAGAATAGTTGAAATAAATAATAGAGTTTTTCCTAGATGTGATTGAGTATTCTCAGCCTATATAGCCAATATTCTATATTCTGAAATAGGCTCGTAATAGCACTCAAATCAGAGCACCACTATGAATCGCACTAATTGTGACCTCGAAGACCTGCATAAGCTACCACTAAAAATGTGTCACGACCCGCACCCGGTGTAGGGGCACGAGTAGTGAACAACGTCCAGCCTACACCGCAGCATCGGTGGTAGAATGTTGTTTCGGTAAACTATCGATCTAGCAATAATTATTATCAAAATATATAATGCCACCAATAAAGTATAAATACTCAATCATAGATCTATATGAAGAAACAATCGCACGAATATGATATAAAGAACTGAAGAGTCAAATATAACTCATAAGACAAAATAATATCCAATGAGTCATCAGATATAATAAGGAATACTAATGTCAAATGTTGGAGACAAATCCAGTATAATAACTTATCTACTGAGCTACAGGTAATGGGTCGTCTGTCTTAACCAGGATGAGTCCCTCCTGAGCCGAAGTCTCTGGCTCTAAGCCAACTACATCCTGGGGCCCGTAGTGAGTGAGATACCACTCCTCAGTGTCATCTGCAAAAAATATATCCAGTCAGTAAAGGAGCAAAGTATACCTCTAACACCAGTTCCAATGAATGATAAAAACTATGTAACAGTAAATAGAGTGAATATACAAGATGCAAGATATAAGTACAAGATATAGACAAAATAGGAATACTGGAATTAAATACAAGAAATGAACATCATAAAAATGAGCAAGAAATACTACTACTATGTGAGTATCAGCTTCAACATGTGATCGGCTTGGAAACTTGTACAAGGATTAGGGCCTGGTTATTCATACGTGCGGTGTATAATCAATACTCATAAGGACATACACAAGAAGAGGTATGATCACATATCTACACTAACACTTTCTGTTCCGACTGGTATAGTGGATCCAACCATGGTACGTTATGACACGGGATTCACTGGGTAGGTAGCTAGTCTTCCCAAGAATCAATATATGTACATGTACAAGAAGAACGAAGAACAAGGCTTGCACAAGATACACAAAAAATACCAAAGAATAAGTTCTCATGACGAGATCCGGATATACCAATATGTGTAACCATCGTGTCAAGAAATCAAGAATATCTATACTAAATACAAGAACATAGGGAATATCATAAATGAAAAACTATCAGAGAATGTACTTGCCTGAAATCCGATGAACAGTATCAAAGATGTCTGGAATGGTGCCTCAAAGACCTAAATATGTAATATTATGTCAATATAAGATTTTGGAATAAAATAAGTTAAACTAGTCTAATTCTAGGTCATTAAGCTATTTCTAGGTCAAAACAGTCAAACTAGGTCAACTCTAGGTCAAACTTGGTCAAACTAGTTATTTCTAGGTTGTATGAGTCCACCTCTAGGATATTGGGTCCATCCGCTATATATCTAGGCTATACTAGCTATATTAGGATACTAGGATACCAACACTATACCGTATCATAAGATACGTAAAATACTATATATGAAAATATTATATAATACACAAGTATCATATATACTAGTATCCCTAGCTAAACTAATACTAAGTGGATACCTTGGCTTTAAGCCAACACGGTATAACGCTACCTACACTCATCTTGATACACAATACCCAATACCTTGGGTTAACTCCAATACCTAGCAATTACCTTGGTAACACAAGGTAATACTAATCTAGCTATCTTATATCCATACCTACCTAAATGTAACAATAACATGTGTTTCTAATAATACATAATCATCATTCATGCATATAATTAATATCTATAACCAAAAGTATACTAACACAAATAACATATATCAATACACAACTCAACATACCTACGTTATATATATATATATATATATATATATATATATAGCTTAAATATCCAACAACATATCATAACTAGCCTTCTAACTTAGGATTCAAACCAAAACAACTTTCAATATACTAACAACAGACACTAACCTTTACCATATCCTAACCATCAATATCTTACTAACCCTCAAATTTATTCCTCTAACTCATCATCATCATGTTGCTGCTACTATTGCATGATGCTGCTGCCGCTATGCATTATTGCTGCTGCGGCTGCCCCTATACGGGATTGCTGCTGTTGCTGTTATACATGATGTTGCTGCTGCTATGCATTGTTGCTGCTGCTGCTGTCCCAATGTAGGATTGATGTTGCTACTGCTATGCATGTTGTTGTTGCTGCTGCCCCTATGCAGGATTGCTGTTGCTGTTGCTATGAATGTCGTTTAGCACAGCAGAACCAGACCACCATACTGTGCACATACCACAGTATGTAAAAATCCAAGCAACCCTCCCCTCTAGCTGTGCAGTATACTATGACATTGTACACACACAGTAAAGATAGTAAGCACACAAAATTAGTCCACAACTAATACCAAATCAGCGTACACATGCTTATACCCATCCAAAGCACTCCTAATACCTAGTATACCCTGATATAGCAATATATCATATATATATATATATATATATATATATATATATATATATATAAACGTATACCATATACAAACTAAAGTATATATATACCATATAAAATAGAGTAGGATAAAATATAACAACATGTGGAGTGCATCGCACCCGTATAACACTCAATCTATAATATGCTTGCGATACGGCTCCAACACACCACCAAATGCATCACAAATGATATAAGCAAGATTAGAATCATAATTAGAAGCAACACGAAGTGCTAGCTACTCAATTACGTGTCCATGTCAAAATATGATGTGCTCAAATCCCCGTGTCAAAAGAAAACTCTTAAATCAACTTGTATCTCCAAATTATCATGATACGGCCTACACGTATCCAATTGTGGATACGACACTAGTCTTATACAATTAAACACATGTCAATTTGGTCTAATTAACCTATTGACAAATACATGATGTGTCAATCTCAGAATTCTTCCAAAATTGGCACAAAATACACCATAACTTTCTTCATAGCCCTCTTATGAACCTAATTCCACTTCCTATGGGTAGTCTTAGTATATATGAGGGTTCCTAATGATTAAACTACAAATTTAGAGTATAATTAGAGAAAAAACTAAATTATACCTATTGGGAGATGGATTCCTAATACAAGTCTCCAATTGAGTATCAAGAGCCTTCAACTTGTGCTCATTCCTCCTCCTTGAAGATCCTTGCCTCATTCTTGTCCAATAGCCTCCATTGGTGAGTAGAAAAGGAATTGAAAAAGAATTTGGTTAGGGATTGGTGTAGGGATGAAGAAATTTTGAAGAGAAAAATTCTAGATCTAGAAATGAGATGAATAGATGAAGAGAAAGAGTCTCTCTCCCTCCCTTGTGGCCGGCCTTGCCCCTTCTTCAAGTCACTATAAAAAGTCTACAATACCCTTTAGTGATTGTCATGAAGGAATTAATTAAGGAAGGAGAGTTCTAATCCAATTGGTTTAATTAATTAAGTCATCCTCCTAATGAATGAGCTTGATTGTTGGGCTCAATCTAACTAGAATTTGTCACTACCACATTTTCTAGTAAAGGGTATTTTAGTAATTTCATAATTAATTAAATATTGTGCATGTTTAATAATTATAGTTGTATTATTTAATTATTATTAGGTGTTAGTTATTTATTTTGGACTTGTGTTAGTAGACCTAACTAGTTTAGTTTAGACTCATGGACCAACATGTATTAATTGTTAGATTTGAGCCCAATTAGAAAGCCTATTGATTAGGAGGATGATTAATTTAATTAAACCATTAGACTAGAAGCTTCCCTCCTTAATTATTTCTTCATGAGAGGCCCCAAGGGGTATAATGGACATTACATAGTGACTTGAGGAAGGGGTAGAGGGGGCCGGCCTATATAAAAAGAGGGAAAAAGTTTCTCTTAAATTATTTTATTTGAAAACTAGATCTAGAATTTTACATACCAGTGAGCTATGAGCACCATTTTTGTGAGCATAATTGCAAGACGGTTGAGTGTTATGTCGATGACATCGCCATCAAAAGTCACTCCAAAGGTGATCACCTTAGGGACTTAAAAATAGTGTTCGACCTTATGCGTATGTACCAGCTCAAGATGAACCATACCTGTCATTCCCCATTTTCGATATATATATTTGGAACATATTAGTTTTTCTGCATATATTATTTGTTACTTGTATGGTAATTAGGTTACATGTCATGGAGACTAGACCCATTCTTTGGTTTAATTAAACTCATGGTTTAATTGTTGGAATGGTTTGGTCATGAGTTGAACCCATGGTATAAATCTCAAACCCAAGCTATTTAAGTTAACTTCTTTCTCTCTCTTCCCTTATTCTCTTATTTTCCTCTTTCTTCATTTAGGAAAGTACACCTTGCACTACATGGAGAAACCTTTTAAATTTGTATTCTTGCTTTCCTTGCATTTTATTAGTCTATTATGTGCTCATGATGATTCTAAACACTTTTAGTACTTGGGGTTTTCGGTTTTAATGGGTGAATTTGAAGAGATCTATATTCTAAGTTTAGGATTTTTATGGGTTCCTTGATTTTTGGTGGTTTTGATCTACTAAAACATGGTATTTTCAAAAAATAGTTTATGGATGAAGCATTTTATTTCGAGCATTTTGGCTTTTGGTTCACTTGATTCAGAGTTAAAAGAAATTTTTTATAAAGAAAACAAATTTTTGATTTTTGGAGTTCTCGCCATGGCTGAACTTGCTGCCTAGAGAAGATAAAGTTCTCATGCGGCCAGTGCCATATACGGCCGAGAGTACCATGCGACATGATCCTTATGCGGCCAGGACACTTGCCGCATATTCGACCAGCATGTGTCCATCATGTTGGAAGAATGACTGATTATTACACAAGTGTTCTGGAGCTAATCCTTGAACTCCTTGTGTTTCACTCACTGAATGAATGAGAAATTCGCTAAGTCCCAGAATGTCTCGTGCGGCCTTGACCCATATGCGATGAACAGACCTATGCGGCCATGACCCATATGCGGTAGACATGCCTATGCGGCCTTGACCCATATGCGGCAAGCAGACCTATGCAGCCTTGACCTATATGCGGCGAGCAGACCTATGTTGCCTTGACCCATATGCGGCGAGCAGACCTTGCGGCCTTGACCCATATGCGACTGGAAGACCTATGCGGCCTTGACTTATATGCGACATCAATCTCTATTCGGCACCTATCATATGCGATACTGACTCTATGCATCCCTGACCCTATGCGGCCCTATATGCATAATTTATTAATTTTTATTTGTTTGATGTTATATTGGATTTTTATGATTCTAATTATGAGATTGATGATTGAAATGCATGAGAACTGAGTGACCATGTGTTGAACTTGACTATATGCTTAGCCCGACTATGAATAAAGATAGACCATGTGGCCAAGTGACTATGACTACTTATGTGCTTGACTCGACTTACGCATTGCTATGTGCTAAAACTCATGTTATTTGCTAATGATTGGTGACTTGACTCGACTTTTGACATATATGCTGATACACTTACTATGTGCTATGTGTTCCTACATGCTAAGTGTTTCTACGTGATTATGTTATATGTTTACACCGAGGTGTGCCTATATGCTAAGTGACATCTGATGTAATCAAATTCCTCCAACATGGACATGATAGTTGGTCAATAACCAAATGTGGCTAGGATTTGCTTAACTGTGGCATCACGTTGGGGTAAAACCAAATTGAACTGCAAAGTGATAAAGCATAATCATATCTAGTGTGACCGTACTATGGTATGACATATAAGGGGAATAACATGTGACCACTCTATGTGATTCCAGCTAACCTTAGCGCTAACTAGGCAACTAAAATATGTAGAGCATTGGGAGGGGCATAATCCCGAGATTGTGCTTAACTAGCCACCCTCAATCATTATATGGGGAGCGAAGGCTGGCCCCTATGAATATTGTTTAAATCCACATTGGCGGATGACAATATCCGACTATTATATTATACTATATGTTCTATGCGATCTTACCACGGTGGCCTTACGAGGGACCAATTGTCACTACCACATTTTCTAGGAAAGAATATTTTGGTCATTTTATAATTAATTAAATATTATGCAAGTTGAATATTTATTTATTGTATTATTTATTTATTGTTAGATGTTATATTTAATTTTGGACTTGTGTTAGTGGACCTAACTAGATTAGACTAGACTCATGGACCAACATTAATTCTGTCACGATCCGCACCCGATCTAGGGATGCAAGTTGGGAATAACGCCCAGCCTACGCTATGTGAACCACCAACAATAACAATAACAAATATACTCAATCATAGATCTAAGATGGAAATAAGCACGAATGTGATAAAGAATAGAATAGTCACATACAACTCATGAGTCTAAAATAATAACATCAATGAGTCTGAAAGAATACTAACAAATAAGCTGGAGACAAATCTAGTATAAAAGAATACTAAGAAGCTACAAGTCCCGGGTCATCTATTTCAGTTGGGATAAGTCCCTCCTGAGCCAGGGTCTCTGACTCTAAACCTACGACATTCTGAGGTCCATAATGTGTAGAGTACCACTCCTTAGTGTCATTTTGGAAAAATATATCCAGTCAGAAAAGGAGCAGAGTATATCTCTAACAACAGTTCTAATAAATAATAAAAACTATGTAACAGTAAATAGATGTGAATATAAAAGAGATACACAATAAGAAAATACTAGAAATAAATACAAGAATGAACAATATATCAATGAACAAGAATACTAATGACTAAATGAGTGAGTACTAGCTTTAACATGTTATCGGCTTGGGAACTTGCATAGGAATAATAGCCTGGTTAGTCATACGTGCTGTGTATGACCAACACTCACAGGAAAACAATACTTGCATAGGAAGGTATGATCACATATCTACACTAAAATACTCTCTACCCCCGACTTGTATAGTAGATCCAACCATGGTATGCTATGGCACGAGATTCTATAGGAATGTAGCAAATATCTCCGAGAATCAGTGTCTATACATGCACAAGATAATCAATTAAACAAGACTTGCACAATATACACCATATACAAGGAATAATATCTCATGACGAGATCCGGATATACCAATTCGTGTAACCATCGTGTCAAGAAACATGGATATCTATACTAAATAAAATGAATATAGAGGATATCATAAATAAGAAACTATCAGAGAATGTACTCTCCTGAAGTCTAATGAATAGTTTTAAAGATGTCTGATACGGTGCCTCGAAGTCCTAAATATGGAATATAACATCAATACAAGGTTTTGGAAATAAAATAAGTTAAACTAGTCAACTTCTAGGTCAACAAGCCATTTCTAAGTGAAAATTTAAACTAGGTCAACTCTAAGTCAAACCGGTCAAACTATGGTCAAACTACCTTTTTCTAAGTTGTATGAGTCTATTTCAAAGATTTTGGGTTCAAACACTATGAATCTAGGTCATAAAAGCTATATCTTAAGATACTAGGATACCGTATCTCAAGATACGCAAATAGGAGATAAAATATCACACATACATATATCAAACAATATTACATATTAAATCCTATTTACTAAAATCTATGTGGATACCTTGGTTTCGAACCAACTTGGTGTCGCAACACTAAACCTCAATCTTGGTACCCAAACCCGATACCTTGGTCATCCCCAAATACCTTGATACTTACCTTGGTATCTCAAGGTAAAAGCCACAACTTCATATATATACTAACTACCCATAATAACTATATGCTAACAACCCACTACTAAAAGTATAGTATACTAAAGTATAATAACAATTAGGAACTATATACATATATACTAATACCTTATATATACATATATATATATATATATATCTATTATAATTAAATACATAATATATATATATATAATTGCAGAATCGTCGCTAAAGGCCCCTGCTGCCCGTCGCTGAAGATGCTGATACGCTGTTGTTACTGCTGCTGTCGCGACGGTTTCCTGCTGTTGTTGCTAAAACTGCTGTCACTAAAAACTGCTGCCATTGCTATTGCTGGGCTGCTGCCGTTGCTATAGCTGCTGCTGCTATAGCCGCTGTTGTTGCTGTTATTAATTCCGCTGCTGCTGTTGTTAATGCTACTGTTGTCGCTGAAAAACTGTCACAAAACCCCCTGTTCTCCCCTCTCTCACTCTTATATATATATATATATATATATAAGAGTTATATATATATATATATATATATATATATATATATATATATATATATATATATATATAACTACCACTATATAAATAAATGTACACTCCTCTAAATACATATATATGTATCCACAATAATACATATAACATAACACACACACACACACACACACACACACATATATATATATATATATATATATATATATATATATACTACAATATTTATATATATACTACAATAATTAATAGTTATGGCATATGGCATATGTAGAAGAATAGCTACTTAAATATATACACATAGACATATAGATCCATGACGCACTAATACATAAATATACATACACATCAATATATATATATATATATATATATATATATATATATATATATATATATATATATATACACACACACACACACACACACACACACACATCACCGTGACTAAAATTAATTTAGAATTAGATCTAAAATTAAATGCACAACTCATGGAGTGTATCACACCCGTATCCCACTAGATCTAGGATACGCTTGTGACACGAGTCTACCACACATCCAAACGTACCCCGAAGGACACGAACACGTCTAATATATTATTTATGAACAATATGAAGAGTCAAACACAAATCTATGTATCCATGTCAAAATATGACATGCATATAGTCCGGTGTCGGAGGAAAAACTCCCAAATCAACACGTATCACCAAATTATTAGGATACAACCTACACGTACCCAATTATAGACATAAAATTAGCCCCAAACACACAAGCACATGCCAAATTGATCTATAGGACCAATTGACATACACAACAAATGTCAATCTCGGAATTCCTCCAAATTGACACAAAAAGTACTATAACTTTCACAATAGGCCTCCTATGAACACAAAACCAAATCCTATGGGTAGCCTATGCATATGGGTTAATTTTACATGGTTAAATCTCAGATTTAGAACCTAATTTAAGAGAAAAAACTGAATTGTACCTATTGGGAGATAGATTTCCAATGAAACCTCCAAATGTGATGAAATTGGCCTCCAACTTGTAGATCCTTGCTCCTCTTTGTAGATTCTTGCTTCCTCATTCTAGATCCTTGCTCTACTAGTCTCCAATGGTGATTTGGGAAGGAATTGAGATAAAATTTGGTAGGAAAAATAATGTAGAATGAAGAAATTTGGTTGAGTGAAATTCTAGATCTAGTTTTCAAATGAAAAGAGGAGAGAGAAACCTTTTCCCTCTTTTTATATTGGCCGGACCTCTCTACCCCTTTCTCAAGTCACTATGTAATTTCCATTATACCCCTTGGGATCTCTCATAAAGAAATAATTAAGGAGGAAAGCTTCTAGTCTAATAGTTTAATTAAATTAATCATCCTACTAATCAATGGGCTTTTTAATTGGGCTCAAATCTAACAATTAATACTTCTTGGTCCATGAGTCTAAACTAAACTACTTAGGTCCACTAACACAAGTCCAAAATAAATAACTAACATCTAACAATAATTAAATAATATAATAATAATTATTTAATATGCATAATATTTAAATAATTATGAAATTACTAAAATACCCTTTCTTAGAAAATGTTATTCCCAACCTACGCTGTTGTTACTGCTGCTGTCGCGACGGTTTGTCAATATTTAACCAACGATTATATAACCAATTTTTAGTCATGGTGATGTGTGTGTGTGTATATATTTCGGATAGAACCAACCATGCTCATTCAAAAGTGATAAAGCATGAATAGTTAGTTAGAATCAAACTGGTAAAATATCGGGGAAAAGCTTGAGATATTCTGGTAAATCAACAAACGAGTTCAAAGTGATAAAGCATATTCATATCTAGTGTGACCGTACTATGGTATGACATATAAGGGGAATAACATGTGACCACTCTATGTGATTCCAGCTAACCTTAGCGCTAACTAGGCAACTAAAATATGTAGAGCATTGGGATGGGCATAATCCCGAGATTGTGCTTAACTAGCCACCCTCAATCATTATATGGGGAGTGAAGGCTGGCCCCTATGAATATTGTTTAAATCTACATTGGCGGATGGCAATATCCGACTATTATATTATACTATATGTTCTATGCGATCTTACCACGGTGGCCTTACGAAGGACCAATTGTCACTACCACATTTTCTAGGAAAGAATATTTTGGTCATTTTATAATTAATTAAATATTATGCAAGTTGAATATTTATTTATTGTATTATTTATTTATTGTTAGATGTTATATTTAATTTTAGACTTGTGTTAGTGGACCTAACTAGATTAGACTAGACTCATGGACCAACATTAATTCTGTCACGATCCGCACCCGATGTAGGGATGCAAGTCGGGAACAACGCCCAGCCTACGCCGCAGAATCGACGGTAGAACGCTGTTTGGGTAATCTATCTAGCATTATAATGAACCACCAACAATAACAAATATACTCAATCATAGATCTAAGATGGAAATAAGCACGAATGTGATAAAGAATAGAATAGTCACATACAACTCATGAGTCTAAAATAATAACATCAATGAGTCTAAAAGAATACTAACAAATAAGCTGGAGACAAATCCAGTATAAAAGAATACTAAGAAGCTACAAGTCCCGGGTCATCTATTTCAGTTGGGATAAGTCCCTCCTGAGCCAGGGTCTCTGACTCTAAACCTACGACATTCTGAGGTCCATAATGTGTAGAGTACCACTCCTTAGTGTCATTTGGGAAAAATATATCCAGTCAGGAAAGGAGCATAGTACATCTCTAACAATAGTTCTAATAAATAATAAAAACTATGTAACAGTAAATAGATGTGAATATAAAAGAGATACACAATAAGAAAATTCTAGAAATAAATACAAGAATGAACAATATATCAATGAACAAGAATACTAATGACTAACTGAGTGAGTACTAGCTTTAACATATGATCAGCTTGGGAACTTGCATAGGAATAATAGCCTGGTTAGTCATACGTGCGGTGTATGACCAACACTCACAGAAAAACCATACTTGCATAGGAAGGTATGATCACATATCTACACTAAAATACTCTCTACCCCCGACTTGTATAGTAGATCCAACCATGGTATGCTATGGCACGAGATTCTATAGGAATGTAGCAAATATCTCCGAGAATCAGTGTCTATACATGCACAAGATAATCAATTAAACAAGACTTGCACAATATACACCATATACAAGGAATAATATCTCATGACGAGATCTGGATACACCAATCCGTATAACCATCGTGTCAAGAAACATGGATATCTATACTAAATAAAATAAATATAGAGGATATCATAAATAAGAAACTATCAGAGAATGTACTCGCCTGAAGTCTAATGAATAGTCTCAAAGATGTCTGATACGGTGCCTCAAAGACCTAAATATGGAATATAACATCAATACAAGGTTTCGGAAATAAAATAAGTTAAACTAGTCAACTTCTAGGTCAACAAGCTATTTCTAAGTGAAAATTTAAACTAGGTCAACTCTAAGTCAAACCGGTCAAACTATGGTCAAACTACCTTTTTCTAAGTTGTATGAGTCTATTTCAAAGATGTTGGGTTCAAATACTATGAATCTAGGTCATAAAAGCTATATCTTAAGATACTAGGATACCGTATCTCAAGATACGCAAATAGGAGATAAAATATCACACATACATATATCAAACAATATTACATATTAAATCCTATTTACCAAAATCTATGTGGATACCTTGGTTTCGAACCAACTTGGTGTCGCAACACTAAACCTCAATCTTGGTACCCAAACCCGATACCTTGGTCATCCCCAAATACCTTGATACTTACCTTGGTATCTCAAGGTAAAAGCCACAACTTCATATATATACTAACTACCCATAATAACTATATGCTAACAACCCACTACTAAAAGTATAGTATACTAAAGTATAATAACAATTAGGAACTATATACATATATACTAATACCTTATATATACATATATATATATATCTATTATAATTAAATACATAATATATATATATAATTGCAGAATCGTCGCTAAAGGCCCCTGCTGCCCGTCGCTGAAGATGCTGATACGCTGTTGTTACTGCTGCTGTCGCGACGGTTTTCTGCTGTTGTTGCTAAAACTGCTGTCACTGAAAACTGCTGCCATTGCTGTTGCTGGGCTGCTGCCGTTGCTATAGCTGTTGCTGCTATAGCCGCTGTTGTTGCTGTCATTAATTCCGCTGCTGCTGTTGTTAATGCTACTGTTGTCGCTGAAAAACTGTCACAAAACCCCCTGTTCTCCCCTCTCTCACTCATATATATATATATATATATATATATATATATATATATATATATATATATATATATATATATATATATATATAAGAGTTATATATATATATATATATATAACTACCACTATATAAATAAATGTACACTCCTCTAAATACATATATATGTATCCACAATAATACATATAACATAACACACACACACACACACACACACACACACACACACATATATATATATATATATATATATATATATATATATATATATATATATATATATACTACAATATTTATATATATACATACTACAATAATTAATAGTTATGGCATATGGCATATGTAGAAGAATAGCTACTTAAATATATACACATAGACATATAGATCCATGACACACTAATACATGACTAGAACCAACCATGCTCATTCAAAATTCCTGCTTCTAGTCTAATAGTTTAATAGAAAATGAATGATAGACTATATAGTGTGAACTAATCATTTTAAGTTAAGCAACTAGTCATACTAGATAAAAGTGATTACAAGATAAATACACAAAGCATGCTAGTATATAATTCTCACATTGATTTATATAATAAGCAACTAAAAAAAATCAATGAGAGCTAGTAACAAGACATAAAATTGAAACATACTAGATTCTATAAATTAAGCCATTTATATAAGAATCGTTTATCATATTACAAAATGGCTCTAGTGGCCACATTTGTATTGGTGCAATTGCTTGAAAGATGACTAATGTAGCTTCGCAATCACCAACACACTCCATGGTATTATGTTCTGGCACAAGAAACTCTACCTACAACATGAGGCGAAGACTTTGGTATCCAAATAAATTTGGATCTATATTTGTTAACTTTGGGAACCCAAGTAGCATTTACTCTTGCATTGGTAGTAAAACTCCTATGAATAGGACAAGTGAAACCCATGTGTCCAATACGAGAGCAATAGAAGCACCTAATGCTAGTGTGTGCACATGTATCGGAATGAGCATGGTTGTAATTAGGTGACATACTAGAATGATGAATATCTCTAGTGTGAGCATGAGAAGATTTGGTTTTAAGAAAATCATGTTCTAACAACAAATCATCATGCATACAAGTAAGACAATTAAATTATGCATTTAAAATATTATTCTCTTTCTCAAATAAATCAATTCTAGAGATAAAAATATTATTTTGTTTCTTTAAAGCATCAATAGAAGAACTATGCAATTGAGATAACTCACGAGTTTGTTTCTTAAAGTCTTCTATTGATGAGGAGAGAGTTTTGATTTTCAAAATTAAAGCATCATTTACACTCTTTAAATAAACACAAGATGAGTTTTGAGAATCAAGTCTAGATAATAAATCATTATTTTTATTTCTCAAAAACTTATTTGCTTCTTCTAAATGAACAACATTTTTTGAAAGTTCTTCATTTATAGAATAAAGGTCATCAAGAATCTCTAAGGATTGATTAGCCATATCTTTTTACTTAGAATATTTTTTGCATTTAGAAGAAACATGATTGTTTATGCTACTAGAAATAGAACCCTCTTTATCGGAGGAGAAATATGATGCCATAGATAGAAGGATATACTCTAAGGATGTTAAGCCGAAAGAAATAGAGTCCTTGCTCTGATACCATATCACTACCACATTTCTGGGTGAGGGTATTTTTATCATTAGTATATTTATTATTTAGTGATTTAATAGTATATATTATGCTAGTAATTAATTATATGTGTTGCGCTATTTAATTATTTGTTAGCGGACTAGCCTATGTTATTTGGACTTGTTATTAGTGGATCCATTAGTTTATCATGACACATTAAGTCCAATATTAGACTAGGTCCAATTAGATCATTCCCTTAATTAATTAAGAATTTTAGATTAGTTCATAAAGAATTAGAAGCTTCCTAATATAGTCCTCCTAAATAAATCTCTAAATTAACTAGTGGGGGCATTGTAGTCAATATGGATTACTTGGAGAAGGGGCTAGAGGGGGGCCGGCCATTTGAAGGGGAGGTCTCTCTGTCTCTCTCTCCTCTAATTAGTTTATTTCAAATTTAGATCCACAATTTAGTTCTTTCCCAAATTACTTCATTCCTCCACCAAATTCACTCAATTCACTCTCATTCTCTCTTAATTTTCATCAATTATGAAGCATTGGAGTTTGATTTGCAAGGAGCACTTGGAGAAGGAGGAATTGGCTAGGAGCTTATGTTCGAATCATGTCCAATTGAGTGATTTATTGGGAATCCATCTCCTAATTAGTAAATTCTAAATTTTTTTCATAATTAGACTCTAATTCATGCATTTGACCATTACCAAATATCCCTTGGCTTAGATCTATCCATAGGAACAAGAACTAGGTTCATATGACTTGTATTGTGAATTCTACATAGATTTTTGTACCCAATTTAGGGGAATTCTGAGATTGATGCATCAAGTATGTGTCATAAGACCAACTAGATCTAATTAGACTTAGATTGATGTTAGGATATTAGATACGTATCCACAATTGGATACGAGTAGAGCATATCATAGTATCTTATGATACGGTATGATACGGGGTTCATTTTGGGGTATTTGTGTAATTACTCTTCAATTCTTATTGTAGCAAGTTGCATTAGTCATGTATATATATAATTGGTATATATAATTAGTATTTAGGGAGTATTGGGGAATTTTGGTATTCATTAGAATGAGTATCATGAGTATCCTAGTTGTGCATTATATGTGTTTGAAGTATTGACTACTAGTGTGTATCAATTGTGAGTATATATATGTATGTTAATATATATGTCTATACTTATATCATATAGACTATTAGTTGATTATTGTTAGTTGGTGGTGGTATTAACTATTAATAAGAGGGAGAGGACTAACATGAACTTTGAGTGTGTGTGCATCTGTGGACTATTTTGGGACTGATGGCAGTGAGAGGATTGCAATACAGTCCATTGGAATTTACTGTGTTCAGGATGCAGGAGAGGGATTCTTATGTGCAGTCGGGTGTGTTTGTGTAATGTGTGAGTGTGCCTGTGTTTAAGTTAGGTTGGTGTATGCTCTGGTGACAATAGATAAGAACACACAGTAGAAAGGTAACTGGCAGCAGTTGCTGCAAATAAAAAGGGGGAAATTGCTAAGTTGTCATGCCCCAGTCCCAAAAATATACGGAACTAGGCCACGTGGCATTGGCCAGCTGACACGTCACTAAGGGATTACCCAATTTAATGGACCCAAAGTGATGTGCTACGCTGTCCTAAAATACTACAAGTCTAAATACAGGCAATTCTATCTCATCCACAGGAATATCAGGAAAAGTGCTGAATATATAGATGTTAAAATATGAAATGTCATATACAAATCAGATAAAGTCATGTGGGAACAACCCACTACAAAAGATAAGCAGGAAGTAAAATAAGATAAACTAGCGCAACATCCTCAAAATATGTAGCTCCAACTCCAGGTGTACTCAGGTAGACTCTGACGGCATCTCCTCTAACTCCATCTCAAGGCATGTCCAGACTTCTGTCCAGGTCCAGGTACTGTGGGGTGGTATGTCTCAGCTAAACCTGGCAGGGAACCAGGTCCTCAGAGGGACGTAACAAGATACAGAAAAATAACATGCCATGTATGTAAATACTGAATAAATAAATAAATAACACGGGGTGCTAACCATCTAAGTGAAATGCAATTTGAGACAACCTAGTACGTATGGGAATTGTGTGGCTAGACATATGCTGACGTAATTCACCAATCTGTAGTGACTGGCTAGTATATGCCACATATGCCCCCGTTCAAGGGCACTATACAATTTTCCATCTACGATGAGTATGGTCACATGAATATATATATAACATCCGTATCACTTCGTCGAGTGTGGCACATGATAAAGAGGTGGGTGTCCCATACGTATTTTAGTCGTTCTTCCCGCCCAATGTAACTAAATGTCAAGTCGTACATTTCCTGAATTATTCTAATCCGTGATGCGGGTCACACGTACTGGTAGCTAATCAAGTACGCAGCTCGCATCCCAATATACATTGCAATCATGTTGCGTGTTCCCGTGATAGGGTCTAGGAGAATATTAGAATACTCTCACAATTGTCGGTGAGTCTGTAATATTATGTTAAATGTCAACATATCAGCTGACTGTACCCAAGGCAGGCTCAGGTAATCATGATATATGAAATACAGAAATAAGAGCATATAACATTATTGAGAATTTAAACAGTACTTGGCAAGGTATACTTGCCTACTCCCTGATAGTGTTGGAAACCGGTTCTCAAATTCAGGTTTGAGGGTGCTGGTGACAGGGGGTAACTGGCTGTGCTGGAGTTGGATTCTGTTAAAACATACATGTTTGTGATTATCAGGGTATAATAAAAGTATATACATACTTAGGTATAATATATATATATAGGATACACACACATATATATATATAGTATTTATATATATATAGATATAATATATAGTAGTAGTATATATTTAGTATATATATAAAGCAAAGAAAATGCACGAATATAAATATATATATTAGCAGGGTATAACCACTGTTTATATATATTATCAGGGTGTATCTACTGATATATAATAATATAATATAATCAGGGTATATCCACTGATATATAATAATATAATAAAATGAAAAGACAGTGCAGAAATTTAAATACATATATAAATGCTGTACTTATTCAGCAATAAAAATTATCAGGGTCTATAGGTGACCACTGTTATAGACATCATTTATAATAATAATATTATTAGGGTCTATATGTGACCACTGTTATATATATACATATATTATATATATAAATAAATGGAATAAGTGCATGTAAATAAGAAGAAGAAAATGCATAGTATATGCATACATGTATATACTGTGGATATTCACAGTATATATAATAATTATGATATAGTGCATAACATATATAGATATGTATATATTACATACATATATACAATATATATATATATATATATATATATATATATATACATAGTATAGATACATAGATATAATGATTTACATAACATATATATAGTTATATATATATATACATATATATATACATAGTTATACATAAACATACATATCTACACATATAATATACATATGTAAATACATATATATTAGTAGTATTCATATACATATATAAATAAATGAAATAAAACATTTGAAATAATGAATATATACCCTGTATATATTTAATTTAAATATAATACTAACTATATATACAATATATATATATATATAAATATATAATACATTAAATATATAATATATATGTATAATATACATAGAGATATATATATATATATAGATAAATATATATTAATACTCATTTAAATATATAATAATAAAATATGTAATTAGTATAATTATACTGTATTTATACAGTATATAATTAATATAACAGTATATATTAATATATATATATAAGTATATGTATACATATATATATACATATATACATATATAAAATAATACCTATATACGTATAAATAATAAGGGGTATACCTACTGTCAGGGGGCCCACTGGGCTTGCCGCCGGCGGAAGCACGGCGGCGGAGTCGACGGCGGCTGGCCGGAGAGTCGCCTGCAGCAGTAGCTGCAGTCAACAACAGCAACAGCAGTAGCAACTTACAGCCGCAGCAGCGCCGTGTGCGGTGGCGGGGGCAGGCGGTCAGGCAGTCAGGACGGAGGAGAACGTCGAGACGAAGAGGTCCGGGGTGGTAGCGGAGGTCGGAGGCTGCCGGAGGGGCGGTGGGGAACTGGTCGGGGTGGCTCGGGAAAGATGACAGAGTGAGGCGGTGGGGGTTTGCGGGGGAGCTGCCGGCGGCGGAGGGCGTCGTGGGGCCGCGGGATGGTGGTGGGTCGGTAGGGGAGGTCAAGGCGGAGCGACTGGGGGTGGTGGCGGTGGTCCACGACGGCTAGGGTGGCGGTGGTGGGCGGTCGGAGGTGGAGGAACTGCTGTGGCAGTTAGGGAGTGGGGAGGTTGCGGGGGCTCTCCACGGCGGAGCAGGGTGGTTCAGGCGGCGGGTCTTGGCCGGAGGGGAGAGGGGGTCAGGGCGGAGGGCTGGCCGGAGTAGGGTGGCCGGAGGTGGCGGAGGGTGGCTGTGAGGAGTGAGGAATGAGAGAGTGGGGTGGTTTAAATAGGGTTTTGGGGTCAATGGCATTTCTGTAATTTTGGGGAAGTTTGAGGGTAATTTGGTAATTTAGGTTTTTGGGATATTTTTGACTGGATTTCTCTGGATTTTTCTGGTAGGTCCCTCACACCTATGGTCTAGCCAATAGGATTAGGCCACCTAGCAAGCCATTTTGCATATAAACCCCTAACTTTTCAATAATTGCATAAATGCATGAATTTGGTATTTTGCGTAATTTCGCAATTTATTAAATTTTAAATACTGATTTCCCAAAATTCTAAATTATACAAAAATAAGGGAAATAGCTGGGGAAAAATGTTTTGGACAGTGGGGAGAATCTGGGCAGAGGCAGGGTCTGATTTCTTAGGTGATACGGGTCCTCGTATTTATTAATTAATAAATACTGCGCACGGTGTTCACTAATTATTTAGAGGCTATTAGGGTCATAATTTCTCTACGGTGTCAATACACTAATTGTAGTATATACAGTCTAGAATATTATCGTATTTTTGTTTGGGCAAAACAGGTACCTATTGGTCCTCAAATCTCTAGGGGTACAGAGATGGGTAAAGAGCAGAAAATTAAATAGTAAATAAATATGTACGTCTGTAACGATATTTGTGCGACTAAAACGAAGCACCAAACGAGGTTTCTGGAAGTTGCACAAAATACAAAAAAATAGTCTAACAAGTCTAGGGCAGGTATGTGAAATTTGTTTAGGGTTTAACAGTTAGTGGGATGTCCTAATTAATTGTGTAACAGACAGGTGCACAATCAACAGAATATATAATAAATAAATTTTAAAAAGTTGCCATAATTCTAATTAGTCTAAACTAATCCTAATTTACTGAAATCTGGTCGAGGGAGTTTACAATCTACCCTCCTTAGAATATTTCGTCCTCGAAATAAAAACACACATATAATGAGAATAAATTTTTTTTAATTAAGGACATATGATGATTAAGAGAGATTGAGTTTAAAATATTGGACATACCCTGGTCTGGAAATAGATGGGGAAACATTATCGAATATCCTCTTCCCGTTCCCAGGTTGATTTGCCTGGTCCATGATGTTTTCATGCAATATGAACTAGAGGAACGTAATACAACGTATGGTAGGTAGCGAAAGTCATTCTAAAAAAATAAGAACAGTTTTAAACTGCAATCTAATCTAATAATAGGGTTTGGTAATTTCCCAAGAAACAATAGAAATGGCTACAGAAACAATACAGTTCGTATTTATACTAAATACGAGGTTTCTTCCTTCCGAAATAAGGGAAGACGGAAAGCAGTAATCAAGAATTCAAGGGGAAGGTAATAGATTACAAGTATGGAGATTCAAGGCGTTTAAAGAATTCAATGGGAATTGTCAAGGCAGTTGTGGATGGAAATGTTATTCTGGTAATCTCTATTCACATATTCGTATTAGCACAGTTATGTAGCTGATATGATATGCGCATAGGGTAAGTACCTCTGTCTACTAATCACTATATATCTCAATCCACGTAAAGTAGTTATGCGAAGGGCGAACCAAGTGCATTATGGTTGATCAGACCGTCATACACTGATTCTGAAATGTATTAGTGTAGTACTCCAATAATACATAATTAATGAACAAGCTTGATAAAGAATAAGCTTGCAAAACTAGGCTATAATAGCAGAGCATAATTTAAGGTAGTATAACAAATATAAGTACGCTAGATTATGATATGAGAAGTACAAAACAATTCAAATTCACAAAAAGACAAGATTCTATAATCTCTACAGTTATTATTCTAACTTCTTGTCTAGGTCGCTAGTTGATCTAAAAGAGGTATGGTTTTCTAAGTTCTACAACCTTAATATACACTATAGGTTGTCCGCATAAAACAGAGATTTAAGCACATGACTTGTATCCAGAGCGTACCTCCTTAATTGGGATACGTGGAAGACGTCATGTACTCCTCCCAATGTCTGAGGTAATGCTATCTTGTAAGCAACTTTTCTGATGCGTTCCAACACATTGAAGGATTTGCTGTACCTCGGCTTAGTTTTCCTCTTCTTCCAAGTCTGACAGTTCCTCGGTTAGGTGAGAACACATGTCCTCCTATTTTACCCTATGTGTAACCTTTATCCAATTTATATGGGTATCACCAGGTTTATAATAGGTCGTACCTTATTGATAGTTCCTGATGTTTTTCTCAAGGCTAACATCTGTCTACCCTTTCTCCTTCAATTGAAATGCTCTATTCCCGATACTAGCTATAACTAATCTATTTATCTACGGTGAAAACACGAGACTAGAAGTTACTGACTACCCTAATAAGTCATATATATTAAATCTAATTTGGAAACTACCTGTAGTATTCAACTATTACTACATTCACATATTTGAGCCTAGCAATCAATATCTAACAATCTACCTATCTGTTGTAGCTTAGTCCTGATCATTCCCTAAGGGTGGAAAATAATTTAGGTCGGATACTATAAGTCATCAGGTATCTAGGGTTAACTACTATGATTTGGTATCTTAGGTACTATCTATTTCTGAATGGGTAACCTGGTGGTCCAAAGATGACGCTTCTCTTCCCGTAGTCTAGTATAGTATTTGGACTAACTTAACCAATTCATGTCTAAGACAACGTCGAGGTTTGGTATTGGAAGTACCAAGAACTGCATCCTTATTATTCTAGTATACCTGACTATTAGCATGCTTTAGTAATGTTGGTAACTGGAACAATGACTTTTCCGGTAAACCTGGCTATTTGTATGGGTACGAAACTACTAGATGTGAAAGACAGTGTAGCTCTAGAATCAAATAATGTGGTTTGCTGGTAATAATGCAACTATAAGGGTACCTGAAATAGTTTCACCTTCCGGTTCTTCTGCAACTGCAGCTAGTGCAAAGGCCTGCTCGTGCCTTTGTCTACCGGTTTGATGTCTGGCTAGGTAATACTGCGTGTCTTGGGTGGCTAAGGGTGGTCCCCTCTAAAATCTTCCAGATGCTGGGGAATGCTGACCTCTAGTAGGGGGTTGCATTCTCTGAGCTGGTGCTACTGGTCCTTGCCCATGCTGGAGTGTTGCTTCTCTGTGTTGTGGGCAGTCTCTGGCCCTATGTTGATTATCTCCACATATCAAGCATAGTCTATACTTCCTTCGACAGTTTTTGGCATAATGTCCCTTCATGCCACAATGGTGACAAGTCGAAAATTTCTTGGTTTGATATGACCTCATCTAGTGTTGTATCTGATTTCCCGGGTGACGGATTGGTCCTCTTGCTCCAGTCTGGTCTCTGGCTGATATGGTTGGATTTGAGCGTCTTGCTTCTCTGCCAATGGCTTCTTGTATCCTTGCCTCTGAAAGAACTTCCTTGTAGGAAATCCTCGACTGTGCCGTGGTATGCCCTTGGAGCTCGAAGGTAAGGCCGTGATGAAATTTCATGGCCTTCTCCAGCTCGTTGGGTATCAGGTTTGCACCGAATTGACTTAGTCGACTGAATTCTGTGTCGTAGGCATCGACGGTCATATTTTCTTGTTCCAAATGCAGGAACTGGGAGTACAGATCATCTCTAACCGTAGCTGGAAAGTAGTTTGCATTGAAATATTCTAGGAATTGCTCCCAAGTATGGTTCTTGTCGGTGCTGCGCTCGATGGAGTCCCACCAGTGATGGGCGTTGCCTTTTAGTTGGGCCCTTACTGTGGTCATCCATAGGTCGGGGTGAAGCTGTGAACCTTCTAGCAGTATTTCCGTGTTGGAGATCCAGTCTGAGATCTCTTCCGGAGTTTCGCTGCCAGAAAAGGTTCTCGGGTTCACTCGGCGAAAGCCTTGAACAGTGATAGGGGGTTGGACAGGTGCTAGTGCCGGGGCAGTTGTCATCTCTAGAGATGTTATCAAGGTCTGTCTCAGGGCTTCAGTTTGTTGCCACTGAGCCTGTCTCAGGGCTTCAGTCTGTTTCCACTGAGCCTGCAATATGGCTTGGAATATCTGAGATTGTCCCTCAAGTTGTGGCATCAGGGCTGCGAGAACTGGAGGTGGAGGCAAAGGTATCTCCGCCTATAGTGTTGGTGCTTGGAATGTTTGCCCTTCTAGCTGGGCTGGGGTTGTCTCCTGGGTAGGGTCCTGGGGAAGGTACGGGGTTGTTGGATTGACCAACATCCTTCTTGGGGATTGGTCTCTCGGAAGGGTTGGAGTCCTTTGGACATCTGGCGATGGGTCTGTTGCTTGGTCAACCCCATCATTAGCGTGTCCGCTGGGTATGTCCATATTTCTGGAGAAGATAGAATAATTTAGAAAAGTACGAAGGAAATAATAAATGATAATCAAGCAGGATGCAAGAATTTATGGATGAAGTCAGAGTGGATGAGACCTAGTATTCCTATCCTAGTGCAGGCTTGCTGGGCATGTAATCACACCACTAGCAATTAACTAGACCTGCATGGGCCACCACTAAAATCGTGTCAATACACTAATTATAGTATATACAGTCTAGAATATTATCGTATTTTTGTTTGGGCAAAACAGGTACCTATTGGTCCTCAAATCTCTAGGGGTACAGAGATGGATAAAGAGCAGAAAATTAAATAAGAAATAAATATGTACGTCTGTAACGATATTTGTGCGACTAAAACGAAGCACCAAACGAGGTTTCTGGAAGTTGCACAAAATACAGAAAAATAGTCTAACAAGTCTAGGGCAGGTATGTGAAATTTGTTTAGGGTTTAACAGTTAGTGGGATGTCCTAATTAATTGTGTAACAGACAGGTGCACAATCAACAGAATATATAATAAATAAATTTTAAAAAGTTGCCATAATTCTAATTAGTCTAAACTAATCCTAATTTACTGAAATCTAGTCGAGGGAGTTTACATAAGTGCATTGGGGGTTCCAGGCAAAGAATGAGGGGAGTTCTTGTGTGCAGTTGTGTGGTGTTCACAAATGAGGCAAAGGAGAATGTTGCACCCCACAACAACAATAGGGAAGACAAGCAGTGCAGCAAGGGCAGTAGATTGTAGGTAATAAGCTAAGAGACTTAGTTCAGTCTAGTATGTGTATTTGTGAGGGTAAGTTCAATTAAAACTTGTTAGGACTGTAACAAATAGAGTTGTAAGGAGGTACATGCAATCGATAGTGCAGTGGGTTAGTAATGGAATTGGGGGATGCTCAGTGCTTACACTGATCTTTGATACCTACATCCAGTTATAACAAGTAATAAGGGGGTTGATGGTTAACAGTTAGCAAAGTATAGAATTAAGGATATGCAAGCATGTGTACTCGAGTTTGAGTCACAGTCAGTGCAGTAATATGAAGAAGCTTGATACTGTAAGTAGGTGTCAAGAGTATCAGTAAGGGGGGATAACTGTGGTGTATTATAAGTGGAAATATCAACAACAACATGTTAGAAGTAGAGAAGCAGCAATAGCATTAGCAGCTGTAGTAGGGTGTTATGAGTGTCAAGGTATTTGTGCATAGGTTTTGTATGAGGGAAGAGTAAGTGAGCAAGATAGGAGTATCACTGTATCATAAGTATCAGTGAAGGAAAACGACTGGGTATTAGGGATGGTTGAGTTAGTATCAAGGTTTAGCATATTAGTTATTGTGAGTATCATGATACCTAGGTAACTGGGTATAGTGAGTGAATATGGTACGTTAAGGTAATGATGATACTAGTATGGATAATAAGTATACCTCTAGGTAATAGCTAGGTATTAACTAAATTGATTAGAATACCTTAGTGATTAGCTAGTATATATATAGATACCTAGTGTTAATATCTAGTATAGCCTTGTAATCGACCTAGAAGCTAGAATTAGACCTAAAACTAAGGTAAACACCTAGTTTAACTAGAGTGGCCTAGAAAAGGCCTAAAAATCATACTTTAGTGTATTTAACATATTTATCATTCATTATACCCAAATAATATGATATTTCATATATATATAGGTCAATGTGACATCAGTCCGGACACAGATTGGTATTGTCAGCTCATGACCTCAGGCGAGTACATTCTCTGACAGTTTTCTTTTATGATATCTTCTATGTTTCTTATATTTAGTGTAGATATCCTTGACTTCTTGACACGTGGATACATGGATTGGTATTTTTTGGATCCCATCATAAGATGTTATTCCCGATACCCAGTCGTTTTCCTTTGGAGTTTGAGGTATAGTTTTAGATTTTTTTTTTGCACTTATTATTGGTTGTTTGTTATAGATTAAGTTCTTAAGGTTGTATTTTGTTCTAGGTGAGTGGTTTGGTGTTTCTGAGAATTTCTCCGACACGAGGCATGATTTGCTTCGTTGTAGGCGGGAAGCTTAGTCCGCGATTCATCGAAACTTTCACTATTCTAGACTGTATTGGAGGGAGAGCACAACATATTTTACGTATCGCAGTTGAGATGGTACATGTCAGATCCTAGTCATGTATTGGATCACTCAGAGATAGAGGTGGGCCCTACTCTTAGCTATCCAGAGCAGCCAGTTGAGATTCTGGATCGAAGAGAGAAGGTGCTGAGAAACCAGACTATTCTTTTCATACGCGTCGCATGGAGGCATCACTCTTCAGGGGAGTCTACCTGGGAGAGAGAAGATGAAATGCGAGAGCGTTATCCATATTTGTTTGTGCCTTGAGGTATGTTCTTTCATAGTTAGTTCTGTTCTTTAGTTCTGTCTATTGTTATGTTCTGTTATTTTCTGGGGGTAGTTTTCGTCTTTGAATTTCGAGGACGAAATTATTTTAAGGAGGGTAGACTTGTCACTACCACATTTTCTAAGAAAGGGTATTTTAGTAATTTTATAATTAATTAAATATTGTGCATATTAAATAATTATTATTATATTATTTAATTATTGTTAGATGTTAGTTATTTATTTTGGACTTGTGTTAGTGGATCTAAGTAGTTTAGTTTAGACTCATGGACCAACAAGTATTAATTGTTAGATTTGAGCCCAATTAAAAAGACCATTGATTAGTAGGATGATTAATTTAATTAAACTATTAGACTAGAAGCTTTCCCCTAAATTGTTTGTTTATGAGAGGTCCCAAATGTCTATGTGTTAGTGTGTCATGGATCCATATTAAATTATGGATCTAAATTTGAAATGAACTAATTAGAGGAGAGAGAGACAGAGAGACCTCCCCTTCAAATGGCCGGCCCCTCTCTAGCCCCTTCTCCAAGTAATCCACATTGACTACAATGCCCCCAATAGTTAATTTAGAGATTTATTTAGGAGGACTATATTAGGAAGCTTCTAATTCTTTATGAACTAATCTAAAATTCTTAATTAATTAAGGGAATGATCTAATTGGACCTAGTCTAATATTGGACTTAATGTGTCATGATAAACTAATGGATCCACTAATAACAAGTCCAAATAACATAGGCTAGTCCGCTAACAAATAATTAAATAGCGCAACACATATAATTAATTACTAGCATAATATATACTATTAAATCACTAAATAATAAATATACTAATGATAAAAATACCCTCACCCAGAAATGTGGTAGTGATATGGTATCAGGGCAAGGACTCTATTTCTTTCGGCTTAACATCCTTAGAGTATATCCTTCTATCTATGGCATCATATTTCTCCTCCGATAAAGAGGGTTCTATTTCTAGTAGCATAAACAATCATGTTTCTTCTAAATGCAAAAAATATTCTAAGTAAAAAGATATGGCTAATCAATCCTTAGAGATTCTTGATGACCTTTATTCTATAAATGAAGAACTTTCAAAAAATGTTGTTCATTTAGAAGAAGCAAATAAGTTTTTGAGAAATAAAAATAATGATTTATTATCTAGACTTGATTCTCAAAACTCATCTTGTGTTTATTTAAAGAGTGTAAATGATGCTTTAATTTTAAAAATCAAAACTCTCTCCTCATCAATAGAAGACTTTAAGAAACAAACTCGTGAGTTATCTCAATTGCATAGTTCTTCTATTGATGCTTTAAAAAAACAAAATAATATTTTTATCTCTAGAATTGATTTATTTGAGAAAGAGAATAATATTTTAAATGCATAATTTAATTGTCTTACTTGTATGCATGATGATTTGTTGTTAGAACATGATTTTCTTAAAACCAAATCTTCTCATGCTCACACTAGAGATATTCATCATTCTAGTATGTCACCTAATTACAACCATGCTCATTCCGATACATGTGCACACACTAGCATTAGGTGCTTCTATTGCTCTCGTATTGGACACATGGGTTTCACTTGTCCTATTCATAGGAGTTTTACTACCAATGCAAGAGTAAATGCTACTTGGGTTTCCAAAGTTAATAAATATAGATCCAAATTTATTTGGATACCAAAGTCTTCGTCTCATGTTGTAGGTAAAGTTTCTTGTGCCGGAACATAATACCATGGAGTGTGTTGGTGATTGCGAAGCTACATTAGTCATCTTTCAAGCAATTGCACCAATACAAATGTGGCCACTAGAGCCATTTTGTAATATGATAAATGATTCTTATATAAATGGCTTAATTTATAGAATCTAGTATGTTTCAATTTTATGTCTTGTTACTAGCTCTCATTGATTTTTTTTAGTTGCTTATTATATAAATCAATGTGAGAATTATATACTAGCATGCTTTGTGTATTTCTCTTGTAATCACTTTTATCTAGTATGACTAGTTGCTTAACTTAAAATGATTAGTTCACACTATGTAGTTTATCATTCATTTTCTATTAGTGTGACATTTATATATGCATGATATCCTTCTTTGTCGTTATTTATAAAGAATGCATCTCTCTCTAGTCCATAGGATTCTCTTTTGATTTGAGTAAATATTTTTGTCTTTCCGTCTTTATATCATTGAGATAGTTTCATCGATTTATTTTAATTATCATATTTAATATAATTAATTTTTGTGAATATATGTATTTAGCACTAGTCTCTTTTTACTTGAAAAGTATATACTTGTACTTTTATTTAATCTTGTGCTTTCATAATATATTCACTATTGATTCTTGTGCTTCTTTTTGACAAATCTCTTGTGAATCAATTATTTTTTGCCTAATAAAGCTTATTTATACATATTTGAATTTGTGATTGCATTTTAAATATTCTTAAATATATACACATAGACATATAGATCCATGACACACTAATACATAAATATATATACACAACAATATATATATATATATATACACACACACACACACATCACCATGACTAAAATTAATTTAGAATTAGATCTAAAATTAAATGCACAACTCATGGAGTGTATCACACCCGTATCCCACTAGATCTAGGATACGCTTGTGACACGAGTCTACCACACATCCAAACGTACCCCAAAGGACACGAACATGTCTAATATATTATTTATGAATAATATGAAGAGTCAAACACAAATCTTTGTATCCGTGTCAAAATATGACATGCATATAGTGGTGTCGGAGGAAAAACTCCCAAATCAACACGTATCACCAAATTATTAGGATACAACCTACACGTACCCAATTGTAGACATAAAATTAGCTCCAAACATACAAGCACATGCCAAATTGATCTATAGGACCAATTGACACACACAACAAATGTCAATCTCGGAATTCCCCCAAATTTGACACAAAAAGCACTATAACTTTCACAATAGGCCTCCTATGAACACAAAACCAAATCCTATGGGTAGCCTATGCATATGGGTTGATTTCACATGGTTAAATCTTAGATTTAGAACCTAATTTAAGAGGAAAAACTGAATTGTAACCTATTGGGAGATGGATTTCCAATGAAACCTCCAAATGTGATGAAATTGGCCACCAACTTGTAGATCCTTGCTCCTCTTTGTAGATTCTTGCTTCCTCATTCTAGATCCTTGCTCTACTAGTCTCCAATGGTGATTTGGGAAGGAATTGGGATAAAATTTGGTAGGAAAAATAATGTGGAATGAAGAAATTTGGTTGAGTGAAATTCTAGATCTAGTTTTCAAATAAAAAGAGGAGAGAGAAACTTTTTCCCTCTTTTTATATAGGCCGGACCTCTCTACCCCTTCCTCAAGTCACTATGTAATTTTTATTATACCCCTAGGGACCTCTCATAAAGAAATAATTAAGGAGGAAAGCTTCTAGTCTAATAGTTTAATTAAATTAATCATCCTACTAATCAATGGGCTTTTTAATTGGGCTCAAATCTAACAATTAATACTTGTTGGTCCATGAGTCTAAACTAAACTACTTAGGTCCACTAACACAAGTCCAAAATAAATAACTAGCATCTAACAATAATTAAATAATATAATAATAATTATTTAATATGCTAATATTTAATTAATTATGAAATTACTAAAATACCCTTTCTTAGAAAATGTGGTAGTGACAAGTCTACCCTCCTTAAAATAATTTCGTCCTCGAAATTCAAAGACGAAAACTACCCCCAGAAAATAACAGAACATAACAATAGACAGAACTAAAGAACAGAACTAACTATGAAAGAACATACCTCAAGGCACAAACAAATATGGATAACGCTCTCGCATTTCAACTTCTCTCTCCCAGGTAGACTCCCCTGGAGAGTGATGCCTCCATTCGACGCGTATGAAAAGAATAGTCTGGTTTCTCAGCACCTTCTCTCTTCGATCCAGAATCTCAACTGGCTGCTCTGGATAGCTAAGAGTAGGGCCCACCTCTATCTCTGAGTGATCCAATGCTTCGTAATTGATGAAAATTAAGAGAGAATGAGAGTGAATTGAGTAAATTTGGTGGAGGAATGAAGTAATTTGGGAAAGAACTAAATTATGGATCTAAATTTGAAATGAACTAATTAGAGGAGAGAGTGACAGAGAGACCTCCCCTTCAAATGGCCGGCCCCCCTCTAGCCCCTTCTCCAAGTAATCCACATTGACTACAATGCCCCCACTAGTTAATTTAGAGATATATTTAGGAGGACTATATTAGGAAGCTTCTAATTCTTTATGAACTAATCTAAAATTCTTAATTAATTAAGGGAATGATCTAATTGGACCTAGTCTAATATTGGACTTAATGTGTCATGATAAACTAATGGATCCACTAATAACAAGTCCAAATAACATAGGCTAGTCCGCTAACAAATAATTAAATAGCGCAACACATATAATTAATTACTAGCATAATATATACTATTAAATCACTAAATAATAAATATACTAATGATAAAAATACTCTCACCCAGAAATGTGGTAGTGATATGGTATCAGAGCAAGGACTCTATTTCTTTCGGCTTAACATCCTTAGAGTATATCCTTCTATCTATGGCATCATATTTCTCCTCCGATAAAGAGGGTTATATTTCTAGTAGCATAAACAATCATGTTTCTTCCAAATGCAAAAAATATTCTAAGTAAAAAGATATGGCTAATCAATCCTTAGAGATTCTTGATGACCTTTATTCTATAAATGAAGAACTTTCAAAAAATGTTGTTCATTTAGAAGAAGCAAATAAGTTTTTGAGAAATAAAATTAATGATTTATTATCTAGACTTGATTCTCAAAACTCATCTTGTGTTTATTTAAAGAGTGTAAATGATGCTTTAATTTTGAAAATCAAAACTCTCTCCTCATCAATAGAAGACTTTAAGAAACAAACTCGTGAGTTATCTCAATTGCATAGTTCTTCTATTGATGCTTTAAAGAAACAAAATAATATTTTTATCTCTAGAATTGATTTATTTGAGAAAGAGAATAATATTTTAAATGCATAATTTAATTGTCTTACTTGTATGCATGATGATTTGTTGTTAGAACATGATTTTCTTAAAACCAAATCTTCTCATGCTCACACTAGAGATATTCATCATTCTAGTATGTCACCTAATTACAACCATGCTCATTCCGATACATGTGCACACACTAGCATTAGGTGCTTCTATTGCTCTCGTATTGGACACATGGGTTTCACTTGTCCTATTCATAGGAGTTTTACTACCAATGCAAGAGTAAATGCTACTTGGGTTCCCAAAGTTAACAAATATAGATCCAAATTTATTTGGATACCAAAGTCTTCGCCTCATGTTGTAGGTAGAGTTTCTTGTGCCAGAACATAATACCATGGAGTGTGTTGGTGATTGCGAAGCTACATTAGTCATCTTTCAAGCAATTGCACCAATACAAATGTGGCCACTAGAGCCATTTTGTAATATGATAAACGATTCTTATATAAATGGCTTAATTTATAGAATCTAGTATGTTTCAATTTTATGTCTTGTTACTAGCTCGCATTGATTTTTTTTAGTTGCTTATTATATAAATCAATGTGAGAATTATATACTAGCATGCTTTGTGTATTTCTCTTGTAATCACTTTTATCTAGTATGACTAGTTGCTTAACTTAAAATGATTAGTTCACACTATGTAGTCTATCATTCATTTTTTATTAAACTATTAGACTAGAAGCAGGACTTTTGAATGAGCATGGTTGGTTCTAGTCATGTATTAGTGTGTCATGGATCTATATGTCTATGTGTATATATTTAAGTAGCTATTCTTCTACATATGCCATATGCCATAACTATTAATTATTGTAGTATGTATATATATAAATATTGTAGTATATATATATATATATATATATATATATATATATATATATATATATATATATATATATATATATGTGTGTGTGTGTGTGTGTGTGTGTGTGTGTGTGTGTTATGTTATATGTATTATTGTGGATACATATATATGTATTTAGAGGAGTGTACATTTATTTATATAGTGGTAGTTATATATATATATATATATATATATATATATATATATATATATATATATATAAGAGTTATATATATATATATATATAAGAGTGAGAGAGGGGAGAACAGGGGGTTTTGTGATAGTTTTTCAGCGACAACAGTAGCATTAACAACAGCAGCAGCGGAATTAATGACAGCAACAACAGCGGCTATAGCAGCAGCAGCTATAGCAACGGCAACAGCCCAGCAACAGCAATGGCAGCAGTTTTCAGTGACAGCAGTTTTAGCAACAACAGCAGGAAACCGTCGCGATAGCAGTAGTAACAACAGCGTATCAGCATCTTCAGCGACGGGCAGCAGGGGCCTTTAGCGACAATTCTGCAATTATATATATATATTATGTATTTAATTATAATAGATATATATATATATATGTATATTTAAGGTATTAGTATATATGTATATAGTTCCTAATTGTTATTATACTTTAGTATACTATACTTTTAGTAGTGGGTTGTTAGCATATAGTTATTATGGGTAGTTAGTATATATATGAAGTTGTAGCTTTTACCTTGAGATACCAAGGTAAGTATCAAGGTATTTGGGGATGACCAAGGTATCGGGTTTGGGTACCAAGATTGAGGTTTAGTGTTGCGACACCAAGTTGGTTCAAAACCAAGCTATCCACATAGATTTTGGTAAATAGGATTTAATATGTAATATTGTTTGATATATGTATGTGTGATATTTTATGTCCTATTTGCGTATCTTGAGATACGGTATCCTAGTATCTTAAGATATAGCTTTTATGACCTAGATTCATAGTGTTTGAACCCAACATCTTTGAAATAGACTCATACAACTTAGAAAAAGGTAGTTTGACCATAGTTTGACCGGTTTGACTTAGAGTTGACCTAGTTTAAATTTTTACTTAGAAATGGCTTGTTGACCTAGAAGTTGACTAGTTTAACTTATTTTATTTCCGAAACCTTGTATTGATGTTATATTCCATATTTAGATCTTCGAGGCACCGTATCAGACATCTTTGAGACTATTCATTAGACTTCAGGCGAGTACATTCTCTGATAGTTTCTTATTTATGATATCCTCTATATTTATTTTATTTAGTATAGATATCCATGTTTCTTGACACGATGGTTACACGAATTGGTATATCCGGATCTCGTCATGAGATATTATTCCTTGTATATGGTGTATATTGTGCAAGTCTTATTTAATTGATTATCTTGTACATGTATAGACACTGATTCTCGAAGATATTTGCTATATTCCTATAGAATCTCGTGCCATAGCATACCATGGTTGGATCTACTATACAAGTCGGGGGTAGAGAGTATTTTAGTGTAGATATGTGATCATACCTTCCTATGCAAGTATTATTTTCCTGTGAGTGTTGGTCATACACCGCACGTATGACTAACCAGGCTATTATTCCTATACAAGTTCCCAAGTCGATCACATGTTAAAGCTAGTACTCACTCACTTAGTCATTAGTATTCTTGTTCATTGATATATTGTTCATTCTTGTATTTATTTCTAGTATTTTCTTATTGTGTATCTCTTTTATATTCACATCTATTTACTGTTACATAGTTTTTATTATTTATTAGAACTGTTGTTAGAGATGTACTCTGCTCCTTTCCTGACTGGATATATTTTTCCCAAATGACACTAAGGAGTGGTACTCTACACATTATGGACCTCAGAATGTCGTAGGTTTAGAGTCAGAGACCCTGGCTCAGGAGGGACTTATCCCAACTGAAATAGATGACCCGGGACTTGTAGCTTCTTAGTATTCTTTTATACTGGATTTGTCTCCAGCTTATTTGTTAGTATTCTTTCAGACTCATTGATGTTATTATTTTAGACTCATGAGTTGTATGTGACTATTTTATTCTTTATCACATTCGTGCTTATTTCCATCTTAGATCTATGATTGAGTATATTTGTTATTGTTGGTGGTTCATTATAATGCTAGATAGATTACCCAAACAGCGTTCTACCGTCGATTCTGCGGCGTAGGCTGGGCGTTGTTCCCGACTTGCATTCCTACATCGGGTGCGGATCGTGACAGAATTAATGTTGGTTCATGAGTCTAGTCTAATCTAGTTAGGTCCACTAACACAAGTCCAAAATTAAATATAACATCTAACAATAAATAAATAATATAATAAATAAATATTCAACTTGCATAATATTTAATTAATTATAAAATGACCGAAATATTCTTTCCTAGAAAATATGGTAGTGACAATTGGTCCCTCGTAAGGCCACCGTGGTAAGATCGCATAGAACATATAGTATAATATAATAGTCGGATATTGCCATCCGCCAATGTGGATTTAAATAATATTCATAGGGGCCAGCCTTCACTCCCCATATAATGATTGAGGGTGGCTAGTTAAGCACAATCTCGGGATTATGCCCATCCCAATGCTCTACATATTTTAGTTGCCTAGTTAGCGCTAAGGTTAGCTGGAATCACATAGAGTGGTCACATGTTATTCCCCTTATATGTCATACCATAGTACGGTCACACTAGATATGAATATGCTTTATCACTTTGCACTCGTTTGTTGATTTACCAGAATATCTCAAATTTTCTCGATATTTTACCAGTTTGATTCTAACTAACTATTCATGCTTTATCACTTTTGAATGAGCATGGTTGGTTCTAGTCTAATAGGGGAATGAAGCAGGACATTTGGGACCAGGACACACTAACACATAGACATTTGGGACCTCTCATAAACAAACAATTTAGGGGAAAGCTTCTAGTCTAATAGTTTAATTAAATTAATCATCCTACTAATCAATGGGCTTTTTAATTGGGCTCAAATATAACAATTAATACTTGTTGGTCCATGAGTCTAAACTAAACTACTTAGGTCCACTAACACAAGTCCAAAATAAATAACTAACATCTAACAATAATTAAATAATATAATAATAATTATTTAATATGCACAATATTTAATTAATTATAAAATTACTAAAATACCCTTTCTTAGAAAATATGGTAGTGACAAGTCTACCCTCCTTAAAATAATTTTGTCCTCGAAATTCAAAGACGAAAACTACCCCCAGAAAATAACAGAACATAACAATAGACAGAACTAAAGAACAGAACTAACTATGAAAGAACATACCTCAAGGCACAAACAAATATGGATAACGCTCTCGCATTTCATCTTCTCTCTCCCAGGTAGACTCCCCTGGAGAGTGATGCCTCCATGCGACGCGTATGAAAAGAATAGTCTGGTTCCTCAGCACCTTCTCTCTTCAATCCAGAATCTCAACTGGCTGCTCTGGATAGCTAAGAGTAGGGCCCACCTCTATCTCTGAGTGATCCAACACATGACTAGGATCTGACACGTACCATCTCAACTGCGATACGTGAAATATGTTGTGCTCTCCCTCCAATACAGTCTAGAATAGTGAAAGGTTCGATGAATCGCGGACTAAGCTTCCTGCCTACAATGAAGCGAATCATGCCTCGTATCGAAGAAATCCTCAGAAACATCAAACCACTCACCTAGAACAAAATACAACCTTAAGAACTTAATCTATAACAAACAACCAATAATAAGTGCAAAACAAAAATCTAAAACTATACCTCAAACTCCAAAGGAAAATGACTGGGTATCGGGAATAACATCTTATGATGGGATCCAAAAAATACCAATCTATGTATCCACGTGTCAAGAAGTCAAGGATATCTACACTAAATATAAGAAATATAGAAGATATCATAAAAGAAAACTGTCAGAGAATGTACTCGCCTGAGGTCATGAGCTGACAATACCAATCTGTGTCCGGACTGATGTCACACTGACCTATATATATAAAATATCATGTTATTTGGGTATAATGAATGATAAATATGTTAAATACACTAAAGTATGATTTTTAGGCCTTTTCTAGGCCACTCTAGTTAAACTAGGTGTTTACCTTAGTTTTAGGTCTAATTCTAGCTTCTAGGTCGATTACAAGGCTATACTAGATATTAACACTAGGTATCTATATATATACTAGCTAATCACTAAGGTATTCTAATCAATTTACCTAGCTATTACCTAGAGGTATACTTATTATCCATACTAGTATCATCATTACCTTAATGTACCATATTCACTCACTATACCCAGTTACCTAGGTATCATGATACTCACAATAACTAATATGCTAAACCTTGATACTAACTCACCCATCCCTAATACCCAGTCATTTTCCTTCACTGATACTTATGATACAGTGATACTCCTATCTTACTCACTTACTCTTCCCTCATACAAAACCTATGCACAAATACCTTGACACTCATAACACCCTACTACAGCTGCTAATGCTATTGTTGCTTCTCTACTTCTAACATGTTGTTGTTGATATTTTCACTTATAATACACCACAGTTATCCCCCCATACTGATACTCTTGACACCTACTTACAGTATCAAGCTCCTTCATATTACTGCACTGACTGTGACTCAAACTCGAGTACACATGCTTGCATATCCTTAATTCTATACTTTGCTAACTGTTAACCATCAACCCCCTTATTACTTGTTATAACTGGATGTAGGTATCAAAGATCAGTGCAAGCACTGAGCATCCCCCAATTCCATTACTAACCCACTGCACTATCGATTGCATGTACCTCCTTACAACTCTATTTGTTACAGTCCTAACAAGTTTTAATTAAACTTACCCTCACAAATACACATACTAGACTGAACTAAGTCTCTTAGCTTATTACCTACAATCTACTGCCCTTGCTGCACTACTTGTCTTCCCCATTGTTGTTGTGGGGTGCAACATTCTCCTTTGCCTCATTTGTGAACACCACACAACTGCACACAAGAACTCCCCTCATTCTTTGCCTGGAACCCCCAATGCACTTAGCAATTTCCCCCTTTTCTTTTGCAGCAACTGCTGCCAGTTACCTTCCTACTGTGTGTTCTCATCTATTATCACCAGAGCATACACCAACCTAACTCAAACACAGGCACACTCACACAATACACAAACACACCCGACTGCACATAAGAATCCCTCTCCTGCATCCTGAACATAATAAATTCCAATGGACTGTATTGCAGTCCTCTCACTGCCATCAGTCCTAAAATAGTCCACAGATGCACACACACTCATAGTTCATGTTAGTCCTCTCCCTCTTATTAATAGTTAATACCACCACCAACTAACAATAATCAACTAATAGTCTATATGATATAAGTATAGACATATATATTAACATACATATATATACTCATAATTGATACACACTAGTAGTCAATACTTCAAACACATATAATGCACAACTAGGATACTCATGATACTCATTCTAATGAATACTAAAATTCCCCAATACTCCCTAAATACTAATTATATATACCAATTATATATATACATGACTAATGCAACTTGCTACAATAAGAATTGAAGAGTAATTACACAAATACCCCAAAATGAACCCCGTATCATACCGTATCATAAGATACTATGATATGCTCTACTCGTATCCAATTGTGGATACATATCTAATCTCCTAACATCAATCTAAGTCTAATTAGATCTAGTTGGTCTCATGACACATACTTGATGCATCAATCTCAGAATTCCCCTAAATTGGGTACAAAAATCTATGTAGAATTCATAATACAAGTCATATGAACCTAGTTCTTGTTCCTATGGATAGATCTAAGCCAAGAGATATTTTGTAATGGTCAAATGCATGAATTAGAGTCTAATTATGGAAAAAATTTAGAATTTACTAATTAGGAGATTGATTCCCAATAAATCACTCAATTGGACATGATTCGAACATAAGCTCCTAGCCAATTCCTCCTTCTCCAAGTGCTCCTTGCAAACCAAACTCCAATGCTTCGTAATTGATAAAAATTAAGAGAGAATAAGAGTGAATTGAGTGAATTTGGTGGAGGAATGAAGTAATTTGGGAAAGAACTAAATTATGGATCTAAATTTGAAATGAACTAATTAGAGGAGAGAGTGACAGAGAGACCTCCCCTTCAAATGGCCGGCCCCCCTCTAGCCCCTTCTCCAAGTAATCCACATTGACTACAATGCCCCCACTAGTTAATTTAGAGATATATTTAGGAGGACTATATTAGGAAGCTTCTAATTCTTTATGAACTAATCTAAAATTCTTAATTAATTAAGGGAATGATCTAATTGGACCTAGTCTAATATTGGACTTAATGTGTCATGATAAACTAATGGATCCACTAATAACAAGTCCAAATAACATAGGCTATTCCGCTAACAAATAATTAAATAGCGCAACACATATAATTAATTACTAGCATAATATTTACTATTAAATCACTAAATAATAAATATACTAATGATAAAAATACCCTCACCCAAAAATGTGGTAGTGATATGGTATCAGAGCAAGGACTCTATTTCTTTCGGCTTAACATCCTTAGAGTATATCCTTCTATCTATGGCATCATATTTCTCCTCCGATAAAGAGGGTTCTATTTCTAGTAGCATAAACAATCATGTTTCTTCGAAATGCAAAAAATATTCTAAGTAAAAAGATATGGCTAATCAATCCTTAGAGATTTTGATAACCTTTATTCTATAAATGAAGAACTTTCAAAAAATGTTGTTCATTTAGAAGAAGCAAATAAGTTTTTGAGAAATAAAAATAATGATTTATTATCTAGACTTGATTCTCAAAACTTATCTTGTGTTTATTTAAAGAGTGTAAATGATGCTTTAATTTTGAAAATCAAAACTCTCTCCTCATCAATAGAAGACTTTAAGAAACAAACTCGTGAGTTATCTCAATTGCATAGTTCTTCTATTGATGCTTTAAAGAAACAAAATAATATTTTTATCTCTAGAATTGATTTATTTGAGAAAGAGAATAATATTTTAAATGCATAATTTAATTGTCTTACTTGTATGCATGATGATTTGTTGTTAGAACATGATTTTCTTAAAACCAAATCTTCTCATGCTCACACTAGAGATATTCATCATTCTAGTATGTCACCTAATTACAACCATGCTCATTCCGATACATGTGCACACACTAGCATTATGTGCTTCTATTGCTCTCGTATTGGACACATGGGTTTCACTTATCCTATTCATAGGAGTTTTACTACCAATGCAAGAGTAAATGCTACTTGGGTTCCCAAAGTTAACAAATATAGATCCAAATTTATTTGGATACCAAAGTCTTCGCCTCATATTGTAGGTAGAGTTTCTTGTGCCGGAACATAATACCATGGAGTGTGTTGGTGATTGCGAAGCTACATTAGTCATCTTTCAAGCAATTGCACCAATACAAATGTGGCCACTAGAGACATTTTGTAATATGATAAATGATTCTTATATAAATGGCTTAATTTATAGAATCTAGTATGTTTCAATTTTATGTCTTGTTACTAGCTCTCATTGATTTTTTTAGTTTCTTATTATATAAATCAATGTGAGAATTATATACTAGCATGCTTTGTGTATTTCTCTTGTAATCACTTTTATCTAGTATGACTAGTTGCTTAACTTAAAATGATTAGTTCACACTATGTAGTCTATCATTCATTTTCTATTAGTGTGACATTTATATATGCATGATATCCTTCTTTGTCGTTATTTATAAAGAATGCATCTCTCTCTAGTCCATAGGATTCTCTTTTGATTTGAGTAAATATTTTTGTCTCTCCGTCTTTATATCATTGAGATAGTTTCATCGGTTTATTTTAATTATCATATTTAATATAATTATTTTTTGTGAATATATGTATTTAGCACTAGTCTCTTTTTACTTGAAAAGTATATACTTGTACTTTTATTTAATCTTGTGCTTTCATAATATATTTACTATTGATTCTTGTGCTTCTTTTTGACAAATCTCTTGTGAATCAATTATTTTTTTGCCTAATAAAGCTTATTTATACATATTTGAATTTGTGATTGCATTTTAAATATTCTTAAGGATACATAACTATATAATTAATCTTTTATATTCATATGTTGTTCATGTATCTCTTATATTGTTATATATTTTTGTGTAAATATCTTTATATGTGCATGTGGGTTAAGCTCAAGTTTTACTTTGATTTGAAGAGTATTCTATACTTGCATCTTCAAACTTGCGATTACATCATATCTTAGCTATTGATTTTTTTTGCTATTTTTGTGGATTTTTCTCTAATGAATCAATTAGCTTCTTCCTTAAAGTTATTTTCTTGATTATATCTTCTTGAATTTTTTGTTAAAATTATGTATACATGCTTTTATTTGTTTGAATCTTTTTATGTATGTCTATTTATGATATATATAGCTTTACATACCAGTGAGCTATGAGCATAATTGCAAGACGGTTGAGTGTTACGTCGATGACATCGCCATCAAAAGTCACTCCAAAGGTGATCACCTTAGGGACTTAAAAATAGTGTTCGACCTTATGCGTATGTACCAGCTCAAGATGAACCCTACCTGTCACTCCCCGTTTTCGATATACATATTTGGAACATATTAGTTTTTCTGCATATATTATTTGTTACTTGTATGGTAATTAGGTTACATGTCATGGAGACTAGACCCATTCTTTGGTTCAATTAAACTCATGGTTTAATTGTTGGAATGGTTTGGTCATGAGTTGAACCCATGGTATAAACCTCAAATCCAAGCTATTTAAGTTAACTTCTTTCTCTCTCTTCCCTTATTCTCTTATTTTCCTCTTTCTTCATTTAGGAAAGTACACCATGCACTACATGGAGAAACCTCTTAAATTTTTATTCTTGCTTTCCTTGCATTTTATTAGTCTATTATGTGCTCATGATGATTCTAAACACTTTTAGTACTTGAGGTTTTCGGTTTTAATGGGTGAATTTGAAGAGATATATATTCTAAGTTTAGGATTTTTATGGATTCCTTGATTTTTGGTGGTTTTGATCTGCTAAAACATGGTATTTTCAAAAAAATAGTTTTTGGTATGGATGAAGCACTTTATTTCGAGCATTTTGGCTTTTGGTTCACTTGATTCAGAGTTAAAATAAATTTTTTATAAAGAAAACAAATTTTTGATTTTTGGAGTTCTCGCCATGGCTGAACTTGCTGCCTAGAGAAGATAAAGTTCTCATGCGGCCAGTGCCATATACGGCCGAGAGTACCATGCGACATGATCCTTATGCGGCCAGGACACTTGTCTCATATTCGACCAGCACGTGTCCATCATGTTGGAAGCATGACTGATTATTACACAAGTGTTCTGGAGCTAATCCTTGAACTCCTTGTGTTTCACTCACTGAATGAATGAGAAATTCGCTAAGTCCCAGAATGTCTCGTGCGGCCTTGACCCATATGCGATGAACAGGCCTATGCGGCCATGACCCATATGCGGTAGACATGCCTATGCGGCCTTGACCCATATGCGGCAAGCAGACCTATGCAGCCTTGACCTATATGCGACGAGCAGACCTATGTTGCCTTGACCCATATGCGGCGAGCAGACCTATGCGGCCTTGACCCATATGCGACTGGAAGACCTATGCGGCCTTGACTTATATGCGACATCAATCTCTATTCGGCACCTATCATATGCGATACTGACTCTATGCATCCCTGACCCTATGCGGCCCTATATGCATAATTTATTAATTTTTATTTGTTTGATGTTATATTGGATTTTTATGATTCTAATTATGAGATTGATGATTGGAATGCATGAGAACTGAGTGACCATGTGTTGAACTTGACTATATGCTTAACCCGACTATGAATAAAGATAGACCATGTGGCCAAGTGACTATGACTACTTATGTGCTTGACTCGACTTACGCATTGCTATGTGCTAAAACTCATGTTATTTGCTAATGATTGGTGACTTGACTCGACTTTTGACATATATGCTGATACACTTACTACGTGCTATGTGTTCCTACATGCTAAGTGTTTCTACGTGATTATGTTATATGTTTACACCGAGGTGTGCCTACATGCTAAGTGACATGTGATGTAATCAAATTCCTCCAACATGGACATGATAGTTGGTCAATAACCAAATGTGGCTAGGATTTGCTTAACTGTTGCATCACGTTGGGGTAAAACCAAATTGAACTGCAAAGTGATAAAGCATATTCATATCTAGTGTGACCGTACTATGGTATGACATATAAGGGGAATAACATGTGACCACTCTATGTGATTCCAGCTAACCTTAGCGCTAACTAGGCAACTAAAATATGTAGAGCATTGGGAGGGGCATAATCCCGAGATTGTGCTTAACTAGCCACCCTCAATCATTATATGGGGAGTGAAGGCTGGCCCCTATGAATATTGTTTAAATCTACATTGGCGGATGGCAATATCCGACTATTATATTATACTATATGTTCTATGCGATCTTACCACGGTGGCCTTACGAGGGACCAATTGTCACTACCACATTTTCTAGGAAAGAATATTTTGGTCATTTTATAATTAATTAAATATTATACAAGTTGAATATTTATTTATTGTATTATTTATTTATTGTTAGATGTTATATTTAATTTTGGACTTGTGTTAGTGGACCTAACTAGATTAGACTAGACTCATGGACCAACATTAATTCTGTCATGATCCGCACCCGATGTAGGGATGCAAGTCGGGAACAACGCCCAGCCTACGCTGCAGAATCGACGGTAGAAAGCTGTTTGGGTAATCTATCTAGCATTATAATGAACCACCAACAATAATAAATATACTCAATCATAGATCTAAGATGAAAATAAGCACGAATGTGATAAAGAATAGAATAGTCACATACAACTCATGAGTCTAAAATAATAACATCAATGAGTCTGAAAGAATACTAACAAATAAGCTGGAGACAAATCCAGTATAAAAGAATACTAAGAAGCTACAAGTCCCGGGTCATCAATTTCAGTTGGGATAAGTCCCTCCTGAGCCAGGGTCTCTGACTCTAAACCTACGACATTCTGAGGTCCATAATGTGTAGAGTACCACTCCTTAGTGTCATTTGGGAAAAATATATCCAGTCAGGAAAGGAGCAGAGTACATCTCTAACAACAGTTCTAATAAATAATAAAAACTATGTAACAGTAAATAGATATGAATATAAAAGAGATACACAATAAGAAAATACTAGAAATAAATACAAGAATGAACAATATATCAATGAACAAGAATACTAATGACTAAGTGAGTGAGTACTAGCTTTAACATGTGATCGGCTTGGGAACTTGCATATGAATAATAGCCTGGTTAGTCATACGTGCGGTGT